>OZ035831.1:32989433-33589433 GCA_964034765.1 Knipowitschia caucasica
TCAACAGCAACACATGACGTCAAATGTAGTATAGAGACTGCTTCTGTGGTAAGTCAGACAGAGACAACACAAACGTTCAGTTGAGCTGATAATTTGCTGCAGACTTCCAGAATGAATTACAGAGTTACAGGGCGTTGTAACAAAAGATTTCGGATTGAATAATACTATAGAAAAAACCCTTGAGGCGCCAGTTTTTTCAGTGCATTTATGTGAAACAGAATTTTTTTATGAGGGCCTAAAATAAGCTAAAGTAAGTAAGTAATGTTTATTTATATTGCGCATTTTACAGACCAAGGTCACCCAAAGCGCTTTACAATGTTCAGTTCAGATATTGTTCCAATCATTCCACACACGGTGATGACGGAAGCGAGTCGCCGAACACACTGGACCATCAGCCCCCGACCAACACCATCCATTCACTCTCTCATTTACATTCAGACCTATTGTGCATGTGTGAGATTTCATAATACTTTGAAGTTAAACTCATCATTCTACCAATGTGCAGAAGCCTGTACTTTTCCATTTTATGTTTTGTCTATCTGAAGGCCAAGCTACTGTACAGGCACACCGTGGCAGCTGCTGATTGGAGGACTTCATTCTCCCATGCTATATTATCACTAACTGTTTGTTACATCCTTTGTTCGTGTGCTTTGTTCGTGCTGTCTCTACCATTGACAATAAAACATGTCTTCTGTCTGAATGAAAGACACGATCCCAGACTTTGTCATCTTCTTCACATGTTTTTAGTGGTAGGGGAAACCGGAGCACCCGGAGGAAACCTACGCAGACACGGGGAGAATATGCAAACTCCACTCAGAAAGGCCCTGTTCCGACCGGGATTCGAACCCAGGACCTTCTTGCTGAAAAGCGAAATGAAGGGACATTTATAACGTTTTAGGAAGTTTAGTCGCATTAATGGACATTGTTCATCCCGCTCCTCCACGGAACAATGCCTGCTATGTGTTTGATTCTCTGATCTGTTGTTGAGGAATCGAGAACTTTGTAAAGTCTTCCAAACACCTGCTGTTGTAACTTGGGGCTAAACAAAAATTTTAAGAAATGTCACAGAAAAGAAGAAAATACAAGAGAAAAATCTTAAATCAAGGGCATTGTTATAGAAAGTAAACACATATTTCTAAACTGACTTATTTGCAGTGTAGTAAAAATCACACTTTTTTTTTAATGTGCCCTATAAAAGGTTTGTGACCCACCAAAGATGATCCCGCGACTCCGTTTTTCAGACCCATGAGAACCACGGCTGTATATCATGGCAACATCCCCGCTTCTTTAATATTTGCCAGTTGTGAGGGGGGGACCGCTGAGAGAGGACAGTTATTTTGACCCTTCTCCTATTGTCAAATTTACATCTCCACAACTCCTTTTGTCGAAGTGTCCGTTGTCGACACAGACCAGTCAAAAGGCGGTGGACTGTTACGCAATATACTACCCGCCTCTACACAACTAAATATGAACGCACTACCTTTGGATATGGTTTATACTTTCCAGATGCAGCTCAAAGACAAAAAAAACAGCCCATTCTTAACTTGCCTAACGTCCCGGGACAGGGGCGGGGAGGGGGTGGGTCCTCCTCTAACCATTTGCACACGAATTGTTTTTCCTTCTCCTCAGGCCAGCCCTTCTCCCTCAGAGACCCCCTTTTCGGTTCTTCCCTCCTATGTGAAAGCAGCGTGAATGGAGAGCCACATTGAGGCTGTATGAATGAGATGGGGTAGGGGGTCATTTCGAACAGTGCAAGCCGCCAATGCCCGAGCCTTATATTCGGGTTATTACCATATGAAGCGGCGTGACTGCTGTGTGTGTCCACCTCCTAAATGAACTCATTCTCATTCACACAAACACACATATGCAAACATGCAAAAAGCCGCCAGGTCAGGTGCAGTGCAGCTTTACCACTCGCTGCGGTCACTAATGGGCCTGAAAGGGTTAAAGTGGGCAAAAGGGACACAAGACAGAGGCAGAGGTTTAGTTGGAACGCCTACAAACACATTTTTGAAAGTATAAGAAGGCATTGAGTAAGTAAGTCCTCTTTATATTGCGGTTAATGTAGTCATAGCTGCACTGGGGTAGACTGACACAAAGACACACAAACATTATATTTATTCTTCTTTTTATTGACCAATAATGTTTCAAAGCTGGAGTACCAAACTTTGAAAGCTCAACAAAATACTAGGAAATATAATCCATGTTTGTAGTATTCAAGTAATCATGCACTTTGGTCTTTTCTGTAGTTTAACTTGAGTTCAGAAATCCGACAAAAAAAAGTTCACGATGTTTGATTAACTTAATTTGCTATCTTTGCCAACACATATTTGCTCATTTCTGTTATAATATATATTTTAATTTCAAGTGGACTAACTTCTATACACCACATAATGAATCTATATTATTATTCACGTCACTGTTGGACCTATGCTTTTTGTTATTGCTCAAGTTGCAGCTTAATATACATGCAGGGCTATCTGCAAACTATTCTGTGGATATGGTCGTCAAAATTGGGCTTATGTAGTCTGATCCATCCGAATGGAAGAGACAGAGCAAAAGTCACTGCTTAAAAATGAGGACAGAACCCCTAAGCAATCTGCAAATCTAAAAACCATTGGACTGTAGTTAAGCAAATTGGAAAAACAAGTGCAAAAAATGTGAGAGCAGAGCCAAAGAAAATGTACATCGGCCCGTGCTGCACAGGGACCTTTTGGGTTGCCTTTCCTGTTAGACTTTCCTTCATCGAGACAGTGCGTCACAGTCTGAAGGTCCCACGTGTGTTAACCCTGTGAGGGCCGCACAGCTGCTGCTCGGCCTCTGTAGTCACCTGGAGGATTGTTCGCACTGAACACTGTAATCTCTTTAGCAGAACATACAGATAACAATACTGTGAATACGTGTGAAATGAACTGATTCACAAGTTTTACTAAAGTTGTAATGAGTTGTATGAATGAGGTAAGCAAGATTATCATGATCAGAATTTGTGATGATAAAAGGATCTTTTGACGTATCATTTCTCAAACTAAACTTGCAGTGTTTTTGCAAGTCTATGGAGAAATGTGTCCGCTGCATTTGACCCTTCTCTTCAATGCCACTGGGGAAACCTGTCAGAAGCAGACAAACCAGAGCAAACCAGAAAACACTCAGAGACTGCAGCCACTTTCACACTGCAGACCCGTGTTCAAATGCTGAGATGACCCAACAGTCAGCAGTAAGAACAGGCAGCAGGTTTTTTAAACCCACGTTGAAAAGCGGCTTAAGACAGGATCATCTACAGGATCATGGGAAATTGTATTATAATGGACTATTTTTAAATAAAAAATACCTGCGGTTGTCAGTGCCAGCAGATCAAAAAGGTGAAGGCTGATTTTATCGATATTTCTGAAAACTGTTAATTCGACCATCATGAGACAAGAGGAAATATTAAAATGTCTTTAGGCCGATAGGAAGGAATTCTTTTTAATTAAAAACGCGATCTTGTCATGTTCATGTGATCATTTATTATACAGGATAGACACTTATTTTCGTATGCTTTATATACATTACTTACGTAAGTAAGTAATGTTTATTTATATAGCACATTTTACAGACCAAGGTCACCCAAAGCGCTTTACAATGTTCATATCAGATATTGTTCCAATCATTCCACACACGGTGATGACGGAAGCGAGTCGCCGAACACACTGGACCATCAGCCCCCAACCAACACCATCCATTCACTCTCTCATTTACATTCAGACCTTTTTTGCATGTTTTAGTGGTAGGGGAAACTGGAGGAAACCTACGCAGACACGGGGAGAACATGCAAACTCCACTCAGAAAGGCCCTGTTCCGACCGGGATTCTAACCCAGGACCTTCTTGCTGAGAAGCGAGAGTGCCACCGTGACGTAACATGGACCACAGTGAGTCCGAGCTGCAGGTGCATACCTACTGCTCCTTCTGTTCAAAAGATGTTGAAACTACGGACAAAAAGTACATGTATTATTTATAATGTGATCATTTTCCAAATCATGTGGACAGATGACATTCAAACATTTAAACAATGTAACGGGAGAAATGTGAGGGTTTGTGTCTAATTGACCCTGAGGCTTCATCTGTGGCCTTCGTTCATCAGGGATAATGTTATGTAAAAAGTGACGGTTATAAGAGCGATGTGACTCAGGAAAGTGCTCGGGATAGTTCTAATGGTAAAACTTTTGGTGTCTAAATGAATGCAAATCCTGGGTCTCTTTGGTCGAAAACCCCAGATTTATGGTCAGTGTGAAAACCTGTTGTGAGGCATGAGTGCACCCACTCCGGCAGGATGTTCCTGATATCTCTTAGTCACACTGATATTGGGGATATTCACATTACAATCAAATTATATCCAAGACAAGAAAAATAGCAGATTTTATCAATATTCTCCAGAAAATGAATGTTTAGTTTCGTACACAGAGTCACTAGTGTAGCTTGTAGCTGTGCTTGCTGGTCCATGAGCTCATAAACCACAGTGGGCTGCATGGAAGAATTGAAGTCATCATAAATGGTCCACTCAGAGTAAAGGGGATTTTAGTTTGAATTCAAAAGATGTGATCGTCTTTGTTGTTCGGTAAATACACTCACTCCTACTCATGGGAAGGTCCGTGGTCCAGTTCACTAAAGCACTGTGAAAGTGTCAGTGGTGTAGCCTGGTGTGAGTTATAAATCACTCCACTGAAAGCTGACATCAGGCAGCCTGTAAACGTTAATTAGGACCACCCAATGGCCAGGCCGGTGTCATTAGCTAATTGAGTTTGTTTGTGTGTGTGTGTGTCTTAGGTTAGCACGGCAACGACACAGTGAAACAAAAAGCGTGTGGGAGGAGGAGAGTATAGCGGGTAAAGGCTAGAAGGCAAAGCAGGAGGTTAAGAGGAGGGAAAGATGAAGAGTTGTCCGATCCAGTTGTGGTGACATGTCCTTCAGCTGAGTCCACAGGGGGACACAGTGGAGACGGAGAGTAATCAAGAGGAAGAGAGCGAAGATGGAGGAACTGGAGGCCATATTTGGACTAGATACTTTGTCCAGAGAAACACAAGGTCCTGGGAATCCAGAGTTAGAAATGGACAAGACCATTTGTTCTTCACTGTAGAATGTTTAGTGTGACAAAATATACTTCCTTCAGAATAGATATTTTTTTTTAAATATTGTGACAATCATCCTGATGTGACCTGGACTCATGTAAAATAGTCCGTGAACATCAATCTTTGACTATCTGTGTGTGGCCCGAGTCCTACTACACACCTGTGCCTCTGCTAAACTGTTTAAACAGTGCTTCACTTCATCTTCACTCAGCTTTCAGCTTATGCTATAGCTCTTCTCCTCCCCATCACTTACTCAACAGAAGGGCATTCTCTGCATATTGTTGGGTTATCACCTCAGCTTCCACCACCAAGAGTCGAAGAGTCGAAGGAATTTATTTTCCTAATCTGTATTTGTAGGCACAAATATAGATTACACCATAACCAACACACCTCTGTTTTTCATCTGAATCCTTATGAAAACGAGAAAATACAGTGCCTTGCGAAAGCATTCGGCCCCTTTGAACCTTTCAACATTTCGCCACATTTCAGGCTTCAAACATAAAGATATAAAATTTAATTTTTTTGTCATGAATCAACAACAAGTGGGACACAATCGTGAAGTGGAACAAAATTTATTGGATAATTTAAACTTTTTTAACAAATAAAAAACTGAAAAGTGGGGCGTGCAATATTATTCGGCCCCTTTACTTTCAGTGCAGCAAACTCACTCCAGAAGTTCAGTGAGGATCTTTGAATGATCCAATGTTGTCCTAAATGACTGATGATGATAAATAGAATGCACCTGTGTGTAATCAAGTCTCCGTATAAATGCACCTGCTCTTTGATAGTCTCAGGGTTCTGTTTAAAGCACAGAGAGAACCATGAAGACAAAGGAACACATCAGGCAGGTCCGAGATACTGTTGTGGAGAAGTTTAAAGCCGGATTTGGATACAAAAAGATTTCCCAAGCTTTAAACATCTCAAGGAGCACTGTGCAAGCAATTATATTGAAATGGAAGGAGTATCAGACCACTGCAAATCTACCAAGACCCGGCCGTCCCTCCAAACTTTCATCTCAAACAAGGAGAAGACTGATCAGAGATGCAGCCAAGAGGCCCATGATCACTCTGGATGAACTGCAGATAACTACAGCTGAGGTGGGAGAATCTGTCCATAGGACAACAATCAGTCGTGCACTGCACAAAAATGCCCTTTATGGAAGAGTGGCCATTTCTCAAAGATATCCATAAAAAGACTCTTTTAAAGTTTGCCACAAGCCACCTGGGAGACACACCAAACATGTGGAAGAAGGTGCTCTGGTCAGATGAAACCAAAATCGAACTTTTTGGCCACAATGCAAAACGATATGTTTGGCGTAAAAGCAACACAGCTCATCACCCTGAACACACCATCCCCACTGTCAAACATGGTGGTGGCAGCATAATGGTTTGGACCTGCTTTTCTTCAGCAGGGACAGGGAAGATGGCTAAAGATGATGGGAAGATGGATGGAGCCAAATACAGGACCATTCTGGAAGAAAACCTGTTGGAGTCTGCAAAAGACCTGAGACTGGGACGGAGATTTATCTTCCAACAGGACAATGATCCAAAACATAAAGCCAACTCTACAATGGAATGGTTCACAAATAGATGTATCCAGGTGTTAGAATGGCCAAGTCAAAGTCCAGACCTGAATCCAATCGAGAATCTGTGGAAAGAGCTGAAGACTGCTGTTCACAAACGCTCTCCATCCAACCTCACTGAGCTCCAGCTGTTTTGCAAGGAAGAATGGGCAAGAATTCCAGTCTCTCGATGTGCAAAACTGATAGAGACATACCCCAAGTGACTTTCAGCTGTAATTGCAGCAAAAGGTGGCGCTACAAAGTATTAGCACAAGGGGGCCGAATAATATTGCACGCCCCACTTTTCAGTTTTTTATTTGTTAAAAAAGTTTAAATTATCCAATATATTTCGTTCCACTTCATGATTGTGTCCCACTTGTTGTTGATTCATGACAAAAAATGTAATTTTTATTTCTTTATGTTTGAAGCCTGAAATGTGGCGAAATGTTGAAAGGTTCAAGGGGGCCGAATACTTTCGCAAGGCACTGTATGTTGCAAAATGTTCTGGAATCCCGATCAAATATGTCAATGGAGACCCATGCCTTATTTCTTACCGTGTTGCCATAGCGATAGCACACGTTACCCTTGTTGTGCTAATGGGAAATTGACCCTATCTGGAAAACTAACAGCTCAAGCTTGAATACACTACTCCTGTAGAATGTCTTCCAGGGAGTTCAAACTCAGAGGTGGGGCATCTAAAGCATCTAAAGTTGCCACAGATCTTTGATAACTTTTGTGGTGGGAGTGTGGCACAACAATTTAACAATAGGGCCGGGACTCGATTACAAAATGTGGAATTCATTTATCAAAATGAATTGCTTTTTAATTGCATATTCATTTTGAGTATACCTTTGAACAATGACTGAATACATAAGCAAAAGCAACATATTTCAACATTGTGAAATATAGTTTTAAAGGCCCTCAAAGGGGTCTACAGTCGAGTGCAGCCCAGCGAGCCAGACCGTTGGTTATTTTTTCGGTTCATTTTTATAACCAAATTTACAACCAAAGCAGTCTCATCAGCTTCTTTGTTCAAGCTTATCATTGTTTGTTGTTGTCTGAAGTTGTGAACTCTAGTAGGTGCACCCAGATAATCGGTCCGCCAAAACTCATCCAGTGACAAACGTTTCGCGATGCAAAACTTTGCCATGGTTATAACAGAATGTTGATGTGAAAAGTAAAGTCAAAGTTCAATTTCAAATATACTTTTGTCAAACGAATCAACCATAACTGAATAACAAAAGAAAAAACACTACCGCAGCGGGTGTTACAGCTAATGGAAAAGTAAGTAAGTAATGTTTATTTATGTAGCACATTTTACAGAACTCCCCCCTGGACTGCCACCTTAACGTGGTGGGGGAGTTTGAGTACTCGGATGATCCTGGGAGCTATGCTGTCTGGGGCTTCATGCCCCTGGTAGGGCCTCCCATGGCAGACAGGTCTCAGGTGACGAGTCAGACAAAGAGCAGTCCAGAAGACACCATGGACAGCACTAACACGAAAACAGTGACGTCGCCCGGCATGGCGCAGCCGGGGCCCCACCCTGGAGCCAGGCCTGGGGTTGGGGCCCGTATGCGAGCGCCTGGTGGCCGGGCCTTAGCCCACGGGGCCCGGCCGGGCTCAGCCCGAAGGGATGACGTGGGCAGTCCCTCCTGTGGGCCCACCACCTGCAGAGGGGTCCGTGGTGAAGCGGTGCAGAGAGGACTGGGCGGCAGTCGAAGGCGGAGACCTCGGCGACCCAGTCCGCACACACAACATCTGGCTCTTGGGACGTGGAACGTCACCTCACTGGGGGGGAAGGAGCCCGAGCTCGTGGGGGAGGTTGAGCGATACCTACTAGAGATAGTCGGCCTCACCTCCACACACAGCTTGGGCTCTGGAACCCAACTCCTTGAGAGGGGTTGGACGCTCCACTTTTCTGGAGTTTCCCGCGGGGAGAGGCGGCGAGCTGGGGTGGCCATTCTCATTGCCCCCCATCTCAGCCGCCACGTGTTGGAGTTCTCCCCGGTGAATGAGAGGGTCGCGTCCCTCCGCCTCCGGGTGGGGGACAAGTCTCTCATTGTTCACTGTCTCACTGTAACGCTTTACTGGCAGCGTGCCCTAAAGCCTCTTTGAAGACCTTCCAGCTCGTTCAGAATACAGCAGCTAGGATCTTAACAGGTACCAAAAGGAGGGAGCACATAACTCCGGTGTTAAAATCACTCCACTGGCTCCCTGTGGAGTACAGAATAAAGTTTAAAATCCTACTCTTAACATATAAAGCCATAAATGGCTTGGCTCCTTCTTATCTCCAAGACACGTTAGTGTCGTATCAACCAGGTCGAGCGTTGCGCTCACAAAACGCCAGACGTCTGGTGGTCCCTAAGGTCTCAAAGGTCACTGTTGGTGGCAGAGCATTTAGCTACCAAGCTCCTTTACTGTGGAATCAGCTTCCCATTTATGTTAAGGAAGCAGATACGGTCTCCACATTCAAGGCTAGGCTTAAAGCACTTTACTTTAATTTAGCATATAATTAGGTAATATATAATATGTAGTGTATATATTATATATATATGCTGTATTATGTTATATATTATGTTATATATTATTCAATAATGTATTGTGTTATGTTGTATATTATGTTATATATTATGCTGTATGTTATTCTTTATTCAAGGCTAGGTTTAAAACAGTCCTCTATAGTTTAGCATATGGCTAGGAAGGTAAGACTCGGAGAAGGTTAAACTCCTCAGAGTGTTAGTCAAGCTGCATAGGGAGTCAGTTTGCTGGGAGAAGTATGGTAACTTGAGCACTATCCTCTCCTCCTTCCTACTTTATCTGTTTAGCATTTGTAGGATTCTGACTGTAGTTTGTTCATTGCTATTCACCCGTTGTCCCATTGTCTGTTTCATGGTACGATGATGGGATCTCTGAGCCTGGCCTCTTCCATCTACACCTGCGGACTGCCCCGCCCGACCCGCCTGGGAGTGCTTCAGTCCTGCACCGGATCTGTCCACGTTCAGCGGCCACTGGTCCACGTTCTGTAGCTAGCTTAGGTCCTAGATCATTAGCCTGTCCGTCCGGAGGAGCGGATCCCTTTCTCATATGGGTCTCCCTCCCTGTGGGTTTCCCTAGTTCTCCTCCAAGGTTTCTCACTTTTTCCCACTGGGTTTTTTAAGAGTTTTTCCTTGTCGATGCAGGAGGGTCTTGTTGGACAGTTAGTGTCCAACAGAAAGGATTGGTGATGATCAGGACACTTTAGCATTCTACAACATGTATGGACATTTTCTTCTGTGTGTGCTTTATATTCTTCATGTGTTTTAACTGTTGATTCTCTGACCTGTGTTGGTGATTTCAATGGTTTTGTTAAGTCCTCTGAGATGACTTCTGTTGTGACCTAGGGCTATACAAGAATAAATTGTATTGTGTATTGTATTGTTGTGACGGCCTACGGGCCTAACAGCAGTGTAGAGTACCCGGCCTTCTTGGAGTCCTTGGGAGGGGTACTGGACGGTGCACCGCCCGGGGACTCCGTTATTCTCCTGGGGGACTTCAACGCCCATGTGGGAAACGCCAGTGACACTTGGAGAGGGGTGATCGGGAAGAGCGGCCCCCCTGATCTGAACCCGAGCGGTGCTCAGTTGTTGGACTTCTGTGCCAGTCGCGGTTTGTCCATCACGAACACCATGTTCGAGCACAAGGGCGTCCACCAGTGCACGTGGCACCAGGACACCCTAGGCCGGAGGTCGATGATTGACTTTGTTGTCGTATCATCTGACCTTCGACCGCGTGTCTCGGACACTCGGGTAAAGAGAGGGGCGGAGCTGTCAACCGATCATCACCTGGTCGTGAGTTGGATCCGCTGGCAGGGGAAGAAGCCGGTCAGACCTGGCAGACCCAAGCGTATAGTGAGGGTCTGCTGGGAACGTCTCGCTGAGCCCCCTGTCAGACGGACTTTCAACTCACACCTCCGGGAGAGCTTCTCCCAGGTCCTGGCGGAGGAGGGGGACATGGAGTCCGAGTGGACCATGTTCTCTGCCTCAATCGCCGATGCGGCGGCTCGTAGCTGTGGTCGCAAGGTCTCTGGTGCTGGTCCCGGCGGCAACCCCCGAACCCGGTGGTGGACACCGGCAGTAAGGGATGCTGTCAGGCTGAAGAAGGAGTCCTATCGAGCCATGATGGTTCGGGGGACTCCTGAGGCAGCTGTCCAGTACCGGCAGGCCAAGCGTGCCGCGGCCCGGGCTGTTGCAGAGGCAAAAACCCGGGACTGGGAGGAGTTCGGAGAGTCCATGGAGCATGACTATCGGTCGGCCTCGAAGAGATTCTGGCAAACCATCCGGCGCCTCAGGAGGGGGAAGCAGTTCTTTGCCAACACCATGTACGGTGCGGGTGGAGAGCTGCTGACCTCGACTGGGGATATTGTCGGGCGGTGGAAGGAATACTTTGAGGTTCTCCTCAATCCCCCCGTCACGTCCTCTGTTACAGAGGCAGAGGCTGAGGATGTTGGGGCGGGTACATCCATCTCCCTGGCTGAGGTCACCAAGGTGGTTGGTAGCCTCCATGGTGGCAAGGCTCCGGGTGTGGATGAGATCCGCCCTGATTATCTAAAGTCTCTGGATGTTGTAGGACTGTCTTGGCTGACACGTCTCTGCAACATCGCGTGGCGATCGGGGGCAGTGCCAATGGAGTGGCAGACCGGGGTGGTGGTCCCTCTCTACAAGAAGGGGGACCGGAGGGTGTGTTCCAATTATCGTGGGATCACACTCCTCAGCCTCCCCGGTAAGGTCTACTCCAAGGTACTGGAGAGGAGGTTACGGCCGATGGTCGAATCTCGGATCCAGGAGGAGCAGTGTGGTTTTCGTCCCGGTCGCGGAACACTGGACCAGCTCTATACTCTCCATCGGATACTCGAGGGTTCATGGGAGTTCGCCCAACCTGTCCACCTGTGCTTTGTGGATTTGGAGAAGGCGTTCGACTGTGTTCCCCGGGGTGTCCTTCTGGGGGTTCTCCGGGAGTACGGGGTCGGAGGTCCTCTGCTGAGGGCCATCCGATCCCTGTATGACCGGAGCCAGAGCTGTGTTCGCATTGCCGGCAGTAAGTCAGACCTGTTCCCGGTGAATGTTGGCCTCCGACAGGGCTGCCCTTTGTCACCGGTTCTGTTCACTGTATTTATGGACAGAATATCTAGGCGCAGCCAGGGGTCGGAGGGGGTCCGGTTCGGAGACCACAGGATTTCATCTCTGCTGTTTGCGGACGATGTTGTCCTGTTGGCTCCAACGAACCAGGACCTGCAGCATGCACTGGGACGGTTTGCAGCCGAGTGTGAAGCGGCTGGGATGAGAATCAGCACCTCCAAATCCGAGGCCATGGTGCTCGACCGGAAAAAGGTGCCTTGCCCTCTGCAGGTGGGTGGAGAGGTCCTTCCTCAAGTGGAGGAGTTCAAGTATCTCGGGGTCTTGTTCACGAGTGAGGGAAGAATGGAGCGTGAGATTGACAGGCGGATCGGTGCAGCGTGCGCAGTTATGCGGTCGCTGTATCGGACCGTTGTGGTGAAGAGGGAGCTGAGCCGAAAGGCAAAGCTCTCGATTTACCGGTCAATCTTCGTTCCCTCCCTCACCTATGGTCATGAGCTTTGGGTAATGACCGAAAGAACGAGATCGCGGATAAAAGCGGTCGAAATGAGCTTCCTCCGCAGAGTGGCTGGGCGCTCCCTTAGAGATAGGGTGAGGAGCTCAGTCACACGGGAGGAGCTCGGAGTAGAACCGCTGCTTCTCCACGTCGAGAGGAACCAGTTGAGGTGGCTCGGGCATCTGTTCCGGATGCTTCCTGGACGCCTCCCTGGGGAGGTGTTCCGGGCACGCCCCACCGGGAGGAGGCCCCGCGGAAGACCCAGGACACGCTGGAGGGACTATGTCTCTCAGCTGGCCTGGGAACGCCTTGGGGTCCCCCCGGACGAGCTGGAGGAAGTGTGTGTGGATAGGGAAGTCTGGGCGTCTCTGCTTAGACTGCTGCCCCCGCGACCCGGCAACGGATAAAGCGGAAGAAAATGGATGGATGGATGGATGGATTTTACAGAACAAGGTCACCCAAAGTGCTGTACAATGTTCAGCAATGAGATAACTGAAAAACACTACTTATCTACAACACTACAAGTAAAAGTCACCCCTTCTGTCTACTCTGAATGTACAAAACATGCTTGTACAATGACAGCGCCTGGCGCCTCTCCTGGGTGCTGAGGGCGGCCTCCGCTTGGTCTCAGATGGCCTGAGCTGTGGCTGTCTGTGGTTATGCCTGTTGAGTTTGTCTGACCACCACATGATGAATCACATCCTCACTCTGTCCAAACACACTCGCTGACCCCTCGGTCCTCAGAGCAGCACTGGAGCGGAGATACCACTGTCCCGTACTGTACAAGCATGGAGATTTATTTTAACAAGCCAACCAGGAGCTCCCATTGCAAGTGTATACGGGAACTCGCCAAGGAGCAATGGGGAGGAGGAAATGCTGCCGCCGCTGCTGTCAGGCTCCCTCTTCATCTCTGGATGTGATTGGTGCCCTTGGCCAGGTCCGATTCATGTCCCAGGGAGAGCTCGCTCATGCCCCAGTAGGCTTGTTAGAGCAGTTGAATGAACGCCTACATGTGAGGATTTGGCCCCAAAAGCCTGGACAAAAACAACAAGCAGAAGAAAACAAATCCATGTGGACACATGACAAAGTGAGACTTTTCCCAGTTTGTTCTGTAACTTTGTGCTGTAGTGTTTTATAGACGGCTGAGCGGTCGTCAAAAGCATTGTACGCTGTTTAAACGTTTCCAGTTTCAATTACAGGCCACGGAGGAGACATAGAAAAGATTGTGATTCCAACATTAACTTACTACTGCTCAGTGCCTACTTCAGCGTTACTGTATTTGTATATAATCCACATTATATAAAAGACTATTGCAATTAAACCTGTCAAAAATTCTGATTTTATTTGGTTTCATTTTAACAATTCAGCCTTTTTAGTAACTATTTCAGCATCAATTTCTTAGATATCCAATGACTTCACTTTAAATCGAGCAATACTATTTTCAGTGTACTTCTTTTTAAGGCTTTTCAGAATAAAACTAGGCTGGTCTTACCACACCATCGTACTCATTTCATTTTGTCCTAAGGTCTGGATTTGCTCCATTGAGCTCCGTTAACAGGTTGGAGGGGTTAACTCCTTTTGCAGATTGAAACGATTGGATCTGAGTTTACCATGACGTATGTAATGCTCCCGAGTGAGCTAGCATTTAGTATTTAGCCTAGCCATCTCCTTAACCACTAACCACAACATCTTTGCCAGCAATGAAACTTGCTAAACGTTCCTCTTGCTCCTCTTTCAATTTCTTGATATTTGGAGCCGAACCAGAACGGATTACTTTACTACAGTATTCGCCGGCATTGCCAAACTACAACCATCCAATTCAGCGCAATCTCTTGAACTCACCGACACCTTCCTACAACACAGATGGCTTACAACTGCAGCCACTAGGATCAGACCCAGACGTACATTTAGGGAAATAATAATTGACCGAAGTTTAGGCATGACAAAGGCCAGGCTTTAGAAAACTGGTGTGTGTTCGGAAACTCATTTATACTTTTATTTGGTAATTTACTCTTCTATCTATAGTGTCAAATAAAGGCGTTATCATTTACCATAGAGCGATAGAGTGTGGACCAACCCAGTGTTGATGTCACCCAGAGTGTTTACCCTATTGCGGAAGAAGCTGATTAGAGCTAACTCCAACAAGATCAATGGGTGTGAATCTGGAGTTAAATTGGTGGCTTGCAACCACCTAGCAACCAAAGAGCAAATACAAATCTGGTTCTTCAATCTGTGTCTGTTCCCGCATGTGCTATCGCTAGCCAAAGCAGTTCTGGAGACAGATGATCACTTCCATATTTGGCTTCAAAGAGCTAGCAGGTTAGCATTGGCCATTCCTATATACTGTACTTCAATGGCATTTACAGAGCTTATTCTGAAATTAACTTTTGGCATATCATCAATAGAAAGTGTGCCCAAAAGAGACTGAAAATCAGAAGTTTCTCAGATGAAAACTTTTTTCAGATTAGCTGACTGTTTTTGTATGCATGCGTCTCATTTGCAGAGAGAGGCTGGCTGCCACCACCTTCATCACGTAACTTTTCTAATAGACCACCAGGGATCATTGTTAACCTATCACCTGCGAGCTGCCTTCCAAAGCCGTGGTTAGTGAAGAGGGCGAGTGGCGGAGGGGAAACATAAACAAAGAAAGTAGAAGATCTTGTTACCATGGCAGCCCTGACACGGTTAAAGAGCATTCCTCAGCCCACACCTTTCCACGTCAGGCGCACACCTATCACATCCCCGGAGGAGTGGTGCATGCAGCCCTCTGTGAAGCATGTCTACCAGGGATGCTCTTCAAGCCAAGCAGTTACCTCCAGCTGGATGCTATAGGATCCAGGGAAGAAGCTAAAATTAGCCTCAGCATGGGGCGCAGCATGGGGGGCAGGGGAGGCTTCGGAAAAGTGAAGGATTTGTAAAGGAGAAGGAATGCTGGAGGTAAAGGGAGGCGGAGTGAGAGGGTGGTGACAGCACATCTACTGAGACGCCTCTTTGCACACGCACCAGGCTGTGGCAAATTAAATGTCTCAACATCATAAATATATGAGCACTCACTGTTACATCTGCACGATTATTTATGCATGCTCCAAAACACTTATCAGAATCAGGTCCTGTGTCATTAATGTGTCCTCAAAAGTTCACCTAATTAACGGTATATTCAGATATACCAGGAGAGTTTAGCTGTCGTCTCTTAGGCAAGGCAAGGTTATTTCCATAGCACAAAGACTAACAGATAAAATCCCTCAGTTGTATGCACAGCTAAACCGAAGTGTTTTTCATCTGGATTTGCACATTGCCAGAGAAGAAGCCTGTCTCACATTTTCAGAAAGAGCGTTGCAGATTTTAGCTGCATGAACCTTAAATGCTGGCTCCCCATGTTTATTTCTGACTCTGGGGACTAGAGTCTAAACGTAATGGTTTCTACTGGACAATGGGATATTAAAATACACTTGACATGCTCTGTACTCTGAGTAGGTGCTCTTGGTTTTGGTTTGGCCCTATGCAGTTTCTATAATTTGTAATTAAAAATAATACAATATATATCTACTACATTACAAGAAATGTGTCCAAAATCCAAAAGTTGTTATACTTGAAAAAAATAATCAAGCACACAGAGACGGGATCTTTGCGCACCAGAGCTCGGAAGTTTATTCTCAGTTTCTTCAGTTCTTTCAGGTTTTTCAGGTTTTTTTCAGACAGAACATAATCAGGATATGGTCTATATAGTCAACGTTTACGTCACACATACGTCATACATGGATAAAGCATTCGTGTCACATCAAGAGAACAATCAGAACATAACAAGACATCGAAAGAACAAAACATGGACACACAATCATAGCAGATACACAATCGGGTCGTTGTGACCTAAGGCCAGATCACTTTATAGCTATCTAATTCCCACATACCGTAACCCAAAAAACATTCCAGAGTCTGATGCAGTTATTTAGTTAACAGTGATTACTATTATTCAATGCTTATCAGTTGCAAAACAATACAGTTATATTACATTATTTAGTCCTTATGTGGGTCTCGGCATGGCGTCACAGAAATCATGCCTTCTGGATTATTCTTAGTAGGAAAAAGGTTCTGGATTTTTCTTTTTCACATTAAACACAAGCAGTAAGACACATTGAAATTAACATGTAAACACTACAGTTTTTAAAATATCCGTATGAATACTCCATTCTATTGTACCTTTCATGTGATCCAGATATAAAATATGAGTGAGATTTTTTTTTCTAATGATACAATACACAAGGAAAAACTCTTAAAAAACCCAGTGGGAAAAAGTGAGAAACCTTGATAAATTCTTGCCTCTATTGTGCCTTAAATGATTTACTTAGAAGTGAAGTGGCTGTGCTGGGGCTTAAACAGGATGAATGGTCCGGTGTCAGTGGGCATCTGTGTCCCTGTGTGTGCCTTTAGTCCCCCGTGGAGGAGCCGTGCTGTCTGTGTGTGAGTGCAGGGCAGATGGGCACAGGGCGATTACAGAGGGAGGCCCTGCTCCGGCTCTGCGGCTCACTGCACTGTGCACCAGGGCCAGCGCTGACACTCTGTTTGTTGTAGGCATTAGCAGCTAAACGGCTTAGCACTGTCTCAAGAGGGTCCATAGTTCAGGATCAGGCCAACAAATGAATTGGAAAATGTTACATGAAGATGCAGGAAATTGGCCAAATCTTTCCTCATGAATATTGGTTGAAAAATACTCAGAAGTTGTGGTGGAGCCTCCTGTGATAATGGGAATTAGTCAACAAGTGTCACAAAGAAACATGGTGCAGCAACGCCATAAAACGCTCAAGCTGCAGATCAGTGGATCTTAATCTTTACTTAACACTTAATTATCCTTATTGGGAAATGTGTTCTTTGTATTTGACCCATCCTTTTAGTGTCACTGGAGAAACATGTCAGGATCGATGGGTGCCGTCTCCAGATCTCTGTTTGGTCAGAACACCATTCACTGCATGATTTTGTCTATTGTTTTGAGTTTAAACTCTAGATTGGAGAAAATTACAAATTATGCAATGATCAAATGTATCGACACCAAAAATGATCAGAGTTTTCACAGCAATCCCATGTTTTTATACTCAGAGAAAAAGTGGAATGTTGTCTGTGACACAGTCTGATGCCTCTGTTCGTCTGTCCTTCACTTATATGGCACTTCGTACCCAAATAATGCTTCTCATGGCTTTCCTCATTCACTCCATACACTTTGGTGGTAAACTACTGCGGTGGCACTGCTGCCCTGGGGCAGATTGGTGAAAGAGAGGCAACTAATCTATGACACCAACTCCTCCGACCTCTACCAACCTTTCATATACAGACTAGACTTTTTGGGGAAGTAAGTGTCTAGTGTTAGGACACAGTGGCAGTCACTTTACAGCTGCCCCACTGTGGCACCTGGCGTTCCAAGAGGTCTCTCATCACAGGACTAACTAGGCCCTGCCCTGCTTAGCTTCTGAGATCTGACTGGATCCGGGTTTCACATGCTTGTCATGTGGACTGAAGACATGCCAAACATACTTCTAGATGCAAAAAGACGTGTTTGGTAGTGACATATGAAGACATCAGAATTTACAAAACATGTAGATCACATAATACCCATGAGGCCACGTTGCCAATTATAACTATGAAACAGCTGATTGTCCGGCGCCTCTCTGAGTCCTGAGTATCTTGTCATGTGGAATGTAGGCCATGTCAACCTGACCTCGGCAGTACTAAAACAATCCAGTTCAATAAACATCCACATATACGTTTACCCCATACATTGAAGGAAACGATCAGAACCATCCTTCCACCTCCACTTCAGACGATCACAATCCAACCACTGCCACTTAGCATCTACTTAAACCATGTCGCTCCGCGGTCGTATGTCACTCATCCCTGCACTTCCTGTTGGGCTCTCCACTTCCTGCCTGCCTGTGACCTCTCATTACAGAGACAGTTGAACTCGGCAGGAAGAGGCGCATACAGCATGTCAACATTTCCTCCCGCTCAACTATCGGCCATAGCTGCGGCCTTGCGTGTTTATGTGTCTAAGCCTTGTAAAACGACCGGTGGGACATGAAAGTGATGCTGTCTGTCATTTTGGGATTGAGCCTTTTGCTACTATGAAGTCTCTATGCATAAACCATGACTAACAGAGGTAAACAAACAAAAAAGTAACCCTCAGTCAGATTAAGGTGAAGCACTGCTAACAGACTGTGTCAACTGTGAGATGAAAAGGCCTCTACAGTAATCCCCTACAGCCTGTTGATTTCCCTAATCTGCTGCTTTTGTTGTCGCTGCGGTGCACCGAAGGGTGTGGCGGGTCAGGGGTGAAAGTTAAGAGCCCAGATGGAGAGAGGAGAAGTTAGGGGCTCTGAGAAGATTGTGTTTGGATGAAAACTCTATTTCCACCCCCCCGGCCACTCCCCCCTGTGCCGGCACAGAGATAAGAGCGAAGCAGGAGGAACCTTTTGGAAACACAAACAGCTTTCTGATTCAAGGAGGGCAAAGGTCAACGGAAAGCATCCAGGGGTGATTGGAGCATTTTTCAAATGTTTACTATTGCTTTCATTAATGTAATGATTACAATTTTGCTGTTTTCTTCTATTAAAGCAACACTATGCAACTTTCTTGTGGCAACTCTCATGCTTCCATTGAAATAAAGTCTAAAATCTCCATGGAGACAGGAATGTTGTGTCAGGAGCGTGTCTGCAGAAGACATGTTTATTGGTGATACTTGTACATACCCAGGCAACGCCACACAGCAGAGTACAGGAGACATTTCTGTGGAAACATCAGGAGGAATTATATGAGTTAGGTTTGTGGAGTTGGATAAAAAGTGTCTCAATGAGATTGAATGATTGAAGAAGAGAAAGCAGCATGCGTGAGCACTAAAGGAAACAGGTTTCTCACAATATTTTAAGTCGTTCTGCTTTGTTTTGACAACCATTTACATTGTTGCTACCAATGGAGGTATTGTCTGAATGTGGTTCTACAGGAAGCACTAACAAAACCAAAGTCAAAGACATGGAGGCACATGGCGCCTCGCACACCTGCAAGAATGCGTTCACTTCTGTCTCCCTCAGCTGTGTCTGAGGTGTGAAGGTCCCTCCCTGCAGCCAAATACCTGTGGGATTATTACCGTGCAGTTTGAAACATGCCTGGCCTAAAAGAGCAAGCTACGATCTGGGTAAAAACAACATCCGAGCCGGCCGCTGCAGAATTCCCCGGCCTTTATGTGAGGGGCCAGAGGAGCAGATGAGGTTGCAGCAGAGGCTCCTCCTCTTTGACCTGGGGGTGATAGGTACAGAACAGTGGCGTGTATTGTTCGCCCGCGCAGCCCGTGCACTCCTCCGCCCTGCCTCTTCTTCAGCCCAGTCCCCACCCAACTCCAGATCCAGTTCACCTTTGCCTGCGGACACTCCACCTACAGCAGGAACCCTATACCCCTCTGAGCATTCATTCAATCAGAGGGGTCCCAATGATTCATCACTATAGAGAATATAGTGGATTAATGCAGGCAGATAACATAAGTGTTTAATGCTTTTATGATCTTTGGCTGTTCACAGAGATCTTACGTGGGGATTTACGACTGCAGAACATAAATCTGCCTGCGTTAGAGACATATTAGGAAATTATTCAATTGGTCCTATCCTCTTTATTGGATGTTTCCCAAGTATTTCCCTCTCTGTATTTATTATTATTTCCTTTCCCCTTAGCAACAATTACTACACTTAGCAAGCTGTGTCGAAGCTCATTATAATCGGATTGCCTGAAGTCCCTTTCCCAAATGGTGTAAGTATTGTTTTGTAGTCTTTTCTGTCATATATGCATTTTACAAATACAGATTTCTCAATAGCCGACTCGTGCCATAGTATATTCTTTGAAGCACCTTGGACGCATCACAAATTGTGCGCACGCAGATTGTGATCAGATAGTATTTAAACCCATTGCTCCAAGTCGATTTGTATCTTACACTCTGGCCTTGTGATCATGTGCCCATTCTGACGTCCTGTGGTGTAATGTGTTGTGTACAGAACAGAGAGGATTCTTTGTCTTGTTCTTGTGCTAAGGGGCAGAGCCGAGGAGCAGGGCCACGCCACACGCTCATAAATCACACCAGAGGATAGAGAGGAACAGCTCAAATTAAGATAAAACCCCCTTAATTATCAGCTAAACAGCCCGGTGTCCCCCTTTCCCCAGGCTATCTGTCACGCAGCAAGCAGGCCCCATCAGCGGGGGAGGCTCCGCTATCAAACTATCGCTCTAACCTCTTACACACTCACAAAACCAACAAAACTATTCGTTATGGTCAACTAATGAGAGGATTCTTAGGGGGAATATTTTTCTCCCAAACTTATGAATGCTCAAGAATGTATTCAGTATTTGTATTTGATTCATATTTCCTATACAGTGTGCAGTATACTGTATATATAGGCTCTTACACATGCTTTTGGGATTCCAGTGGGAAACGGAGGTGAGTTGTCCGTCAAAATAAACGGTCAAAACAAACTTTAGACTTTCACATGGGTGCCACGGCCCCTGTGTGGTTAGCACTCTCAGCAAGAAGGTCCTGAGTTTGAATCCCGGTCGGAGCAGGACCTTTCTGATTGGAGTTTTCATGTTCTCCCCGTGGCTGTGTATAGGTTTCCTCTGGGTGCTCCGGGTGCCCTGGTTTTCCCTACCACTAAAAGATGTACAATAGATTTAGAGGATATATAGCTTAAATTGAAATCAGTTTTCTAAAGTTACAACGCAGTGCACTCATCAGGACTATTGCAGGTTTATCATATATGTGCAGAAATACAGACTTCTTCAAACATACATTCAAACATCCAAAATTTAACAGTAATGGCTTGTTACGCTGTTGTTATAACAAGGCCCTGGTATAGTTTTTTTAACCCTCTTCCACTGACCCAAATGTAAGCGACTGGCTATAAAACAGTTTACTTTTATTCTAAATTACAGCCATATTTGGCCATAGTGTCCCCACCTTACACAATTTGACAAAAAATAAAAAGGCATAAAACCTGTGTGTTTGCTCAGCGGGAATAACACTTCTCTGTATTTATGATTATACTGATGCATCATCAGGAATTGTCCTTTGTTGCTTGTTCTTCATCAGTGACTGCAGTAGTTATTCCCACCTTGCTCTTGACTGAGTTTTGAGAGGTACTTTCTTACATTCCCATCCAACATGTGTCAGTCAGTCACAGTGGGCCTGTAATGTGACCTCCTCCCACATACAGCACATACAAATGCACAGAGCCCCCTCCCTCTGTTCTCTCATTGCTTATTCACAGCTCCAATTATCATTACCCTAATGGTTTCTCAATAGCCCTCGGTGTGCCCCTCTTCAAAGACTAGAGCTACCTTCTCTACCTTTTCTCCATATTGGGTGCGAGAATATGTCCTTGTTGACTCTGGGCTGCTGGGAAAATTTGGCATCAGAGTATGCGTAAAGTTGTGCGTTGTGGAAAGATAAAAAGGAAAAATGTATTTTAGCATTTGTGGCGTGTCTGACCTCTCTTACTTCAGTTAGACGCAGTGTATTGATTTTATATTAGAGCTGAGGCTCCATCTGGCAACATGTTTATGTTATTTTTTCAAAGAAAGAAAGAAAGAGAAAAACAGACAAGCTAAGAAGAAATGGAAAAATGTCTGTGCACATAATTCATTTCACGCACCAAACAGAAAAGAATCATGGAAAAAATGAGGAGGAATGTCCTCTTATTTTTTTAATTACAGACGCTCAAGAGCATCATGTTCCCCTGAGCAACAATGTCTACGTATATTTTGGTATTTGATTTTCTCATTTCACTTTTAAAGAGTGTTCCACTTTTTTACTTTGCTAAAGTACTGACGCGTTCTCATAATCTTCAAACTATGGGTTTGATATTAGATCATAGTCACTAGAAGTGACTAGAAGTATTACAGCTATCATTATAGATATAAAATTGTCCTTTTATATATCCTTACAGTATTAGAGCCGTATAGAAAAGGCGGATGCCATATTTTGCTTTGTTTACTAAAAGAAAATGGCCCCCATGAGACACCCTCAGCTTCTGGGAATCACAAATCTCCTCTTCCTCCCATATCACTTTATCTATATATACATACTTATGCCTTTGCCATTTCCCCAAAGGAGCTGTGAGCAGCCCGCGCCTGAACTATCGTCTGCATCATCCTTTGATTTGTTTCATCACTTATAGTCTCATGACAAATATTTCACATCTTACTCCTGACACAGAGGTGAGGGTCAAACCTATATCTGCCCTCATTGACATACAAATAAAAGTTCACCACAACTTGGGCTATGGTCACTTACGCATTCATTAATCATGTACTTTATAGGACACATTTGTTGCCTCATAAAATGTGCTGGAATATAAGGAACATTGGAATTCAGACTGCTGTAGAGCAATCTTATTTTCTACAAAAAATAATGTTCAACAATATCACTTAATTATACCACTTTTAGGTCCGTTTTTAGACAGTGTAACAACATGGCAACAATAATGTTCCCTACACACAAGCTGGACAATGAAGGGCTTTGAGTTTGCACTGGTCCGTGGCCCTACATGCACATCTCTATAGGCCATGGGATGATGATAGAGCTGTCAGAGCACCAGTGGAGGGGTCCTGAGCTGGAGCTGGATCTGGACTGTTCTGTGATTAATGGCTGGGGACGCGCCCCACTAATTGTGGTCCCTGACACAGGCACACGTCCCCTGACAAAGCAGGACAGAGCTGGAGCAGGGTGCCATGCTCAATCACCTTCAGTGGGCTGCACAGGACACTTCAGCGGGGAGGTCACAGGAGACTCTCTGATGACAGTAGAGGAGAGGGCACAAGTGGACACTCCGCTTAACAAAGTTCACAGAGTTGGAGCATGTTGAATTAGAGCTGCATGGCCACGCCAGGGATATGCATGAGGACTATAAGGCACTGTCCAAACATGAAGTGGGATTTAGGTGTATTTATCCTGACTGGATTAACCTCATCGGATTTAAGTGTACAGCTCAACCTAACCCAGTGCATCTGTTGCAGAAATGTGTTTGTATTGTTGTAGACACACTACGTACTGAAAACATCGTTCCCCAACTCTGAGGTGGTTAAACTCTGCTTTTATAAACTTTGAACCAAAGCCCCAATGACTGATTAATTCTTTAAGATAAGATAAGATAAGATAAACCTTTATTAGTCTCACAGTGGAGAAATTTCAGTGTCAACGTTGTACATTACAGCAGAGAAAGGAAATAAGAGCACTCAGATTGCACACATCAAAGTCTATTATTTAAGATAATAGACAATAAATTTAAGATAAAATAAAATAAAATAAGAAATTCTGGGCTATAATTGCACTTGGTTCGGAGTACTTTCTAAGTGAGCGTAGCAGCTTCAGTATGTAAAAGGCCGAGCTTCTCCACCTGCTCTCTCTTTGAGACAGACAGATGGAGATCATGAATCGCTGAAGACTCATGACTCAGAGAACATGGTCACAGCTAACCTCAGGGCAGAGGACCGACATGTTTTATCTTATAATACATCAGCCTTGTTGTTAGGTAAACTGAGAACTGAGATGCATATTGAAGAGGAAATGTTTTTGTATTGGGACATTAATGTGTGTGCACATTAATTGTACCTTGGTGCCCTGTTGTCTTGGGTCTAAGTCATTCAGACAGAGCCCGCTGGTCCCTCTCTGGCCCCTCTGGCCCCCCAGGCCCCTGTGAGCTTCCCACAAAAAACTCCACAATGCTATTCAAACAATAGGCAAAGGGACAAAGAGCACATTTACACAAGTGGAGCTCTTTGAAAGCAAAAAGGCACTGTTTGGAAGATTTCCAAACCTCTCCCCCAAAACCTCCAATTCCCCCCGTGCACTGCCACTCCCGCCTCACAATTCCCTCACTAAAAGTGCACCAGTGATGGAGACGTGGGAGCCAGCTCTACAACAGGGCCGGACCCACCCGCCAGTCCACAAGCACCCCCAATTTAAGCAAACCCTCTCTTTAGGGGACAAAGGGCCTTTAGAGGGCAGGATATGTGAGGGCTCTGGTGGATGCCATAGTGGCTTAAAGACCGTGGAGGCCTCTCAGAGACACTTCTTTTAGCCAGCCTCTCTCTGCGCTGCCTCTTTATCTAACAGTGGCCAGTGAAAGGTTCAGAGGGGTAGAGAGAGTTGTCGTGGGGGAGGTGGACAGAGGTGGGGGTGATCAGGGTGCTCTTGTGTCAACATTGTGGTATTTTCCCAAAGATGCATATCGCCTCTATACAAATAGGAGATGTATTTATAGGAGTACATAGAAAGCTGCATGAGCAGAGTGTTTGGCCGGCTGCTCTGGCCACAACCCCTGAGGCTCCATGGATGGTCTTCATGGCTGCAGAAATTGTTATTCTTCAGATGCGTGTTGGCTGGGAAACACACAAGTTCTCAGGCGACCACACAGTCCTCGCTCTCCCAATATGGCCGACATGCAGAGTAGTCCATTCAAGGAAAAGGTCCAGTACCATACATCTCGACTGGAGCCAATATTCCAGGGCCTCTTTGGCGCCGGTTCCCACACGGCTATGGCTAGACACCAGGCATTTTCTGTGGAAATGTTTTTCACTTTTCACACACTAAATGGTTCAGTCTGTTGTATAGAAATGGTTTCAAAAGGGCTGCCACATTCAAAAACAAGTTAATAACAATACGAGTTTCTCATTTGTTGGAAGTGTGAGAAATTCAATTGTGTTTTACTTTAGTCTCTAAATGCTGTAGTTCCAAATCCACACTGTTGCTGTGACTGAAAAATGGTATGAGCAAACAATGCAGACAGGTTAACTTCAAGTCAACAATGGAACGCACTTGAGCTTTTGTGCACAACCATCATCCCAACACTGTCAACTCTGCTGTGACAATCTGTAAAACTATTCATCAGTAGTTGGAAAGTCTTTCACATGTTCATTGCACTAAATGATGTTTTTGGCCATTAACAATGACTATTTACATTGTCATTTCATGTTTTAGAATGTGAAAGAATATCTTAAGAGAATGAATTATAAAACAATCATGCATGCTACTTTGTAGAGAATTTGTATTTTACCCTGCCAAAAGTAGAAAAATACTGGCCATGCAATTGAAAAGAAACTGAGCAGGGGCAATACTTTAGTTGTAAATTCAGAAACCTGCTCTGAGGGTGATGTCATATCAACACTCATGGACATTGGTCATCTGCACCTTGTGAACCAATACAAATGTGTTTTCTGTTTTATTTCGTGTGTTTGATTCTCTGATCTGTGTTGGTGAATTCAACAATAGTGTGAAGTCCTTCGAGATACACTACTGTTGCGATTTATGGTTGAATTGAGTGAAGAATTTAATTGAGTCATAGTGGTACATCATTACCTCATAACAGGATTGAGACAGGAGCTTTTAGACAGAAGGGGCGGAGTTTCATGGTTGGTCAGAAGTTCCTGTAAAGTCACATCAGACTGTTTCCTGCTATAATAATCTGGTTTCTTGTTGCATGATAATCTCTTCTCTGCTGTAACAGGTTGAGTTTGTCTCACACTTTATTCTTATGCTTGTGTTCAGAGAGAAGCGGCTCCTCCACACTTCTGCAGCTCTCAGCCTGAGGCCCCCAGCTCTGATCACTGCAGCCTGTTAGCAGCAGCTACAGCTCACCTCAGAGCTGCCACTCGGGGGACGTATTGATTAGCATTAAGCATCCATGCAGATGGCCAATAAAGAGCAGGTGAGCCAAAGAGGGCCTGGGGAACAATGCAGCAGTGTAACGTGAGACAGAAGGGGAGAACTAAAACACACATCATGGACATGATGATAATGGCAAAGGAAAAGCTATCAATGAACAATGACAATAACATGCGCCAAAGATGTCCACGTATGACAATGGAAATGAAAATAAAATTAATTTAAACATTAAAAGTCACATCTGGAGGTGAAATGTGTATTAAAGGGATGTTCCTAAATTATAGGAGCAGTCGTTATTTTAAGAGGATTTATCTTTTTTTAATTTGCAGCTCAAGATGATCCTTTTACTTAAACTCATACCTGTCCTGAACCTCCCATTGAACATTCATACCATATGTGACCTCATCGCAGGGATATCAATACGCACCAAAAGTAGATCCCAGGCTGATGGCACATTATGTTATTACCTATTGTAACAAAGATTTACATTATTGACACTTCTGACGGGAAGACATTATTATAAAAAGATGTCCCAAGGCCTCCACAATTACACCAGTGATAATAAAACACCCAAACCCTTATTCTAAAATTAAACATCTATGTGAGACGACACATTAGATCACAGACTATAGTCCTCTTGTTTCTATTCTCAGCACTGGCCTTAAATCTTAGTCAAACTGCAATAAACGGAAATGTTTTTAATTTTTAAATATCACATTTTTAATCTTATGATTCAGTTCAGTGCTTTGTTAATATACCTATGACTACATTACTTTCAAGTGTCTTTTTGTGATATTTGTGAATCTAAAATGTCCTCCAGGCTTTGTAAGCTTGTGGGCTTTAACAAAGTGTGGTGTTGTGATGCTCGGCGCCCTGTCTAATATGGCGGCCCGTTTTGCATGCTTGTCAGGCAGCGCGCGTCACTCCACAACTTCCCTGTCATATCTGTCACTTGGAATAACTGCGGGCCCCTTCATATTTCAGGGCGAATCCTAAGGGTGCAACGCCAAGTCCTTGAAGAAGTCTATTCTGTTACACATACCCACGCAGCTCCACCTTTAACATCATATTTATTGTTATTTAGTTACTCAATAAAACATATACAGATATATACAATATGCAGGAAAACAGACGACTGCACTTTACATATTATTTTAAAAAATGAAAACAGAAAAAAAATCAGCTTGTAAATTGCCGTCACAGTCCTCCATCTATTGTTTTCAGAAATTCAACAGAAGCTTTATTTCAAAGATTACAAGATTGCCTAACACACAGCAAATTTTATTTTATTATACATGTGCAATACCAATAGTCTTTTCACTTCCCTTATGAAACATCGCTAAACCGCCATTGTCAGTGACCATTGGTTTATTTGTATATAAGTGTTTGAGTGATGGAAATGGAAATAGAAACATTTCATTCAAAAACATTAGCGGGTTCAAAAACGATGGATTTTCTTCTTTAGATTTACATTCATGCACCCCACTTTTCTGTCTTTCCGTTCAGCATTTCAATTTCTACCCTGGAAACGTAAGCGGGCCTTTTGCAGTTCACTGAAAAGATTTTTGTACACGTTACATGGGATCAAGCTGTTAGTGAGAAACCAAAAAGAAATGGGCCACAAGACTCAACACTCATATACAATCAAAGCCAATAACATCTGAATAATCATCTTTCTCTTTTCCACAAATTTCTTCAAACAAAATTAAAAGATAAAAAAAATGGTTTGAGGTTTTCCCATATGTGGCCGTAGTTGAGGAGAGCCCATATTGTCCAGCGCTGCGTAATGAAATAAGGTTATGTCGCGTTGTGTCCATCTCCTCCAGAACATGCTTCCTCCACACGTTTCAACGCTGAAGCTTTTCCTTAAAATATTTGTCCCCCCCCCCTCCCCCCGTCTTCAAGTGAGAGCCGCCACGAACGTCCCAAAGCGGTTGGAGATATCTGAGTGAAGCGATCTCCACGACGTGACGGGCCCTCCGCGTGCTTTAGTGTCCCCCGTGAGCTCGTCAGTGCAGTGGACAGACAGGCACTGTAGGTGGGACCCCCCTCCGGCCCCTCCCCCCACTCCCGAGGCTGCCCCGGGACCACCAGCGCCAGCCTTGTTCTGGGAAGACAGCTCCGATTCTGTAAAAGAAAGACAAAGAGAGGAGGGGGGGGGAAGAAAAAAAAAAGAGGTTAATTAAGATTTTATGAAATAACTGGAAGCTATTGGGTTTATTTGATACAGATGAGCCATTTAAAATACACACTTTTAATTAAACCAGTGTCATCGTCACATCCCACACGAAATCTGCTCTGTGAAATTAATTCAACACTACCTCCCCCCTAACCCCCCCTCCCCTCCCCTCCCCTCCCTCCCTCCCTCCCCTCCCTCCCCTCCCCTCCCTCCCCTCCCCTCCCTCCCTCTCCCCTCCCCTCCCCTCCCTCCCAAAAAGGAAAAGGCACTGCAGGCAAAAGACTTCCTGCTGCCATCCTCCCCCTCCCCTCTCCTCTGCTTCATACACATGTGAAGACACAAGTGGAAAAGAAGTATATACAGTTGGAAAAAAATTAAACAAAATCAGACAGAATTTGCGCATGAAAAAATAATAGTTTTATACATTAATGATATTATAGATTGATGATCAATAGCTACAAAATATTTCACAAAGCAGCAAAAATGAGATTACAGATTACACGTGCTACAGTGATGGGGAGAATACTTTGAAAATGCATTTGGTTGCTGCTTTAAAAAGTATTGTGACGTATCCTGTTACGTGGTCCAATCAGAGCACTGTGTTCGGAATACTCTGAATACTTTTACTCTCGTTCACATATGATATTATTAGGCAGAATCACAATCATTTTTATTGTCATGTAAGTACCAGGAAAAGTCAGACTCGGAAATTGCTTTGGCTTTTAAAAGGTGGTGATGGGATTGAACAGTTTATTATTTTTAGGATTTTTTTTTAGAAAAGATTAAAAACTCTTACATCATTTTTTTATATGGAGCTTTTTTTGTGTCTGAAATAAAGACATTGATTGATTTAAAAACATGTTTTCATTTGTGTTTATGTGATATTCTGTCACAATAGCATGATCCAATACCTACATATATAACAAAACCGACCCGTTTTTCACCAAAATAAAACCACCAGTGAAATTGAATGTATAGTTGAAAGAATTTTTTTTTTACAACTTATGACTGCAATCATCAAAAGTAAGTGGTTCATATATCTCACACAATATCTACTAAATGTTTCACAGTAGAACAGAAGATTATATGTGTTTTTACTACACAACTTATGTCTGTAATATATTATTCATTCCACTGGACAGGCGATCAGAACCACACTGGTCCCCGCTGGTCATGGACTTTGAGGTTGCAGAGAGAACTGGCCTCTGACCCTGTTTGACCCAATTTACTGCTATAATAGAGGTGCCATGGAATCGACCTTATGTCACCCAAGTGTGAAGGCTAATATTAAATGGTCACACCGGGCTTCAAGGAAATCTATATTGCGGCGTGACGCTGGGATAAGATAGGATACGCTCTCTGCTGACACTTGAGAAACACACCAGAAATGTTGTACAGCGAGAATGCACTAAAGGGACAAGAGATTTCGAAAGAGGGAGAAGTCAAAGCATAGGTTGATTTGAACAAAATCAAATCAACCGATTCTAGGAGATTCTGGCAATGTTAAAGGAGCATTTCTAAGCCATGTTAAAAATGAATACTGGTGGTTTCATAGGATTTGTACGTTTTGATTCAAGTCTGAAAATATGCATGTTACATCATATTTATATCTCCACCAGACAACAGGGGGAACATCAAAACAGTATCTGGACTCAGAACTTCGCTGCATTTCTCTTTGGTTTCTGTGACTGAAACAATTTGTCGTGTTGATTTCACAGAGCCAGGGGCAGCGGTGTCAGTGAGGGAGGCTAACCTGAGCTGGGTCGGACAGACAGACGTGAGGAAACTGCCCCCGGTGTGTCTGGCTGCAGCCACTGGAATGGAAAAGTGAGGGATTTGGTAAAAGGTCATGTGGGCGGCAGGCGGGTTGCTCCCTGCTGCTGCTGCTGCCTCATGTGTGAGACGCCTCACTGTAGCTCTGACTTATGTGAGGACCAGACGCACTTGCTGATGGGGGAAGATCTAACATTTGCCAGAGGGTTTAGCACTACACCTCAGCAGGGCGGACCCCCACCCTGTGTCCCCTCTCTCCCGCACCGTGCCCTGCAGCAGCTCTGCCGCCTGGACACAGCGGGGTCCACACCGGCCTCAATAGGCAGCCAAGCGTTCCCCTGGCTCATCACTGACACACCACAAACTGACAACACACTCGGCCAAGGAGCCGCCTCCACCGCAGAGAGCACCGGCATCAGCCATCGTCGCCACGTCTCAGTTTAATCATAATGATTATCATCTTTAACATTTCTTAATCAGTATTATCTGAAGCCTTAAGAACCTCCCCAGTATGTGACCCATGTTCACACACTGACACCGTTCAACACACAAGTCAGTGTGTAACCGAGCAGGAGCAGCGGTGTAAAATTGTACATCACACAAGTCAAAAGCCAAAATCACCATGACATTTCACAAGAAAATTTATTCCACTCAAATTGTCTTGTTATGGTTGTTTTGCCCCTAATATGGAACTCGTAGCAGGCATAATATCACAATAATAGCCATTTCATCAGAGGGAAACAAGTGCTTAACATGAACAAGCGGAGGGGAAAATGCCCAATAAACGAGACAGAACACTACAGTGAGTCACAATGGCCCGTAACACCCCTAACCACATTACAGCCTGTGGAGCAAACACGGGTTTAGGAAATAGAGCCTTTAATGGGACGGTGGCACTTGTTATTTAGTGCAAACTTTGTGTAGTATCTTCTTTAAATAGATCACCTGGCACAACAGGTTCTTAACCTTTTTGTCATGTATTCATCAGAAATCTTCGTAGCGCAGATGAATTTAATAGTTGTCTCTATTTCTGAAGCTCAGAGGCGTCACATTGATTTCCCAGGCCGCAGAGTGCAGCGGGGCAGGCCTTTGCCCTTTCTGTCCCAAACTATACTTCCATGACGACACTTCACCTCTGGCCTGCAGCTTCTAAGGGCACGACCCGCTCCTCTCCACACACACACACACAGCCAATCAGAGCGCAGCGCTGTGGACAAAACGCCCAAAGGCCTTGGCTCCTGTGACACTGTGTGACATCAGGTCAGATTCCTTTAGCATAACAACTAGCACCACAGCTCTGTGTGAGGAGCATCTTTTTGTGAGCTAAACAAGCATCCAAATCCACTGAGAAAATAAGCAAGCATGTCAAGCTTCTTTATGTGAAGCATTCCTGTGAAATAATAAATGCTATTGGTTTTGTAGACTGGAAGTGGCCAGGTATGAGGTTGAGGACAGTGGGGTTTGGGGGTCCGGTGTCCAGCTGCACACTGCACTGACCTCTCTATGGGAGCAGGGCCACCCTCTTCAAGAGAGGGCACTGGGGTTATTCTGGTTTGAATTTTCTTTCTGATTTGTGGCCTTCACCATAAAGACAAAAAAAAAGACTAACTTGCCCTTGCAGGCATTGCCCCGAGCATTTGTTACCTTCTGCAGAGCCAAACACTGGGTCCCAGCGCCTGCTCTAAATGTCTCCCACACAGCGGCCGCAGCCTGGGGCCAGAGCACCTCTCTCACACACACACACACACACACACGCACGCACACACATATACACACACACACACCGAACATGGGACAGTGTGATTTAGGATCTCCTTCATAACTCACTGCTTGTCCCACATTTGTCCGTCATGTCATGCGACTCACTGACATATTGATCTAGTTCCCTGTCTTTTCTGTTTAAAGTGGCGCTACACACTCCGTAAAACCTTTGCTATGTACGACCTTTGAGAAGAGGTCAAGTCTTGTGGTAATTTAAAGATTTATGGGCACCTGTGTAACCGCTAATATTTACACAATTGCACAAAATGCTGTACGAGGGCAAAATTAGGAAAAGTCAAAATACCTTCTGAATAGGTAAATCCCGTGGCTGTATCTTAAATGATCTCATTCATAAATGCAATAAAAGCTTGCGGCAAAACATACATACATACAAACATACGTTTCCTGCACCAAAAATACCATCGCACTACTTTGCTTTCACTCCATCAGTCATCGCCTGTGTCTCTGAGGAGGAACAGCTACGGTGTCATAACTCATTTGTCAAGTCCTCTATACAAATTAAAGGTGCCTGACGACTACCTGTATGGCAAATAACATAACTGCAGTTGGCAGCACGACAACATCTACACCTCTGAAACACCCACTGCTTCAGAGCCAGAGCCAGAGCAGCATCTCAGAGCTCTCTTTGGGGCCTCTCGCACGGAGCCTGCTGCAGCTGAACGCGGAAGAAAGTCAACACAAAGAGCGGCTTCTCATGTTCCTGCTATTTCCACTCTACGTTACTATACACACAAAAAACATGTTTATTACTGTGGATTTTTATTCATGTAGATTTTTATCACTGTGGATTTTGATTTTGTGATTGTGTTGCTGTTTTAAAAATGTGAAACTTTGAAATGTTACGATGATGAGGACTACACTAAGAGCAGCTAAAATTTGTTAGACAATTTAGTTTTGAAAGAGTGAATGTATGAGTTTGGTTAGATTGGGGGTGGGATGGATAAAGCCTGTTTATTTCGGAGTGTTACCTGTTGTTTGCTTTTTGTTTTGTTTACAATAAATAAATGAATAAAAATTTAAAAAAATTACGCAAAAAATGTATACAACAGATATATAATTGACATAAAATTAGTGCATTTCAAACTCGATACTAAGCAATAAGCTTCTCAGCGTCTGACTTGATACGACAGTGAGGATCACATGTGCTTTTTTTTGTTAACAATAAGCCAACATTGTTAAATCCATTTATATTTTTATGAATTCCTCTTGTAGTATGATCCAAGTCTTTATGGAACTGTCCGGGAAAGATTATTGTTATGACACTTTACATTTCATAAAGGCTGAGTCGCTGATTTTTGATTACGATTTAATTAATACTATATTTTCCGCAAACAAAATACAAACAGGAAAGAAAGAATAAAGGATAATAATAATAATAATAATAATAATGCGTGGTCAGTACAGTCCCCAAATACACCTCACGTGGCAATAATCACTCACCCCATGTGCAACCACGCTTTTAGAGCTTCACTTTTAAAGAATTGTATAATTACTTGTGCACACAGGCCTTAACCAACCAACATTTAAAAGAGCGTATTTATTTTTACTATGTATGTATGTATTTCAAAGCAACATACACAAGTCTGGGTGCGAGGACAGGAGTAAATGGGTCTAACCAAAAGGGAATGAGAGAGAGCTTTTGAAAAAAAAACTGGACACTCGAGACCAGAGTGTAAATAAATCAAACTGTACGTCTAATGTCTCCTAATCCTTGCGCTATCAAGTGTCGGTGTGTACAAAGCTGCTGAGCACCGCAGCCCCAAAAAGCCACACTCCACACTCCACACTCCCTGCTTCTCTCCACTCTCTCTTCTCTCCCTGCTTCTCTCCATGTTGTAACTTTGAGGGGAGAATAATGACTTTTGGAAAGAATATAACCAGGACTAATTGCTCCACGATTGTCAAAATGATTACCTTCTGAATAGCAGTGCACAAAAAGAGCGCATGAGAGTGTTGCTGGGGGAAAAAAAGACAAGAAAAAATAGTCGATATAACACACCTTGTAATGACAGGTAAAGAACATAAAAGTGCCCAGAGCAGTTGGGTTTTTTTCATCTCCAGCATGTGCCAATCACTTTCTTCTTTTTTTAGCAGGGAAATAGAAATTGGGGGTTGTGATTTGTAGGGTTATTGTCACGACGAAAATGTCAAAGGAAGGTAGTAGTCTCATAGGATTGCTCGGAGTGCAGGAATATCAATACGCGGCTTTCTGTGGATTTAAGCGGTTTAGAACGGCTCGTGATAAGAGCAAAGTTCCCTTTCATGGAAACTGTCAAACGCAGACTGACAAGGATTTGATCATTATTTTGACGCGACTGATTGCTGATTGTGAAGCGTAAAAATATTCCAAAGGGTCAGATCTGAAGTCTTTTTAAAAACTGTTTGGTGCGAGGACAATGGTGTGCCAAGGAGAAAGTAAAAATAACCGTATCACTTCCTACACTCGCAGATCAACTGTTATTAAGACTCTGCGCAAGTTTCCAAAGAGCTTCGAGTGCGAGACGAGAAGGAGGAGTTTATATAAATAAATAAACAGATCATTTTAGAGCTTGTTTTAAGTTTAATACGCAAGGGTTTTTATTAAAGATAATGCTTAAAAGTATTCTAATAAACAATAAATGGAGGGATTGAATAAAAATGTGACATGTAAAATGTATTATTGATTTCTGTGACACACTTTGCAACTGAACTCTTAAACTGAATAAAACTAAAATGTTTTATTTTCTAAAATGTCGCAGGTTTCAAATTAATTTAAAACATAAAATAATAAATAGCTTAGAAAAGGACCACTGGAAAACACGTGACAAGGATAGATTAGAATAAGAATTATTTTTATACATGAACAAAACAGTGTATTCAAATGTAATTGCAGATGCCTTATAATATTAGCCTGACAAAGTATTTGTACTGGACCTAGAAGACATTTAGCACTCCATTTCAGTTTTTAAAATGAACAGCTGACACAATCCTATTGTAAGTGGATGGTTTGTCGTTGTTCTTATTAACTGGGGAATAACAGATTTTTGAGAAAGAAGTGAATCCAGGCGTTTGGGCGCGTTTAAGAAGTGTGCGGTGAGACTTATCTGAAAAGATTATGTTACTTAGCTGCTTCAGTATAGCACACGCATCAGATTCAATCTCCAGCCCCCTCCCCTCCCAAATACACCTCCACCCTTTTTCATCTGCGCTGTCTGAAGCACTCAAATGAGAAACTGTCAGGATCCGTGATTTGTGCTAACTAGCTATCGATCCAGACCATAGTGCTGCATGCGCCGTGCTGCAGACAGCGGCGCGGCTCAGGAGCTCCGTGCGTGAGGGCGAATCCCTCACGCTCCTACACGCTCCTACACGCTCCCTCACGCTCCCTCACGCTCCTACACGCTCCCTCACGCGCCCTCACGCTCCTACACGCTCCCTCACGCTCCCACACGTCAAGGAGAAGCACGACTTCGGGTCCTGGACTAAACCTGATGGTCAGTTCACCGACATATACTCAAATTGACGTAATGTCACTGTGCGCACGCGGCAGAGCTGACCACAGACAGCAGCGTCACAGAAGGAGCTGTGGAGACGACCGTGTGGCGCGCACGCGCACGGCGCACTGGACACACGCACTGACGCACGCAGACAAAGCGGCTGGAGCTGAGTCCCATGAACAAAGACGCGCCTAAAGAGACGGCGAGCACTGAGGAGCCCGCACCCATTTAGAGCAGAATAAGACAAATATAATAAAGGCAGCCTACAGGACATACTGAGAAGACAATTATAGATTTAATTTCATTAATATGGCTCATTTATAAATCGGGCTATTATTATTACTAAAAATATTAATATGACAATAATAATAATAATAATATTTATTATTATTACATGATGATTATGATTATGATTATTATTATTATTATTATTAATAATAATAATAATAATAATATAATTGGAGCCACATTTTTACACAAATGCAAGTTTTTGTTTACTGCATCACAAGCAGATGTATTATAATTAGACACATTTCTAAAGGTACAAATTAGAGTTGAAAATCAGAAATAATATTCTTAATATCTGACTACCTATTGTCTGTCAGTAAGAAAAACCAACACATTCAGAGAAACCCTTGTGCGAGTGCACAACCTCTAAAAGCTATTCATCTTCTCAATGCAGTTGTTCACCCTGAAAACTGAGATAAAGAACCACGGGATATGTTTACTTTACTGTAGCTTTTCATTTGACACAGCAGCATTGAAGTTATATGCTTGTTAAGGCTTATTTAGCATTGTAGCATGAATTGAATTATTTGCAAATATATTTAGAGTTGGATAGCTATAGTTGTTTTGTTTGTATTAATTTGTAAATAAATAAATAAGAAAAGTTGCAAATTTGTGGTTTCTGTGTTTTGGTATATATTAATACATTCAATGGCACAAAATACAAGACGAGATAAAGTCTGTAATATTGAAGTATAAAGTTTTCTTACCTTCTTTTGAGTTTATTTGGATCTTGTTCTTTTCCCAGGGTCCCATGGCCTTGTCGTCCTCTGAGCCGTCCATCATGGCTTTGTCACTGGGCACGTACCAGGTGGCGTGCTGCTCTGCCATCAGGGTGTCAAGGTCAATAGTGCCCATTGAGCCCTTCGCTGCATCCGGGCTACAGCTCGCGAGCTCATTGTCTTCATTCTGTGAGGAACAGTCACCGTTTTTTTTGCCATTTTTTATGGCCAGCGGCTGGTCCTCGGAGATACTAAACTGCTGCCGCTGGAGCTGGATTTGGGCCTGGAGGATCTCCAAAGGGTGGATCTCGTCCTGTCCCGAGGTGCTGGAAGGTGTGCGTACCTGCTCCCCCCCAGGAGTGCCCGGGTGGCTGACTCCACCAGTGCCGGCACTGTTTAGTCCATAGCTGTCAGGTGTCGAGGTAGTGTGATTGTTAATGCCCAAGGGCTTCTGTCCGTTTATCAGCCCATGTTCAGCTCTCTGCACTTTAGGAGAGCCGGTGAGCATGGGGCTGCGGTTAGACTTGCTGGCCGAGGCCCCTCCAGCATCGGAGCTGGAGGACACCTCGTCCTCATTGCCGAAGTGGGCACTGACATCGTCAGGAAAGTCCACTCGTGGAGAGCTGCTGTCAGACTTGGCCACACTTTGAATTCCACTGTCAAGAGATGACATCAAATCAGCCTGATCCCCCAGAACCAGGTCGCCTCCTTTACCCCAGGATGGTGAGTGAAGGTGTTTCTCATTAGGGGTGCCCCCTCCCCTTTCTCCCATGCCAGCTGTGGGGGTCTGCTGGCCTGGACTTACAACAGGGTTACCATTGTCAGAGGAAAAAAAAATTCCAGGGCTTACATGTCCACTGTCTCTTTTTCTCCTCCCTCTCCCTCTCCCACTCCCTGTTGTTGCTTTCCCCTCACTGCACGGGGTAGCGTCCATGTTGTAATTTGGGGAGAGGGCACTGGCTTCCCCCTGCACCGTCTGGCTTTGACTGGCAGGCTTAGAGTTGCTATTCCCGGGGCCAGGCATCTGGCTGTTCTGGGAAGTACTGCTCTGAAAATATTCCGGACCAGCACTGCCAGTCCCATTAGATGTGCTGCTATTAATGTCCTGCTCTGTCTGACTCAGTTTTCTCTTGCCCTCGTTTTGGTTCTTCTTGTTGAATGTTACGTTAAGATTGGGGGCTCCTAGACTAGCAATCATGTTCTGACAGGCCGTAGAGAGGGCCGCCAGACAGCTCTGGCCAAAAACACTGTCCTTAGAACTGGTTTTGCTAAAGTTCCCAAGGGACAGTGCTCCCAGCTTACTCACAGAGGAGCGCTGACCAGGGGGAAACTCAGACTGAGAAGGGAAGCTCCCAGGTGAGGTGCTCACCCCCTGAGGAGCGGAGTGAGCAGGCCCCTGGCGGTTAGCCCCTCCATAGGGGTAGTTTGGCTGACCTCCCATTGGAGGTCCAGAGAAGTCAGCAGGCCTCCTTTCTGATGGAGTGTTGGGGTGACCTGCTCCTGGAGACTGCATTTGGGTGAGGTTACCCATATTACCACTGAACTGTGAGTGCATGCCCGGGGAGTGGAGAGCTTGGACGTCCCCTGGTATTCTCATGGGCTCCTGCATGCCCATGCCAGGCCTAAACATCATCCCAGCCCCACTCTGCTGCATTCCCAGGTCATGGGGCCCTGCCTCATTGCTAGCGCCACCCATACGGCGTGACATCATCTCCCCTGGTGGGTGGGAGCCCTGAAACCAGGAGTTCTCCTGAGTTATGTGAGGATTCTGTCCATCAATATTGGGAACCCTGCCACCATTTTCCCTATCAAAGTTGGCCTGGGACAAGCTCCCAACTGGACCAGGGTGACTCATAGGACCTGGAGGCATGTCACCATGATGACCCAGCTGCTGTAAACTGGGTTGTCTCATCCTCTGCTGCTGGTTTCGAGATGCCATTTGTTTTATCATCATAGCTGCATTCTGTCGCTGCTGCAAAGACTGCTGCTCTGGGCCTGGGTGCTGGAGTGGCCCTGGGGGGAAACCCTCATTTACGGGAGGGGTGAACTCACCGGGCAGCCCAGAATAGGCTGAGGGGGATAGGTGGTTGTCCATCCCCCCACACCATCCTTCACCGCCATGTGCATTTGGGAAGTCAAATCTGGGTCTTTTGGGCATGTTCATATAAGGGGAGTCAAAGTGTTGTAGCCGCTGGTTTGGAGGTTGTTGGGAGGGAGGAGGAGCAGGCTGTTGCATATTAAACATGGGGTCCCCATAAGGATGCAGACCTCTGTTTTCTAGTCTATGAATGGGATATTCAAACTGGTTGTGTTGGCCAGGCATCATGACCCCACTGTCTAGAATGTTGGGGTTAGAGTTGGGTTCAGCCTGAGGGGGTCGGGGGAGGCCAGGGGGGCAGGAATTCTGCCTGCCTATCAAACCAGGCTGTTGTTGCTGCTGCATGAGAGGATGTCTCGCATTGACCGCAGGCTCTATTCCCACCGGCACCTTTCGACCATTTCCAAAACGCTCAAAAAACTGCTGAGGCTGTGGGGGCTGGTGTCCTTTAGGTATATTCTGCATACCTGGAGTCCGGGGCATGCCAGGGTTAGGAGGAAAATTTCCACTGGGAACCGGTCGCCCAGGGCCAAAATGGGGTAGTTGTGACTCTGAATCAGATGGTGAAAAAACAGGAACATCAAAATGTCCAGGTGGAGGCTCACTGGGAAAGTTATATTCTAATCCCTCGACAGCACCCTGGTTGGGCATCCGCCGGGGCTCTATGCCATGGGATTCTGAGGAAGAGGATGAAGGGAGTCCATGGAAAGATGCTGCGCGGTTAGGAGACTGGTCAAGAGGAAGACAGGGGGCAGGAACAACAGCACTGGGGGGACCATGGTGCTGAAAGTCAGGGAGGTTACCAGTCCGCTGCTGCTGAGGAAAACTTTCTCCAGTTTGCCCCTCAGAGAGAGGGTCAAATCCCTCTCCAAAACCTTGTTGTGGTCCCATGCCATTGTTGTTGTAGCCCATAAGTCTGCCTCCATGCAGACATGAAGAGCCTGACTCTGGGCCAAAAGTTCCGCTAAAGTGAGGGTGGTGTTGCTGGGGATGAGGCTGGTGACCATGCGGGTGTCCTTGGTGAGGTTGCTGGTTGTTAAAGAATCCATGCATGGGTCCCTGCTGCTGCAGTCCCCCAGGGTGCATGTCCGAATGGGGTCTCGGGTGGAAACCCCCGTATTGCTCTCCGTTCATGTTCATGTTGAGATTGAGCATCTGGGGCTCGCTCATTGGGCCCATACCGGGCTCCACGGCTCCCGGTGGGCCTCCAGCGTGAAAGCCGGGGCTTTTATAGTGGGAGCCCATGTTCAGTCTTGGTTGGTTTATGTTTCTCTCGGATTGGCCAGGGTTTCTGCTATTAATCTGGGAACCGAACTGCTCCAGCCCAAACATACTCCCCTGCAATCAATCCCACATGACGGCTGCTTTGCCAGACATCCGCGCGCTGTCTTCTACTCCGTCTGTTCCCAAAACACAAACAAACAGAAAAAGTACAACTATTTAAACGTGCTTGTAGGACTAAGATAAATAAGAATTTTAAAAAGAAACTATCACCACTCACCAGATCTCTTCTCAATGCTGCAGAACAATTGTGTGTGTTTCCAAAGGTGCGAGGCAAAAAGGGGATCGATTATGTCCAAGTGCGCTCGTAACCGGTATCCTCGCCTTTTCGTTTTTACGTCCGAAAATTGACATAATACGTGTACTTTTTACGCACGCTTGAGATGTCAAAATGTTTCGATATAAGCGTTTCTTCTTGGCACAAAAACATTGTCTAAAACAAGTGGAATAATACCCACTTCTGTTTCAACATTCCTGTCCAGTGGAAATTGTCCTGGAGCGACTTTTTGTTAAAGATCCCATCGTGGAAAGACCAAAAGTCAAAGTGGACTATACCTCCGTTATCATGTACATTATAAGCACGAAGTAATGTCCTTCAAAACTTCAGAGGAGGCATGTGACCAAAAACTCCCGTGATATTTAAAGTCCAGAGTGCGGTCCGGTCCCAATAGTGTCCGGTGCGTGGATAAAGCGCGTCCCCAGCCTCTCGCAGTGATGCCGGGTGCGACGCTTACTGACGTACTGTGTGATCTAAGGTCCCGGGGACATGCTGACTTCCCCGTGTCTCCGTGTGTCGCGTCTGTTTTGGTGAGAGCAGTGGGAGAGACTCACAAACGCGTTCTGCTGTGAGGCGCTGCGCTGTGTGAGATGAGCGCGTCCAGACGAACCAGCAACAAGTTTTGCATTTCTGCAGCCGCTTCCATCCGCGAAGCTGTAGCCAATCACAGGCGCAGGAGGGCGGGACAAGCACTTTTTAAGGTCGTCCACAAAGCCCAATAAATTGTAATAATCTGTGCGAAACTGTGATCTTTCTTTTACCTAAACCCAAAATCTGCTATGCTTGAATGCTTGTGCAGCTCAGACTGTTTTAGGGCTTGAGTAGGAGTCTTTTCAATGCCTTGTTTGTGTTGAAACAATGAAAGACATGCAGAATAGTAATAAACACTGGCTTAGTTCACATACCAGTTATTAAACGCCTATTTAGTACATTATGATTATTGTTAAGTATAAATTGACTTTTTTGTATTTTTCAGACTAGCTCAACAAGCCCATTAGAAGACAAAACTAAATCATGGAGGTGATTGGACCGCACATTCAATAATCAATGGTTTTCTGTCATTATAGTAGTCTTTACAGTAGAACAGTGATGCACTAGCAAATTAGGTCTATAAATAATATGGCTTATTTATAGAGACGACTGCAATTACCACTGTGAGTCAAATTTCAAGAGGGATGACCCTATGTTTTAGGAATATATTGGCCACACTAAACAGGAATCAATGATAGCCGATTAATACAAAAGTTGGTAAAAATCATGTCAATCTTATCTAAATGATTGCTTTTGGAATATTCTTATTTGCTGAAGTCCAGTCATTTGATACAACATCATTATTTTGCCTCTTTACCCTTCTCTTTCTGTGAGAGGTGGCCGCTGGTCTGTTTGACGCGCGCCTTGGAAATATGAATGAATTTAGCAAACAAACACAGTGCCATCTAGCGGTCAACGCGAGACGCAAGTGTGGGACCACAAGACATCCATGCTACAATCTCACCATCAGAAGTTTAGAGAAGTGAAATCTCATTTATTTCCTAAAAAAAATAAAAATAAAATAAAATACACATTTAAACGTATTTAAGGGAAAATATTTGACTCTTGAATAAACACTAACATTAATAATATTATCAATGATAGAAATAATCACATTCAATAAAAACACCCTAAGAAAAATAGTATTGGTTTGTAAATCCATATATGATAATGGTATGTTTAGTCTACATGTCTTAGTGTCAATGGATATACCGTACAGTTATATATATATATATATATATATATATATATATGTATATATATATAATATATGTGTGTGTTTGTGCGCGTGTGTGTGTGTATGCGCGTGCGCGTATTATATAGTAGACCAACTTGATTTATTTAATTGGTTTTGAGTTTGATGTCTTGCAGCTTTGGCAAAAAAAAGTGCAAAAAGTTTTTGCAGACCAATAAATGAAGTTACTTAAAAGCACTTTTCACATTTAACTCTGATGTGGATGATAATTGATATAATATAATATAAATAATATAGTACGAAGGTTCATTTCGTCTTTAAGTGGATTAAGTTATTCTATATCAGATAAATCGTAAGACCCTAATCCTTGATTGTCAAACATGTCAAGGTAATTCCATCGCTAACTTACAATGGTCTGCTGTAGAAAAACCAATAACTTAATATCAATAACAATATAAAAAGTGATGGAGGCCCTTCTGACCAGCACCAATCACAAGCTTTCTCTCCATGTTCAATCATGGCCCAGTCCAGTCGTGGAAAAACCCCGGCCCGTGGGCCAGATGCAGCCCTTAGGCTGTTTCTGTCAGGCCCCTGAGGGCGCCTCAGTTTATATACAGTAGATACAGTATAGAGACTATCATCCCTGTGTGCAGAGCTCTAGATCAGCAGTCGCACTTCTTGGTCTGCCACAACATCTAGTATTTAATATAGTGTATTTATGTGTAAACAATTAAACCTGAGAAAAAAAACATTGTGGCCCATACAGAAGGCTGATACTCCAATGCCCAATAGGAGGAAAGGTTTGCCCATGACTGGTCCAGACAGACACCAGAGAAACATAATTCCACTGCAGGCCTTCTCCACAACCAACTTACCTTAATCTGTCTTAATAGGTGACCAAATAAGACAGTCACAGAAGTGGGTGTCTAGAGTACTTTATAGATAGAGAAGTGTGCAGACATTTCCTTCCCTTATTGAGGACCTTCCATCCCTGGGCTGCCATGTCTCTTTGGGTTGTCACTCACTTGGGCCATCTCAGTGTCCTGGGTCAGGACAGGTTAAGTAGCATCTGTCATCTCAAGAACACTTGTGGAGGATGCTATACCCTTTGGAGCACCACTGTCCTCCTCATAGGCTGGCTCCAAATCTTCACAACAACAGGAAAGAAATCTTGGAGGCTAAACTTGACCTGGGCACAGAGGATGAGGAAACGCCGCCTGACATCACTGCAGACTTATTTTAGGCCAAAAATAACCGCCTCGTACTGAGAAAACCTGTGGCGCCTCTACATATCTGGGCACAGGGGAGATCAGAAACGCAAACAGTGTACAAGGAACTTCCTCCAAAAACATCAGATCTGGGAAAGAGGGAATTCAGTGATGCAAGTTTCAGATTAATGTGAGATTGCAAGTATGAAAAGACAACTAGATATAAATTATATTGAAAAGTGAATTATTTTTAGAGATATTCCAAAACACGTAAAAGAGTAAATTTAGGTTATTATTTTGGAGGTGTACAAAACTAAGTCTGGGGTTTAGTAAATGATCATAGTCTACATTTTTGTACCTAATTTCATCAACAATTTAGTATTCATAATGTTCTTTCAACCGCTTTCCTTCACCCTTTTGCTGAATTTAAGTATGAAATGTATGCATGTTATACAAGCATCATGATGCGTCACCTGCTCCTATATTTAAGCAGATCTTACATCTCAGTCTTTGCTGCATGGACACATGTCTGCCACAGAGGCGAACAGGAGGTGTGTGGGCGAGGCTGTCCATCTCCTCTTTTAGAAACTGCATCATTTGCTTGTTCTGGGGCAGATAGAGCTGGTTTCCTCAGTGTGGCCACATGTGACTGTTCCGCTGCAAACAATAAATAGGTGGATATCTCAGCCAACAGACTCTGGCTTTTCCTGCACTTTAGCGCCAATTCCGCTGTTATTGTGAAGCTGGACTACAGGTCAGATGGGTCACCAATAACTCGGGCTGATGCTAGCGTCGTTTCCATAATACCAGTTTGATTGATAAAAGGTGCAAAAATGAAAATGCAAATTGATCTACATTTTAAAGTGAATTTTATTTATATAATTTGATACAATTTTTGACTCACAGGAAGAGAAAACCACATCCCCTGAATTAAAAAGTCGATTTCAAATGAGGACATTCAGAACAAAAATTCTATTAATTTCATAAATTAATTGCTTACATTTACTTTGTAAAAGGCAACATTGGGATAACATGAATCCTAAAAAACATTGAACTGTTGCCTTTTAGTTTTACAGCTTACGTTTGAGACTGCCACTCTCTGAAATGCAAAGACCAATTTAAGTGTCAGCGTGTTTGGCAACTATGATATGGACAGTGGAAAGTAGTAAACTGTAAATTATGGCAGTCTGCTCATTACAATAACAGTGCACAGACACAAATAAAGGCAACATTACAGTATAGATGTTCACCTGAGTATATCATCCATTTAAAATACCACTGCAAACGCTCCGGAAAGTGATCTGCTTAAACTGAGCACGAGAACACGCGCAAAACCATTCACTCTCTTTGGGACAGCCCTAGAAGAAATTAGGAATGACAATATCTATGAAAGGAAATATTTTATCATTGAATGGAAAACTGCAAAACAAACTCCCATTTACAAACCGTCAAAGCTTAGGCCGTATACAGTCAAAACACTACATGATTGAAGCGACGCAAAAATGTGGCACCTCCACATGTCCCGGTTTGAGGCACAAAGAAAGACTCTCGTTTAGCCACCACAGACACATAGTGCATGTGTCAAGTTTTGGCAGCAGCGCAGACATATGAGCCTGGTTAACAATTGCACTTGCTTGGAAAAGACTTTGCAAAGTAGGACCTTGCAATGAACATGCCATAATTGGAACAGTTAGCTCTAAAAGCCAAAGTGTGTAAAGAAAACGTAGTAAAAAAAAGGGAGGTAGCATTGACAAACAGCAAAGGTTTAAACAGGTTAGGACAGCGGCCTTTAAGGCAGATAGTCATGTGATGCTGGTGCTTAAGGAGCATCATAAGGCGTTCATCTGTAAACACAAAGTTAATAGTTGAGCCGTCTGGTCAACTGGTCCCACACTGGTAGAGCCAGATGAGTAAGACGCGTCTCTGGGGCGTGCACGGCAAGGTGCGGTTTGGCTTGTGACAGAGGCTGGAGGGGTGTAGCACCATCTGTGGCTGTTTTTCAGTGAGTTTTTTCCCCTCGCTCTCTCTGGGGACATCTGTTAGGGGAGTTGAACGCCGCAATGTGTGCGCAAACGTCTCCAAAATGAGGAGGAGTGCAGTCAGGGCGTGCGAGAGGTGGGCTTGTGTGATTGCCGTAAACACCAGGGAGGCAATATCCAGGAGCGAGCATGCACAGATCTGCCCAACTCAGTCACCAAGAAAGCATCCACACCTGGGAGACTTTTGCATGTATGTCACGGACAGTTTGTGTAAATTTCTATTAAGTGGGATACCTGTCCGGGCATGATTGTCAGAGTTAATAAGAAGTGGTGCGCTGAGAAAGGCCGGGGAGTGATGTGCGCGGGGATAGAGGGGAGGGAGGTGTTTCAATGGGGCTAAGACGCCAAGAGTGTTAGTAATCTCCTAAATGGAGGTTGTGGCAGGAAAGAACATGAGTATGACACATTCATGCCAAGGAATGCAACACTGCACATCATGAGAGCAGCAAGGCAGGTCATGGAAAGACATCCTTGTATTGGGAATGATTCAGATGCAGGGAGAAATGGTCCAATGCCTTGCAATGTGGAATCAAAAAGATAATCAGTTGCCGTTTCTTTGGAGTAGAGGGATCGCCTACCATCATGGTGCGGACTGTTTATTTGGCCACGTAAATCAGAATTAACCGGACTTCAGTGCAGTCTTGTCAGCTAGGATTGCGTGCGTGAGAGTAAGAAAATCAATTCATCTGTAGATAAAATAGGATTGGTTAATGCTCTGGGATCTGCTCTAGTGATTTCAGGTGTAGTTGAGCCCCTCCTCCATGGCCAACATCATTTAATCAGGTAAAATGTGGTATCAGAGAAGCTGGTTTTTAAATCCACGGCTTTCATTCATCTGCAGCAGTGGTTCCTCGTAGAGCACCCTTTTTACGAAGCTATGGGGGATAACACAAAACAAAAAGTAAATTAAAATGGTCAGAACATTAGTTTGTTAGCTATAAATGTTAGAATTATAGACCAATGATAAGTAATGCATTTCAAATGATTAGTTAAAAGGAAAATGTATTCAAATTGTTATTGATTAAAACCTTTAAATTCACCTACCCTGCACTTAAAAACCAGTCTGTTTTGCCACAATGAAGAAAGGCATCACTTAAAACTGAGTCTAGCCTTAGGCTGACAGCTGTAGAAAGTCAATTAATGTTGGAATAGCAAGACTAAATCCTCTAATTGAAAAGTTCAAACTATCCCTGGTCCTAAACAGAAGATAGGACACATCTGATGAAAATGTATAAGGATTCTACACCACCAACCTTCTCAATCTCAGAGCAGGCTTCTTCTGAACCACAGAAACCCATTTGTATGTTAATGTGGAAAAAGACCATTTTAAAACCAACCCCATTTCCCATTTTTTCTGTCCTTCATTTTACACCAGTCCACAGTAAATGGTGAGAAGCACCAGCAGTGCCGAGGTGGTCATCTGTGAGGACACCACATTCAGCGTATGACCTCTCCGACTCTTACACCCAGGTTCAGCTGCTCGCCACAGCACTTTGATGGTACCCACATGTTTACTTTCTTCAGCAAAAATGGGAAACACATGGTGAATTGGGTGAGGTGGAGGGGCAGGCCAAACACTAAATGCTGCATGTTGGGAAGGAGCCAGGAATGTCTGGTCAACTCTGGCCAGTCCGGGTCAGATTCCTCTTTTCTCTCCTTGTGCAGCCAAAACTTCAAGAATGATGTTTAAAGCCTTTCCAAGAACAATCGAACGACGTTTTTTAGGCACACTGAAACCATTTTATTTGGAAGTTCTGGAGAAAAGGATTTACTCAACATTCTTTGAAGAAAGCATGTTGAGTTTCACAGCCAGGAGTGAAACTTTATTATTTTGGTCCTGCTTGATACCTTTTTGTGCAGACATGTATGAGAGAAATCACCAGGCAAAAGCAATGAGTGTGGGCCGGCAGACAGACAAAACATGAAGCAGCCCAGAGAGAAAGATTAGCAAAGAACTTACAGCCCAATAACACTACAGCCAAAGCTACTCCTCTCCCGGTTTTGTGCCCCGCACACTGCCTTTCTTACGCATCTAGGCAAAAATTAGAATAAAAGCAATCACAGAAATAATCATGGTTTATTACAGCTCATAGGTGTGAGTGAAAAATGATTGTATGGATTATAAAAGAACACGCAGTATGAAGAGGAAGAGAGGCCAGATCCAACAGCAACAGCACATTCTACTCACCTCTTCCAGCTCCTTTTGAGTCTCCGCCTCCATCCGTCTGATGTCATCCATACTCAGCTCGACCCACTTGTCAATCCAGCAAAAGAGCTGGCGGTGAAAGTTATTAAAAATTCTCTTCTCTTGCTGGAAAACAAACAGTCACAAATCACGTGATGAACTGACTTTTACGTTAAATGTACAGCTCGCCACAGACCTCATGGACGAAGTTTTCCACTCTATTCTGAAGTCCCCACCACTTAAACTTCACCGTCACCAGCTTGTAGGCACACATTTTGGGGCAACTTGAGTCTCTCTGTGGAAGAAAGAAGAGGGTGAAAGAAGAGATAGTGATCAACATGAGAACACCAAAACAAAAAGGGATACATTTATACTGGCCAATCTTGAGGAAGTATAAATTGACATTATAAGATATGCCGTACTCAAACTGATGTTTTGGGAAGTTGACGGCAGCTCACGCTCACCAGACGAGGGGAGGATTGAGGTGGAGCAAAGTGGATATAAACTCTAGATGAAGAGACCAATTGGCAGCCTCCACCCTGACAGCGACAAAGTTCCCAAAAGAAAAGCCTTTGTGGCCACGGAGGCAGAAGAAACAGCTCCTGTAATGTTAGAGGGGTGCAGCGCAGCAAAGCTGCTTACATTATTAACAGCGAGGCCCTGCTCGCCCTCCGAGAACACCTGTTTAATTAATCACTTCATTCTGCACAGCATTCTCCAGAAATGCCACAGACCCGCCTCAATCACCCTCATCCCGCCGCCGTTTGATATTGCGATCATGAAGAGCGGCAGAGGAAACGAGATGCATTTCTAAATTTGCAGTGGGTTTAGAAAAGTTGTCATCGCTAAAGGAGAACTTCACATGAAACGGATTTGACATCAAAACACTTACGGTGACATTTCTTCTCTCCCTCTATGTGCCCCACTCAAAGGAGCACAAGTTTTCAGAAATACAAAGGGTACTGATATGTGAGCATGTGTGCATGCAGAGATAGACAAGAGTTTTATTGCTCTGAGAAGCTGGCAGAAATTGTGCCTCTGTTGTCACATAACTACTTTTTTCACCTTTTCAAAAGTCTTTTTCTATGTCCACAGCGGATGAGAAAGTGATCTAATTAAAAACACAAAATGCAAGTTGTGCTTTTTATTCAGACTTAAAAAACACCTTTGTTTTTTCAAATTTGTTCGATGTTTTAAGGCAGAGGAAACTTTCCTGTGGTGAACTTTGAGGGCTCCACCAAAAGACTAAAATGCTGTTTCTAGAATAATGCTTGAGGTTAAAATTTTGTGAAATCTTCAACTTTATTTATTTTTGTTATATACATTTTTATCAAATCAAAATAATAAAGAAGTGCACCTTCCAGTTGGGTCCAAGGGGTCCTCTACCAGTCTTCACCGACTTAAATATAGTTGGGTCCTCATCAGATTTATAATCCTGGGGAAAAAAAACCCATAAAAGATAGTGTTTATAAATATTCTCACAATGGGACTTTGCCAATTTTTAGATCATACAATTGACAATACGATCATAAAGTTTACATCTGATAATACAAACTGACTCGCTATTGTGACATGCGTCCTTCACACAAAAGGAGATGGTCAATAAAAGTATAAAGAGGAAAGAAAACAGCAATACAAATAAATTAAAAGGACTTTCAAATTATCAACAGCTCAAGGCTGAACAATTTTAAATAAATCATGATGTGCCTCCAGCTGAAAGCTACTTTTCAGGGCTATTGGACAACAGGGGGAGAGCGCTGCGTAGCAGGAGCAAGCACCATCTCCACTTACAAAGCACACACAATTATTTGCAGTTTTAATGCAGAACGCTCCATCACTATAACAATCGTCTGCAGCGCAATAATGAGCTCTGTGAGTCAACGTGGCGCGAAGACGAAGCGCACCTCCTCCTTTGGTACGACGCGCGCACGAGCATGTGTGCGTTAGGAGCAGTGTGCGCCTTAATTACACTAACAAACTCATGTGTGCTGGCGGTCCGCTCCAGGCCCTGCAGCCTCGCCTCAGGCTCAGGGCTGATAAGGCCCTCAGACACAACACACACATCCGCCTCGTTAGCCCCACCGCAAACAAACACGCAAATACACAACGCACACAACACACACACATGCAGGGGCTGCAGCCAAATGAGGCAATGTGATGTCGAATAACAGCAATCATGTGTAAGCCCTTCAAATAAGACTTCAATGATTCAAAGAGGAATATTTGGGAAAACTTGCATATAAATATATTACAGAGGCAACCTTGGGAATCCAATCAGAGCTGGTAAACAAAGATTTCAAAGAGTGTGCATATTGGATTACAGACGTGTATAACATCAAATGCCAAGTGGTTTCTAACAATCTGCCACAAATTAACTGGAATTACAATAGGAAAGTTGAATTACACCTGATATGTTAGCGCTTGTTATGGTCCTATGCCAGAATTAGTGGTTAGAATGTACTTGCAATCAAAGAACTTAATGTAAACCAAATTTTAAATTGGATCAAAAACACTTTCTAGGTAGATATTGCCTTTTCTGATTAGTTTTATTTATGGATTTATGATCGGTTACAAAAACAATGCCCATGACTACATTTGTAAATCATAAATGAGCACTGCATGAGTCTTATTTGGGTGGCCAGTTCCAATGATGAAAGCCCTCCCTAAACACAACAGAAAATCTTTAATCAGTCTGGGTAAGAGAATCAATTTATGAGTGGATTATGACAACACATGGTTCAGCTGTAACTCTGGTGCCTGGGTGAACTGTAAAAGGTTACAGCATCCCTTAAAGAGAGACGATATAATCACTTCTCCACAGACTGTGCTCCAGTGGTTATTTCTTCAGATATTCAATCCTACTGTAATATTTCTTACTCCTAAAACATTCTGATATTAGTTTATGCAACTGAGCAAATAAAACAAAAACTGGCAGAACAAAGATTGTAGCCAGAATACTGTCCAACACTCTGCATTGTGACGGGCATAGATGGAGTATTTTGTGTGGCCGATACTTACAGCTGCAGACACCTGTGATGAATCTGCGATGTCGATGGGTACAACCACTCTGGACGCTAGCGTCTCTTTGTCCAGCTTGTGCACCTACAAGTCATGAGCATCAGTTACAAAGCATTCAAGCCTGTGGACGATGGCAGATACAGGAACAATTTACTTACGTTCTCTTGCTCTCCAAGGTCTGGTTTGTGCCATGTTTTGATTTCTAAGTAGAAGTTATTTCCCATATAATCATTCTAAAAAGGAAAAACTTTGTAAAACGTGTAAAGAGTTGAACAACCAATAGGTGGATTAAACTTACCGTAACGACTGGAAGGCACAAATGAGAAATGAGAAAAAGACATGGTTGAAATCCTCATTACGTGTATCTGTATATAAAGAACTAACAGCAGACTCACCGGTTTTGCAGTAGGGGTATGCATTCCAGGCTTTTTCATGAAAAACAAAAGCCCCTTCAGGAGCAAGCATCGCCACAAATCCAGGGACTTTACTGAGAGTTAAAAACAAAGATTGATGCTTAAGGTTACTACTGAAACAATACTGCCACCTAGTGGCCCCATTATGCAAGCACATGTGAAACAAAATGAATTACCTTTTTATACGATATATTTTGTGTGTGTATTGCCCTTTTACGCCATTTTCCACATACGGTTCATTAGTCAGGACTTCAATACCTTCGCCTCCTCCAGTTTCATTTTTACTTGCTTCAGCCACTGAGAAGAGCTGACCCACTTGATACTGAAAAGAAGTGACAAGTCTTAGATGATGTCGTATGTAAGTACTAACTCGGACTGAGCCAGTGACAGCAGGTTTCAAATATGCCATCTACAGTATTTCCATCAAGCTCATTTTCTGAACAATGTTACTTTATGGCCAAAAAAAAAGCCCTGTGAGTTTGAGTGTAAGCAAAAATAAAAATTTGAGTGGATAATTTAGAAAGTGGAAAAACTAGCATGATTTATGCAAAACATGCAAAATAAATTTTTAGCTTGAGGACCTTTACCATTGTAACCAACTTTGTATTTATTGTTAGTTATTATAACTAGTGCTGAAATTATAAAGTTGAAATTGTTCAAAGACCAAGTATTTAAAGGAAATTTAATCCAATTTTTTTTTTTTTACTGCACAATTGAAGATTGAATGTGAGACAACTAAACCAACTGTATTGAAAAAGTGCGAGATGCTAATCAAAAATAAACATGACCATATTATCAATAGAATAATCTATATCCATCTTATAAAACCTTATAATTACACAATTGCTAAGACTAAATTAACAACATTATGACATATGACAATGATCATTCAGAAAAGACCAGAAAAAAGATATTCTCTCATCAGAGGCTGAAACCAATGAGGTTCTGGGACACTTCAATCTCCCGAAGAGAAATGTGTCCAGGCAGACCAGGGACGGCTTATCAAACCAAGATCTACTTTTACAGTAACCCTTGAGCACTGATCTACCTCGCTCTTGTGCAAAGGGATTACGATGCAGAATGTCATATTTGGTTCAAATCATGATACATATAGTATCATAGTTTATTTGGTTGGGACAGTACATGTTAATGAACACATCACTCTGGATTGTAGCCATGGGCTAATTTGCATCCGTTGTCCCACATTCACCCTCAACTATTGGACATGTTTTTAGTGGTAGGGGAAACCGGATTACTCGGAGGAAACCTACCCAGACACGGGGAGAACATGCAAACTCTACTCAGAAAGACCCTGTTCCGACCGGGATTCGAACCCAGAACCTTCTTGCTGAGAGGGGAGAGTGCTATCCACTCAGCCACCGTGCCGCCCATTTACGCCATTCATTCAAGCAATGTCACAATGACTCACACTTTGTTGGAAGGAGAGAGACAACGTTATGGAAGATTTTGTGTAGTCAGATTTTGATTTTTTTTTAGCTTGAATTCTCATTTTTAACCCTGAAAAAGCAAGTTTGAATATTTTTATCTTTACATTTTAGTCACTAAAAATTCAGTTTACAAATTTCAATGTGATTAAAATTTCAAAATGACATATTCACCCTCAAAATATTCAATTTTTTTTTTTTCAATGTAAAAAAACCAGACTGATATTTGTTCCATCAGAAATTGAATTTTAAAATGGACCTGAATGTTTTTAACATCTTGAATATTTTTTTCTGTGAATTTCAGTCACTGATTATCAATTTCATAATGTCAAATTCAACGAGAAAAAAATTCAATGGTGAAAAATGCACATGACACATCCGGTGTTCTGACGAGTTATGTGCTCTGTCAGTTGGTCTGCGCATAATGAACTCTGTTTTCTCTTCACTGACGTTGGAATCTCTCGTTATCTACATTAGACCCTTTAGAACTAATGGAGATTTTGTTAACTTAGAATATTTACGTTACCGTCACTTTAAGAAAGAGAGAGAGAGGATTTCGCTTTGTTTACGAAGCGAGTGGAGCCGAAAGAGCACGTAACTTTTCACAGCTCAAGAAATAAGCAGCCATACGGTGTTCTTACCGTTGTTACTTTATTTCAGAGACAACTCAGCAAATAACATTTAGTGTACAAGAGTTCAAGCTGTGGAATACATGTTTTTTGTTAATTCCTTTACATGGAGCTCTTTTTCAAGTAACACGAGTGAGCCCTGTGGAAACTGCTACACGGGAAACTAGACCCAAATACTGTGTAACGTAACCAACAATAACCTTTGTTGCTATAAATGTTCAAATGTGATGGTTTTCATGAACAAACAAACAAACACACAGCCTAAATAAATAAACAGGAATATACAGCAATAATGATTTGAAACGAGCACATTTACCCAAAAAGACTAACTCATCAAATTAATGTAGTATCATCTTGTTATTCGCCTTGGTTTCATTACAATCCATTCATTAGAAATCCCATATCAACCTGTTAGATTCATGTTATCAACCGATGGACCTGCTGAAAGCTACGCCAGTCTTTACCTCAGTAACATGACGCATGATGAATTCAGGTCCATTTAAAATTCAATTTCTGATGGAACAAATAGTCTGTTTTTTTTACATTGAAAAAAAAAAATATTGAATATTTTGAGGGTGAATATGTCATTTTGAAATTTTAATCACATTTAAATTTGTAAACTGAATTTTTAGTGACTGAAAAGTAAAGATAAAAATATTCAAACTTGCTTTTTCAGGGTTAAAAATTTCAAACGGAAAAATTCAAGCTAAAAAAAAATCAAAATCTGACACATAAAATCTGCCATACAACATTTACCAATAAAAGTACATGCATGTTTATGTATAGTATTTCACAGGTCAAACATAGAACTCATGTATTGGTCCATAGGGGAAGTTGTCCAATGTCCATGAATGTTGTATATTAAGGATGATTTTAGTGATGTTGTGCACGTGGAAATAGGCCGTTGTAGTTGCTTGGTTTATATATGCCTTGAAGGAGTTCTTACGACTCCAAGATTCCCCACAGTGTCGCTAGGTGCTACGCTAACATTATCGAGTGTGATTATCTGATCAGCGAGGGAGTCGCGCGTGTGTAGTGTTTCTCATGTTGTAAAAGTACAGTGAGTTCATGTGTAGTACTTTGTGCTCATGTCATTTGTCAGAAACAGTCATGCCCTGTTTCCTATGGTCTACTTTACCATGCACAAGCTTTAAGTTCTTTCTATTAAGGATGCGCGGTCAAAACACGATGAGCAGCAGTCACGTTTGCCCATGTGATTTGACCAGCTTCTCTCGTTGCGCATCAGCTACGGTGCGCTGGATGAAGCAAATGATAATAATAAATAACTGGTTGTATACAACGCTTTTAAGGATACTCAAAGATGCTTCACATAAATGTGCGCTGTTCCCTGTGCGCGTGTAGCGCAGTCTTCAGACTTTTCATGCCGGCGCAATGAAACCTGCGTGTATGCATAAATGTTGCATGTGACACATCCTGAACACACACTTAAGTGTTTTGCCCAAGGATACAACGACAGCAGACATCAGTGGAGTCGTTGGAGAAAGTCTTGTGGTGGGCTCGAACCCATGACCTTCAGGCTCAACCAACTGAGCCACTGTCGCCCTAATAATAATCACCCAATTAATTAATTCTAGTCATTACTAGCTCAGACCTCAGAGTGTCTTGAGTTCCTGAGTCTCTGTGTCTGAAACATGCAAACTGCACTCAAATGCCTGGGCCAACAAGGGATTTAAACTCGCAACCTTCTTTCTGTGAACCATGAGGATATCATTGCCTTCATTATTCGAAGTATTTTTATATTTACTTAACCCTAAACCAATTCTCCACTTGAATTACACAGAGCAGTTTCCACATGGCCACAGAGAAGGACACGATTTATACAATTCATTTATAATTGTTTTTTACGCAGTAACTCTTATCTTTAGGGAAGCAACGATTAGTCGACTGCTAAAACTCGCAAATAGCTGTTGCTATTGTTGACAAACTGTCAAATTCCTTTATGGAGTAATGCACCAATACAACAACCAACCATATATTATAGCGGGAATGAAAGGAGCGGAGTTGATTTAAAGAAAACCGAATGACTAAAAGCTGCACTAACTGACTTTATTTTCGTATTCATTACAAAAATGCTATCCATATCCATGTAGAACTTTTGAAGAATAAGTAGCGCAGATTTGTGCTGGCGTGACATTATATTTTAGATCGAGTTTTGATGAAACAAGGAAGAGAATGTGTTTCTGGTCTCAGATTGTGACCAATCACAGTGGACCACTGGCCCCCACTTTCTTGAGAAAAGCTACACGTCTCTGGTTAGCACAGACAGCTGAGTTAGCACAACTCAGTATATGAGGATCAATATGGCAAAAGTGCCATATTGATCCATATTGTGAGACGCTAACTTCGAAGCTAACAGCACAGCGCACAGGCTGCAGGGGAGGGGGGAGTGGGGGGTCAAAGCTCTGTGGGTGCGGGGAGGGCGAGCAGAGAGAAGGAGCTCATCGCTCGCGATTGAAAATTTCTCAAAATCAATTAGTGCAGCTTTAAGAAGAAAATGATAAAGAGACACAAAAATCCCCACAAATTCCGATATTTCTGAAAGCTGTAGGTTCTCTGTCAGCTGAGGTTGAGCTGTTTTAATTTACATTGAGTTCTCTGGGACTTTTTTCTGGGTAGCCCACGTGAATTTAGTTTGCAGTACCAAGGGGGCGCCCCCTGTGCCCGTGGGTGGGACAGCTTTAAAGAAGCTATGCCCAATTTTTTTTCTAAGTAGTTCATAAAAATGCTTTTTACTACATACAAGTTGTATCATAATACATCATTTAATTGAAAACTTGAGGTCATTGATTCCACTGTGTATGAAATTCAGGCAGTGAAAAGTTCTGAGTAGAGACTGAGCGGGCCGCTCGTTCTCCTCCACTCACAGAACAAGGAGCGACCAGCCTGCGTCCTCTAGCCTCTACAGCGCTGCTCAACACCAGGGCTTCAACTTCAAAATTCGAATATAATTCTAAAATAAAAAATATATACATATTTGAACAAATATTAGACAACCCTTATAATTAGAAATGTATTTAATGACTGCGAATAAAATAGTTAGCTCCCAAAAGTTTCACCGGGACATGCTAGGCAGGTAACAGCTAAGCTAGCTAGCTGTTTCATGGTAACTTCCGGGTTTTTCGCGATCGCTTTTTGTCACTTTAAAGCAGTATTTTTGTCATGAAAACGTTGACAGCAAATTCTGAAATCATCCGTGCATGTGTGTTAAGGATGTATATGTATACTGTATTGTCCGATTGACGTTTAATGGTGTTGATTGATAGATATGTAGTTGTTTATTGAGCGTGGCTAGCTCCGCTAGCTCCGTTGGCTTCTCTACACAGACAAGTGTGTAGTGACAGGCGCTGATAGCTTGTTGTACTTGCAGAGTAATGGCAGTATTTTACACACCTGAATTACAAACCGAGATTGCATTGGGGCTGCGGTCATTATTGGTTTGAGAGTTCTGTTATCAAGAAAAAATGATCGGAAGAATTGCATTCAAGTCAATGGAGTGTTCTACTGTTGCTGTGAGGAGCTGTATAATAAATTATAATTAAATATTAGAATATATTCTAATGTTTAAATTAATACATCCGGACGCGAAACTAATGGTATTCTTTTACTTATATATTGTGTTAGCAGTGCATTGCTTTAGTGCCATTTCATCAGTGATTGTTGCACAGCTTACAAGTTACGCTAATGCTAATGTTAGAATACGTATCAGATCGCAAATAAAACTAGGTGGCTCCGTGTTATGAGAGTGTAGGGGAAATGAGAAGCCTGTAAGCGAGTTGGGGGGCGGTGCTAAACATTCAAACATTGTAGAAACGGGTATAGCGCCTTTAAGCTAGTAATACCCCATCCAGTTATTATTATAATAATAACTACAGCATGGATCTATAATCTCTAAGTATAGATCCATGCATATGTTCACAAGCAAAGTGTCCCCCATTGTTATTCCTGGTTTAATCCCGCTTTAGTCCTGGTATAGCTCCTGTTTTGGCTGTTGGAGTGTCTGTGTCCCCGTGGCGGCTCCGTGCGGCTCTCTGATAGACTCACGTGCTTCCAGAGGAAAAAGTTAATCTCTTGCTTTTGCCGCATGCATCGAGCCGCTGTACACACTGCCTCTACAGCGCCGCACGCGCTATTCCTCGCACGGACTTGAAATACTATCGACACGGCATTGAAACACCATCTATAGAACCATGGACGCTGCACATGGTGCGGTCATACTGTTTTTTTGCATTTCCCAGAACGTTTTGCGGTTTATGCTCGGCCCTGTTAGGTCGAGAAGCCTCTGCCAACATCGCCAAGAATGCTTTACTTCCTCTTTTTTCTAACGGAGTGAAGTTAAACTATCAAACATTCTATCGACCCCATTTTCTATTGATATTGAACACGTGTCTATCGCGATATATATCGTTATCGCGATAGACACGCATACAGTACCGTTTTTTAAATCACAAATTAACCGTTGACCAGGTGACGCATCCGTAAAAATAATCATTGAGTGGTTGACTACTAATATTATCGTTAGTGACAGCCCTAGAAAATGTGGTTCCAAAATAATAACTCAAGTAGTACACAAATCCAGTGACAGACCAAACAAAAGTTATGAGGTCTGTGTTTTATGTAGTACTGTACTCACCTCCTCAACACTACAGGGTAACACGACACGGCTGCAAAAAAGAAACAAAGCAAGTTGAGAAACATAACAAAAAAACAAAAGGTCTCTAGACATAATGGCCATCAAATAAAAGTTTTTTTTTGTTATTTTCTAAATCAAATATGACAAAGACATCTGCCACTTAAGAGACATTCCTACAGGTACCAGGTCAGACAAGGACAAAACTGCTTCTAATTGAGTAAACGTATGATTGGAAAATTATACAATCACATCAACATTATGCCTGGCTCATTGGCTTAAAAATTTTGAAATGATGGTACACGTAATTACTGGCAAGTTCCTCTTAACGTTATAATGTAAATGTAAACAATTGAAGCCTCTTAATCCAGAGCGTTCAAATAGGATTATAAAACCCACATCACCATTCAACAGGTAGTTAGTCACGCCGGGATTAACTACAAGTGAAAGCTTACTTTAATCGTGCTAACAGGGTTTGCTTTATTACAAAAACAAGCCTGCCTCAATCCTGTCTATGCAATCCAAGCGAATGCATTGGGTCACAAAGTTAGCATTTAGCACTGGCTACCCATTTCACCAGGAAGGAGCGGCTTTTTTGTAAAATCAAGAAAAGATCCTTCACGTGTTTTTATTCAGCAACAAGCCTCTATTGGGCGTGCGCGCAGCAGATACGCAGATATGTAAATAAATGACGGAATATTTACAAAAAGTGCGCATATAAACAGGAGCCTTGGAAAAGTCAAAGAAGCCAAAACTAATGCTAGTGAAGTTTTAGCATAGAAGGCACGGACGGGACTTCGTTAGCTTCATTAGCCATGTTATGTGGAAAAAGTTACTCATCGTAGAGAAACACTGCGTATGAAGACGTTTTGAACTGAGCTCAAAACGTCTTCATACGCAGTGTTTCTCTACATTCTGCATGTTAGATGTCAGCAGCATGTTAGATGTCAGCAGCTGTCATTATAGCTACAACACACCGGTAGGCCACGGTAGTTTTGTCCTCGCTGCACCATAGCACCTTTCCGCGTGTGAGCCAACCCTGTTTTACCCCGAGTCCACTTTAAAGCATGAAAAACACCAGACGCCTCTCCACACCGGGCACACGGCGTAGCGGCCATGTGGCTAAAGGATATTGTATTATTTAAAAGGGCACTTACTACTCCTTGACGAGGACCATGGCCGCTCAGCACGGAGGCGACGCAGGCGACAGGGTCCACGCGAGTCCACGCGAGTCCACCGAACCAGACCTGAGCGCTTTGGCACGGCGTGACGTCAGAGCCCCGCCCTCGCGAGTGAGACCCCCACCCACAGAAAAAATAAATACATACAGTGACAGTAATAATAAGTTGCCATCTCCTTTGCTATGAACTCTGTCTACAGTCACTTGGACAATAGGAAATCTGTTGCAAGAATGCTGTTCATTGATTATAGCTCTGCTTTTAATTGTCTTGTCCCAGGTAAACTGATTGAAAAGCTCATGTCTCTGGGTTTAAGTGTTGCCATGTGTAAATGGATCTATAGCTTTTTAACTGACAGATCTCAGAGAGTGAAAATCAATGACTGTTTTTCAGATGTTGTTTCTGTGAGCACTGGATCTCCTCAGGGATGTATTTTGAGTCCTTTACTTTTTACACTGTACACTCATGATTGTGTGTCTTCCTCAGACTCTAACCTGATCATCAAATATGCTGATGACACCACCATCATCGGTCTCATCAGTAATAACGATGAATCCTCTTATAGAGCCGAGATCCAAAACGTGGTTCAGTGGAGTAAGGCTAACAACCTCCAGCTGAACGCATCCAAAACATGCGAACTGGTCTTTGATTTCAGTCGCAATAGTTCTCATTTGCCTGTCGTAATCGATAACTCCCAAGTGCAGATTGTAGAGGAGTGTAAGTTTCTGGGTCTAACTCTGTCTGATGACCTGAAATGGGTTAAAAACACTGACCGAGTCGTAAAGAAAGCTCGTCAGCGTCTCTACTTCCTGCGGAAACTTAGAGAATTTACCACTAACTCTAAGATTCTGCTCAACTTTTATCGCTGCACCATTGAGAGTTAACTTGTTGGTTCTGTGTCTGTGTGGTTTGGAAACATCACAGATAAAGAAAAGAGATCTTTAAACAAGGTGCTCCGCTCTGCAGAGAGGACCGTGGGCTGCGAGCTTCCTGTTCTGGAGGTTCTTTATCAATCCAGACTTTTTAACAGTGCCCTGAGAATTATCAGAGACTCTTCTGGCCACCCAGGAAAAGCCTTGTTCCAGCTTCTTCCCTCTGGCAGAAGATACTGTTCTCTGGGATGCAGGACATCATGCTAACAGTTTTTTTCCACGAGCTGTTAACAGTTTGAATAGAGCACTTTAATGTTTTGCACTCGTATAGATCTGTTTTAAGTTGGTCAACTTCACGGTGACATTTGTTGTGACATTTGTTTACTGTTTTTAAAATTTGTTTTATTTTTGTCTTTTAATGTTGTTTTGTGTCTGTACTTGTCCTGTGCACACGGGGAGCTTTTGCAAATGTATTCCAATGTGGTGTATACATACTGCAAATGGCGAAATAAATGAATCTGAATCTGAAGTATCCCACAGCATACGTGTAGAATTCTATTTCACCTGAGCGAGGGTACTTGAAATCTGCCAAGTCTGTGATTATTTTTTGACAGTGGTCGATTCCTAAAACCTCCATATCACATGAATGCAAATGAAATCGCAAAATAATATTTTTTTAGCATCTATTTTAGATTAAATAAATTGGGAGAAAACATGGGTACCTTACTGTAAAAAAAAAAAAAGTCTATCCTTTCACCGACATTGACAAACACTATACCTTTCTGTCATATCTAGAGGTTTCATTGCTTGGAACACTGTTCAAAAGTGAGTCTTTCAGTATTTCAATTCTCATATTTTTTTATTTCTGCAATAACTCATCCCTTTGCACTAAAACCCATTGTGTTCTTTTGTAGAAATTGCCAATGACAAATAACATCTGTGCCATCTTATTATACTTAAAAAAAATATATATAGATTGGAAAGTTCTTAATTCATGGACACACATTTCTGAAATTACTTCTCTCTATTTTTGGTCAAATTAAAAGACATAATATTGTTTTTTAATTGACTTAGACATATCTTGATATGAATTAACTGAAGCAAAATCTGTCAACTTTCACAACATTGCAACATTCAATGATCATTGGGGAGAATTTTTGTAATGGACAAAACTCATCTGGAAATAAACCCACCTATGGCAAATCCTTTCGCTGTAAACTGAGAGAGAGGAAAACAATGGAGATGTAAAGTATACTTCAAAGTAATTATGTTTTATGTTAGAATTATTGTTTTTGTTCATTTTCACGCTTCTGTGTCAAGGTAAAGGTCTGCAGAAGGCCCCTCCCACCATCATTCACACTCGCACACACCACAACTATACAGTGCTTTCCATGTTGCCCAAAGGCATTTTACATTTGAGATACACAAGACAGGACAAAGCAAAGAAACATAAGTGAACGTGTTGAGCAGGTCAGTTTTGAAAGTGTGGAAGAGCCATTTAGAGTCAAAACAAACAAACAAGCAAACATGATTTTTATTGTAAGAGTTTACTGATAAACAACAGATGGTTGTACTGAAACTTCCATTAAACTCTAAAAACCATGGACAAAAAACGTATACATTATACTTAACAGTGAATAGCAAGATAATTCATGCTTCAAAGCAGACACGCAATTCACAAAGAAACCAGGCAAAATGCCATTTTGATTTCAATAAAAAATATGAATTATCCCCTCACTATTGAATTTACAGGTGCAGGTTTGCTTATTTTTTATATTATAAAAACGCTTATTACTGATTGTTAAACACTTGAATTAATTTACAAAACAAAATATTTTATATTATCAATAATAATAATAATAATAATGATAACAAAACTTAATTGCAATTACAATATCATTTTAAAACAACATAAAATAAAAATATTCAGAGTTGTTGCATCTTGGCCCACACAAACAGCAAAGGTTTCCTGTGAAAATGTGAAAATACCAAATGGCATTCATGTTTACCTGACACAGTTATAACACAAACACAGTATCAGGTCATTGAGTATTTCTCATTGCCATTTACAGTGTTACGGGCACAAAGAAAACACTCTGGAAACCATTCATGTGCCTATGGGTCATGCTCAATGACCAGCAAATCCTTCATGAACCAATGTAAATCCTCCAGCTCCCACTTCAGTCATTCATAAAAGCATACGCCCATTTCAAATGTTCAGCATTTAGAAGAAGGGAAAAATCTACCAGGTGACAGGAACTTGTATCCATTGCCAGCAGGTAGTCGAAACGAGCGAGGTCCAGGGCTGCTGCGTGTGGAAATAGTGGGAGACGGGGACACTTTTCTAGGGTTGGAAAAATGTCCATTGGAAGAGTTTCTGTTGCTCCCCTCTAACTCCCGCAGCTCCAGGCTGTCGGAGGTCTCGTTGGGTGAGCAGTGGCGCGGGGAAAGGTTTAGCAGGTTCAGTACATCTCTACTGGCGGATGCACTATGCACAGCCCTGAGTGGACCTAGATGCTGCTGCTGGCCTGTGGCATTTGTCCAAAAGGTCTTTAGATTGTGTATAGCCTGAACTTTCTCATCGATGACTCCTCTTCTAAGACGGTCCAAGTCTGGAACATCAGCTGAGGTTGAACATGCCGACCCTGTGGAGGAGTAGGACAGAGCTGGGGATGGAGCACTATCAGCTGGAGACTGGTGACCCGAACAGGGAGAGATGTTGCTGGGGGAGCGAGAGATGTGACCACTATAAGGGGAGCTTGGATATTTGAGTTTTAGTTGTGCAATACTGTCCAGTGTGGGTGAAGAATGACAGCCCTCTTTCTGCGATGACTCAGAAACTGCAGGACTATTATAGCCAGAGCTTATCTTCTGTAGTGAGGAGGAACGAGATGGGGGTTTCGGTCTAGGAGAAGAGTGAGAACGACCGCTAGCACTACTGTTTGGACGACTAAAAGCACTAGTTTCAGAGGAGCGGAATGCGCTGCTGCGCACCGTATTCACTCCTGATGTAGCACCCTCTGGCCTGGAACGCTGGAGGCTCCCCACTGCCCTCAGGTGGGTGTGAGTTTCCTCTAAAATCTTCTGGGCTAGTTCCTGAGGATCCAAAGGGGCTGCCTTTTCTTCCTGAGACTTGACAGTGCTGTCGGTCTCAGTGCTGGACTGGTCTGACTCCCCCGTGTCAGAGGTGTTCACTTTTCCCACCTTCTGGAAGGGAGAGTTTGGGCTCGGGACAAGGCTGGTCTTGACGGGGGATGTGGGTGTGCTGACACTACCTCGGGACGACACAGACACGGTATAGCCCCGCCCTGCCCCACTTGAGGCACTTAGCCCACGGCCTCCTCTGTGGCGTTGGCTGTGTCCTGGGGGCAATGGCAGGGAGTCACAGTGGCTCCCCAGCGGTTCACTGCTGATGATTGAGAATCCTTCGTACTCCTCCTCGTCTCCTCGAGCGCCGGCTACAGAGGCAGCTGCCCCATGAGGAGATGAGCGACTTCGAGGGACGTGATGCTTGTGGGCAGAATAATATGCTGTGGCACCACCACGCTGTCGATGTGCAAGAATGTCACAATCTGATTTAGAAGCAAAGCTCATAGAAGATGCAACAGAGCTGAGACTGTACACAGAAATGGCATCTGAGGCCTGACTGTCCATAAAGCTAGGGGAAAACGGTAGGCTGGAATATCCCAACAAAGGATTGGAGACAGACTGAGCTGATGCTAGAGACTCCAGGGAAGATGAGCTGTCCAAACTCAAGCGCTTTGGTAATTCAGTGGAGTCTATGAAAGAAAACAGAGAACACATTCAGGTATCATGCATCGTAGTGTCGCATTTTACATGATCACAACAGGCACGGCTGAAACGTACCAAACAGAGCCAGCAGGGATTGGAGCGCAAAGTGCAGGGTGCGGCGGTTGGCTAATTTGCCTGTCTTTAAGATGACTTCTTCTTGGCCTACCTCACATAAGTCAAATCCTACATCACACAAAAAGGAAGACAATAATGAATTATTTGAGCTTCAAGTTAATCTACTGTCTTGAATATATCGTAAACTTACCAAGAGCAGCAAGAAATTCATGGCATCCAGGAAGTCTCCAGAGCTGCACACTAATGGACACTTGAATTGGTAAGAGGGAGAAATCTTGCTCTTTTTCTCCAGTCTGGAGTTGAACAAGCACCTGGTGGAGCTGAAGATCAGAAGGGCAGGGAGAATGAAATACACTATACACTGCTTCAGCACATAATAACAGAAATAAACATTTACATATCACTATAATCATTTATTTAGTTGAGTTTTTAAAGTGATTTTCAGAGAGTTACATGTGCCGTTAGAGCACACTTGACCTATTGTGTGGGGATTTTATGGCTTGAAACAAAGACTTCTCTGTTACAGTGATGTAACAGCTAAGAAACTAAAAGCATGGTTCTGGCCATTCCTGAGTACCATAATACTCAACAGAAGGCAGCTCCACGTCATACTAACATCTATTGAACTCTTGTTTAACTAATCACAGATTTAAGTAAATGGTAGAAGTAGAAAGAAAGTTAAAAAATTAAGACAACAGTGAACCAAAACTTGTTAATGGTATCGTGTACCATTAACAAGTTTTTAACAAACTTGTTAAAAACTATCGTAGATTAAATAGGTTAGAAAGCAGGTTTGTGAAAGCACACTTACCATTGCGACCATATTTTTAACAGCCTTTAGGTAGCATATTGGGAGCAGGAAAGAAAATGGTTTTAATGACATGCACACAGATAATTCCAAATCGATAATAGGTTCAACCCATTGTTTATGGAAATAAATTCTGATAACAATAAAGAACCTTGTGATGGAAACTCGTGCTAGTCACAGGCATGTGCAGCTGGGGATTAACCTCAGAAGTATTACCATTACTATCAGGAGTAGGAGTTAAGGAGAACAACAAATCAGTGTGGTGAAGAATTACATCATGTCAGCAAACAATTCACAACAATTACAGTGCACTTGGATAATAGTTGTTTGTATAGTTGTCTCATGTATTAGATAGACTATGCATATTTGCACAAAAGTCAATTCACTAAACCTTAAACACGATATGTGATGTAGTATAGTATGTGGGTGGTTCTTTCAGGTCACCTACCCGGTTAATTAGCTGCTCTCCAGCTTCGGATGCAGTTATGAGTTTACACAAAGCCTGCAGGGCTGGTGGAGGAAGGCCTACAGAATAAAGTAACAAGGATTAATAACATGGTCTTGTGAAGAGCACATTAGAAGGTGACAAAGTTGATATAGAGCAGCTGTCACAAGCACTTACCCAGTAGTGACTGTAATGTGTTACTGCACTGTTGGAGCCTGTCTCCTGGGTCAGCCGTGGGGAAGAAGACCGCTGCAGGGAAACCGGTGCCTGCTGAGTCAAGACGGAAGCCTACAGCTGTCAACAGAGACTGCCACCCAGGGACACCCCCCACCTTGTTCTCCACACTCTGCTGTGAAGTGTACATGGAGTTGCGCTGGCCATTCTGGATCCTCTGAAGAGATTTTTCAACCTATATTGAGGAAGGACAAAATAGTCACAAAAGTGAACATATTGTTGTGTCTCTGTGCATTGGTTACAATCTCACCAGATGCAGCAAAACTCTAAGAGCATCTCGTGCCCGCTCAGGATACTGCAGAATCTCTGCTAAGGCTTGGCCAATCAGAGAAGAGGGGCTGTTGAGCTTTACATCATTTCCAATAAGCATGTACCCTAAAGAGATCAAACACTGAATAAGTAATTGAACTGCTTTATTGTCACAAGCACACCATAAAGTCAATCAACGCTTTATGTATCCCCTCTATAGCCATGAGTTTCTGAATGGTGAGAAATCAAGACTATTACCATAGCAATTCACAAAAAAATAGATTATCCTATGTTGCAAACAACAGACTCACAGAAAATTTCACAATTTTGTGATATCCCCACTGACCTGCCCAATTGGAGGGGTGCGAGTACTGTTTACTACTTTGGACAGTCTTCATGGCATCTGCCAGAGCAGCACTAGCTTTGGTCCCATTAAGAAGGGCAGTGTAGAAAGCATGGACAAAAACTTTAGAGGCAGCAACAGGAACAGGCCACAAGGAGACAAGGACACACTGGGCTCCGGCAGCGAGGAAGGCTCTGGTTAGTCCGACCACACCGTCTGCTGTCACTTTAGAGCTGGACTCCTGGTAAGACCTGGAACCATAAAATCAGGTGGCTGAGCCGGAGCAATGTGACAATACGTATTGTATGTGCATTATTACCACAGCACAGTGTCTAACAAGAACCTACCCAAGCACCACCAGCTTGACAGGAAGTCTGAGGTTTAAGATGTCTGCTGCTGTAAGCAGGAACTCTTGAAGTGGTGGACTATCACAAATACTCTCCACGTCGCTGTTGTCATCTTGCATGTGCAGAGACTCTGGTATGGTGTATCCACTTCCAACAGAGCCTTTTCTACCTCTGCTACTGCTGCCTCCACTGCCGCCTGCTCCTCGACCGATCGTCCCAACGTTCCCACTCGCACCAGACGAAACGCTTTCTGGATTTGGGGTTAGCACCAATGCTGCCAACTTCCAGGAAATATGAGTAGCAAAGTGAGCACACTCAGCCTGGGAGAGAGAACTCATGACCCTCTCTTTAGTGGCGGAGGAACCAGCCAGTGGATGGCAGCCCAACAGCTCTGCTACCATTAGAGCCTCCTCTTCTGCAGAAGGCATGGGGCCCCACAACCAGCGATCCATTACAGGTGAAGGTAGCCGCGGGTTTCCAACTACTGCAGCCATGGAAACACCACCACAAGGAGCTGATCCAAGACGCCGGGAGTGAGACTAGAGATGAGATTATGTTAGATCATCCCACATATTTCAAACTCCATTCAATGATTTTGGCAAACAATAGATTCTAACCTTTAGGCTCGTTCCAAGACCATGGATAGAAGGTACAGCAATAAGGCTAAAGCGCTCATATAGGTATTCATTAGAAGAACTTCCTTTGAGCAAAGCAAAGGGAATGAGGTAAAGCTCTCCCTCTAGCACCATCACCAGCTGCCGATGTCTGCCAACAGGTCCACTCGAGTGCATTAGACCCTAGGAGACATTAGAAACATGTATTAGAGATGCACACAAGTGATGGAAAAGCAATTATTCATATTAAGTTTTTAAGTTAATAATATACAGTACACATATAGGCTACCATTTCTCCATTACTCACCCCCTCCATGGGAGCGATGAGTAAATCATAAAGTGCCCTGAGAGGAGGCTTGCTCAGATTGCTAGAGCGACGTGAAAGGGTCGAGCTGCCCTCTTTGGCAGGAGACATGGTGTTACTGAACAGGCTGGTCATACTTTGGCAACTTCTGCAAAACATAAAATAAAAGAAAACATTTAATCTTGTGCACAGATATCAATTGTATACTGTCCATCCATCCATTTTCTTCCCCTTAGTCCATTCCTGGGTCGGGGGGGTGGCCAGAGATGCTCTACCAACTGAGCTACTGTCGCCCACCAATTTTATACTGATGATTCTGATATTGAGATGGCAGACGTGGGTAGAGAAGAGAAAAATCAAGTTAGAGTAACATTACCAATAACAATATTTTTAATTGTTTGGATGAAATTTCTATTGACAAATGTGTGGCTCCTTGACTTTTGTAAGTTCATGTACCTACATGAACAGACAAAACATAAAAAATAGAGCAAAGAACTTGTTCTTTCCTAATTGTGGAAATAACAACTGAGACGGCTTCATAAGAATATTTATAATAATTCTTGTGACTATTTTAGTAATGTAGGGTGTCACTATTGGAAAATCTGTGCACTGCATTTGATACATTCATCCATGCTTATGGAACCAGTAAAAATCTAAAGAAAGAATGTACATATATTTGTTTCAGAAAGCTTACACAATATTATTTTGTTCCACCAGATGGCAGTATTGTACCATGTTAATGCAGCAACATCACCAGCCACATGGACGCAAACACGTTCGTTATCCTCGGTTAAAATAAATAAATAAATATATAAAAAGTACAATTGCACGGCAATAAGAGGAACATATTTTTAGCTAACCACAAGCTCTGTTTATAATGACAATGCTAATAGTGGCCTTAGGGCTACAGCTTTTGGTGCTGTGAGGAGCCAGAGTTCAAGTTTCTGGCTACAATCCTCACAAGGCTCCATCTGTTCCAGCAGCCAGAGTGTCTTCCAGGCTCAAGCCAACAGACATCAGTCCTGCCCTTCTGCAAGCCCCGGGCCACTGGCTTCCCTCCAGTCCCCTAAAGCCCCATCACACTGGCCTATAGTGGACAGGGGGCTCTTTGGGAAAACAACCATCAATTGTTAGGGCGACAGGAAGATGGAGAAGAGAGCCGCGTGTCAAGTGCAAAGGAAACAATTCAAAGAAAGGACGAGCAAGAGCAGGGCACGAGGTGAACACTGAGTTTAGTGATTACACAATGAACCGTGTCTGCTGTGCTTATCATCAACCTGTGATTTACCATCTAGAGATAATGATGCCTAATTAACTACAAAATGTGAGTCAGAGCAGAAAATCCTTATTGACATACTTACATCTCCCCCAATCTGATTATGATGTCTCTATATCAATTAACACAGGATTAGGAAATTAGGTACCAGATCACCTGGTAATCCATTTAAGGCACTGTTTGTAGATAATTCCATTGGAAATACAGATAATGCACTACCTTTGAAGATGTGTGATTCTAGTACAACAGTTACGCAGTTTGTTGCTATTTCGGTCTTTTGAGCAAACTTTGTGCACCTGGGTGGGGTAAGATGTGTCGTACTATAAACTAAAACCTCATATAATCATTACGGGTTTGAATATCTAAGCAAGCCACATAAAAAAACAGAGCATCAAAGAAATAAATAAAATCATAGTGTTATCAGCACATATATAGATATAAATCTGAAATAGTCTTGGACGGATAAAGACGGAATCCCCAAAGCTGGTTTTACAAGAAAGACGAGAAATCCAAAAGGGAGCTCTATTTGCATGTTGTGTGTTGGCATTAAACCCTTGAGATAATGTTTGTATTGCCTTTATATACCAGATAGCTCATACCCTACTAACCATGAGAATCATTTTTAAGTTTTAAAGCCTTAAAGAATGAGCGGATTATTACCGACAGCACATTAAAACGCTTTAATGAGCACCGAGCCACAATTAAAGCTGGAATTACCCTTGCATCAAAGAGCAGCTCAATTGTGGACGAGGACAAGGAAATATGACCCAAGCAGAGACGGAGGCACGCACTGAATACATGTACATAAGCAATCAGGATGATAGTAATTAACCCTTCCATCATGGCATTTAATATTGTCAGAAAAAATACCTCAAATAAGCATGGATATCTTCCTATAAACATGCAGAGGGAGATTGCACAACTATAGCGGCGCACAGACGAAAGCCCCGTTGGAGTAGGCATTTGATAAGGGCTTTAGTAGCTTGGCTCTGTTTAATAAGGGATTCGGATGCAGCCTTGGCAGTGGATAAACAAAGGGAAAATCTCCTCGCACAGATGAAACCATAATAATATGAATTCTTTATTTGACATACACATTCTATGTGTTATAATATTTTCACCTGTTGAATAAGTTGTTTCTGGACACCATGCGGAGGAAGCCGGTTGGATCCGTCACAGAATTAAGTTTGTTGTTCAGCTCCTCAAACTGTTGGTCCAATAAATCTCCGGCTTCACTTTCGGTCTCGCTGCTTGAACACCCTCTGAGGAAAAATACGAAAAAAAGCGACTGAGTGAAATGCTGGTAAGAACAAAAGGAGAGGGAACAGACAATAGGCAGGCTTACATTGTTTTACAGTGGATAAACTACAGATTTGCTCATAATGCAAAACGGCACACTGTTCAACCCACCCGCGCCTGGCCTATTTTCACAAAATTTGTAAGATTACTTTAAAAGTCTATTCAAGGCTGAAATGATCCAAGCAATGAAGTCAACCACCCCCACTAAACAACAGGGTATAGAAACGCAAGCTCCAAAGCACAACACACACAGCAAGTCTTCGGGTTTTTATCAGAAATTGTATGTGAAACAGACTAAAAAAGTTGGAGCAAAGCCTGTCACAATAATCACTATATCAATAATCGTTCTAAAATCGATAAATACATCAATTATCGTCTGGGGTGATTAAATGTTTAAACAAAATACATATACTGGGATTATCCTTCTGCAATGTACTTTCTTCAGTGGCATGAAGTAGTTGCAGTGTTATCTTTCATCGCAATAATTTCCAGAAGCAATTTATTGTCTGTCAAAGTTGCCTTTTGTGACAGGCTTAGGAGGAGCCCTGAAACTTTATAAGCTTTTAATGTACGGACCGCTTTACCGCGGCTGTTTACCGCTGTTCTTTCCAAAGGAATTAAAATAAAAACTTGATCTGGCCCCAGCAGGCCGTACAACCGGCCACACAACAGGAATTGACCATTTGATTTAGTCAAACCTCTCTCCAAACGTCTAAAAATAGCTAATTCTCTAGCATCCAGGTAGCTTTCTATGCTGTTTTGCCACCCAGTCGTGACAGGCGCGGAAAAACTATAAACAACGACGTCACTACAGGATCCCCCTATTGAATTCTGCTAATCTGGCGGCTAAATAGTGAACATGAAACTGGTCGAATTAAAGAAGAACTCTACTGTAAACTATCAGCGACAACAGTCATATCAGCAAGGAAAAATTTGTTTTAGCATATAGCTCACAATCTTTCCGTGCTTAAAGCTACAGTATTTTTTTTCTCAATACTCCCCATTCGCTGTAAAATATACATTAAATAGAATACTCTGCATCTACTGCTACTTAATTCAGTTGTATCTCCATTCATTTTCCGTCTGCTGCCTCCGTGCCTGTCCCCTCGCTCTGCAGAATGAATAGACTGGTAAGTGGTGCCATATTGTGCCCATCCAGGCGCAGTGGCTTGTGAGCAGCTTCCCATTGGAGTAGTAAATGAGCTGGTAATGGGGCAGGAGGTCCAAGCTGCTGGGGTGGCAGGGACTGGCACTGGGCAGGCCAGCTGGGCACCCTGAATCAAACCCCAACTAGAGAAGGGAGACCTACAGCAAACATAACGGCTATGTTTGCAATGCGTCAGATTTCAAATATGATCTGTTTTCTGTTCTGCTTCACTGCACCAGCGTCGCCCGCTTTGATAGAAAAACATATTCAATATAAAGAGAAACATCTATCTTTTCTGCTTCTATATTTCAATTTTCTTAGCCGTATAATTTTCAAAAGGCATTTTCATTCATTTTTTTTTACTTGTCATGTTTGGTGTTCAACAATTTGGCCATTCAAAGAGCCATTATTCCGTATGATTTCTTCTCACCGGGAGCAGAGCTGAGAGCTGGTCCGGTAGCGGAGGTCTGTCATCATAAGATGCAATGGGGCAGAATAATACTCTCTTATGCACACACTCAGAATGATAAAATAACAATTTTGGCTTTTCACCTTCTGCACACGTATATCAACGTTTTCTTCACCAGTTCTTGTGTTAGACTTCTGTTCATAAAAGAGACAAATGATGTGCACTTGTCACAATGACTGACTTCTGAAATGCTTTAAATTTAAAGAAAGATCGCTCTATTATATTGCCACAAGAGCTGAAAAATGAAAAGATCAATACGTCGCAATCTTAACTTTTTGAGATCACAATTACGGACAGGTGTTAAAATTCAAAAGTCAGGAAGGAGAGCATGTGTCTTTACTGCTTAAAAAAAGAATTGAATAAGTTTGACAAAAAAAGAAATATTGTATTTTCCATGAAAGATTGACTGATACAAAATAACCTTAAATATATTTATTTATTTATTATTAAATCTGTAAAACAGTCACTTTTATCATGGGTCCACTCCTGTATCCCCCCAGGAAATAATTAGCACAAAAGAATATTCAAAAAAAAAATCTAAATATACCCAAAATGCACTACACTAAAACAACCAGACCAAAAAACAAGCTAGAAACTAACCTTCAATAGATAAAACATGTTCAGTTTCCTCCTCTTCTCTTTAAAATAAGCCTACTTCTATTAAATGAATACATTATTTATTTTTTAGGGGCGACAGTAGCTCAGTTGGTAGAGCATTGGCCTTTGCGCCGGAAGGTCGTGGATTCGAGCCCATCACGGGACCTACTTCAACTACTCCAACTGCTCCCACTGATGTCTGCTGTCGTTGTGTCCTTGGACAAGACACTTAACACCCACATTGCCTGAAGCCCCAGCTGAAAGACCAAGGCTGTGGCACCACTGATGTAGCAGCCATCTTCCTGTGGACCCACCACCTGCAGAGGACCAGCGAGGGACCGGTGCTTTTGAGCATTGGGTGGCAGCTCTCAATGCCACCCCCCCAACCCAGAAATGAACTAATAAAGGGGTTGAAAGTGAATGAAATGAATGAATTATTTATTTTTAATGATATAATAACCTAAAAAATGTCCTAATTGCAAACTAGCGCATTAGCATTAGCACCAACCCTCTATTAATTTGAACTAAAATCATCCATTGACCAGTAAAATGTATTCAAATGTCAGGATCAGTCAAAATGGAGAAAAAATATCGCTAACTATGGCTTTTTTCTCAGATCGCCCAGCCCTATTGCTAACATATTTTCATCCAACGTACCTGCTGTAGTAGGACTCAACTCCAAGGGCCTCACGAGCGCTTGCAATGTGCTGCTCCAGTGAAGACCCGCTGACCATGCCGCTGCCCCCTCCGTCCTGGAAATCAGAGCCTCCTTCCGAAACGCCCTCCCCTAGGTACACCTCATGAAACTTCAGGATGCCTGCGGAGAGTAAAAGGTGCCATCAAACAACTGAACAGATTTATAAAGTGAACGCCAAAGAAAATAAAACGATTTGCCATAGCTCCTTTTCTAATGCATTCTCTGAACTGACTCACGACAGGGGGGATTATTGGATCATTTCGAGAAACGGCTATGAGTGTGAAACCATGTGTGTTGGTGCATCTGCGGAGTAAAATGAATAAAACAAATAATGTTCAATAAAAGATAAAACTAGACTGACTGTGCCATCTGCTGCCCTCCACGAGAGCAGAGTGGTGAGCAGCAACATCAGAAAGGGGAGGGAAGGAACGTGCCGAGAGAAGGAGGACAAGCTGTGTTTATGGATCCATACGGAGTGTATAGAATGTTTGAATGCCACCAGTTCATTACATAAGGCTGTTCATGCAAATAAATGTAAAACTGGGACTAGCAAAGTGCCAAAGGGACTGTGAAAGCCAGGAGCAAGAGGTAAATACATACTTTGCTCTTGCACAGTTTGATTAGTTTTGGTGCCTCGAACTATTTCCTAACTACTGGTATATGTGAAAAAAATATATAAATAACAGGTAGTTAAGAATGATGTCGAAACATAAGAGTATGATATTATAAGGAGTATGATATCCTGAACGGTCTTCAGATGGGTTTATGTTTATCAATCGTGGTATATTGACGCCTGGATTATTATAAAGGATCTCTTATCTATTCATTCACTTCACACAACTACTGTAGCCACAGCTGCCCTATGACAGAGAATCCAACAGAAATATGCAAAAACAATTTGAGCGTAACGTAAAATCTTCTCTTCCTTACTTGCATGGTATGTTTAAAATGAATAAAAACATAACCTCAATATGACATTTTTGGTATTAATAAACAAATAATGGCATTATTTGCTTTTGTTACATTCTAGTTTATGTTCTTCTGATATCACTGATAAAAAAGACAGGTAATCATCCATGAATGGAGTGAAACTTTCTGTTGACAATGCGCTAAAGAGCAGTTTCGCTGCTGGCATGTGTGAAAATGGTGTTTGTCGGCATCAATCTGGATCAGCGTGCTCCAAAGGGAGATATCTTAAGGGGTGAGAAGCGTTAACTTTCTTTGATTCAAAAACAGTGGTCTCCAACATGGCTTCTACCTCGAGACCTCCACACCTTTGGGATGGTCTTTATCATCTACACTATTTTAAATTTGAGTTTTCTTTTAACACATGCTTTAAAAGCCCAACTTTATGCATTTATAAAAGGGTAAAAATATAATCCAACTCTATCACAATGCTGTTATTTATTGTCTGAACACCTTGCAGTTCTGCGAGTAAAAATCCTAATAATTTTTCCCATGGGACTTCCAAAACAAAACATAATTAAAAGTTTGAAAGATGCAGAGGGCTAATCCGCTTGTGTGGAAATCATGACCATAGGACTTATTTTATAATTTAAAGTGTGTAAAGTATATCTCTGATAAAAGGAAATTTCAGTGTTGCATCAGAAGTTATAGAACAGTAGAAGCACACAACACAAGATAAGTGATAATTAAGTATAGCACAACTTTAAGCTTTAAAAATAAAATAAAATCTATATATTTAGATTAAAGGTATATTGGAGGATTTTCTACTTCTGGGTGGATCATCAAGACTGTTGGTCCTCCCAATTGTCAATCATTCTGGTGATACGTGTTCATCAAAAAGACCATTGAGTTTTGTTTTGTTCTTTCCTAGAATTCAGGAAAATCCTCCTATAAACTATTAATAAGGGGTATAAATTACTCTATACTCTACCGCAAGAAATATATGCTTGTATGTATGTATCTGCAAATAAATCTGTAGTACCCTGTAGTGCAAGAATATTAGGGTAGTACTCCATTAGCTCTGAGAGTTCCCATATTCGCAGTGATGAAACTACTGTGCATGGTAGCAGCATGTGATACTACTGTACTGCAGAAACAAAACGGGCACCTGAAGGGTTAACTGGAAATCAAATTTGAGGAATGAACACACAAGAGTTTCTCAGGATTGCACACACCTGCTCCTGGAGCTAGCAACCAGCTGTACAGGTAGCCGGCGGCCATGGAGAAGTATAGCACCAGGGCCCTCTGGCTGTTCACAGTGTCCAGGATGTGCTCCACTGTGACTGGGGTGTAGGGGTCCATGTCCTGCTGGCCGGTCTGCCTTTCCACCAACAGATCAGCAAAGGCTCGCGTTCGGCCGCGTTCTGCCACAGCCAGCGCCTCGTCGTGATGTCCTGAGGAGCACGGGTCAATTTTCAACGCTTTTACCTAAAGTTTTTTCATGTGACCCCATGATAATGTAATGTATCAAATATCCAACAGATCAGTCTCATTAAAATGCAACAAAGAAGACGATAACAGTAACATCATCGCAGACAATTAGCATTTTTTTCCTTCACATTAAATATTTAGTGCGCCCTTGAGCCCCATAAAAGGAGACATTGTTTTCAAAGATGAGGCCATGTCAGGTGTATGATGTGTCTCATGGCTTTACTACGACAATTTATACATGATTGTGTCTTTAACCAATATAGACTAAAAATGAAGAACATGCATGGCAAAGTAAGAATTATTAAGAATGATAAAATATAAGGTAAGTGTTAAAACAATGGAATCAGCAAAGTCTTATTTCAAGTGCAGTTGCTATTTCTCCTTCCATAAGAACAATTTCTTGAATTGTATTAAGGGTGCTTTACACTCAGGAAAAATTCACAATATAGAATGATGAATAATGATTCAGAACAGGGTATGAGTGTGCGACTATTCCTCCAGGAGCCAAGGCACTGATGGTGAAAAGAAAAAGAAAAACTGAAATAAAAAGCTGTGCTGAGGAGGAGAAACGAAGTTCTGTTTCAAAAAGAGTCGGCTGAGCAATGATAGGTCAACCCGGGCCTATCATGTGGAAGTGTGCGAGTGTGCCATATGGGTTGTCCTGTGGAATTAATTTTGCTGTAGCTACATACCTAGGCTCACAAGGACCCTCTGGAGTGCCTGATAACAAGAGGTCTGCAGGTCGAACAGAGACAGCTTGTAGTCTGTGCTGTGCTGAGCTTCGTGGCGAATCGTCTCAAAGAGTGCTGATGCTCGGTAAAGCTAAAGAAGAAAGGGGAAAAAAAAGATGATATACATATACAGTACAGTATATGGTATGGCTGTTGTAGTCTGGCCTTGGTCTAACACTGAGGAGACAATGTAGCAGTCAGTCATTCTTTGTTCTGCTTCCGCAAGAGGCTGGGTAGTGAGAATCTGAGCCAGGAAGAAGTCACTGTACCAATAATGTCCTGCTTGGAGACAGGGAAGGTGTGGCTACAGTGTTGTTGTCTGGAGTAGCAGAGAGGGTCAGATGTGCTGATTCATGAGCCCTTATTGATCCCTTCTCCCTTTGCTTATAGAAGCCCTAGTGACTGACTGGCGCTACAGCGTCATAGCAGCTATAGGTTCATCTTTTAAATACAAGCAGTTTGCATAAATAATACGAGCTCCATGTATTGGTATGTATGGTATAGAAAGACTGGCACACCGCGTGGTCTGGTGAACAAGGTCATAGACGAAAGTGTGTCAGGGTGAGGGAGGAGGAGAGAGGGGATCAGCTGAGAATGTGGGGGCAGGCTGCGTTAGAGCTGTATAGAGCTCCTAGTCCCAGGCTGATTTTGCTGATAGGACTGTGAGCTGATTGCAGAAGAGTTAGTTTAATCTGTAAGGCTTGCAGACATCCCTATAAGAGTGAAACTAATTTATCCTAACGCCTTTCCTCCGGCCTGACCCTTTCTGGCTCGGATGAAAGGGAAACCATCCTAAATGTGCTGCGTGTGCAGTGACTTGCTTGGCTGCTGTGCAGGTAGAATCTGTCATCGTCTGCAGCTGCTCTGCATGCAGTATAGAAGCTCATGTTTTACCAACTCTGACACTAACAAGGCCTATCTGACAGGTTAAGTGAATATCAGTGTCACACTTGAGGCGAATGGAACTGGATATACACATACATATAATGATTTTTGTAAAATATCCTTCCTAGAAAAGCTTATCCTTTCTGACAGATGATATCAAAGGTAAGCTGCTTTATCTAGACTCCTGTTATTTAAGTAACCATTTATTGATTTGTGCTCTGCGGATGTAAGTGCTTTTCAAATAGCTGATTAGAATCACTGCACGTCAAACTGTGTGGCAGAGTACCCTGGGATTGTAGAGCAATTTGATTTACAAGTAGGTGAAGCAGAATACATAGGGTCAAGCGCTCTCATTTCAGACCTATGGATGCTTTATGAATTCAAATATGGCTCAATACAAATTAGATTTGAAGCAGGACATGGCCTTAACCAAGTTCCTCTATGACACCAGAGCAGCTTATGAATAAACATCATTTCTGTGAGCTGGTGTGCAGTTTGGCCACACACACAAAAAAGATTAACCCATAACCCATCATTCCAATGCCACTAGGCCAACCTGTCAAGAGTAGATGCTAGGAAAGGTTCTGAGAACAGTTTCTGTTATGCTAAATGTGGCCGCTTATCATCAAAATTGTCACTGAGAACCAGCTTATAGTTATATAAATCTAAAACATAAAAGAATGTGAGGTAAATTAATAGGAGAGATGATGAGACCTGATGTTGGGCCTCCTCCAGGTTCCCACTGGCCCACAGTGAGAGTCCGAGACGATGGCGAATCTTGGCCTCATCTTCACGTCGAGCCAGCTGTTCTGCGAGTCGGAGGCCTGTCAGAGAAGCAGGGAATGGGTTCAGATGAAGGAGAGTCAAAAATATTCCATGCAGGCAGATTCATATGTATCATTCAGAGTAACAGATGTAAGCGTAGCGTGGTACTCATGTTCTCACTGTGAACAGGTTACGAGAGTTTGCCTCTGGTGTGTAATTCTGCCCAGACACGGTCCAAAGCATGCACTTGTGCCTTTGAGTGAGCCTGTTTGAACACTAATCAGATAGCATGGCAATCAATGCTCAGGATTGGCTCTGCCAACAAACACTCTTACTGTTTACATAAAATAATCTCTCAAGGAGGCAGACAAATATTTGCAAACAATCTATAAGCATTTAAAGCTTAGAATGGATTGTCAAAGCAAAGCCCAATCTCTGAGCCGGGGCTGACAAGCTATCCTGAATGTTTTAAAACACGTACGATATTTTTATTAATTATTCAGATTTTGGGGTGTCAGAATTAGTGGCCTTTAAGACTTCTACTCTCTGAGATGAAAATGCCACTTCAGAAAATGATGCTGGAGAGGAAACAACAGCTGCTGGGTCACATATCACTGACAAAGTGCAAGCTGCAAGTCGCCCGCTGATTCTTACTAAGTCATGCTTTGCTCATTTGATGGTGTATTCTCTACACTTCTTGAATGAGGAAGGAGATAAGCCATGGTTTTGGTCAGAGGCAGAAATGGGCCAAGTCACCCTAATCCTAGTCTGCTCTTCCCAATGTTCCAGTAAAATATTCTGTAGCTTAGAGAGATAAGTCAAGAAGAGATAGTGTGACCTCAGGCTGCCCACAACTCCACAGGACCATACACACTAGGCAGCCTGAGACTTCATGACTGCTTCACAGCCACTATACAGCCGCGCACCTTTGAAGCCACAGCCTTGGTCCCCTCTAACGCCTTATCTGTGCACACACCCTCCCAATGTCTGTGTGCTGGGCTCCCTTCTCCACAGGACTGCTCTGCTCTCTCCAGCTGCCCCCTCCTGCTATACCTGTTTCATCTCAACTGCGGCAGTAGTGCTTGCAAAGGCTTGGCGCTGCTTAGGGCTCATTAAGCTCTACAGCATGAGTGAGGAAACAGATCTAAATTATCCTTTTCGTTCTTTGACAGTCACACCCGTATCAGCCTCATTTCTCTGACTCTTTCATCCACACAAACCTCTCCCTCCAAGCCACGCACTGATAGTTCCTCACGATCAAGCAGCCTGTCAACTAACTCTATGTTTTCTTTATTCTTCTGATGACAGTGAAATAATACACTTGAATTATGACCTGTGCCAATCCCAGACTATTGCTACCTCCCACCTGTCATTTTCTCCTTTCATCTATCGCTCTATTCCTGACTCTCATCCTCCGTGTTGTCGTTCCTGTACCATTCATTGTCTGTCACAGTGGTGCGGGCAGCCTTTGGTGCGCCCTGCAGGCACAGTCACGTAGCCGCAGCTGACATGAGGATGTGGCCGTGGCTGGCTGCACCCTGAAGAGCGACTAGAGAAGACTTTAAAGGCTTGTGACAGCTGGGCGAGAGCTGCAGCCCCTCAGGCCCGCGCAGCCAGTGTTTCACACACCGGTATTACATGCTGCCTTCACAAACACACAGATACATGCACCTAAACTTCACATATTTGCACCAAAGAAACACAACAGCAGAGTGTCCTTTGATCATGAGACAGGTCATCTTTTGATGTTCTTACCCAAAGTTTTGTGCTTAATGCCGGTAAGGGTGAAGCAATAAAAGCTAAGCATAAGAATACGCTACTTCAACTTTGAGGTTTGTAATTTATTGTCAAAATTTCCTGTCAAATATGACAATAAATTGAATTACGTAAAAATATACACTTGTATTATTTGATTTTTTTGTATAAATCTAGGGGCTTTTTTTTTAACCACAATTATGATGAATATTGTGTGGCTAGTGTTCAGAGTCAGTTTCTTTGCCATTTGCAGTAAAACCACATGTACAGAAGTACCCCAGTGTGCATCAGACAAGTAGATAAATAAAACAAGCTAAAATGTACAAGAAACAATTAAGATGAGTCTCAAAACAGTTATTAACGACTAGTAGAAAATATCCTGTTTATATCTGCCTGCTCTCTTGTTTTTTGCCATCCCCACTTTTAATATAGACAAAAATATAATTGAAAGGCAAATGTACACCTATCAATGCACTTAACTCGGAGTGCTCAGCATCGCCTGTTCATTTATGTATTGTTGCAACAATACACAGCCTGGCACTTTGAATGCAGTAAATCATCACAACAATTCTCCTTAATTTATGCAATCGGTAGAATAAATTGCACTGATCAATTACCGTGTAATCAGCATTAAAATAGCTTTGTGACCACTAATGCTCTAAAGTTGTAGTCCCCTAAAGTGTGAAGCATGGAGCACCTTCATTAGCTGCTGCAATGATGGCATTGATTTAATGACATAGTGCCATTAAAAGCTGAAAGTAAAATGACCTTTGAGTTAAAGTTACACAATCGTTATAATCTAACACAAATGTTGCAGAAACACTAGGTTTTGTAGGTTTCTTTGTCTACCCTTGAAATATGATCTTTTGGAAACGACACACATATAATAACAACTTTTGGAAAGAAATGCTAACCGAAATAAGAACTGTGCCCAAGTTTTAGAAGGTTGACCAAAAATAATTGGCAGTCAAGGACAGTGACAGCACTGTTCTTTTCCAAAGTTGGATTCAAGCACAACACAAGGACACTACACGAGTAAACAGAAGGACAGACAGGACTCTCTCGCCTTTGTTCAATTAAAGCAGGTCTGCAAAGGCTGTGTAGGTCACTGCTGGACCTCCAAACTCTGATCAAGCTGACTTTAGATGGATTTTAAGTGCCATGTAGCCCCTCCCCCCCGTTGAGAGAAATATTCCACCAGCATCATGCATGCTGTAATTGTCTTGGGTTCATACAGTGTTTGGTCATAAAACAGTGGGGTGCTGGGGGATGAGGTCTGTCTGACATCAAGCAAGAGCACCAACATTCAACTCACATCCACAACTGATGCCACTGAGCTCATTTTGGTGACAAACACTGTCGTTACCTCCTCTGACACAATGACTTTAAGTGAGACCAAGCAGCAGCTTTATATTTCAGCGTAATCCATAGGGGACAATAGGGCATGAGACACTGGAGTCACAGCCTAGTGGGGAAAAAAAGAAATTTGCAGCTTAAACATAACTGGATTCAGAGGTGTGACAACACAAATATGTGTGAATATATTCACATACAAAATCATCCTCTATATACAGTGTTAAATCCAAATAAATAAATATAGAGGTGAACAATAATTTAACCCTGAATCTTTGGTTTTAAATTCAGGGCTAAGCATATCAGTTTGTGCAGAAAAGGCATTTTTATCTTGAGCTCACTCACCTTCCTGCAGGTACATGACAGCCTGGGAGTAGTTCTGCAGTGCGTGATGTGTTCTGCCGAGGCTGCCGTAGGCCAGGGTTTTGGCTGCCAAATCATTAGTCTGAGCAGCCACACTTAGATGTTGTTCCTGAAACACAACAGCGCGCTCGTAGTTTCCTAGAGACTCGTATGTAAGTCCCAAATTGCCATAAGCCCGGGCCTGACGGGTCGGACTCCCAGTTTCCTCTGCTATGTCCAGGTCACTTTGGTGGCACTGAAGAGCTGTCTCGTACTCTCCCATTGCTTGATACACAGCTCCCAAACCACAGCTGGCATCTCCTTCCAGCAGCCGATCCAGGGTATCACGTGCAATAGCAAGCTGCCGCTCAAGACAAGAGATGGCCTGCTCATAATTTCCCAGCTGGCTATGCAGTGCTCCAAGTTCTCCATAGGCTTGGGCTTTGCCTCCACATTCTCCCAGCTCATGAGCTACGACTAGTCTTTTCTCAAAGCAAACTAGTGACTGCTGTAGATTTCCCATGGCCCTGAAAGTAAAGCCGTGAAATAAAATGAGTGGGGTCACAAAATATCATCCCTCTAACATGAAAAGTTGGTTTATGATTAGGGAGAGGCGTATAGTGTAATTTTGAAAGAAATTATTATCATTAAACAGCTTTTAATTGATTTCAATTGATTTTTTGCTGTAAATAGTGTTTTTTTTGCCACTGTTTTGTATTTTTTAAATGTATATTTGTGTATGTCTTTTTATGTACAGCACTTTGGTCAACCATGTTGTTTTTATTAGTGCTTTATAAATAAACTGGATTGGATTGGATTGGAAGCTTTGAATGTACTTCATTTAAAGAATAAATTCACTTTGGAATTATGTCCATATACCAAATATATATACACAAAGCACAACAACTAATCATACTTGTATGACACTAACATCTGTATCCAAAGTATATTGTAAAAGTACATAAAAATGACTCACCTGTGCCCATTGCCCAGCCCCCTGTAGGCTTTCTCTTGGTCTTGCATACGGTTCAGACTTTGAGCCACTGACAGATATTGGTCATAGTACTTGATTGCTTCCTCAAAGTCTCCCAGTGCTTCATAACAATCACCTAGATTTCCATAGGCTCTCCCTCGGTCCATTACTGCTTCGTTGCCATTTAGCTGTTGTAAAGTAGCCAGCTGTTGTTCCAAGTAACCAATGGCCTCTTCCATTACACCTACATTCATTTTTGTGATACCCATATTCCCATAAACCTGAGCCTCCACAACTGGATCTTTCAGTCTTCGGCCTAGTTCCAACTGCTCCTCGTAGCTCTTGAAAGCCATGGCATACTTCCCCAAAGCCATGTAGACCGCTGCCAGGTGTCCGTGGGCCTTGCACTCGCCTGGCACATCACCCAACTCCTGATACACTTCAAGCTCCTGGGTGTGGTAGCCAAGAGCTTTGTCGTACTTCTGCACGAGTCTGTAAGTAGCTCCCAAAGCAGCATATGCACAGGCCTCCATCCGACGCTCTTTGATCTGGAAACAGACACAATATCAACACAGTGACTTTGTATTTTCTGCATGCATATGAGGGTTTTGCATAAATGAATACCTGGTGGGCTAAAGCAAGCTGCTGCTCATAAAACTGAATAGCTCCCGCAATGTCTTTTTTGCACACAAATATGTCTCCCAGGTTCCCCAGAGCTCTGAAACGAGCTTGTGCATTGTTTAGGGATTGAGCCAAAGAGAGCAGGTATCTCTGACACTCTTCTGCTTTTGTGAAGTCTCCCAGGGCCTTAAATGCCAACCCCAAGTTGCAATAAGCTTTGGCCTGGCTCAGTTTATCATGGAGATCTTTAGCCAGCGCTAGGTCCTGTTCGTAGTATTTGACAGCGTCCTGGTAGTTGCCCAAACAATAGTGAGCATAACCTAGATTGTGGCAAACCTTCCCTTCACTTTCCATATCTTGGAGGTCAGGGGACAGACGGAGGTATTGTTCATAGTATGGCACAGCTTGAGGAAATTCCCCTCTGGAGCAGTGAAAGTTTCCTAAGTTTCCAAGAGCTCGAGCTTCACTCTGGACATCTCGGAGCTCTCGGGCAATGTTGAGGTGATTTTGGTAATGTTGCAGGGCGCGGTCGTGTGCTCCCAGGGCTTGGTAAGCTACAGCCAGGTTTCCATGTGTCGATGCCTGCGATGCCCGGTCGTTCACTTCCATAGAAATCTGCAGCTCCTGCCGGTGGTAACGTACGGCCTGATCAAACACTCCCAGAGCGTTGAAAGCGTTTCCCATGTTCCCATAGGCACGGCCCTGAGCTGCATAGTCATTTAACTCCTGGACAATGGCCAGGTGTGTTTTGTGTAGCTTCAGTGCAGTGTCATAGTCCCCTTTCATCTGGTGGATAATGCCTGTGGACAAAAGAGGACAGAAAATAATATAGGTTATTCAACAGGAAACCAGTATTTCAGTCAATTTCAAGTCAGTTCTTCAAAATATATTTTGATCTTAAAGAAATACATAATCTCTTCCCCATCTGTTTGCTGCTAACACAAAACTTGAACTACAATATGTAAATTACTACTACTGTATGTTGCAGCACTTGTTCCTCCATTCTCTTTCAGGGAGCACTAACTTACATGTACATGTTGCTTATTGCATAACTTTAAGATTGAATAGGTTTATGGTGGAAGGCAGATGAAAAAATCTTTCCGGGAAACTGACTATAGTCAGTGTCAAAAGTGTATAGCCTATTTCTCTGTAATTCCAGGATCAATCTTGCACTTATCAACTAATGTCTAATTATTTTCTCATAAAGATCTAGAAGTGTCGACAACATTCGGACCAACAAATGATAATATGGCAGATGAATTACTCTAATCACAGTCAAATCATTTCTGGGAAAATATTTGCCCCTTTTCATTTTCAACATTTCTTTCAAAAAATGTTTCTTCCACATAAGTTGTATTGGAACCTGCTGTTCAACTGAAATAGATATCTACAACATGAACGCTGGTGATTCTTTGCTTTAATGATCATACATTGAAACTAAGGCAAGTGTGTTGCCAGGAAGAAATATGGAAAGTGGGGAGAATATAGAGTAGAGGAGACAATAAATAGCAATAAATTCCTCTGCCAATAAGTGGCAGAGGATTTTTATCAGATAAAATGCCTTCCTTTGAAAAATAATAGTTTTGCCTCACCAAAGCATACAGTATGCACACACAAACACACTGTAGCCTCCACCAAACTGACAACAACATTCAAAATTGAGATCTCATCGAGTCTCATCTCTTATTTTCTTTGAAGATTATGAATCCACAAGTTTATCTTTTGACTTTTTGAAATATCACATATCAAATGACATATTCCTATATTTCATATGCTGAAACTCCTTCCATTTCGCAACATAGTGACTGCATGAGCTTGGAGACTTGGCGCCTGAGTACCCACTCCAAGACGCAGCGATGGAGAGAGTCTTGAGGCTTGTGGTTTGCTTGTGATGGTGCGGCAAAGATTAGTTACTACGGTGTGTTTACCCATTGATTTCATCCAGAGCCCACCACAAGAAGGCCACAAACACAGTACATAAACACTCAAATAACACACACAGACAGCACACAGGACTCATAAAGACCAACATATGCAAACACAAGAGGATTAAATCAATTAAAAGCGGCTATAATAGAAGGAAATGAGAAATGTCATGTCAGCCATATGGTGGGAGGACTATCAGCAGCCGTATGTCCTCCCTTTCAGCATTGTGGGTAACAATTTACAATTTTGAAATACATGTACAGTGTATAGGCCCGATTTATTAAAGTACAGATAGACTGAGAACTATCTGTATAGTGTCCAACTAGAAGGACTGTGGCGAGGATCCAGGAAACTTTAACATTCTACAACATGTATGGACATTTATCAACATTCATGGACATTGGTCTCTTGGTCCCTACGGACCAATACATATGTGTATATTTTGTGTCTTAACTGTTGATTCCCTGATCTGTGTTGGTGATTTCAATGGTTTTGTTAAGTCCTCTGAGATGACTTCTGTCGTGAATAAGTAGTTGTTGTTGTATCTAACTGGCCAATACATTGTACTTCAACTTCATTCTGTGTAAATGTGGATAGAACATTACTCCATTAGTGCGATAGAGCGAACATCGACAATACAACATATAACTATGATCAATAAGAGGACCAACAAAGACATACTTTGAGAAAATTATTGGACAAATAAATATTCTTCCAAGTGGAAAGACATGTCTTTTTTGCTACAATTTATTATTCATTATATTGCGCGCACACACACACACACACACACAATGCAGGCAGTTGATCATGCTTTGTTTATCATTATGGGAATACGGCGCGCTGTGGACAATTCCAGATAAATAATGTCAACAAGTGACATGACTCATTGGCAGTGACACAGTAGGGGGCTTCCGTAACCATCATTTTCACATCTGGTAGGCTAGCCAGGAGAACATTTGTGCATAGACCAAGCAGAGACATTATTTAATGAGCAGGACCAGAGGAGAACAGCCTGACATCACGGGAGAAGAGACTGACTGTTGGCCACTGTCTCCCAGAACTGCAAAACGCCTGGACAGATCATGTGATACTACAAGTCCACAGAAGAGTACAATTTGGGTCTGTTTGAGCATGTCTAAAGTTTAGGTCTCAAATACACAGTTTAGTCAGAAAAAGCAGGTTAGGATTCACAACTGGGAATCTGGAGAAGCACCGACAGCCCCCACCACAGACACTCCCAAGGTTATGCTTTTCCCCATGGAGACTGATCTTACTGAGGATATAATACCTGCTGATGTATTACCAGCAAACATGTTCTATGCTGGAGGCTAAAAATGGATCTGGGGCTCAGCGATGGATGGAGGGGCAGGAAAAGGTGTCTACACAGGCTGTATAGAACCCTGGTTCGGTCTCGCAGCCAAATTTTCTTGGGCCTTGGGCATTGCCTGAAGCTACTATACAATGTTACAATATTTTCCATCCTCCATATGGTAAAAGGATTATGGAAAGCTATGAAGCACGACGTGACTAAAATCACTCTAAACATCCTCATAAAAAGTTTTGAAGTACAGAGATACAGCATGGACATTTTGAAAATGTGAAGTAGAAGGAGATGAGATAATGACATGGAAATGATTTAGTTTTACTAGAGAGAAAGCGTCATCCATCTTAAGGCCTAACAGTCCCCCATAACCACATATATTAAAAGCATGCCAGAGCTCTGTCACTTGTGATTGCACAGAGAGTAGTGGATTTAGACACACAGCATTCATCAGCAATGCTGTTTTCTATGCACTCTGTGAATCACCGCACCATTAAAATAATTAGCTATTATCAAAAGTCCAGAAATCTGTCAATAACTCAGTGAGTAAGTGCAAAAGACGTATAAATAAAGAAGAACTCAATCAGGTTATTAGACACAGTATAAGTAACGGTGCTAGGTTGCTGTATTGTCTTTAGTAGTAGTAGTACGGTAGTTCATTTGACTAAGACTGTTTACTATACTCAAAAACAGTATATACTGTATAATTTATTGTATAACTATAAAAAAATCTTCTACAACGTATAAAAAGCTAGTTTCACTCACAGTCAAGTAAACTGTAACGCGTTTTGACATAGGATTTTCTGAAATGTAGATTTAAATGGGAACCATTGTATTGTACCACGTCATACCACAGATGCATGAACTGTACATTCCTCTAAGATAATCTTCTAGGAATAGTGACGCTGTTTTTGTATACGTTAGCAAGTCCCAAAAGAGTGTGGTTATTTGGAAAGAGGATCTTCAATTTGTACCCCTTAGCATTACTAATTCATGCAATTTAGGCATGGTTTGATAATTCTGGATACTGTACATGAGATGTAGAACAGTTCTTCCACAGATTGTGTATTAAATATTGCTGACCAGGGGCTAGGTTAGCCAATTAATGAATAATGAATGTAGCTGCAACATGATATCTTCATGTTTGTAGGTCGCATGGTTGCTGCCACCGTTGGGCATTACATTTGGATATTAAAGCTCTGGTGCGCTCCTCAGAGCCAAGTCAGCGTCTTCTCCAGCCCAGCTACATGCAACATTAACATCAAGTCGAGAGGGCATAATAAAAATGAGCTTTTTCACTGCTTCTGCAACTTCTTACCATCCCACAGTCACACACTCATTGTTTTTTCCCTTTTATCACATCTCGTTAATCTCGCGCATCCTTCTGGTCTTTGTATATTGCAAGCATTGTCTGAAGTTTGGAACAACAGCCTATTAGTTTGAGTTAGATGCATTTTGTGTGCAGGATATTTTTTTGCAGGGCTTGAGGGCACCAGTGACGGAAGAGACGAAAAGAACCCAAAACAACAACAATGGACCAATTACAGAGTGATACTTCACAACCAGCACTTCATCCTTTTGTTATCTTCATTATTCAGCTCTTCTTGCATCAGCTATTAAAGGTAATTAAGCGATTCATCAAGTCAGTTTCAATTACTGGGAGCTTGACAGCCGCAGATTACAATCAGTAGGGGTGAAAGGAGAGAGAGTGGGAAGTGGGAGTGATCAAAAAATAATGAAAAGAAACAAAATAGACAGTGGAGATATGTCACAGCAAGAGGTCGAAACTGGTCTTGCATTTATTGTACGTCCACCATGGTGTAACCTGGTCTTGTACTATGGGACTTTTGGCTAGCCTTCAGGCTGTCGTCATGGTGATCAGACTGCAGGCAATAAATATGGCGTCTGACATATTGTGCCAACTCCAGCTAAACCTTGCATGGAATATCATAAAGTTTTCTATCTGAATTTACAGGCGCTTACATAAGATGTGGGTACATGTAATGTGGGATGAGTATTAGTCCAGTCAAAGGGGAACTGAAATTTATCTCCAGTATATTAACCCTGTTCATGCTCAACCACTTTTACACATTAGGTTAAATAATATTTCATCTGGGAGGAGATACTATGCCACTTAGATGTCCATTAAAATTGGGTTTACAACAGTCTTGATAGCGTCATGAGTCATTTGGTGCAGGGCTGGTTAGAGTGGAAATGGTATTACTATAAATCAAGCAGTGTATAAAATGCATAAAGAGACCTTATCCGTATGTTGAGCTGTTTTCATAGTTTTATGACTCCACAAGGTTACCTTGATAGCAATTTCATTTCATAGCAGAAGAAAAAGACTGGGTCTTAAAGGCTTTGATTCTTACATTTTGTTTCTATTCAAAAGATTAAGGTATGAATTTAATTTTCTCAGGCCCCATTTTGCTCCAGTCCATTTTAAAAGATATGATTAAGTTTGAGAAATTTAAGAGCAGAGCAGATATCGGGAGAAGGCAATTTCAACAAATCTGTGGAGTTTTCCTTTTGGTCGATAGTATTTGGTTCCTCTCCTCTGAAATTAATTAAAATGTTGCCATGTCCTCAATTTACTTTAAGCCCTACTGTAAGTCCTATGGTATAACAGTGGCAGTGCCTAACATTAAGGAACTACTTATGGTATACATGAGGGAATATAGGGCCACAAGCGATATGCTTTGGAAAGAAAACTATACAATTGATAAGCAACAATGTTAACGGTTGAATACCACCCTTTATTTCCCTATGACTGACTACTGTATCTATCAAAAGCAGGACTGTGAACATACCTAGATTGGAGGAGGCTCGTCCTTCTGCTGCCCGGTCTTTCAAACCCTCTGCAATGGATAGTTGCTGTTCGTGGTACTGTTTGGCTCTCTCCAAATCTTGCATACACCGAGCAGCATGGCCTAGTCCTGCATAGGCTCTCATCTCGATGGACTTCTCCTCTAGCTCTTGTGCCAGCTCTAGCACGTGCGTGTGGTAGGACATGGCCTTGTCAAAGTTCCTGTGATAGTGGTAGGCGCTGCCGAGGTTACTGTAAGCCCGGGCTTCCTCACGTTTATTCTCCAGCGATTTAGCGATGCCCAGGTGCTGCTCATGGCATTGTACTGCGTTGTCAAAGTCTCCCATAGCAATATAGACTGCTCCCATGTTTCCCAGTTCGCGGGCCTCTGAAAGCTGATCTTTGGACTGCTTGGCCAGTAGGACACACTGTTTATGACTGGCCAGTGCATTTGGATAGTCCCCGATGGCGGTGTATACATGTCCCAAACTGCTCAACGCCAGAGAGGCAGCCTGTGGAGAAACAAAGCATAACATCACCACAAGATCAGGTTTTGGCAGAATATCCAAAGCTTCAAAACAAAATTATTTTTAAATTTTGTATTTAATAATTACACATGAATTTAAGTTGCTGAGTGAACAATTATAGATAACCCACCCACATTCAATATCTTTGCAGACACTAATACTGTACATGCAATGAAAGGAAACAGTTGGAATTTTCCACATTTCTCTAGAGGCTTAAACCATTCAGAGACCAAACAACAAACAAAAGCTGATTTCATTTTGCCAAAGCAAGGCAAGCAGGGGGGTATGTGTGAATCAGATCAGCGCAGCAGCAGGCTTGTTTAAAGCCGTCAGATTGCCCACTGCAATTGCGCTTCATGGCATGCTACCACTAACAGAACAAAGACACTGCTAATCAGGAGAGAGACGAAGTGGGTTTTAACTGCACCGCTGAGCTGTGGGGGGGAGCTACATGTTCACAAAATAATCTAAATAAAATCACAGTACACTAGTGCTTTTCCCAGTTATATATTTGCTGTGTTTATTACAAACATGAGTGAGCCCTAACTAAAGTTTAACACGCAACCTCAGATATGACATTCAATGCAGCCTTATTAACTGTTTATTCAAGAGGTAAACAGCTGGGAGTTGGGTCAGCCATCTTTCTGCAAACAGATGTTCAATTAATCATGCAGAACCAACTAATAAAGCAGCCCTTTCTGCAGGGCTGACTGTGCACGCTCCGGTCAGGGAGGGGGCTGGACGCTGGCCAGTCCAGAGGACACATACTGACAGTTAAGGCCGCTTCCTGCTTTGTCCTAAAGAGACACTTTTCAATGGAAAGTAATGTCCTGGCCAATCACTCAGAGCTAAATTACCTCAGTCACAACTGTTGCGGCTCAAAGTATTCAGAAAGCCTATCTAGGACTACTCCCTTACATGTGCCTTTTGAAGTTTTTCTCTATCTTTGTGACCGAGATTTCTCCTTTTTTGGCAAAAACCAAAGCATTCCTCATTTAGGTCTTGCAGAATTCAGAAAGAATCGACCACACAATTCCTGGAGAAGAGCTTGTGATCAGTGTTCCTCTAAAGCCACCCTGCAATGCTGCATTTCAGCTCTCAGATAGAAGTGCAGATATGCAGATAATGAGCAAGCAGACTCAGCATTGACAGAGGAAGCACAGTCTTTGGCAATGAAATACTGGAGTTAAATCCCTCCTCCTTTCCTCCAGTCTTTCTAAAACATCCTAATATTTTCCAGCATTTTATTTTTCTATCTTATCATTCATTCCAGTCAGTATGCTATTTGTTTACAGAAAGCAACCCCCAGCAGATGTGTGCTGGGTTTGATTAATCCTAATTCTGTCTTTTATAAACAGTTTATAAACCACTGGCTCTTATCAGCAAACACATTTTGCACCAAGGTTCTCATAATGAAAGGTAAACTAGACAGTGTTGAGAGAAAGAGAGAGAGAGAGAGAGAGAGAGAGAGAGAGAGAATGGAAAGAAGGCAAGTAGCATGTTGATCAGAAAAGCCTGGCTCACAAAACATTATTCTATTTCTCTTGACAAGGACACTGGTAAAGAATTCCTCCCTGAGTCTCCTCTGTCAGTCTCCTCTACTAATACAATATGTGTATACTGTGCAGCGTATTAGAGAAATGGCTGCCTTTACGGTGGAGGTAATGCATTGTTCTTCGCATAATTAGCCCCTCATGTCAAGCTGCGGAGGTGCTCTTGTTGGCCAGTCACGATGGACTGTGACTGTTGTGTACTCAGAGCAGCTTGTGTGTGTTTTATCTCTAGCAAAATGTTCTGTGTAGAAATGTGGGCTTAGACCTGGCCGAATGTGACTTTACCAGCATCCCAGTATAGGCCGCCATGCTGCTGTTGGGGAGGAGCAAAGCCGGTGTACGTGTCTCGTTGACGGGTAGCCTAGCTCATATACAGCAAAGTGCAGCTGAAAGGATTATTCTGCAGACAGGGCCAACACAACATGTTTGATTCCATTACCACCGAGGTGGTAACAAGGCTTCTTTGACCACCACAATGTAGGTGTCAGCCTTTTTCAAAAAGCCATAGAAGGGAGATAGTGTGAAAGCCAAATAAACAGGATTTGAAAAAGTACATAAATTAAATATTAAATTAACTTGTTTATCTTGTCGCTAAGTGCCTGAAATGTCTGAAATAAATACACTGAAACTGATAGTTTACAAAAACCTATTCATTAACTGCACATTGTAAATGCACAAAAACTGTACAGAGAAATGAAAAAAAAAGCAAGAAATGCCCCAATGAATATTGTGTCTCAAGCTTCAGAATTAGTAGAAGATGCCGAGTGCACATTCAGTGTTGTACACACCCACAAACAGCTGTCTAATTAAAAGTAGGAGCAGGGGGAAGGTGATGGGACCATGCACCAGTGTTTCCTTTAACAAGCTCGGCTCACAGCAGCAGGAGCTGGCTGCCACACTGCACATACAAGTGATTGGGGAGGGGAGTGAGAGGCTAAGATAAAAGGCTACAGGAGAGATTGTGTTTGAAAGATGAGAGGGGAGCATGCTGGAGACATCCCCTGGGTGAGGATGTGTCTTCAGATCTGAATTCACCTGCAGAAATGCATTTTGACAAAAAAGGAAACATCTCAACTGTAATAAAGTCCAAAGTGGAGCAGATCGCCTGGAAATCTAAGAGCATTTGATTTCTATAGGTGTTCCTCTCAGCTGACAAAACACATGATTATGTTTGAATAAAGATTGGCCATGTCCAGGGTGAGGCTGGGGGTTGCTCATATATGATAATGTATTCAGCTGGTTATCGGGCTAGATGTATTTCTTGGTGTTTGCACATAGATATGGATCCTGTGGGAGCGACCATTAGATCAGCCAAATGACTGCATCTCTGCCATATCAAAACCTTCTGCTTTTTTTAAGCAGCCAAATGCCATGCTCTGTCGAGCGCAGCCAGGTACAGCTGGGCCTGATTGCTCCCTTTACATGTGGACGTGCACACATGAGCACCAGCACACATCATTAAACTGACTGTGCCAGGGCCACAAGACCCCCACACAAGACGCTTCTCTCAAACAAATACACTTTCAGCAGGTACTGCACTGTACGTCAACAGTTACTGTCATTTACAGACTGTTTACGGGTTTTTCTTATGAGTTTTTCCTTGCCGATGCAGGAGGGTCTGTTGGGCAGGTAGTGTCCAACTAGAAGGACTGTGGTGATGATCCAGGACACTTTAACATTCTACAACATGTATGACATTTATCAACATGTGTTCTATATTCTTTATGTGTTTTAACTGTTGATTCTCTGATCTGTGTTGGTGATTTCAATGGTTTTGTTAAGTCCTCTGAGATGACTTCTGTTGTGATTTAGGGCTATACAAGAATAAATTGTATTGTATTGTATAAGGTGATATTTGTTCAAGCTTCAAACACAGCAAATATCTAGAAATGTACTGAGTTTAGGTCCTCTAGGGGTGCTGTAGCAGCAAGACGAGATACTCCTCGAGGCTAACCAATAAAGTCCTGGTGTAAGACCGTATGGTATCAATGGTCATTTTACTGCTAGTTAGTAGATAACTTGACAAAAATGGCAATCTGCAGAAACGAGGAGACTCCAGCAGTTTAGAACCCCAATGAAATTACGAAAGTTACGAGTTACAAAAAAAGGCATAAAGCGAACAGAGAATAAGGCAATTGTGGTCCAATTTCTTTAGAATCCTTGGTGAAATGTGGTTCAGAATCCAGAAGCGCTTTTATGCATGTTTACTGTTAATAGACAAAAAAGGAAAAATCCACAGAAACAGCATTTTTTGAGACAACCCTGAGGATATATATTTTCTAACTTCCTTTTGAACAGACTTTTCAAACATGATTAACAGCAATGTTTTGTGGATCTCTTGGATTTACAGAGAAAAAAACATTTGGCCATCGGGTAAAGGGACTTTAATGAGACAAGAGGTATAATAATTGTCAATTAAGCTATGTCCTGTGTTTTATCTTGCATCCCTGTCTATCTGCTACATTTTCTGCTTTGTTGGCTGTTGTAAAAGTACTGATCTGATTACAATTTAATATTTGATATTTATTTACAAACAGAGCTAATAGGGACATAATTAATAACATGGACACCCACAGCTTATAGTGTAGCCTCAATGCAATAAAATAGATTTACTTTTTAACTTCAGTTGGTGCTGCTTATATTCACGTGCCCTCAATAGCCGCCAATTGTTTCCCCCAGGTAAAGTCACACAGGCACAAAATAGTCTTGATTTATCAAAGGTTTACTTTATATTATCGGGCCGTCTGATATCTGTGGTGTAGCGTTAAGACCACCCCTAAAAGACCCAGGGGGGAATTTTGAAGGACAACTCACAATCTCTTTTGCTTTTTGGGGAAGTCCTTGTGCCGTGCGTGCATGTGGGGATACTGACCTGAAACTGGGGTAACTTGCTCCATTTCAGAAAAGACTATGGCATAATACTGAGCATATATTATTCCAAGTAAAAAGGTTTTTAGACTGTGGACCATGGACCATTCCATTAGAGATGGCAACTTACTCCACCTAAAGCCAAAATTAAAAATAGCTCAGTAGTAATTGCCTATTTTGTGCATATGAGCTCCAATTTGAAAGCATCACATATTTCTAAGCTTTCTAAACCATTTTATAATCAATCATCTGGGCTAACCTGATCCATTAACAATAATGAGATACGAGGAGCCACTTGTTTGGGCACGACCTGTGTGACCCCAGCTGTTAGATAAATGACGCCAAAGGACCTGGAGCTTGATAATTCCTTTAGCCTTCCCAGGACACGCTCACAGAGGATTGATTGTCACTAAAGGTCGATCTTTGGGTAAGGGCACTCGTGACAGCTCTTCTCCTGTCTATCAGTCTGTCTGCCACACTCAGACAAGCCTACGCTCAAAGAGTAGCATTTAAAAGTCCACGTTAAGTCATAAACAAGACTTGTATTACCGTTAATAAACTAATACAGTTTGAGTTGTGTCAGTCAGCACTGGAGCCAGCCAAATATACAGTAGACAATTTGTGGTAAGAACAGATTTCCAGTGTACGCTTGCTCACATCTGTACATACAAACACAGAAAAAACATTGTGTGGCTTGAATTTTCAAAAAATATACATGTGTTTGTGTTTTCAAGCTAGAACATAATTTTAGGTTATTAATTTTAGCTATAAAATGAAAAAAGTCCTACATTCATCATTCAACATTAGAATGGAGAAAAGAAAGTTAATGAATGATGTGTTCTCTCAATACCATTTCAGAAACAACATGTTAGCAATAGTAAAATACAAAACAAAGCCATCCTCGTTTTTAATTAGAAAGGCAAGAATGTAAAGAGTGGCAAAGAGGACGCTGAAGAGGTGACACACAGGGAAGCGGGCACTGCCAATGAATCTTAATGTAGTTGAAATCAGAGAAAGCCTTGAAGGGCTTCACAGGGCTGCTTATTTCTGTGCTGAAGTCAAATCTCCACAGGCAAAGCTGTGTGATGCCTGGTGCAGGAAATCAATTCTACAGAGACCTCGTGGTGACAGAGGGGGAAATCACAGCGCAGTTTGAAAGTCATTCCAGGAGGGTTTGAGGTAAACATCAAGGTTTGCCACTTTGCATAGCCTCAAGCTACAGATCAACCAGCAGGAGGCTTTCAGTTGAAAACTCTCTCTAACACAGTGTTTACGGCAAAAACAATGTATCAAAAATGCACTTGACTTCAAGACAAAGAGTAAAGGCCAGTGTACAGTACACTGGCCTAACCCTAACACTAACAGGAAAAAGAATCATACTATATTAGACATGGTGACAATGTGATAACCCCTTATCCATTACTGCAAATTAGGGGATGTGACTCCCACTGGTTTATTAATGTTTCTATATCTGGCAAAGCTCACAGGGCCCCTCACTGAGAAGCTCCAGCAGGAAGCAACTGCTTGTCCAAGGACGCTCGCACCAGGGTTATCCAAGGACATCGGAACGGACCAGAAATGGGAGGCGCAGCTGGACAAATTGGAGCAGACCTACTGGAAACCATGGAGTGCAATGTGGGGTAAAACAGGACAGCGAGGGGGCTCAAAAATGATTGGATATCTTAAGGCTCAAAGCCTTAAAATCCAGGATATAAAGAATGATCATGTATTGATTTATAACTACACTTTTGCTTTGCTGGAAATTTAGAGTGTATGAATCATGTTAAAGGGAAACATTTTACTTGTGATTCCAATTCCGCCCACAAGCCATTTAAATCCGTTCCTCCCACTGAGATTTCATTCACCAAATGTAATTACAAGCCTGGTGCGGACAGCAGTGGTCCGAGCATCAACACCACTTGTTTGTGGATCAAAAACAGCTGTCCCTGCAGAGCACCTTGTCCACCTCACTGCTCCACAGACTGTGGCTCGTGTAGACTTCCTAAATGCCTTCAGCACCACTGGCCCCTTTGCTTCTGCCACAGGCAGTCAGAACTGGTTTTACTGATAAAAGCTCAAGTGATTCTCACTACTGGGCTGCACTAGATTCAGATTCAGATTCAGATTCAGTTTATTTGCCATTTGCAGTAAAAAAAACACATTGGAATAGATTAGCAAAAGTCTCCAGTGTGCACAGACAAATACAGACATAAAACAACATTAAAAGACAAAAATAAAACAAATAAAACAGTAAACAAAAGTCACTGTGAAATCGATCGACTAAAACAGTTCAAAACAAGTGCAAATCATTAAAGTGCTCTGTTCACACTTATAACAGCTTGTGGATAAAAACTGTTAGCGTAACGAGATGTCCTGCATCTCAGAGAGCGATATCTTCTGCCAGAGGGAAGAAGCTGGAACATGGCTTTCCCAGGGTGGCCAGAAGAGTCATTAACAATCCTAAGAGCTTTGTTTAAAAGTCTGGATTTATAAAGAACCTCCAGAACAGGAAGCTCACAGCCCACAGTCCTCTTTGCAGAGCGGAGCACCTTGTTTAAAGCTCTCTTTTCTTTATCTGTGATGTTTCCAAACCACACAGACACAGAACCAACAAGTAAACTCTCAATGGTGCAAGTTTGAGTCAGAGGAGGACACACAAGAGTGTCACCTCCATAAACACATTATTCATGAACAAATTCATACAGTGACCATGTGTATGGACAGCCTCATGCTTTAAAAAGATTACTGCAGCAGAATTGTAAACCACTGTAGTGCCGCCATAATTGAGGAAAAATACAAAAACACTCATCATGGCAGCACAGGAGCAGGCCCTGAGCACCAGAGCGATAGAGGCCCAGATATACCACACCAGACAAGACCCAAGGTGTCGGTTGTGCAAAGAGGCACCTGAGACGATCCAACACATAACTGCAGGGTGCAAGATGCTGGCAGTGACCCCTAACCCCACATGGAACGCCATAACCAAGTGGCTGGCATAGTGTACAGAAACATCTGTTGCAGAGTATGGGCTGGAAACCCCAAGGTCAAATGGGAAACTCCTCCAAACAAGCATACGGAGATCCTGCAGGACTTCCACATACAGACCGAGTTGGAAATGGCGAACCAACCAGACATCGTGGTGGTAGACAAAGGGCAGAGGACAGCCGTGGTGGTGGACGTGGCAATTCCAGCGATGGTAACATCAGGAAAAAAGAACACAAAAATCTTGAGAAATACCAAGGTCTCAGAGAGGAGCTGGAGAGGGCCTGGAGGGTAAAGGTGACAGTAGTGCCCGTGGTGATCGGTGCACTCGGGGCAGTGACCCCGAAGCTAGAAGAGTGGTTACAGTGGATCCCTGGAACAACCTCGGAAATCTCGGCCCAGAAATGTTCAGTGCCAGGAACAGCAACGATGAGGACCCGATGTGAAGGCAAGGCAAGGCAAGTTTATTAATATAGCACAATTCATACACAAGGCAATTCAAAGTGCTGAACAAAAAAAGAAAGCATTAAAATCATAAATAATCACAGAACATTAAAACGAAAGCTAAAAATATAAAATCCCTCAGTTGTATGCACAGCTAAACAGAACTGTCTTTAACCTGGTTTTAAACATTGTCATTGAAGAGGCCTGTCTCACATCTTCAGGAAGATTGTTCCAGATTTTAGAGAGAGTCCCTCTCTCACATCGGGTCCTCATCGTTGCTTCCGCCCACGGAAGATGAATGTAGCAAATTATATGCCATTTTCATTACCCAATAGAGCTTTATAAATCCAACACAAAGGTAAAGTCACTACACTGTGTGAAGATCAATCGATGTTGTGAGCTGAATGTATGGATAAAAATGAGGCCAAATACAGTGAGTTAGACTCTGTTCAGGGGTAAATATTCTCTGTCCATAAAAACATTGTGACAGATGACACGTTGTAAAAGGTGGAGCGCCAGCATGAATCTGAAAACATTTGAGTAATAGTTGCTCTTCAGATGTGTTTTCAGGTAGATGCAGCTCAGTGCACTCTACGCAGGTCTCTGACTGACAGTGACGGTAAATAGTTGCTGCTGTGGGCTTTGATTTTTATCTTTGCCCGTCGGCTGGATAGAAGCCAGTGTGAAAGGGGTGATTGGACTTTTGTTACAGCCCTTCAGGCACAAATTGAGTTGGCATCTAAAGCCGAGCCTCCCCAAGATGCATGTTCACTTAGAGCAGCTTCCTGCTTCGATAACAGCGCAAAAACAAAAGCATGAAACAGGCCAGCTGCAATAGAAAAGCAACAGCTAGTTAGTAAAGAAATAAGGAGAAAATTAAGATAATGCATTTTCCAAAACTGTTGGGACTAATCAGAGTGAGCGAGCATTTCTGGTTTTGTTCAGGTAAAGTATTTCAGGCCCTCAGTGCTTTTCTAAACAGTAAACTTGAGTGGACAATGAAGAGGAAGTTTGTATGCAAGTGCCAGTGCAGTCAGAGGCAAGACATAGCACAGATCGAAATGTACTACAGCAGGCAACAGTCACAGCAATATGAAAATCAGCATTGTAGCAGCAAACAAAGTGGCCTTCTGATTGACCCCTTAACAGTGGATTGATGGAGCAATCACAGGCCAATGTTGCAGTCGCTAGCACGAAGTGACCGGATGCAAGCTTCGTGGAATTAATGTGGGCCCAACAGTGGTCTCAAAAAGGAAAGGGAGGAAGCAAACAGAAAGTCCCCAGTGAAACATGTAAGAAGGATACGCAGGACTGAGCCAATGTCAACAACCATTCATGACTCATGCACATCTGCTGCCACATGATTCAGTTTAAAATAATGTAGTCCACGATATATTTATATTCATATATTGTGTAGGTGGATTTAGGGGTAGGGAAAGAGTCCCTTGTGCTATCGACCCGAGGATAGCACAAGGGCATTTTGTTACATTTTGTGAACAAACAAACCATGACAAGTCTTTATCTCACTAGGACACATTATATCTTTTTCTACTATTATACTTTTTCTACTATTATACTATAATATCTTCCCTGAAGAAGTCCCCAGGTTGAGGACGAAACGTCGGGAAAACTTGCTAAGAAGTACAGATGATGGGTGAGAAACCTTCCTTTGCTTTGACTAATCCCTGTACGACTGAGAGCTTACACAAAATTATACTATAATACTTTACTGAGAGCTGACCGGTGAATTAGGCATGTTCTCTTTTTCACTGAAAAGGCTAAATCTAAACATGGGAAAGGCCAAAAATACATGCGTGTGAAAACTAGGAACTAGTTACATACATGTTATGTAGTTATATTAGACGTCGTTATAACTGACGGTCTAAATCAGGACCATTCTAACTATGACTATAACGGGACTGAAACAAAATATAGTTTTTGTCCCAGTTTGAGAGTCCTTGCCTGTACGGTATCAACAGCGTAAAACACAAGGTTGAATGTCTCAATTCAATATGCACACAGTTGCTTGTGTGGCTATAAACAAGCACAGTACACTCTTGAGATGAACAACAACAAAACTCATCATCTATGAGAACACAAGTCACAACAACTATAAAACATGGTTAATGCGCAAGTGAGCGGCACAAGCACAAACTGCGTACACGTACAAAGGCGATGCCGAAAAGGTCCCTTTTGTCTGCTCAGTGCTGATGAAAAGCTACCCACTGAGAACTTCAATCACGCTGGAAAATGAGTTGGAGACGTGCTGTAACCTCGGCAGTGTCATTAAACTTGTCAGTCAGTTCCCCGAGGTGTGAGGGGAAACTGCCACTGGCCCTGCTGTGAGCCGTGTGCCCGCCACCAGGCCCTGTGGTACTAAGAGCTCCTACTGTCCTAGATCCACCTCTGAGACCAAAATAATGAAGTTATATTGATATGAAGTCCTGATGGTATAGCAATAAACCCCAAATGTTATGCATATTTTAATGATGTTGGGGATATTTGGGGATAGCAAATACAATTGTGCGAGAAATGATGGCAAACCCCCATCATATATATGTTCCCACGCATAAGAAAATACGTGCCATGGCCATACAACAGACAGACAATGCGTGCAGATAAGCCGGGTACGCCGCAGTATGATTGGCCTCTGTGGAGCTACTGCGTCTCTCATCATTAACTCTTCAGAGGATCACGCTGCTCTAATCACGCTAAGCCTCTCTGAATAGCGATGAAGTCCAAATCGTGCCGATGCATTGCTCATTACTCACACATGCGCAAACCCTCTGAATCAAAACCATTATGCTATATTTTAAAGTCAATAAGCTGCTGCAGGATCTATGACAGAATATTGCACCAGAATGTACACACATTTCTCATCTTCTTGTAGAATGTCATTCATGTCATACGGGTATATATTATTTATTTATTAGATTAGATTAATTATTTGTCATATTCTCATTTTAACAAGGCAATTGTGAGATTGCAGTGCTGTAATGATGCCGTGAAATAGAAAGCTATCTAGGTCTTATGGCTTAGAGCTGTTCCACCGTTACAACCCAATTAGTCATTGTTTTCAGATGCTCGTGTCTTTCTACTGTATGTTAGTAATACAATTTCCTCACAGTACAGAGCATGACCCAGATTCTAAATTAGGTAAACCAAAACAACTAACTATCTGCACACCATCTTAAGATCAAAGAATTTCAGGCTTGTGCAAGGTTCACGGCTGTTTAAATCCACTTAAGTTAAAGTATATGTTGCCCATTTAGCACTGTCTCCATAAAGGACTTGTAGCTTGTGTAGCTGGGTCTGTCGTGGTTATTATTTAAAGACCTCATTTTAGTCCTGCAAGGTCAAGTATGAGCAGCGCCCCTCGGCCCCCCCCCCCTCTGTCCAAGATGGACCACTTTCATTTAGTCTGCTTGGGGCCTTGTATTTTGGCCCTCGTTTATTGCTTTCTGTGAGTGCTTTCCACAAAGACACTTTCCAGTCCTCAGACAGGGTTCACATCCAAAAGTGAGTGGGGAAGGTCTGGATATTGTGCCACGGCACAAAAATGCTGACTCTGCTCTAGGCTAGGACTAAGGCTTGAGATACAACCAGAGAGATAAGAAGAGGGAGGGAGAAGGAAAGAACTATTTAGTGTTCTGGAGTTGTTAGCCGTCTTGAGCTAAGCCAAAGTGAAGTATAATCCCCTTCTTTGGCCTCATGTCAGAGACTCAAGTAGAAAAGCATTTTATCGTTCTGCAAAAATACTGCACCAATAACCCTGGGTTTGGGCCACAGCTATAATGCAAGCATGAAATAGTTTCACTGTCCCTACAGTGACCTCTCTTTTCCAAGGTGGAGCGCTCGGTCGTTAGTATTACAGTAGAAAATTCATATAGACACGGAACATTTTCAGCTAAAGCAAAACTAAAAACATAATAAACGATCAATAACCTCAATGAAATATCATTCATCTTTATCAAATGAATGCTGTGCCATCACCGACAGAGCAGGCATCCTCCTGTGGACACACCACCTGCAGAAGGATCAGTGAGGGACTGGTGCTCTGTGAATTAGGTGCAGCTCTGACTTCCACCCTCCCAACCCAGAAATGGATTAAGGAGTAGAACATGGATGGATGTATATATTTAATAGTTACCTAATGTAACTTAAGTTCTACGAATAGGTGCGTAGTCCCTTAGGACTTCGCTAGTGGGATATCACGTGACCCCCAGGTCACACGCCAGAGAGATCAAAATAATTTGCTCCAATCACCAGCCACCCTCCTCTATAAATGCCCCTGCACAAGGCCGCACCCCCTCTTGAACTCTGCCAAGCCGGGCTGGCCTGATGGGCTCGTAGCTAAGGGACTACGCACCTATTCGTAGAACTTAAGTTACATTAGGTAACTATTAATTCTACGTCATGGTGCTACGTCCCTTAGGACTTCGCTAGTGGGACACAACGCGGAGGCCGTAGGAACATGTACTCCCAGCAGGCCAGCGAAGGGTGATTGGAGCTCCGCCCGAGCAAGGTCCTCACACAGTGAGGGGACTCAGGGCAGAAGAAACAATGCGTGTTACAGGGCCACTCCTACCAAGGATACCCCCATGTAACACAGATGTAGGTCATCCGTAGTCACAGGACGCCTCTCCCAAGGGCTCCTGACGTGGACTACCTGACCGACCAAACACACATATATGTACCGCACCTGTAGGATGCCTCTCCCAAGAGCTCCTGAACCAGGGCGGAAAGTAAAACGAAGGCCCCCTCAGAGGAGGGACCTAACGGTCTAACTCAGTCCGCTGCACTCAGCACGGAATGGGCCACCGACCGGTCCGACACATCCAAAAGATAAAACCGGACGAAAGAGGAGGACGACGCCCAAGAAGCCGCACGGCAGTCGTCCTCGACCGACACCCCCCTGAGAAGGGCCGCAGAGGCCGCCATCCCACGCGTGGAATGCGACCTGAAGCCCACCGGGAGGGCCAGACCCTGCGTCTGATACGCCCGCCGCACAGCCGTGGCGACCCAGTGCGCCAGCCGCTGAGCCGACAGCGGGGCGCCCCTGTTCTTGGGGCCCAGACACACAAACAGCTGACCACCCAACCTGAATGACGACGTCATGGCCAGGTAATGCCTCAGCATTCTGACAGGACACAGAAGGTGCCACCGCTCCTCCTCGGGGAAGGCATGCGGTGGCGGATAGAAAGCCCTAATCCTGATGACTCTCGACCTAAAGGCCGACGTGATGACCTTGGGGAGAAAGCCGGATTGGGCCACCATACCACCATGCCGTCGCCCTCACCAAAGGGCAGGCAAGACGCATGGACAGAGAGCGCACACAAGTCGCCCGCCCTCTTAGCAGACGCCAACGCCAACGCCAACAAGAGGGCCGTCTTAAAGCGTCACACTCGGGACTCGCCTCCGCCGCCGGTTCAAAAGGCGGACCCGACAGCCCCCTAAGGACCACCCTGAGGTACCAAACCGGGGGCGTTCTCTGGAGCGGGGGCCTCCTCCTGCGTGCCCCCCCGCAGAAAACGTTTAACCAACGGATGAGAGCGGGCTGTGAACCCCCCGAATCCGTCGTGACCCGAAGTAATGGCTGCCGCGAACACCGCCAAGGTGGCGACAGCCCTCCCCTTGTCAAAGAGCTCCTGTAGGAATCCCAGGACCCCCTCCAGCGGGCAACGCCTGGGATCCCAGGAACGAAAACCGCACCAGTCGCTGAAGAGCCTCCACCTCGTGGCGTAGGCCCTCAATGTGGACGGCGCCCTCGCCCCCTGAGTGGTCTCCACCACCGCAGGGGGAAGACCCAGGCCTACGAGGTTCCGCCTCTTAGCCTCCAACCCAGAGCCTGCGGCCGATTTTCGGGCGTGAAACAGGGCTCCTCCCCCCCCCGGACTAGAGCCCCCGGCTCGTCCGGGAGGGCCCAGGGCTCCATCACCGCCATGCCCCTCAGGAAGGGGAACCACCGGGCATGCGGACTGTCCGGCGCCACCCGGATCACCGACCTCCTCTCCTGTTCGATCCTCCGCAGCAGGACCGGCAGGAGGCGCACTGGTGGGAAAGCGTACAACAGGCCGCCTGGCCAGGGGTAATGAGCCAGAGCGTCCACGCCTAAGGGCGGCTCGTCCGCGGCCCTTGAGGCGAACCAGGACGGGCACTGTGCGTTTCCTGCACTGGCGAAAAGGTCGACCACTGGACGGCCGAACCTCCGCCAGATCTCCGCAGCTACCCGTGGGGCCAGGCCCCACTCGTCCTGGAGTGGGCCCCCCCCTGGACATCCTGTCAGCCCCCACGTTCCGGACCCCCGGGACGTGGCGCGCCCTGAGAGACAGGAGGTGAAGCGCCGCCCACAGCAGCGTCACCGTCGCCATGCAATGAAGAGCGGGGGACCTGGTGCCCCCCTGCCTGTTCAGATAGGAGACCACTGCGGTGTTGTCCGAGCGCACCAACACGTGTCTCCCCTGCAGCTGAGGGGCAAAGTGCAGCAGTACTCTGTGCACTGCCTCCATCTCCAGCAGGTTGATGTGACGGGCTGAGTCCGACCAGCAGCCTCCTACAGAACTCTGGCCGAGGACCCCGCCCCATCCTTCGAGCGACGCGTCCGTGAACACCTCCACGTGAGACACGGCGCAGGGCAGAGTCACTCCGTCCCGCAATAGACCCGGAGTGAGCCAGAACCTGATGTTCGATGCTGCCACTTGGGGAACCCAGACCAGCCTCCCCCCGTCCCGGGAGGGGTGAAGCCTGAGGCGTGAGAACCACCTCTGAAAATTCCTCATGTGGAGAAGGCCTAGCCGCACCACAGCATGAGCCGCCGCCCTCATTCCCAGCAGGGACCTGAGGCGCCGAGTGGGGACTCTGGGGCCCGCCAGAACCTCCCTGGGCAGACGGGTAGTGCTCATCCGTCTGTCCACGGACAGTGCAGCACGGAATGTCACAGAGTCTAGCTGCAGGCCGAGATAGATCATGCGCTGAGCCGGTTGCAGCCTGCTTCTACGTCATGGTGCTACGTCCCTTAGCGGACTTCGCTAGTGGGATATTACGTGCACCTAATCGTAGACGTTAAGTTACAATAGGTAACTATTAATTTTCTCCCTGTTCACCACAGAGCCCAGGCGCTGTATGTGGGACGGGACCCAGTGCGTGTGACACTTCCCTGGATGATGCCAGAATTAACCAGTCGTCTAAGTAGGTTAAAATTCTTACCCCAGCGCGTCTGAGGACTTTTCCACGCATTGGAAAAGTCCGAGGCGCGAGTGCATAAGTACTCGTAATTCCTCTCTCCCACTGCGAAGCGCAGAAACCTCCTGTGTTCTGGCACTATGGGCACGTGGAAGTACGCATCTGTCAGGTTTATGGAGGACATCTAGTCTCCCTCCCTGACACACTCGAGGAGCTGCTTTGTGGGCAGCATCCGAAACTTCCGTTAGGAAAAGCACTCGTTCAACACGCGCAGATCCAGAATGGGACGCACCCCGCCTGACTTCTTTGGCACTAAGAAGTAAGGGGAGTACAGCCCCCTGGTGGCGTCCTGCGGGTCTACCTCCACTGCTGCGCCTCGACTCAGCAGAGAGGAGACCTCCGCTTGCAGTGCCTCTATTGATCCCCGTATCTGAGAGCGCACTGCCCGTACACCTCGGAATGGTGGTGGCTTATGGAAGAATTGCAGTGCGTAACCCCTGCGCAATGTTTTCTGTCATCCAAACCCTGCTCCCTCCAGATGCTGTAGAAGTCTGTGAGGGGCGGAACGGGAGCTGAAACACGAGACGTCACGGCCCCGCCCTCTCCTGGTGTTCCTAGCAGGGAGGGGGGGTGGCCGAAAGGGCCGGGGGGCCCCCTGCGTCACACCGTGAGCGCCGGGGGCGGTCACGTGTTCTGCAGGCCCGACGTCATAAGTACGGGACTGCTCATCACACGTGACTCGGCTGCTGTGCCCCCCCCTGGCTCTTGCCTCATGGAGGGGGGGGCGAGCCCCTGGAGTGGGAAACCCCGTGTTAGCCTTGTAGCTCTGCTCACCACACGTGACTCGGCTGCTGTGCCCCCCTGGCTCTTGCCTCATGGAGGGGGGGGACGAGCCCCTGGAGTGGGAAACCCCGTGTTAGCCTTGTAGCTCAGAGATGCTAACACGCGTTCGGCTGGAGCACACACATATATCACTCACCAGATCCCTCCGCCTGCCCTCTCTCCGGGAGGGCAAAACATGAACCCGTGAATCGGAGCCCGTGGCCCGCGTAGCACGCTGCACGCCCTTCTCTGGGGGCTGCAGGCCTAGCGGAGCCACGTTATATGCTCGAGAAGTAACACAATCAGAATTCAAATCATTTGACATGTTACATACCCCCAAATGAGACTCAGACAGCGAGTACTGATGAAATGCCGCACGGCTTTTATTGAAAGAACTCTTCCCACCCCGACCTCCTCTGCCATAGGGAGGTCGTCGGTGGGTGCGTTGCTCCCGCGAGCCACCCATGGGTCTGTCTGGACCCGGGGGCCTCGTCGAGGGGGGACGATGGATAACAGAGCGCGGATACGGGTCAGGATGCCTCCCGGGCCAACGTTCTCTGCCTCTGTCCCGGCTCCGTAATGGCTGGTGGGCCTCGCGCCTCGGTGCTAGGTGCGGGGCTAGCCTAGCCGAGTCTTTAGCTGCAGACTCCAGTCTCGCCACCAAGGCCTGCATGTCCGGGCCGAAGAGGGACATCTGAGAGGTGAGCAGGTCCAGCAGCTGCCTCCTCTCCGCCTCCCTGATATTAGCCAGCCCAAGCCAAAGGTGCCTGGCCCGACTTGGGCTGCAGCCATGGAGCGGCCACCATCCACAGCTAGCGTCTGGCACATGCGCAGAGTCGCAGCCGAGGTGGTCCTCGCCTGTGACAGGAGGTCTCCACTGAGCGCCTGTCCAGAAGAGAGCGACATATCCAGGGCCCCCGTGATGAATGCCATGTTGTTAGTCAATGCTGCATTGGCATAACATCTATCCAGCATCGCCAAGACATCCTGTCCCGCTCGGAGGGAAGGAGAGGTCTGGTGCCGGGCCACACGAATGCGGAGGGCTGCAGGGCCATGCGGACTGAATCCTCGACGTCCTGTCCCGCTCGGAGGGAAGGAGAGGTCTGGTGCCGGGCCACACGGATACGGAGGGCTGCAGGGCCATGCGGACTGAATCCTCGATCACCGGTCCAGGACCAGTCCTGCCCGCTGCAGTACATGTCGTACCCCAGAGCAGGCCTCTTGGCTGCTAGGGGCTTAGGCCACTCACGTGTCGCGTAATGGACGAACGGGTCCATCCGCGGGCACAACGTGGGTCGCATCCTCCTCCTTCCTCGAGTGGTGGCACCCACCGAGGTGAAGTCCTCCACCGTCTGGATCCAGTGACGACGTCCGACGCCGGAGGGCGAAGGGAACTCGGACGAACAAGGAAGACATCTCAGAATGAAGTAAGTACTGTGGTAGATCTCAAACGGCGCCAGAGTGAAAGAGGGGGTGCGGCCTTGTGCAGGGGCATTTATAGAGGAGGGTGGCTGGTGATTGGAGCAAATTATTTTGATCTCTCTGGCGTGTGACCTGGGGGTCACGTGATATCCCACTAGCGAAGTCCTAAGGGACGTAGCACCATGACGTAGAACAAATGAATGAATAGCTCTTAACAATTCGAAGAAGTGTATTTTATTCGTAGTCAATTGTATTTATTTTACAAATTGTCCATTTGAAAAAGGTTCAATAGGGTAATATTGGAACGAGAAGAAAAATAATCTCTACTATATAAACAAAAAGAACCACTGACAAGCAATGTCATGAAATGCCTGGACAATTTCACAGCATGCCATAAGATCTTATACAATTAAAAAATGTGACACACAGCGATTAAGTTGTCGTCCTCTGCATTTAACCCATGCATCAAACGCCTCTCGGGCAGCCTGTCAGGAGCAGTGCTCGCCACAGTGCAGCGCCACAATGCTCGCCACAGTGCTTGCCACAGTGCAGCACCACGGGACCCTATACTTTCGCTTTATAGTTTTCCAATGGTGCATGTTTTGAGTGGTGGGAGAAATCACGCCCAGAGACACAGGGAGCAAATTCCACTGAAAGGAGTGGGCAGGCACGGGAATCAAACCCACCACTGCAAACTCGGCGAATAAACAATACTTGATCCGCATACTGGGGCAACAGTAGCTCAGTTGGTAGAGCATTGGCCTTCAGGCCTGAAGGTCGTGGGTTCAATTCCCACCTCTACACCTTCTCCACCGACTCCCACTGATGACTGCTGCCGTTGTGTCCTTGGGCAAGACACTTAACCCAACTTTGCCTGAAGCCCCCACTGAAAGATCAATGCTATGCTCACACTCAGAGAGCAGCCGTCCTCCTGTGGACTCACCACCTGCAGAGGATCAGTGAGGGGCTGGTGCTATGAGACTTGGGTGGCATCTCTGACTGCCACCCCCCTGACCCAGAAATGGATTAAAGGGTAGAAAATGGATGGATGGATGGATGATCCGCATACTGTATATTTCAGCTCTATGCTGTAAACATACATGCAGTAAATTCAGTGTTCATTTTCCCACGTGTTTACAATTTTGTTACCATTTTGGGAACCTAGCTGATACCCCAAGGCTCACCAGTGCACCTACACTTTTTTGTGTTTCTTGACGCAACATACTTGCATCCAAATGCAGTGGTCCACTTGGGAGACTGCAGATCACATACTCACATTTAGTGAGCAGTAGTCACAGTCACAGGGATCACACTTCCAGGCTGAAAATCAGGCCTAAAGCTCTCTGACCACTGCACTCTGTGGCTCCTCCGTCTTTTGCTCTTTGGTAATCTTTATTTTGTGTCTCTGGTGCCAATGTGAGACACAGAATGTATTATTGCTGTTTAGATTCTGTATTATTGTATTATGTACACTCATCTTCAGATTTTTGTTTTTAGAGCTTAATACAGTCCGCTAAACTAATAATGGCTAAACTAATGGTGGCACGGTGGCTGAGTGGATAGCACTCTCGCCTCTCAGCAAGAAGGTCCTGGGTTCGAATCCCGGTCGGACCAGGGCCTTTCTGAGTGGAGTTTGCATGTTCTCCCCGTGTCTGCGTAGGTTTCCTCCGGGTACTCCGGTTTCCCCTACCACTAAAAATATGTCCAATAGTTCTGGCATATGCCTCCTGTACTGGCGACCCCGCTCCCATCTCTGTGTGGAGTGAGAGACAAATGCCTAAAATTAACAATTGTAAACCGCTTTGAGACTCAGATCTGCAGTGAAAAGGCGGTATATAAATAAAAACTTACTTACTTACTTACTTACTTACTAAACTAATAGTGCTGAAAATGTATAAAGTGCAACAAAGTCATGCAGGTCTTTCTCAAAGCTGATGCAAGCAGAATGGGCTTTTGTTGAGGACAGCTGTGGAGAGAGTATCGTTGGCTTCGCAGCTTTCCCTTGTCACAACAATATCTTTTAACCACAGAGCTGCTGACATGATTCATGAGCCAGAGCTCTTGATGTGGTGTTGGAGTATGAGCCAGATGAAGTCCCCTCTGTCCACCAATATAGGTTTCAGTGTCTTTGCAAGTTATTGTATCCATGGAGCCATTTCACACTATGAGCTAAAAATAAGTAAAGAATAACATCAATCCTTTCCCAAAATACTTGTTAACTAGAGAATTTCAAAGTCTCTCCATATTTTTTCCGTGCAAGTCCCCATTGCTGTTTCTTCTACCCTCCCCCCTTTTCCCAAGTACCACTCATTCCCCAGCTTCTTCTCCTTCATTAAAATGGACTTCCTAAAGCCTCCATTCGTCTTGCTGACAGCCTCCCTATCGATCGGCCGGTGCAATGGGATGCAGTTCCCTGGCTTTAAATGGCTCCTTGGCCGGAGGCTTGGACTGCACTGAGGCGAGAGGGATGTGAAGCAGACACAGAGCTGCCGTTGCTTCAGTTGGGAGGTCTGACCAACGTCTAGACTGAAGTGCATTTTTGGTCAGGTGAGAACAAAGCATGCAATGAAGGCGACAATGACTAGACTTGATGGACCAGGAAATACCCAGCAGGCACAACAATACATGATGTAACAGTATTTGTTTCCATAATGCGCCTTACCTTCGCCAAGGGGGTTATTTTTTGTTTGTTTGTTTGTTTATTGGTTAACTTATCAAAACGTTACATATTCAATAATGGATCGCCGCCTGGATCCAAGATTTGTTCTGCTAGGTCTGGATTTTGTATTTTATTTGGATGGGACAGTGCATATTCATGAACAGGAGGAGCTGTAAATACACCAGATTGTAGCTGTGTAGCATATTTCCATCTGCAATCCCACAGAAACCGGAGCACCCCGAGGAAACCGGAGGAAACCCGGAGGAAACCGAAGCACCCGGAGGAAACCTACGTTGCCCGTCTACACATGCTTTTACATAAACTAGAAAAATATTACTATTACTGAAAAAATGTACTGGAGATATTATATCACACAAGACAGGTTCGATAAAAAGACCACAGCTGTATCTGAAACGATAAAATTACATTATTCTGTCATAAATTGCATTGTGACAACTTGGCTTGACCATAATGTGTTAGGCTATCTATGGGAACTGGAACTGTCTGAAATGGTTCAAGACTTGTCCCTTTTATGAAGTTAACATCAAGAGTATGTTGCCGATAATTGGGTTCAGTTATCCAAGCATAAACTAAAGGGCATCCCTGTTTCTGTGTGACGTAAAACTCCACTGCCAAGATTGATGAGCTGAGGTCTGTTTCACAATGATTAAAATCTTCATGAAGCTTGATGCAGTGTGGTTCAGTGTTGGATTCTCCTCCCTCCAATAAATGTCTATTGGTTGTCATCTGTTATTACACTGAACATGGCACTCTGTATGAAAATGTGACAGTGTCTGCAATGACCATGTCACAGTTTATTTGTTTCCCCATACATCCCTATGTATTGCTATCGATTGGTGCAGAGAGAGCGAGAGACAAGGTGTAATATTCTAGACTAATTACTCAACTTCCCCAATAGTGAGCAGCTCGATCTTTACAATACATTACGGGCCTAGATTAAGGTCTTGTTAAAGTAGTTAGTAGCAAGGCAAGCATATTGACGTTTTGATCAAATGTTAGAATCTAAACACGACTTCCTTGGTAGCATCAAATTAAAACACCCTGCTCCTAAGATGGTGAGAAATCCTTAACCATTGAACGTCTCTTTGTGAAATGTCACTCTGACAGATAATACATGGTCCTGGGGTCTTGATCACATGTATTGCTGAAATATAGATTGTAGGGATGTAACAGCAATATTGAGGTAGTAAATCACAATATTGTTGTAATCGTATTACAGTTTTGAAAGGGCAGGTATCTGTCTGAAAGCGACAAGAATAAGCAGACTCCTGTGGAACAAAGACATAGAAACTACATAGACCATGATTCTACCTATAACAATCTATAAATATAACAAACAATCCGGTGACTGGCAAAAGAGAGGTTATTTTACAATTCCATGAACCTCTCCAAAATATCACAAAGAAGTCATTATACTGTGAGATCAATAACAAAATCGTATCGTGAGATTTGGATAACGTTGCATCCCTAATAGATGGGAGCAGGGCTGTTTGATGTATGAGGGAAAATAGCGGAAGTAGTTTTAGGGAGAGAGAAGAAATGGAGCATGGGCCGCTGAGGAAGGAATGGGAGGAGGAGAAGAGGGAGGAGGCAGTAGAGTAGAAGTTGATATAACAGCAGTCATTCATCTCTTTGACAGACTTCCAAACGCTCCACTGGTGAAGACACAACGCTGCGTCACCTCAAATGCTGCAAAATCCACAGAGCGCATCCAGAATTTGCATATGCACATGTATGAAAAAACACCTAATTTTGGTATTTGTGGCCTTAAAAGTGCACGTTGTTATGGATGTTACTGTTATGGGTCAGTGAGATGTTAAGGGACACTGCTATTGAGTGCACGGCCCATTAAACTCAACATATACAAGCACGAAGCAGCGACAAGCACCAGTGAGAGGCACATATGCTCAAGTGGCACAGAATATACACAAGCACACATCTGCCGATTAGGTGAAAGGGTTGACGCAAAATCCAATCAGAAACATAAATCTCACAGTGTATACAAAGTACAGTAGGGTTTGCCATGTTAAATAATGTACGAGTAGAGATTCAATTTTACTCACTTGAGGAAGTACTATGTTCCATGCCTTTAATGTGAAGGTAAATTTATATGCTGAGGATATAGTAGTTTTTCAGGACACTACATAAGAATTCACAGTAAATATAGGCCCTTATTGTCCACACACACGTACTGAAAAGCACACACACACACATGGGACTCTCCTTGTTCTGGTCACGGCCCATTGGCTGAAGCCTACCGTCCATATCTCATGATTGGTGGCAGGGCGAGCTGCTGTGGAGCGGTTCTAAACCATTGGGTCGAGTCGAGCCTGTGTGTCATTAAGGCACAGCGTGCAGGACATGCTGTTAGGCTATAGCCCATCGCTTCAGCATGACGTGACAGGAGGTGAAGACACAGCTATTTCTCTGTGCTCCTCTGAGTGTGGCCTCAAGATTCACACTGAATCTCACAGTCAACTGGGATTAAACTACATTCCATTTCAAGAACATTTCGTACCACATTCTAAAATAATGCTCTGAATTAAAGACTTACAAATCCCATTGGACAGTTTGGCAGTGGTGGACCCTTAGGGCCAGCAAGGCCTTCTCTGCTGGCCTAAACATAATCAGGAATAATATACATTTTTAATATATATTTTTAATATATATATATATATATATATATATATATATATATATACTTTCCACAAATATGTATGAAATTGTTCCCCATAGTCTATACTCTTCATTTCATAGCTTTCCTAAGTTGGTTGCTCTGCTTCCATTCTCAGGTCAAGATTGCGGGGGCTGGCGTTTATGTAAAGAGTTTTTATCCAATCATATCATGTGTTGCTGGGGTCCAAAATCTGTCATGTTGCTAACTACGAACGGTACCCCTGGCTGGCAGGCTCCAAAAAGCATTGCAAACTGTATTGCTGGGAATGCCTCTTATTTGCAAGTGATCGATCTGGCATTTGGTGCTATGTTTGGTTTGCAAACTTGGGCTGTCTATCCAAGGCTGCAACGAGGCACCAAAGCACCGCTGGGCACCTAAAAGCAACGGTGCTTTGTAAAACCTTTGGGGAAATCTGAGTGGATCTCCAGCAGAACGAACAAGTACGCAGGGAAACCCAGCTCCATAATGAAAGAGTGAAGAAAAACAGGGAAATATCAAATCAATGATTGGCTGTGTCGTGTTTTTGGGTAAGCAAGAACTTGCATTTAGGGGACACGATGAAAGCGCTGAGTCCACAAATAAAGGAAACTATGTAGAGCTCCTTAATTTTCTTGGTAAAAACATACCAGATATCCAATACCACTTATCCACCAAAGAAGATTTTCACTGGGACGTCAAGCAAAATACAAAACAATCTGATTTACGCTATTGCAGAAGTGATGGAAGATGAAATCAAAATGGAGATTAAAAAAGCACCCTTTGTTGCTGTTATGGTAAACGAGACAACAGATTTGAGAAACGCAGCACAGCTTTCACTCGTCCTCCGTTATGTGACAGACACAGGTGTCAAGGAGCGTTTTCTCAGATTTGAAGATGTGTCTAGTGGTAAGCAAGCTGATGCCATTTTATTTTCATTTTACGTTTCTTGGAGGAATATGAATGCAGCCTGGATAAAGTTGTGGCACAGTGTTATAACAGGGCAGCGGTCATGGCATCAGGCATTACAAAAATTAAGGAGAAAGCACCTATGGCCTTATTCATTCACTGCCACGCGCATAGATTAAACTTGGTCCTGACTCAAGGAGCCTCAAAGCTGAAAGATTGCAAGGTCTTTTTTGCCACCCTCAATAGTCTTGCAGCATTCACCAGATCCACAAAGCGCATACAATTGCTTGATGACACCTGCAAGCGCCGTCTTCCTAAAGTGGCAGCAACGCGGTGGTAAAATACATCGAGGTTGGTCAATACAGTCTTTGAAAACAGAACTGATTTAAAGGGAATGTTTGAGCACATACTGGAACATCATGAGGATTTGGATGCAGATACATTACTTGCTGCTGATGGATTTAATGCACGCCAGGATGATTTTGAGTTTTGCTTGAAACATTCAATGGAATTTTTAATTATTCCGACGTGCTTTTTGGAATTCTACAGAAACAAACGCTGGATGTGCAATTCTGCCTGACAAGAGTAAAGGAGTTTTGTACCACAATTGAGCGAGAGAAGCGCCGGTTCAATGAAATCTATGAGGCCAAAGAAGGCATCTCCAACCCCAGCGCACGCAGAGGCCCATACGCAGCGGACCCTTGCACACACTACCAAAAGCTCCACGGCAATATTCTGGATAACCTTCTTTCCCAGATACAAAACAGGTTTCAAGACCACAAAAATGAATGTTCCTCTCCCTCCTGGACCCCCAGCACTTTCAGGCCTACAGGAGGAAATTCCCGAAAACAGCATTCTTCAGTTTGACAGACAGTCATGGAACACTGTTCGATCTGACCAAGCTAAAAACAGAACTGACTGAAATGACACATTTTCGAGGGAAAAGTCCATTTGATCTGCTCGATTTCCTTAAGGAGAAACGCCTGAGCGAGGACATGCCACAGCTTTACACATTGGCGTGTGTGGCAGTGACCATCCCTGTGTCCACTGCTTCTGTCGAGCGGTCATTCTCGGCTTTAAAGCGAATCAAATCGTATTCCAGAAATGCTACTGGACAGACTCGGCTTTCAGCGTTGGCCTCCATGTCAATAGAAAAGGACCGGACTTATTGCTGGAACTGAAACGCAAAGATAGACTGTATGACAGAGTCATTGAAGTGTTCTTGAGGAAAGAAAGAAGGATGGATTTTGTGTTCAAATAATCTTGATCTGAGTGAGTACAAGGCATTTTATGTTTTATTATATTTGTATGTGTCTGTGTGTGCGTCAAACATGTTCCTTTGACACTGCTGGTTTGTCTGTGATGATGCACTGTTTGAACAGACTTGTTCAAGCTCATCGCTATGTGGATTAATACAACTTTGTATTATACCTTTTATTATAGCCTTTTATTTTTCTGAAATGATGCTGAAATGATATATAATGGCGCATGAGCCCATGGTGGAAGAAATGGAGCAAATTAACGCTTATTGAGTGATTTTTGTTAGTGACTTTTGCAGCTTTCTTTATTTTGTTAAGTTAATATTATTGTAAAAAAATATTTTAATAAATGTTTCTGTGACGGTGCTTTGGCTGCGACTTGATTGATTGGTTGATTGACTTGATTTGACAGTGCGGTCTGCGCTGTTTTGTGAAGAAACTTGTTAAAGCTCATACTGTTGGTGGAGTGAATAAAACTCAGTAGAGTAATATAACTGCGTTTTGGTCGAAATTCATAATGTGTAGAGCCATGGCATCATAATCATGGTTTTAAGATGTGGATTAAGTCAGGGCATCGCTGCAGGGGCAGGTCAGAAATGCACTGCAGTTTGGTAATAAACAAAAAAATACTATACAGGTTTTTGCTCCTGATTCGTGTGATAAAAGTTTTCTTTTTGTTAAAGGGACCATATGCAGTTACTGGTGCATGTACAGTACTTACTGATTGATTGCTTGGAATAACAACTCAAGTCATTTCAAATTCATAAAAAGGCTGATTGGGCAATAATGTCTGCTTAGAAAAATATAACCAAACTCAAGATACACAGTAAGGGATTCAGTACTGTAATAAAATAAAATAAAAATAATGATGTATCTGATTAATTCCCTGCACAGCAGAGGCTGTGTAAAAAAAGCAGTGACCCAAACTCCACCTCTACCATGGTTTATTAGCTGGGACAGAGTAACCTAATGAGTCCTTAATAGCCTCTTTTCTTTTACTGGGTTGATGACAACTATCGACAAAGCATAATCCTGACAGCGGGAACACCCACACAGCCCCTATTCTCACCCCTGATTTAGAAGCTCATTTCTCCTCACTTTTCTTCATTATACAAACCAGGACCCAAAAGCTGCAGTGCGCACCCTATACTAAGTATAAACATCAATGATGAAATAGCCCCGAAACGATTTCAAAAACTGGGGGGAAAGTTTCTGTCAGTTATTTTCTGAGTTAAGAAGAGAATAGATAAACAAACAGCAGGATGTGCGAAGCGTGAAAAACAACTGCAAAGCAAAAGTGCCTAAAAACATTGAATAGTATGTGATATCCAGATTTGCGTAGGGTTGGGGGCGATAGCAGCAAAGACTCTTTTTAACATCGCACAAGACATAATTACAGGCTATACTGCTGCCAGCCCGCCTCAGTTTCTCCTAAATACTCACACCCCAAATTAAGGGTTACCTCCTTCAATTTCAACCTAGCATTTAAGCCCAAAACATCACATGCAGACAGAAGGATGGGATGGGGAACTTTAGAAAGAGATAGTTTAACAGCTTTTGGAGCTCAATAAAAAACGCCTTTGTTGGAATTGGCTACTGGCAGGGTTTTGATACGAGTGTGAAAAACTGGGACAAACACAAAAGTTGGAGACGATACAGAGACTCAAAGACGAAGGAGTGTGTTTGTTCTGAACATATGACAGCTTAAAGTCTGCTAAGGATATTTCCAAACGGCACGGAGTGAAAGAAAAACACTAACTTGACGGTACAGCACATGACCTCACCGGAATGGACCGCAGCTAAAAGTTGCAGTGGTGGATGACAAAGCACCCGCTCCTCTGGGCTTTTCCCAGCTCACTGCTCTTTCCCACTAAGATCCCTTTTCCTTTATTTATGAATGTAGCCTTTGGAAGGAATGTCCCGTGGTTTAATGGGCAGCAGTCAAAGAGGTGCATGGTAGCAGATGAGAAATCCCAATCCTCAATCTCTTTCTGATATCACCACAGCAGGTACTGCATTACCTCCTGATTTATTGTCAACACTCCTCTGAGATCTGCTTTTTGTCTTTCTCAACTGCGATTTCCCACCCAGCAGCACTGACAAAAATAATAATCAGGGGGCCAAAATATTATGTTTAGCCGCTGTAAAATGTTTCACTATTTGATCTCGCCTAACCCACTCTTGAGAGTCTGGGTTCTTGCAAATCCAGCCCCATTTGACCTCAATCATGTGATGTAAACCTAGCCAGATGTCAGCAATTATTTGTGAGTTTTGAACTGATAGCTATGATGTCAGGAACAACCAGGAAAAGATCCAAGCTGCAGTAACAGTTAGCCAAATGTGGCAATGTTGCAAACAGAAAATAAGGCAACACATATGGTCAAGTTACTCACACTGGAAGAGCATCACACAACTCACTCCTGTATTAAGTCATACGAATTGCATTGTTTTTTTAGAATTAAATGATGTATAGTATGTGACTCACGATTTTAGGTCATCTACAGTATGTTGCTCTGTCTCTCAGGATTACCGCCACTTTGTGTGTTTAAACTTGCTTCCTCTCTAGACTTTATACACAGTGGAAATCCAGTCAGAAGCAACATCCTGTCCCCGGCCTCTAGGAAGTGACCTCAGCTTCAGAAAGTCCAGATAAAGAGTCCACATCAGAAAGAAAAACATCGGGTCGGGGTAATGAGCTCTCCACCAGGCTCCGACATGTTCTGAAGCGGACCAGGTGGTGTGACATACATATGACTCTGATTAGGGGCCAGAAAAGGACTCAAGAAGACTAAGGCCAGGGAGGACTTTCAACAGCCAATCAGCACCATCATTGTTTGATGCTATGAACTCCACGGGGGGCCCACAGACAATCTGAGAGTACGAGAGGTCAATCATTTATTTATGTGTCAACAATAGCGCATCTGCAGCATGAAGCTTTAACTCTACGCTGAGCACTTCTACAGACGGCATTTGTGAGTGAGAAACATGTGTAGTTTCTGGTAGCAGTGATAGTACAGACACGGTTACCTAAAACAGCAGGGAATGGGACGTGTCAAGAGGTCCTTCAGTCTCATTCTTCAGCAGAGAGTTTGATCCTGGCACAGTGTAGCACGTTTGACTGGGCTGTTTAAATGTCCCTCAATATCAGGGAACACAAACAAGCATCCCTGGCGGCCTGGCGCAGGGGATAAGAAGAGAAGAGGAAACGCAAGCCATTCTTCTCAACAACTGTGACGGGAATTGTGTTGGAACAAGCACCTGTCAACCACAACAATGACCACAGAGGTCATCCCGGACAAGAGAAAGGAAGAAAAGGAAAACAGTGTGTGACGGAGAAATGGGACGCATAATAAACACCAATACACAATGGAATCATTTTGATGCTATGAAACTATTTTTGGTTTGTTTTTTCTATTGTTTAAAAACTTGATTTACTTTTTCTATCACAAAAAGATCCTCAACTGTATTTCTCCGAGTCTTAAGGTTGCTCTCCTTAGCTGTGGATGCGTGCCATCAGGTCAAAGATGGCAGTGTCAAAAAATGCCATTGCCCCACTATCGAAGTGAGGGTGACACCTTACAGTCTTGATCATCTTAGCTCATGGAAGCCCTCCAAGAGAACCCCTTTGAGCTGAGAGAAGTATATAATATATATATATATATAATAAGAAACAGGGGGAGCATGAAACCAGTCACAAAAGGATGGAGGTTTGACACCATCTAGGTTTCCTCCGGGTGCTCCGGTTTCCCCTACCACTATAAACATGTACAATAGGTCTGGCATGCGCCTCCTGTACTGGCGACCCTGCTCCCATCTCTGTGTGGAGTGAGAGACAAATGCCCACAATTGTAAACTGCTTTGTGACTATGGCCTGTGAAAGGCGGTATATAAATAAAGATTACTTACCCACTTACTTACTATCCATAATATAAAACTATATATTGATCAGGAACCTAGTGAATAGTGATAGGGTGCACACAAATTTAAAGTTTTTAGAATAGCAATTTTTTTTTGCGACCTATAAGCATCCCAAAAATATTAAAACACATCTCACATAATAATAATACAAATAAAAATCTATATAAAATGAGAACCAAAATCTTTTTAAAAATCCCTTGCATAGTCTAGTGCCCATATTACTAAAATGGAGTTCACTGTGATCATGTTTATGACACAAACCACATATTATATTCTAGTACTTGAGAAAACAGCTGCAACCTTTTGTGCTTAAGACTCTGTCGTCATTGACCCCATAAACACACAGCACAGCCCAGCCTGCACAGTTGGATAAAAGAGTTTGAAAAAGTGTATAACCCAGGTTTATAGTGCTCAGCGATGACAGTTAGGCAGCTCTCTCCCTTTCGCAGATGTGGTCTGACCTCCCCCACCACATGCGCGCCTCTTACCTCTCTGTCCTTGAGCTTCATGGCCAGGACCAGCTGGTTGCGGTGGTTGGTAAGTGCTTCTCTGTAGTTTCCCTTGGAGAAGAATGCCGATCCCAGATTTCCGTGAGCGCGGCATTCCCCTGTTTGGTCACCTGCAAATGAAAACCAAAACGTTCTCACAAAAGATTCATATACAACAGCATGGTTTTTATATTTCTCATCATTACAGGAGCTACAGCTAAGCTAACCCCAATGACACAACTGCCTTAAATGGGAAAGTGGCAGTTAAAAGTTCTCCACAGCGGAGCAGCTTTCCTGACAGCTGCTAGTGTTGATCTCAATGCTCCGGGGTGTGAGAGGGGAAAGCCTTATTATTTCTGCCTGACAGAGGCCCCACAGACAGGGCCAAAGTAACGCTCGACTCTGAGCTTCACCTGAGAACCACAGCGCTCCAGCTGTGGGAGCTAGTCATGTGTCAAACTGTGAGTGGGCAAGTGGAGTGCTGCATGGCCACACTCTTATTTACTAGTTTAGTTTTATAGTTAGTATAGCTAGTTACAGTATAGATATAACCAAAAATAATCCCATCACAAATATCACACATCTTTCTGCATATTTGCTGGGCTGAAAACAGTGAATAATGATACTGTAAGCAACTGATGAAAATAAAATTATGTCACTGGAAACCTCAAGTAAATCTCATTCATTGAACATGCCACCTCTTCTCATACTTCGGGTTTTGGCTTAATGAAAAATGTACTTAAAAATATTTTTGAATTGTGTATTAAATTAAACTCAAGGTTATCCTTCTACTACAGAAATAATATAAGATAAGATTTGCTTTATTTATCTCACATAGGAGAGAAAATACAGAAAATACATTTTTCGTCCAACTTTTCTTTTGGTTTTAGATTATGGGGATATTATTTATGTGCAGCTTCTTCAAATGTATTCTCAAAATGTGTAATTTTCGACAATTAATATTCAAATGAACTGTTATAACTTGAAAACTGTGTGGAACATGTTGTGTCCGTCTGATCACCTAAAGTCTTGGCCACTTCCAGGTCTTGCTGCATGTATCCAGTGCTCTTCTCTGTGTTGCCCAGGGACCAGTGAGCACTGCTGAGGGCTGAGAAGACCGACCCCCGGAGCTTGAGACTGCACGTGCCAATCTTCAGAGCGGCTTCCAGCACCACAACAGAGGCAGTGTGGTGGCTCGCGGTCAGCAGCTCCTGGCCGATCACTGACACCACCACAAAAGGACTCTTGTCCAGCTTCATTTTTTGCAGCTGCTGATAGGTAGGCTCCAGAGACTCTGTGGGAAAAGGACAAAACATATGTAGATAAGAGAGAGGGCAACGGCAACAGCTTATTGTAAGAGCTTGTGTTTACAGGCATGGCACAAACTTCAGCTGTCCTGGCTGTTGTGTCTGGATAAGAATAGCGTTTGGACAGCCTACTGACACCTGTCAGAAAGACACATTTCCCTCTTTCCCTTCACGTTAACACCTCTTAAACTTTCTCAGATAGATGAGGTGTTTGTCTGCTTTTATCCCACAATGTGAGATATATAACAAGGAAGAATCATCACATTTTCCCTTTGAGATTGTTATAGAAAATCTGGTTTATCCTAGTGTGAAGTCATTTGCATAATTCTTTAGCATGGGTTTACGGTGTGTTGAAAGCACTTCAACATAATTCTGCTTTATTAGGAATCTGGGAATAGCACAAGTGTGCACTGTGCCCTCGACTCCTACACTCCTGATCTTAAGTGATAATCCAGCTAAAAATCTGCTTTAAATGGTATAATTGATCTTCAAATGGTTCTAAGTGCAAACATTTTAAGAAATGGGAGATAAAGTAAGCAATTATTTAAAACAACAATAGGCTGAATGAGGCTGTTTCTAAAGAAGAAGAAAATCAGTACAAGAGGAATAAAAACAAATGGACTAATATCTTGAGCAAAGCTAAGAGGGAATACTACAATTGATTGAAAATACTAAATCTGATGTAAGGGAAATTTGGAAAAGTTGTAATAATGTAAAAAAGAAATCTTCTGGCCAGTTAAGCTATCCTAAGTATTTTGATATGATGATATAATTAAATAATTAAAATATGGCAGAGGTTGAAAATACCTTTAATTCTGTCTTTGTCGGGAAAGATCTGGCAGAGATTATTTCTGACCCCGGAAATGGTCAACTTCATCTCACTCCTTTTTATGTAACAATGAATATTCTTTGTTCTACTGACAGTGTTCTTATGACCACTGTTTTTTTGGTTTGTTATTGTTAGTGTACATGAAGTAAACTTTTTCATTGTGTGCTTGAAATAGACTAAACTAACCCTAAGGATGTGTGAAGAAAGTGTCTTGCTGTCCAGCTCTTGGGAGCGACAATGTGGCCATATTCAACAGGAGATCAACATGCTTTAGTTATTACCATCAGGAGGTCATGAGGATGTGAATGTTCGGAAATTGCACTTTGAATCAGTGCAAAAGGAAAATTGAAGTTTGAATGAGAGATGCTATGTTTGGATGTGAACTGGATGGAGCAGGAGAATATAAGGTAAACAGAATATCTTATCGCACAAACTCGTGCTTCACTCGTTAAGACATTTGGACACAGCGATTATTGTATCGCCTGCAGTCTACAGGCTCCACAGTTCTTAAACAAACACATATTTTTAATTCACTTAAACCACACAAACCAAAGCACTTCCTCACACACATAAATAATGCTCCCCACAGAAGTACTCGGAAGCATAACTGATGATACTCTTTCAAGAGCATCGCTTCTCTTGCAGCATTTGGCAGAGTGCCAGCCTCACAGACAGTGCCTGCATATAATAACCATTCATAGCTTGTAATTGCCTTCAGAGTGACACCACGAGCTGTGCCATAAATCAAGCGCAGCTCTTTTCAAAGGTGTTGTGGTTGAAGCATTCATAAACAGGTAGTTACGACAGCATTTGAGAATGTCGTATTCACAAACAGACACAGTGTGTCAGTCATTACTGCAAAGCAGTTTAATGTTGTGTACAGCCATCATTTTAACAGGTTCATTTTTGGTACATTTCAGATATGTATCATGTTAAAGTCAACATTTGAACTTGCCTTGACTGTCAATTGTTTGTATTAATTGAAGATGCCCCTACTCCACTGAACAAATATAATTTTTCAGTCCTTAAGATGAGGGTCAAACATTTCCACAATGAACCCAGGTCCTCTATGGAATAACTGAATAGACTCTTCAGTGAGAAAACCTTTTGTTGCTGTATCATAATTAACAGCTAATTGGGCCTTTGCACGTCTCTAAGGAAGTGAAAGAATGACAGAACAGCAGCACAATGATTGGTATGAATATTACCCATGTGACTCCTTACGGCTGTAAGGCTGATTTCCCACTGCTCTCAACAAAACCCACATTAAGTCTTTACATAGTAAATTATTACATTTCAATCCTTCACACAATGACCAAAATTACAGATTTTCTATGGCGCCATTTACAGTTGCTTAAGAATGATGATTGACACTAATGTAGATGTAACTGCTGTCTGAGACACGTTATGAGAGCATAGGTTAATTTAAACACAATTTGTAAATAATACAGAGAAAAACAAACAAATATGTTCTGTGTTTACTCTCCTAGAACCAATGACAGTCCATCAAGTTCTGGTATAAGCTTTGAAAAGACATGGTTGCATTTTTCTTCTTTCTTCTTTTAAACTAGCTGATTATTCAGAGATTGCTTTACAGACGACTGCTTAATTCTCTTGGACATTGAAATATATAAATATATGGTGAATACATCTCAGTTCAGCCCAGCGTCTTAAAATACCAACATTAGGCATTAACAGTTATAGTGCAAGTTGTATGTCAAATATCAATCTATTCCGTTGGCATTCCCTGTTTATTTAGATGATAAAGTTTGCAAAATATTGTGTTTAGGCTGAATTTGAATTTCAAATAAAACATTTTTTGGATTTCATTTAATACTTCCACTTTCTTTGTAACAGGTCTTTTGAGATTTGATTATTTTGAAAATGTAACATAATAATATAATTTAATTGCTGCAATAATGGATCTATAGTCTTGTGCAATGAGATCAGGCCAATCAAAATGACTGTAAAACTAATACAAATTGTAATCTATACCATCCAAACTCGGTGGGTACCTTTTTTTGCATGGTGTGGAAATATCCAGGAGTTTTGCCCTTTTTGGAGATGGCAAGCTACAGTTTGCCCCATCCATTGTGCTCCTCAATGACTTCTCCTGACAGCTGCAAAAAAGATGGTCTCTCTACCAATGGAAACCCCCTCACTCACTGTCTCATCCCCAATAGATGTGTCAAATATGTCATTTATGGACATAGTCTATTCAGAGCTGTCTAAGACACGTATTGATAATGCTCAGGAGAGTACTATTCATCTTTGGAGCAAAACGCAGTTGGATTTGAAGACAACGTTCACTGAGTTTCATTTTTGTTTGATGTGTATTTGTTTGGGTTTTGTTCATGTTTTTGATTTATTTTTATCATGTTTTTTCTGATGGACATAGAATCATAGTGAACAGCTGCAGCTCCAGCTGTGTGGTGAGATTGTGGTTTATTTTGTGTTGAGCACCTCGTACCTGAGTCTGAGAGGCGGTGTGGAGTAACACTGATTATCCTCCCTGTTTGCCGGCGTAACATTGATTACCGTCCCAAGTGCCAGAAGCCCTTCTGAGAGGATCATTGCTCTAAATCCTTTGACCTAGCTACCTCTCCTCAACACACCTTGGATTAGGTCCTCTATTGCGTTCCTGGCACCAAGTGAAATGGGGTAAACAATTAAGAGATTAAACGACTTGGACTTACATGTTGGTCTTTCCCTACTGCGAGGAACCATTCTAGTCAGAATATCCCCATTTTGGGTTCAGACCAATTTTTTTTTCTTTGGTTCCAGATAGGCTTATGAACACAATACTTGTCACATGGGTTCCTCATCCATTTGGCAGTGTTTTGTGTGAGAAGTTTTGAATATTTCATCGATTATACCATCTAGTGTAATGACGTTCTACCATGTTAGCAACCATGCATTTTAAATGCCAATCAGCTCTCAGCATGTAAAAGAAAAAAATGTCACACACCAAAAATCCCAAATTGAAAATAGAAAACTGAAGGTTCAAAAGCAATAAAACTAAAAACAAAAAAAGGAGTGAAAAACTAACCTAAAATTGTTCAGATTGTTATGTTTATTTAACTTTTAATTTATAACCATAGAGATTTTTTTTATAATTTTTTTGTCAAGAATCTATGGAAAAAGGACACATTTCTTGACATTCTATTCTCTAGGATTGAGTTTGTCATTTATTTCCAATTACACACAGTTTTGGAAACAAAGCGGTGCTCAGGGGCAGACCATGGCATTAGTGTTGGATGCTCATTTAGATAAGGCGTATCGGTGAGTGCGATCAGCTGCCCTGACAGTGAGATATAGAGACGCTTTGGGCACACGGCCTGAGTGTAAAATGAAACACATGACACCGGGAGTCAGTGTCACCAAAAGAAGGACAGACCCAAAGAATGAGCAAGTGACAGCTAAAGTCACCCCTCCTGCATATTGACTGGCAGCGTGTAGATTACCTTGGAGACCGGCTTTCATAGTCAGCTGTAGACAAAACATATGGACACTGAGACGACAGGCACATAGTGACAGCCCAGACGGCAACACACGCTCACACGTCCATCTCTCTAATGCTTTACCTCGTAGCGGTGACTTCATGGCGGCCTCCACCATGCCCACCAGCAACTGCAGGCTCTTGGGGTCCTGGGCAAGTCCCGAGGCGAACGCAGCCAGGGCATCGGCATGGCGACCAAGGTACTGAAGGGCAACACCCTGTCGGAAGTATGCCTGTCGGGAGAGAAGGGCAGTCAGGAAAAATGCACTTAGTAATGGAAATATGATCATTATTGAGAACTCAGCTTTGACCTTTGAATAACATAATGATAACTAAGAAAATAAAATATTCTCACATTAAAGTGATAGTCTGGAGTTTGTCAGAAAAAAGAGAGAACGCTCCATTGATTTGAATGTAATTTCAAAACGTTTTACCGATCATTATTTCTTGATAACGGACCTCTCAAACCACTAATGACACACTCTGTGTTTGCACTTCAGGTGTGAAAAATAAAACATTACTGTGGACTGTAGTTTGCACACTTTGGCACAACGGGCTTTCAGCTCCAGTCACTTATTACTTCTGTCTGAGCGAGAGATGCTATTGAAGCTAGCCACGCTCAATTAACATTAGAACATTTCAAGACACATTTGCAGAGGATAGGTTAGGTTAGGCTCAGAGATTAACACAACTAAACACATATTGTCGAAGCCCCCACTGAACAATCTCAGCTCCTGTGGACTCACCATCTGCAGGAGGATCAGTGAGGGGCTGGTGCTGTGTGTACTGGGTGCAGCTCTGACTGCCACCCCCCCAACCCAGAAATGGATTAAGGGGAAGATAATGGATGGATGGATGGAGGTTAGGTTAGGTTCTTTTTTTATTCATTTCAGGAAAATGCATAGTTATAGTTAAGTTTCAAATCATTCAAACATTCCCACGATCAGAAAGGAGCAGATAGAAGAATATAATTCTTACATTATAGGATCAGATTATGGATTTAGGTTAATGTTATATTTGGGTCACTCACCGCTGATGTTCAGAATTCTTTGTTCACTTTTCATGTAGTTCCAGAGAGTTCTAGTTAGTTAGCTAGCCTAGCTGTTACCCGTCTAGTCACGTCACGGGGAAACCTTTGGGAACTAACTCTTTTATATATATAATTTAAAAAAGATAATGCCCATTACAGCTTCGAATATTTAGGGATGTCTAATATTTGTTTGAATATATATATATATATAATATTTGAATTAATTAAGAGCGCGAGGGCGATGATTGACAGCCCTTGGCATCTCTTGATTGGTTAAAGTGGACGGCATTGTGGATTTTGAGCTATAGCTAAGATAAGGGAAGGCGGGATTTACCCAAAATATTATTATTCATAAAATGACTTGTTTTATATCAACATTAAAGGCCAGGTGGTCAATTTAATACAATTCTTAAAATTTGCAATTTGTTAGAACAACAAATTTGCAGTTTGTTAGAACAACATTTTTGTTCTAACAAACAAGTAAGTATACCTCATTAAAATCACTTTAAAGCTGGAGTAGCTTGCCGACTACAAAAAATGTGTATTCATATCCATCCAACAAGTTTCTTATTCTCATTTTGGTTCTCTCACTTGTTTTCACATTCAGAGGGACTGACACGCATGGCTCTTGCTTGCTAGATTTTTTCTGCTGCATGGTACAAACAAAATGTAATATTTATGAATAGTTTAATATGTATTCAACATTCTACTGATTTCCAAACTGATGAAAAAACAGGAATTGATATTCCAGTTGATCATTCAAATATATTTATGCCAAATTTGTGTACACATTCTATTTCATGTTCACTAAACCTTAAGCCTGCAAAATGCTTATATAGAAACACCCATTAGGCAAAACTGTACGTAAGGAAATAAGCATTTATTGTTATGAAGATACTATTATTCAGAATCATTTCTTCAACATTTAGGGCTGTATATAACACATTAGCCGCCACACTTGCTTTACACCATTTGCATTTTTCCTCCTATAAGGCACTTCTGGACACGGCGCTTCCATGAGCTTCTTGTTGTGGTGTGATCGTCTGGTGTATTGTACTTGTTAATTGGATTATAATTTAACATAAATGCAGGCAACACTCCAGCAGTTATAGTGTTGTTGTGATCAGCATTTTTAGTATATTTGGTGTGAATGCATTGTTCAAGTAAAGCACAGGGAGTTTCTGTCCTCATTTGCTGAGTCTGAGAAACAAACTTGGTATGTATGTATGAAGGCTCATGTTCCACTGTATCTCCCATCATCCTTTGTCACACAGTCACCTAACTTATATTCTATGACATCATAGCCACTATATAATTTTGATATATTACAGTGGGAAGTTAGCGCTCTCTCTGCCTGACCCACGATTATCAAAGATATGTACAGTAGCTGATACTCTCTTAATGCCTCCCTGTCTCTGTATGTATCTTGTAACTGTTTAGTGCCATTATATGTCCTCTCGTTTATATCGGTTTGGTTTATGCCTATTATATCAAACCACAACTACATTCTTGTCATAACAAAATCGTGCCACAAAGGATGCCAGATTTTGAGATTATCTCACAAATATTTATACTTATGTTAGAAATGTCATTACTTACGACTAAAAATCAACAGGATAAGACTAAACCTCTCCAATCCTCTGTCCATCTTTCTCACATATTTTTTTCTATACTCATACACTTCACCACAATAAATATTTCACATAAAAATAGGATGTCCCCTCATGAGCTAAATCTATATAATAGGAGCAAAAATAGGGCCTGTTAGTTAGATTTGATTGATTGATAGTTAGTATATTTCAGTCTCTTTAATAGTTAACAAAACACAAAAAAAGCATAAACAAAAACATAAACAGAGGGGACGCTTTGTTTCTGGCAGAACTGAAGCAAGAGTAACATATTGGGAGAGCCCCTCTGTATTCACAATCGATATCCACGTCATGTGTTTTAAAAGAGTAGCGCGGGAGCTTAGCCGAGGAATACCCATGCTTCTATGTGCGCTTGAATCATTTCATCAACATCATCAATAAATGGAATCACTGCCTAAAATGTTCGCACACATTTTGGGACCAATCATAGAAATGGGAAGGCAAGATGATGACGATGATGTATTATTCTACAGAAACTTGTAATTTGTTTACAGATCCAAAATGACGCAGCAGACAGAGAGTTATCAGCCCTCATGCTTAACTGTTGCGCAACATAGGTTATTGAGCAGAATTGATACAAATTATAGATAGATAATGTTTATAATATTTGACAATGCTAAAGCCCAACAAACAGCTATGGACAATCACAAATCTCTAATAAGAAAATGAAAGGATGTTTTTTTTTAATCTTCTAAATTATATGTTCTAATAACTGGGGACTGTTTTGAATGTCTAATGTTTGGCGCACCACTGACTAAAGCAGGCCGTGTTTGGAGATTCAAAGACGTCAACAATAACAGTGCAATTCTTAAAATGTTAGTTTGGACGCAGAAAAATAAAGTGTCTAAGACTGAATCAGCCTCTAATCCTGGAAAGTTGTTAATCCTGACTCGAGTCCAGTTTGACAACAACAGAGTAGAGAGAAAGCAATTCTGCTCATTATTCACCAATCCAAGCCACTAATTCCCCTCCAGATTTGGCAAATGGCTTCTTTTGGACTGGCTCTCACACTCTGAGCTACTGAAGTCAATGCATTCATGATAACACAACAAAACACATATATTTATCGCTTTCTCAGCGAGTAATGCCTGGGCGAGGCCGGTGGTGCTCCAAAAACACTGAAAAATCCGGCTCCACATCATCTAAACACATGTACCATCAATAGTTGATTGTACAATTTTGATCAGTTAAACATTGTTCGAGCAGCGGAGTGGCAAAATTCACTGAACATAGGTACAGTATTTAAAATACACAGTTTCGCTCCCGTCAGGGCTGTAGAAAAATGGCACGTCAGTGCGGTGACGGCCGTGACACCTATTGCAGCTTTAATTTTCTTAATTCCCTTCCTATTAGCCAAGAAAAAAAATATATCATTACAGAAGGATGTACAGATTTAGTTGGGGCTGCAGCTAACAGGTATTTCAGCTGCAGTTGCAAATCTATAGATTATTTATTGACCAATAATAACGTATTAAGGGGAATATATTTCTGCCTTAAAATATGTTGGGGCATACAAATGTTAATATTCAAAATGAGATATTCATCCATTTCATGTACACACACACATAGGCCAGTCGCGATATTCTATAAATCAATTAATCGCATGATAATTAAAATTAGCTTGATAATTTTTCTGGCCGTGATAAATGCCATTTGCATGCTTGTTTGTTTTCGTCGTCTCTCTCTCTCCCTCTCTCTCTTGGGTTAGAGAGCCAACGTGTTCGCCGATGCGGAAGTACGTTTAATAATAAAATAAACGTATGGCGCATCTTCGTGAACACATACTGCTGTTATATAAAGTCTCTGGAAGGTCTCTGAACACAGAGACGCTGCAGAGCTGCATTATTGGAGAAGAACTTTACACAAAAAGCCGCTAGCTCAACTCCGTTAGCATCAAAGTCCGCCCGGTACTTCCGCCACTTCCAGTGGGCGCCACCGCAGGCCAGGAGTTCTGGTCTGAACCATAGTCTGTAAAAGTCTGAACACCCCGAGCGTCTGAAGAGCGCGCTGAAGCTCCGTTCCAGCGTCAGCGGTCTGAACGCCCCATTAACAATGAGTGAACCCTCATGTCAGTCGCATGGTGTGTGGGGAGGCGGGACTACATGCGTAAATTATTTCTAAAACGATTTTTGCATATGGCCAATTGAGGCATCTGTTTCATAACTTTGTTTACAAAGGTCATGGCAGTTTTATTTCAGTTCAATGTTAAAAGATACTGGGAGTCTATTTTATTTATAGTTTGAAAAGGTCTGCATCATTTTCAATGTACTAGATGAAAATGATCTCAGAACGACATTATCGCTTTTTGTCCAGCGAAATTTGTTATCGTGACAGGCCTACACACACACGCACACACATGCACACGCACAAACACACACACGCACACACATAAACAAAACAATGTCTCTATTTAGTCCAGCAGCAGCAGCTGATAAAGTCCCTCTCTATTCGTTTCTGCATATTTAGCAAATGCTTCCTGTTAGCTTCCCAGAGCGAATGAGGCTGTCGGAGCTGAAGTTGTAGCATTCCTCTCTTTACTTCGTTTCATTAGTCTGTGAGGTTTGACCTCTGTAGTTTAGTGCGATCCAGAGATACAGATAGACAGTCTTTTAAACTGAAAAGCGTTGGATAGACCTTCCTTTTATAGATAGATATTTAACCAGTTGGCCAATTCAAATCGCAGAGATAGCATAAAACCAGCACAAGGAATTAGGGTCATTACAGCTCGAGATGGGCTGGTACTATGTGAATTGGGTGCAGCTCTGACTGCCACCCCCCCCGACCCAGAAATGGATTAAGGGGAAGAAAATGAACGGATGGATGGATGAATGGATGAGATGCATCATCTCTTGAAAACGAGATGATGCATCTCAAGGGGTTTATCCTCTCAAATGAGTAAATAAATGGACTGCTCGAGATTGTGGTCTCACGATTGGAACCTCAAAGGACTATAGCCACCAGAGACTGCAGCACCACGGCAGCTGGTGTGAGTCACAGTCCGGAGGAAAACTGTGGCAAGATTAGGCGTTCACAGGCGTTAGAGTTTGAGTTGAGATCACTGTCATACTTCAGCAAATATACCACATTCAGCAGTTTGTTGGTTCCCAGTTGGTTGGCATCTTGAACTGAATAAGTGTCAGAAGATACCAATTTACCAAGTTAGAAGGCAGATGGTCATAATGTTATCATTGATTTAAATACATTTAAGGCAGAAGAAATTGTGAATCCACATTCTGGCCCATGTTAGCAGTCACTATACTTGCAGTGACACCAGGGCTAATTTACCATTAGCTTCTAAGCAGCCCTTTCATTAGTCTGGCCAAGCTTGCCTGGTGGAGCCACTCTGCAGTGGGAAAGGCAAAGGGGATTAAGGAAAATGAGACATGACATCAAATTTATAGAGAGCAGTAATTAATTTAGCTTGTGTCGGAGCTCCGCTGACTACCAATGTCCTCCTCCAGACCCTTCACATTTGTATCTCCTGTTTCACAACGCTCACCAAAAAGTATCAGGCAGAGATTAGATTCAAAGCATCCACCTTTGTTCAAACACTCTTATTATGATGTGGGCATAGGCCAGTGCATCCGCTCAATATTAATTGCATCTGGAAGCGGTGGACACACTGGCCCGAGTTAAGAGGCCCACAAACGTTTTGCCCGAGGGAACAAAAGACATTTAAAAGCACTTCTCTTTTTGATTAGATTTAGCCTACAATATGACTGTTCCCAGAGATCTCGGTCATACTGTTAAGCAATATAGCCTGTCTGAACCATCCACAGAGCAGAGACTGAGGAAATAAAAGGGAATATAATAGCGGCGCTTCAAACGAAAATTGGCATATACTTTAATCTTTCGTATTTTACCACGGCATGGCCTACATGCCTCTGAAAGAATAGACCTTTCTGAAAGTGCATTAAAATATTGCAAACACAAGCCTGAGAATGAATGCATAAAGGAGAGTGCCATGGTAAAAATCACGGAATCAATGTGGCGTAGAGCCTTATAGGATTTTTTCAGCCATTAATCTTGAACTGCCTTCAGAACACATCATATGTTCTGCACAATGACACACAGGCAATGTAACCACAGTCGTGCCATAATCCAACGCGTCAATTCATGCAGTGGTGCCACTAAAACACATTTGCATGGCCGAAGCTGCATACTAATTCAAACCCATACTGACAGTGATAGTGATGCTGATGAGGATATCAGGACTAAGTGAAAGTGATAGACACACAAGTGCGAACAGTACTTAAGAAGACTGTATTATATTGACCTAGTTTGTACAAAGCAACATTCAGCCATGCAATATTTGTCCTAAATTGTCAACTAACATCTTAATGTTTCAACAATCTAAATTCAAATTTTTGTTTGAATACAATTAAGCAATTCTCAATATATAACATTATTCTAACAGGAAACACTGAAGAAGTAAGTGGAGGAGAGAGACTGCTGCCCTCAGCACATAGCAAGTGATGGGGAGAGGGGTAGGGTCAGAGGGGCTGGAGCTAAATAAGCGTCTGCTTCATCCAACCCCTTTTCAAACTGTTTATTTTGTATCCAGTTTTTTCTATAGAATGTGTACATAAATTTGGCATAAATATATTTGAATGATCAATTGAATATATTTTTGGTGTACCGATTTTGTGTGAATGTGAATGCTGCTGTGTGCGTCAGAAGTGCATCTTAAATGAACTATCACCTTTTAAAATTAGTCATGTCTTTGTCGGCAAAAATCATGTGCCCTTAGCTCCGGGGGCAGTGATGTGCGGATCTCACAAAAGACTGGATTATGTGGGCAGGATTGTCTGTCAAGCGCGTGGGTAAATGTGTGTGCGCAAACGGGGAAAAAGGAGGTTAGTGTACACATTTGAAACAGCAAGGGATAAAAGCTTTTCTTGTTTTTGAATATTTAATGAATATATCTGTTTGATGTAGATTTGAATATTTATGTTTCTTATGCTTAGCAAGAAGTAAAAGTTGTAAAAAGTTCTTCATACATCAGCACCCAATCTCATCAGTAAATTATTATAGAAGTCAGAGTAGAAAAATACAATTAACAATTTACTGACAGGCACGTGGCAAAGATGTGAATATTAGGGAATGACTGATTTGATCATTTTTTGTGGGTGATTTTAGAAATTCTGCTCTGCCGGTGTAATGTCGGTTTGCACTGAGATACACTGAGATTCACTGTACATTAATTGCTCTAAAAGTTGAAATACGAACTAATTAAGACACACATGTCACTTTTGATGCAATTTGAGGCGAGATGTTGATTGTTCCTTGTCGTAATATGTGGATTTTAAGAGTCAAAGTTTCGTGTAAAGTTTGGTTTAACTGCTCCTGTCGAACCACACGGCTACTGTTTTGATAGCAGTACCTTTCTTGTCGAGTTGAACTGCCGCATACGTCATTTTATTACGTAGGTTGATGACGCGTCCTGTGGCTGAACTCGAAAGCTAATAGATCCATGCTTACAACTTAGATTTTGTTTATTATTTCCATTATCAACCCAACAGACCAGTTGCATGCTAACAGCTGTCTGCCTGTGGGGGTGGACCCGGAATAAGAATTAGCCAATGCTAACATATAGCATCTTCTTGGATGCGATCTGTGGATTTTGTGGATCTGCGCTGGAGAAAAAATACATGCATGTGAAAACTAGTGAAAGACCCAAACAGTTCTGGGAGCTAGAAAATAATTACATTAATTTTGCTACATAGTTGAGTTTTTGTGCTATCAAAGATAGGTAGTCCAGCTTTAATTGTCAAATCAGCCTTCGCTAGTTAAAATTGACAGCTGTGTGAAAGACAAAAAGGTGTGTCTACGTGTGCAAAGATCACACCAGAGCCTCACTGCCGCTTCCATCACTGCAGACTGCTCCAGCTGTGCGTGAATGGCCCAGGGCTGGATGAGCTTTGATGAGCTCGATCAGTGATCAGCAATAATAGAGGAGCTTTCAAATGTGGAAATCAATAGAAGCTGTGTAAGCTCCATCAAACTCAGCCACACCCTGAGAGCGGACCCCCACAGAACCACAGTGCCAACGTGGCCATTCTGAACTAAACCCCTGCCAGTTTCATAATAGAAGCAGACCAGAACATCAGATAGAGACAGCAGGCTGCCGATTCAGCAGACAATCCTGCATCAACATAAAAAGAGACATACATTGATAGCTCTTTATGAAAATCCCTGATCTCTTTCACAGCTTCAGCTTTGGAAGCCATCTTTCCTTCTATGAGCTAGGGCGCTCTGATCAGATCTACACTGGTGTTGTGACAGGAACAAAGCGGCCACTATTTTCTTTTTTATAACGGTTGTTGTTGCACCACACTGACCCAGAAATGTCATGTGTCGAGCTATGTTCAAAACACGCTTCTTGCTGCAATGCCACACTTTTCAAGGTGACACCACAGACTCAGGGTACACACAACATCAAGTGCGTAATTTAATATCCAGGGATAACTGTCGACCATGACAAATTAGCTGATGTAAAGCTAAAGGGAAACTAAAATAATGATTGGCCCTTTGTGCTTTCTGCCCTTCAGCGTGACAAAAAGAGCCACAAAACACAGAGCTTTCACTTAATTAATTACATTATCTTGTGATGCCAATCTATGTGTTTGTTCTGTGTTCTGCAGGTGCATGGGGCAGTGTTCCCTTCAGGCCTAATGAGGGCAAAGGTCTACTCAATTTGGGGTATTAAACTGTTAGCCAGGGGCCAAGCACACAGGGCCCCGGGAAGAGCTTCATGACGCAGCTGTCTGTCTGTTACCATCAGCACAATCTAATAACACATACCATTTTACTATTGACCCCATTGATCAAATATGTTTCCTCCATCCAGCTCTTTCAATCTAGTGCTGAGCTATTTGCATGAATTAATCGAATAGTACTAGTTTTTCCTGAATTTTAATTGTGGATATGTTCATTGACTAATCAATGGACACTACATTTATGTTTCCAAACTAAATGTTACTGAATATAAATTAATTAATTAAGCATATGCAACCTATACATAGTGGTATAGTAAATATATTCATGATCTTCTAATGTAGCCTCCTATGGGCATTGTCTATTCTATTGTCTGCTGATAACGCCTGAGCTCTTAATTAGCCCATTAGACGAGATGGCAATAATGAAAGCAAATTAAACAGATTATTCTTTGGCGGCCTGATGATCGCAGTCTAAATGTTTCATTATACAAATCGAGGTAACAATAAGTGGATAAAGCTATGTGGTCTCAATGTGAAAGATGTATGATAGTAGAAGTCCTCCCAGCTGTGAACATTGATTCTCTATCGCTCATCCAACTGGTAACGTTGCAGGACTTCAAATTGGAAAAGGTCATATTCAGGTATGAGCGATCAATGCTGAGCACTAAGCATTCTGGGTGTCTAACGCTACCTTACTGCAGGAGGCTTTCAAAACAATGACCAAAAGACAAAGAAAAGCTTCAATAAAGAAGGTCAGGTTTGTGATTGGGGAGGTGTCGCGCAGCACATCCATTCTGACAGTCAACGTAGAGCAGTGGGAGAGCAGTAATATTGCTCATTTGTGACAAACACAGATAAGAAAAGACACAAAAGAGGCTTGCTGTGAGGTGCTGGGAGGAACATGCTGTCACGTCACACCACTGACGAGGGAATTAAATTGTCTTCCTTCAGTGAAACTGTCCACCATTACTGACAGTTCTCACACAGGAAATACAGCAACACAATGTAATAAAGCTTAAGACAAAACATGAACTACACAGCTGATTGTTGTTTAGATTAAACTCACGTAAACATCATGCATACTAATATTTCTTATCAGAATGATTAGAGTTTTGTGATTATAGGGCAGCAGGGGTCAGGGTGGTTAATACTTGAGGGTACCCTCCTTTCCAGATCCACGGCTTTAGACCGAGCTGAGCACCTCGCCAGAGTCACACGGAGCAACTCTCAATTAACGTGGGCATTAATTACTAGCTGAGCTTTAATCAATCAAGGACAGATGGTGAGCATAGCCTGTAGATCATTTCACACCTTGGGTAGAGGTTGTGAGAAAATATTGAGCATGCTTTATGCAAACGTGGACAAATTATAAAGGTCTGTGGAAGAACACTTTCTCATGAGTGATTTTCAATTATAATATGTGTGAGACCGGCCCATGTATAAATCTATAGAGAGGTATACTTAATACAACTGCAATGTGCTATCCTGTTTAGTTTAGTGTCCTACTGTTCACCTATACCAGGGATGGCCAGAGAGCAGCCCTCTTCTGGCCTGAGTAGCAAATGCTCTATCTTCATTTGTACTCCTTTAATTAGCTTTGACAGTGAACTCAAGCCTGGCTGAAAAATACCCTGCTTTTGTAAACACTGACTGAGGGACACATGTTCTCAACAATGGAAACCCATTAGCCATTTACCAGTAATAGTCAGGGTCATTTGACACTGCAGACCTTTGGCCACAATATGTCAACCTGTTAATGTAATAAAAAAACGAAACAGGGCCATTTCAGAACCCTCTGCATAAGCACAAAAACATCTGAGTAGAAGCAAGTGTTTCACCCTTGGACGGAATTGTCAATCTTAAAAATGGTTGAAGAATTATTTATGCAGTATAACAGTGGAATACAGCGATCGCATTACTGCAGACACTGCACAGTTTTGTCAATAAGCTGGGGAAGGTAGGGTATACTGTATTGTCCCTGCAGGGAAATATGCCCTCTGAATTTGACCCATCCTTCACTACCACTATAAGGCAATCTTGTCACCATCGTGCCGGTAGTGTGAGGGAATTAGACATGAGACCTCAGTCCTCAGCGGAGACCTGAAACCTCAAAACATCAGTATTGTAGTCCGTTTAACTAAAGCCTGACTATGCTTCTGGTGTAACTACGATGTAACATGATGAGGTGTAGATTCAGAGAAAGTTTGGTCCTGTGTCTGGCCTGAGAGTGTCTTGATTTATAATATGATAATGTACTGTGTTACTGTTTTACTGTATTGGTTTTGTATTGCTCTTTTTTGTTATTTGTGTTCCAAATCATCACTATGTATCACAGTCTGATACATATTCAGATTAAATGCCAAGTTTAATAATTACTTAGAGAAATCTCCACACTTTGGTTCCTTTTATTGATGAACAGGCCATGTCCATAGTCAACTGTTTATTTATGGTTTTCAAACATTTTGCGAACATAATAGCTTTCCAGAAAGTCTAGCAAGTGATTAGAGGCACTCACAGTTATTCTCCAGGCCAGTGCTTGTCTGTGCGGGGTTTATTAGTTTGCTCTGGCCTTAGACTGGAGCTGCTTCATCAAACAGTAGTCAGCAGCAAAGGGTGCTTGACAGTGTGGCTTCTCCAGAGCCTGAATTGCAACACTTCAAAAGACCCACAGTCAGCCTTTATGGGAGGCTCTAATAAATAGCATGAGCTCCAGAGCTTTTGATTCTACTAGTAAAGAGTCATACATGGTTGAGTAAAGCTTCTTTGAGAGATGGCGAGAGGAGGGCAAGGGAAAAGACAATGGTGATCCAACCAAAAGCGTTAGGCCTGCATTTGAAAGTGGGCTGAGGTGAGTGAGTGATACAGGTTTGACAAGACACAGATGCCTCTTGTTATTCCTGCTTCGTCTCATTTGTGCCAACTGCTGTCCAGGCTTTCAGAGCTCTTTATTGATTGACTGCGGAACCTTCCGCAGTCAACCATTGGTTTTGTATTTCTTTATTCCGTCATTTTTTTTGACACGTTTCACAGCTTTCACATTTTCAACAATTTCCACAAGTTATACATCAAAACGTTCCACATGTTTGGGAGATTATTGCTATTACTTTTGGGACTTCAGCGATTTCCGGTTTTTCCGCAATCGGACAAAAATCTGCATTGAGAATTCTGCAATGCATTTTAATAGGCCCATGCATTTTAATAGGACTTCAGCTCTTTCAGACATTTCTACAGTTTCAATGATTCAACAGTTTCAAGGATTCAACAGTTTCAAGGATTTCAGCAGTTTCAAGATTTCAAGAGTTTCAAGGACTTCAACAGTTTCAAGGACTTCAGCAGTTTCAAGGACTTCAGCAGTTTCAAGGACTTCAGCAGTTTCAAGGACTTCAGTGTAATCATGCAACCTAATAGGGATTTTTCCATGTAAACCAGTATAATGCAACTTAATAGGGATTTTTCCATGTAAACCAGTATAATGCAACTTAATAGGGTTTTTTCATGTAAACCAGTATAATGCAACTTAATAGGGTTTTTTTTCATGTAAACCAGTATAATGCAACTTAATGGGGATTTTTCCATGTAAACCAGTATAATGCAACTTAATAGGGGTTTTTACATGTAAACCAGTATAATGCAACTTAATAGGGTTTTTTCCATGTAAACCAGTATAATGCAACTTAATAGGGTTTTTTCCATGTAAACCAGTATAATGCAACTTAATAGGGTTTTTTCCATGTAAACCAGTACAATGCAACTTAATAGGGATTTTTCCATGTAAACCAGTATAATGCAACTTAATAGGGTTTTTTACATGTAAACCAGTATAATGCAACTTAATGGGGATTTTTCCATGTAAACCAGTATTATGCAACTTAATAGGGATTTTTCCATGTAAACCAGTATAATGCAACTTAATAGGGTTTTTTCATGTAAACCAGTATAATGCAACTTAATAGGGTTTTTTTTTCATGTAAACCAGTATAATGCAACTTAATGGGGATTTTTCCATGTAAACCAGTATAATGCAACTTAATAGGGGTTTTTACATGTAAACCAGTATAATGCAACTTAATAGGGTTTTTTCCATGTAAACCAGTATAATGCAACTTAATAGGGTTTTTTCCATGTAAACCAGTATAATGCAACTTAATAGGGTTTTTTCCATGTAAACCAGTACAATGCAACTTAATAGGGATTTTTCCATGTAAACCAGTATAATGCAACTTAATAGGGTTTTTTACATGTAAACCAGTATAATGCAACTTAATGGGGATTTTTCCATGTAAACCAGTATTATGCAACTTAATAGGGATTTTTCCATGTAAACCAGTATAATGCAACTTAATAGGGATTTTTCCTTGTAAACCAGTATAATGCAACTTAATAGGGTTTTTTCATGTAAACCAGTATAATGCAACTTAATGGGGATTTTTCCATGTAAACCAGTATTATGCAACTTAATAGGGATTTTTCCATGTAAACCAGTATAATGCAACTTAATAGGGTTTTTACATGTAAACCAGTATAATGGAACTTAATAGGGGTTTTTACATGTAAACCAGTATAATGGAACTTAATAGGGGTTTTTACATGTAAACCAGTATAATGCAACTTAATAAGGATTTTTACATGTAAACCACTATAATGTAACCTAATAGGGGTTTTTACATGTAAACCAGTATAAAGCAACTTAATAGGGATTTGTACATGTAAACCAGTATAATGCAACCTAATAGGGATTTTTCCATGTAAACCAGTATAATGCAACTTAATAGAGATTTTTCCATGTAAACCAGTATAATGCAACTTAATAGGGATTTTTCCATGTAAACCAGTATAATGCAACCTAATAGGGATTTTTCCATGTAAACCAGTATAATGCAACCTAATAGGGATTTTTCCATGTAAACCAGTATAATGCAACCTAATAGGTTGCATTATACCACCAGACCAAGACCCAAACGAAGACTCAGACCACCACCAGATAATGACCACAGACCAGGTTTCCTTAGTTACAGGAACCAAATTGTTTCAGCGGTGAGGGGATTTTTCAGTTTCAAGGACACTTTCAATACATTCAGTAGTTTCAAGGATTTCAACTGTTTAAGAATTTAACCAGTTTCAAGGATATCAGGAGGTTCAAGGATTTCAGGAGTTTCCACACTTTCAACAGTTTCCAGGTTTAAAAAAAGTTTCAAGGATTTCAGGAGTTTCAATGTTTCAACAGTTTCAAGGATTTCAGGAGTTTAAAGGTTTCAACAATTTCAAGGACTTCAGGAGTTTCAAATATCTATCAAGTATTTTAACAGTTTCAAGGCCTTTTAAAGGATTTCAAGGATTTTTTTTAGCAGATTTCCACATTAGATCTGTTCCGCAGTCAATCGCAATGGCTTCAGCCATTGCAAGTTTCTAGTTGTCTATGTACTGTCTATTCCCCATCGCTCAATACAGATGCAGCTTCAGAGTATTTTTGGCGTAAGAAATGATCTATTGCTTTGACTTTCTTATCCAATATATAACTAGTCTTGTGGTTTCATTATTTTTTTCCATCACAGAATGAATATTTTTAGTATCAGATAAATGCAGTGAAAGTTATTATGCCTAATTCCCCATTGGCCCTAAACACCAATGCTTTGCTGCACCAATTTAAAGTTAAACCCTGTCTACTTATCATATATATGGCATGCTCCAGTGCACTGCATGGAGTGAGAGAATGCTGATTTAAAAGAAAAACACAATTATGGCCAGACTTTGGATTATTAATGAGGAGAGTGGTCCAGTGTTACGGCCCTATTGAGAATTGTCACTCAAGCTCTAATGAAGTTGGATAGTTATAGTAGCTTCTCAAGAGGGAAATGTCACACCTACATAAGAGAATAATCTTTGTGTATACAATTTACAAGCTCATGGGACATTAGATATTTGTAAGAAGAATCATGAGTGGCAATTGTAATAAATCTTTTGTGCATAAATCTTAATTCTCATAGGGGGTACAGGCTGGCTGGATCAATCGATACCTTAGGGTGTGATGTGTAGACCAATTTCTATTAAATTCATAGAGATAGAGTGATATTAGCACTTTGGATAGAGAAATATGAAATTCTACAATGTGAGTGTGAAAAAGTCCTCAAAACAGTGCAGAGGAAGTTGTAACATGATCACCCATAGTGAAAATATTTCTCACATAGTCAGGCTCCAAGTTAATTCACAAACTTGCATTCTCTGTTCATAAATATCACACATCATTATTGTTGTGTAAGGGTGTGAAATTTGTATTTTGATTTTATACTTTTACTTTGTAATTTCAGTTGTGCACTTTACCTCTTGTTTGCCTTTAAGTTATGTTTTGGATTTTTATTGTCCATCCATCCATCTTCTTCCCCTAAATCCATTTCTGGGTCGGGGGGGGGGGGGGTGGCAGTCAGAGCTGCACCAAGTACACAGAGCACCAGCCTGTGTATTGTATTCTTTGTTAAGGATTTACCTTCAGTTGATTCTTCTACCATGCAGCTAATCATACAACTAGATATGTGCTGCATCTGTCACATAATGTGTGGATCCAGATTACCACCTACACTGTTTATGTACAGAGTGCAAACATTACAAACACTAGGGTAAATCTACAGCTGGAAATCTATTCAAAAAGCATTAAATACACAGACGGCCATAACAAAAAGATGCCTCTAAGCGATGAGTCATTTTGTATATTCCAAAGCCTGACTGGGTTTACTGCACACAGCTGGCAAAATAGATGTATTCATTTTGCCATTTATAAATAAATATATGCTGCAAATAGATTAATGTTGTTTGATGAACTTGGCTTGAACATACCAATTAGTTTGCACATCGGCAGCAAAGCATTTCCATTTTGGTGGAAGCTCTTTTTAGAAAACATGGCAACAATTTTCCTACAAAAACATTTTTCCATGTGGTTAAAGAAAAGCACTGTCAAGTTAGGACAGAGTGGAGAAAATTTAGGACACGGTTAGTGCGGAACCAAGGCATACTCAAAGTCATTTCATACAACACAGGCTTCAGCAATTTACTGGAACAAGCAGCCACACCACGATGGAGAAAAGATTGATCTGAACAAGCCAGACTGTGTTTTTGTTGTTAAAAGTAATTAATCATTGTGACCACCAAGGAATAGTCTCTCAGAAGCAGAGACACTCGGCAAGGTGCATAAGTATGAAGAGGATAGGAAGGGGGTGCCAAGAAAAAGACTGTAAATATGCAATGAAGAAAAGTGGGAGAGACAGAGGAAGCATATGCGCCCAGCACTATTTATTTTTATTCACATGCATTCGCTAGGAGGAGCATAGGGCAATCCATCATAGGCCTTGTCCACACAGCACACAGCTACAGTGCAAGGAGACCAACTGTGAAAAGGGCATTAGACAAGTTCTTCATGCAAAAGGCTCACTGCAAAAGTTTTAGCAGCCAAAATGGCACATGCAATTAGTTTCCACACCTCAGTAAAAGACTAGCCTGCTGACACTTGATGAAAAGGTCAGTTTGCCAGTCAAGAAACCTAATGTAAAGTTGGAATATTTTTCAGCATGTGCTTGTCTCTATGGAAATCATATAGCTTATTCCGCAAAAAATTTTAAAGACATTCTTTTCTTCATTCTAATAGTGGCTCAGCTGGTAGAGCATTGGCTTTTGAGCCTGGAGGTTTTGGGTTCAAGCCCACCACAAGACCTTCTCCACTGTTTCCCACTGATGTCTGCTGCCGTTCTGTCCTTGATCAAGACACTTAACCCCACAAGGCTATGCCATAGAGCAGCCATCCTCTTGTGGACTCACCACCAGCAGGAGGATCAGTGAGGGGCTGATGCTCTGTGTACTGGGTGGCACATCTGGCCACCCCCAACCCAGAAATAGATTAAGGGGTAGAAAATGGATGGATGGAAACTCTTTCTAAGAATTCTTCAAATTTTAGTCTTTTAATGGGAAAATGTGCCTTTAACTTAAACCCAATAAAGAGACAATAAAGCAGTGGTGGGAAAACCCCGGCTTGTGAGCCCTCCTTAGTTTATATAGATACAGTATAAAGTTCATAAAATCCCTCTAAGCTGCTTGCAGAGTTCTGGAGCCACTGTATAATATTTAGTACAATATATGTGTGTAAAAAATGTATTCTGAGGAAAGCTTTGGAAATTAGGTCCCCGACAGCATGATGATATTCCAATGTGGCCCTCAAGAGGAAAGGTTTGCCCATGCCTACAATTAAGTATACTTAACCACTTCAACAAGACTAAAAATAGATTTTTAATTCTCAGTAAAGAGTCATGCAATATCTTCATCATTGTTCCATAAATTGTCTAGTTTGTTGCCTGCTCTGTAGCTAAGTGTGTACATGCCTTCTACACCACAAATCCCATTAGTTCACACGCACGCTGCCCTTGAGCTCACAATGCGCCGCTCCCCATCCACTGACACTGCGGTGATAACAGCAGCAGGAGCCCACCACCACCAGAGACACATCACTGATCAATAACATGGTTTCATCCACACACACGCTCACGGAGGGGAGGCCAGCGCTGCGGCAGAAGCTTGGGGGGTCTTAAGGGAATGGGCGTCACTGGCGGCTGGGAAAATTGGATGTGAAATGGTGAGGGGAACTTGTGCAGAAAGGGCAATAGGAATAGTGCAGCCATGACAATACTACTGCTGTTTGCTTGAGTCATTTTTCGCTCCCTAAGCCATAGAGTGAGAAGGGCAGCAGCTGCGGCAGGGACAAGCGTTGAGAAAGCGTTCATTGAAGGGTTGGTTTTGCAGCCCCAGGCCAGGACACTAATAGAAGCAGAATCCAGGGACCCCTCTGTGTGTCAGTGTGTCTGCTGTCTGCTGAGGAGAATACTAAAATCCTGCCTCCTGTGCTAATGATTACCCCAAGCAAAGTACAAGTCTGCAACACCACTTTACAAATTATGAACATTAAGTGTGCACATTCAAATTAGCTCCCCGACTGGACATCAACTGGCTCAATACACAGAGGTCACCGGTGGACAAAGAGAGGCTTATTGTGTATATTCTCCAGCAGACAAGAAATGTGACTTCTATTAAAGAGTTGTATACGGTAAGGTATACTATATTTTCTTTTTCTGCATTTGACCCTTTAAATATCACTAGGCCAATGTGTCAGGAACAGTGGTCGCAAGTGGATGCAAACTCCACACAGAAAGGCCTGGGGTGGAATTGAACCCAGGACTTTCTTGCTGTGAAGCAGAAGCGCTTACCACTGCTCGACCGTTCCGCCCAGGGAATTCCACATGGCTACACAAATGCATTATAGCAAGCAATGTGCAGAGGCAACATATTACTGCTATAAGCTTTTATACATAAATGGCTATACGATGATAAATGGCAAAAAGGCACTGACCCCTCCCATATGTATAAGGCTGTATATGAATTACCTATCTGGCAACCAGGGAGTGATGACCCTAGTCAATGGAGGCAACCCTAGCACCATCATTTACTGAGCTACCGGCCCGTTTGAGACCTCCATCGTAACTCACACGCACACACACACAGTCACACACACACACACACACACACACATGTACAAAGGCGGTGTTTTACTACACCCACGAGGATGCTGCCCCCTCACCTACAGCCATTTCAACCGAATGACCCAGACCCAAATCTAATTCTAAACCCCCATATAAGCTGGATCTACCCAAGAGAACTATTCTTCGCGACTACAGGTCAGTGTGCATTTTGGTTCACACCGTTATGGGAGAAGACACACAAACACAAACCCACTGGCAGCCTCGTAAGCAGGACTCATAACTTATCATTAGATGGCCCCTGAGTGAGTGATGGTCTATTAAGTAATACAGAATACAGGTGCTGGAACATCTTACATCATCCTCAATGAGGTAATTATGAAAGATGAGAAGTAGCTAACAGACTAGTATGGTCAGTGGGCTAAAGTGCAAACTTGGAGTCACAATTTTGGAAACAAACAAGAGTGCCATTGGACAATGAGAATATAAGAAAAGAGATCCTTTATTTGTCCCACAGTGGGGAAATTTCAATGTTGCAGCGCACATACAGGACAGTAAGAGTACGCAAGGAGCACACAAAATATACAATATAAGTAGCTGCTATGCTTCTTAGCTAGCTGTAAATGCTTCTATATTTAGAAATATCTCTCTAGTGCAAGGTTATTTACATATAAGGCAGGATAAGCAGATAAGTGACATTTAGTGGACATTCTGAAATTGCAGTATTGCACATAAAAATGTTTCTTGCTGTGTGAATTTGAGTAGGCCTATTACAATAATTACTAGATCAATTTATCGTTTAATAACTAATAGATGGAATTATACATTTTGTATCTCAATATTTTTGTATTCAAAATGAACAAATTAACTGTTTTAATCATTGCATCTGGACAGTGGAAATGTAGGTATGCAGCTCTTTTATGTCAGCAAATACTGTAGGAGTGCAGTTTCATATTCCGCTTACATCCACTGCTTTCTGCACTGAAAAATCTGTTGCTACATTTTTCCTAACTATTTCCCAACACCACCCATACCGCATCATTTATCATGTTGCAGCATTAAGATAACATCGCGCACTAAGCCATCTTCTGCTGAAAGTATATGAATACAGTTCCTAATATCCACCAGTGATGGCTCATTATGCCGCTGTATCACGCTGGGGTTCTTTTAAAGTGTTTTCTCTCCTGGGTGAAAAAAAAGAAATTACCCTACATACTACTACTGCTACTATGACATATACGCAGTGCAACAGGATTAAGCATTCCTGTTTGAATCCTTTTCTAGCGGTCCTCCCCAGAGCCGAAGGAGATGAAGAGAGTGTTGGAGTGGAATTACACTGGACCATCGTGCTCCTCAGACTCATGGGAACGTTCCTCCTTCTTCTGGGTTTTCAAAGCTCAACAACCCAGAGGAGAAGACCAGAAAAGCTCTCATCTTCTGTACAAACATAACCACCACATATACCAGATGAGGAGAAAGCAGTTTACAAGGCTGCACGTGCAGATAAGGAGCATGTAAAAGGTTTTCATCAGTCAAAATAATGTTTTTATTTGGTATTTTTCACAAAAAAAACAAAATACAATTTAATCATAAAGATCCATTTGTGCATTTACACACCTTTTGCTTTGATCAAATGTCTTTTGTGTCTGTCTGTTTTAAATTAGACTGAAATAAAGGTTTAAGGTTGAATTGAATAATATATAAACATGCCATTTTACTAAATGTCATGCTTGTCTAAAAATACGTATAATACACATGAACAATATATAATGTAACATATTTTAGTATAATATTTGACCCAGTGGCTGTATGTGTGGTCAGCGTGGTGAGTTTTGATGCACAATCCAGCATAGCTTTAAGTCAGGGGTGCTCACACTTTTTCAGCTTGCGAGCTACTTATAAAATGATCAAGTCAAAATGATCTACTTACTACAAAAATGCAAAACATATATTTATTTCTAAATATATTGAGGATTCTTTATATCTACAATGTATGTTGATGTACATGCAAAACCGCATGATTTATGAAATAATTCGCATTTAAGCACCGCCTCTGGCGGTCATCCAGGATTCACAGAACCGTACTTTCGTTCTGTAGCGGCTCTTACAGTCATAGTAGAAACTCAGGGTGAAGACGTTATTATAGATCCATGGTAAAGACATATGTTTACAAGCAATGACCCCAGTCCTCAGCCCTGGTTTGATCCTGGTCTAGCTCCTGTTTTGGTTGTTTTGGAGCCTGAGTCCCTGTGATCACTTTGCTGCTCTCTGAGGTGGAGCGAGGATCGCTGCTGTGAACCGCTGCAGCAGTGAACACTTTTTAAGGCAGTATGACCCATGCTTCAGTGATCAGAGGTCGCACGTTTTGTTTGTTGTTGTTGTTTTGGGAGCATACTGTGGCGTGCGAAAACGCAAAACTCCGGTTATCTCTGTCCACACACAAATGCATGAACGGATTTTTATTTTTTATTTTTATGTAATGCGATCTCCCAATACTACCTTTGCGATTGACTGGTAGATCGCGATCGACGTTTTGAGCACCCCTGCTTTAAGTAGTTTTTTTTCTGGTATCTTTTACTTAGTACTTTTACTCCTTACTTTTAAAACAAAATAAAATAAGTGTACTTTCTACTCTTTCTACATTTTGAAATGAGATACTTTGTAGGTGGCGAGACAACATAATTAATGTTAATTAATCATGGTTGTTTATATAAACATTTAGCTTAAGTTTTCCAGGTTTTGTTCATGTTCATATTCTTGGTCAGTAGTTTAGGTGTTTAAAGGCAATGCTTAAAATAATATATATACAAAACTTGTACTATTATACTTTTATTTAGACCAATACACTTACAATATATAGTAAAAAAAATTATGTTAAGATATGATTATCTCAAGCTTTACAATGACCTCTGAAAAGGTTTTAATGAAAACGATATTGCAGACCTTTCAGAAACCGAACAAAGTCTTGTTGGCATTTTGAAAAATAACAGCTTGCTCCTGACTATTTTCTCATCTTCCAGTTAACCAATGAATATAAGACCAATTAAAACCTGGATTGGGCAATAAAGACAATTCACCCTGATCACAAGCTCTTCTGATGAAAAGTGAAACTGCCGTCAGACTTGGGGTGTGGTGCCGGAGTGGATCCCCTCTCCGCCTGAGCTCTTATTACAGCCGCTGCCGGGAGAGACTGCAGTAATTACTCAGCGGCTCACAACACCTTTTGGACTCTGGGCCAGATTCGATGTGCTGCTCCAAATGTCACACACCTTAGCTGGCAATTAAACAGTGCTCTCCCTTCAGTGACCATTTTAATGGGCCTCTTCTACTCCAGAGAAGCTAGGAGGGATTCTTCTAATGCAGAATTGTATTGTCAATTGTAAAAGAGGATAATTATTTCAATACAGTATCGCTGCTAATGGAAATGATATGATTTGTAATGTAACGCTTAAAGGTATGAGGGAGTTTTTTCAATTTGGAAAGAGCACATCCCTCCATAGCACAATAATGAAAAATTAAATGTATAGCCAAAATGGTTACAGTATGTTGTAATTCAAATATTTAAACTATAGTATTGTGAAGATAAGATTCACTCACAATTACAGAATCTGTAATTAATTCATAAAAATTAATCGCAATTTAATCATAAACCATACATTGACAAGTCATTCAAAAACATTAGCGGCACCTATGCTTGCCCCGATATGCTTTGCGTTCAGATGGTACTTGAGGCTTGAATTACTTCTGTGATACGCCAATTCCTTTTTGCTCAGTTTGCATATAACTCTATTCTTTTCCTCCATTCCATCAGGAAGTTTCTTAAAGGAATAGTTCACCGTTTGTACATACTGACATATGTTCTTACCTTACCTTAGACTAGTTAATACATACCTGTCTAGTCTTAGTCCGTGCGCTCTGTCATGCAAACGGAGCAAAAACTGGAGCACAACCGCAGCCTCCTCTGTATATTTTGTAGCACCAAAAGGTAGCTCCCGCTAGAAGCTACCGAACTCTTCCAAGTGTTCCCTATTAAATTTATATAGTTACGTGACGTGTTACACTGCAAAGTATAGTAACACAGAAATGTAACAGTCGATTTTCTCAGCGGATAAAACGGGTACTATATTGTGAGGCGTAGTAATCTGAGGTGCGCTACGTCCGCGCACTAACTTCTCTCCGGAGACTTCTCTCTCGCTCACTTCCGTCAATAGAAGCAGCGTGACTTGTAGTACACACAGTAGCAGCGAGAGAGAAGTCTCTGGAGAGAAGTTAGTGCGCGGACGTAGCGCTCCTAACTTCTCCGCGCACTAACTTCTCTCCGGAGACTTCTCTCTCGCTGCTACTGTGTGTACTACAAGTCACGCTGCTTCTATTGACGGAAGTGAGCGAGAGAGAAGTCTCCGGAGAGAAGTTAGTGCGCGGACGTAGCGCACCTCAGATTACTACGCCTCACAATATAGTACCCGTTTTATCCGCTGAGAAAATCGACTGTTACATTTCTGTGTTACTATACTTTGCAGTGTAACACGTCACGTAACTATATAAATTTAATAGGGAACACTTGGAAGAGTTCGGTAGCTTCTAGCGGGAGCTACCTTTTGGTGCTACAAAATATACAGAGGAGGCTGCGGTTGTGCTCCAGTTTTTGCTCCGTTTGCATGACAGAGCGCACGGACTAAGACCAGACAGGTACGTATTAACTAGTCTAAGGTAAGGTAAGAACATATGTCAGTATGTACAAACGGTGAACTATTCCTTTAAAGTAAAAAATATCCCTCAGCGGGCCATTTCAAGCGTCTTTTTCATCGTCCATCACTGTTATTGCCAGCGGATGCAGGTCATGCGTCACATAAATAGGTGAACTAGAAACACATAAACGGAAGGAAGGTTCCGGCTTGCATTAACATTTTTAGTGCAATAAAATATTCATGATTAATGTATTGAAATTAACATAAATTGTTTAATCGAGTTAATTACAGCTTAAAAATTAATTAATCTTAATTAATCGTACACGTACACTATGCTTTTGCTATAATCAAATCAATCAGACTCAGTTTTGGTCTGAGTCTAAACAGAAAGACAGAATGTTAATAATATGAATGCCATTTTATATGGATTTAATGTATTGTGTTATTAGACTCAGACTAAAACTATTGTTTGTTACAGATGAGGGACATTGAAATGCAGAATGTCATTAAATCAGTTTGATTTGCTCACACCATTACTTTTTTTTGGCACAACCAACATGAACTGGTAGTGGAAGGGAAAATTAGGTACCCCATCTTTAATTTAGCGAGTGCGCTTTGGGAGAAGACACGGAGGAGACTGAGGCTCCGTTGTCCAGATTCTGCGCTGTATTTTTTGTGTGCACCGGTCACGCAAAGACACGCACATTACAAGCAGAGAATAGTTCTGTGCGTGTGACGCATATGACGTTACCTCCCGCTGGAGGTGGGAACCGCTGTCCAGAGCGTCCTCAGCTCGCATAGTTCATACAGGGAACAACAAGTGCCCCGCGGTCACGTGTGTATTCTTGTAAAACTCGGATTCTGAGTGTTATTATGGGATGCTTGGGCATGCGTCAATATGTGCACGTCAATTAATTTTTTTCAATAATAGCGTTAATTTTTTTAACGCGATTATTGAAAAAAATTAATTAACGTGCGTTAACGCGATAATTTTGACAGCCCTAATTAATATATATAAGACAAATAACAAACGTGTACGCAATCACACAATCTGCAGTTGTGAGTTTATCTTGAGATGACAATAACAGCTCGCAAATCCCAGAACAGCTGTAGATTGGACTACACAAAGTTGGGCTCTATTGAATTATTAGGGCAAGATGTGAGCATTGTTATGAGAAGTTATGTGTACAAATGGCTATTTAACATAACTTTTCCATTTGTGTTTAAAATAAAATCATTTACTATTTTGCTTTTACTTCATAGTTGTCAGTTACTTTGTCATAGTCTTTAAAAAATAATAAATCAATTCTTTATATGTATTTGTAAACATGACAAAATGTGCAAAAGTTTAAGTTGGTTCTTTTGACATAATTTCACAATATATTTGTTACCTGATATTGCAGTTATGTACAGAGGTAAAGCTGGCACTTTCCTTTGTCGTACAAAAACAACAATATTGTTCACTAATTGCCCTCGATGAGTCAAAACACAGGGGTCAAAGGTGAGCCGCTCTTTATGCTTACACCAGCCAGAGCAGAGTCGGACACCAGTCTCCTGTCAAAGCTCATTCAGCCACAGTATGTTCACCCCGTGTCATGCTGCAAACTAAGTGCATTGTCCAATTAATAGGGCACTATCTGCATGCATGTCACAATGGCAGCTGCCTGGCCCCTCCCTTCTTCTTGGGCACCGCTACAACTGGTGCTCAGTGTTTATGTCACCTCTTAATTGCATTTTTCCCCCTCGACGGTAGAGGTATGGCATTGTGCAGACGCCCTGAGGAAGAAAAAGAAGGTCAGGCTGCCAATTTAGAGCTGGCAGGTCGAGAGTAGCAGCGGCACTTAGTTTCGCTTGAGGAGAGAATGGAGGGCTGCTGCACGTCTATGGAAACCAGGACAAACAAAAGAGATAAGTGAAGAGGAAAGAAAGACAAATCCCCATCCTCTCGGTGCTGTCTGTGGACTCAGGAGAGTGACATGGGCTTATACAGAGGAGCCCACACTGAACTGCCTAACTGTGATTGAACAGGGACGAACCAGAGCAGAAGAACACATTCAGCAAAGGACAATTTGATGTCCTGAACCTCAGAGAATTCCAAGCAAATATACATCACTGATATACACACAGAGTCTGTGCTGGAATATGGGAAAATTCACAAAAGAATCTGCCATCTGAAATCTGCTCTTTAGGACGGAAACACGACAATCAATAAAGTTCATTAAATCTGTGTTTCAGCCGCAGCACAGAAACATGCATCACGATGGAAAGAAACAGGTGGCACATTAGGGTCACCAAAAATTAAAAAATAAGAATAATATAGAAAGTACTTAATTGAGTACAGTAGGTATTGATCATTTGGAACTAAATTGACTAGTACTAACTAGTAAAAATTGATGGTGTCATTAAAAGTAAAGTTTTTAAAACTGTAGTACCACTTCTCACTCTAATTCACCAAATCACCATAACAAAACTATGGCGCATCCAAGCCAAATGAAATGTGAAGCAGCAAACAAGCAGAAAAGTTATAAACATAATAGTATGTTCCTGTCGCACCCCCAGTCAAACTATGAACAAAGTGAGACTTAAAGTCCAAGAAATACAGTAAGAAAAAGTATACGGCTCTGCTCTCACTTTGAGTATTCATTTATGCATTATAGAAAGCATGCTGTGGCACAGCTATAGCCTTTGTTCCAGCTGCATAAAAACTTCACAAAATAAATACAGTTCAGGACACAAAGCAAAGTGTTGTGTCCCAGTTGTGTCTGGCCTGAATAGATATGGCTACACATTCATTGACATTGCATTTATAACTTTCCATTAAAACTCCTCAATGGTACCACACAATTCAATATTGGCCCTGTTCATATGGAGACGCTGTGACTGTAAAACGTTAGAGATGGGTATCGGTTCGGCCTCCCGTTTACATTGAGATGGTATTCCAGAAGGGTGAAAATGCAAGTTTTGAGTAACAACCTCCAGAGTGGAACAGAACAGATATGCCGCTCGGGGGCTCTTTCACACCCGCGTGAAGAAAAAAGGTGTGAATTCTCTGCCTGCTATGACCTCACCACTTTCCTGCACGTACATTTGGATATGCGCAGGGGCCGTCAATGGCAGCGGGTACACCTGTGCTTCGAGCGCTAAACAGAGGAGAATTCTACTCCTTTATCCATCCATCCATCCATTTTCTTCCCCTTAATCCATTTCTGGGTCGGGGGGGTGGCAGTCAGAGCTGCACCCAGTCCACAGAGCACCAGCCCCTCACTGATCCTCCTGCAGGTGGTGGGTCCACAGGAGCTGAGATCTTTCAGTGGGGGCTTCAGGCAAAGTGGGGTTAAGTGTCTTGCCCAAGGACACAACGACAGCAGTCATCAGTGGGAGTTGTGAAGTAGGTCTTGAGGTGGGCTCGAACCCACGACCTTCAGGCTCAAAGGCCAATGCTCTACCAACTGAGCTACTGTCGCCCCTACTCCTTTATCCGTTCAAACGAAATCACACAAAGCTCCTTTCAGTTTCCATTTCCGCAGCTGCTGTTAAATGCAGAATGATGTTGGTGCATATTTTCACATCAGTGCAGTGGCCTGAGGAGGATGTTGTTGAGGAAGTGGTTAACTGTTAGGGGTCACGCGTGTCGTGTTATAAATTTCCACTGCCCACTACTGGCCGGGCACTAGAACTACATTGTTTTCAGTAGCCACCTGAACGCTCTGAAGGAGCCTGGCTGTTTTTTTGCTAATTGCTTTGCAGCGTGTCCACAGCGCGTATAAAAGGGGCTATAGTCTGACTATGAGTAAAGCTGAGGATTTCACTGCTTCAAAAAGAATCTGACCAAGCAGTCAGCCATTGGGGACAGCAAAAGAGCAGGGCTACTTGAGAAGCAGCCCGTATAATCTCTATAGATCCCTCTATTTGCATTCCAGTGAGTCTGGCAGGGGTTGTCAGTCTGTCCCGATTTTACCGGTCACCATCCAAAATGTCAAAGCTTGCGAGTCTGAAGGACATGGCAGTTCTGGTCAGGGGATCACCATGGGTCAAGAACTGGGTCCCGCCCAAGAGGATGCTCATGGAGAAGGATGTTTTCTGAATGCATTGAACCATGAAGGTCTTGGCGAGTCAAATATCACTGTTCTGCACACCAGAAATCTCACAGCTAATTGCTAACTAAAACAAACTGAAAATGTTGTAGAACCTCATCTATTCTTCCTAGCAGAACAGCAACACATTGGGCATATATCATAGAGAGTAAAAGGTGCAGGAGAGAAACTTAGGTCAGCCTTCAAAGGAGCGCCCATCACTGCAGTTTGACCTGTCTGACCTGCAGACACCACACTGTTACACAACTGCAAATGTTGCCACATGACTCCTACAGCAGCCCTTCACTCAGAAACTACTTTTACTAAAGCCAGACAAACAACGGCTGTAATTGACACGTTGGTTCATTTCAGAGTTATATTTACAACACAGCATGCAGACAACACAGGCACTTAAGCTTTGAAAAAGTATCTGGAAGATTAAAAACACATTGCTAACTTCTAGACACAATCCGATCTCGACTCCCTCTTTAATTCTGAAAACAGAAAAAGACATAACCACTGCTGGGAATCACCAACGCTCTGCTTTCAACTGGGCAAAAATCTGCAGGGCTCTTTGAACATTATGCCCTGAGCTGAGAGCGCCACAATGCAAACCCCGAGGGAGCCAATAGCCAGGCAACACCAGCTTATGTTTTTTAATGCACAAACAGTGACACAAACACAAAGCGATGCACATAAAAATAAAAAAATAATACTTGAAAAGACACTGCTGTGATGGATGAAGGTGTCCAGAGGGGCTGGGATTTAAAGCCCAGAGGAGCCGAGGAAGACAGAGGAAATTTCTGCATAGATAAATGCTATTAAAATACAATATACAGTAAATGCAGTTTCCTAGCCTCTTCTCTGAAGGTCTTTAGTATATCCTTCAGCAGCAGATTTTTCTATTGAGATTGGTGCCTCTCAGAAGTCCTTATTTTGATGATTCTCGATCTTCATGGTCTCTATGGAGCAATTACGCGCTCGCTGTCAAATACCAGCATTCTCAAAAGGACCTGTTCACCGCCTGAGGGGCCCTTTCGCACCCTTTGAAACCTCAATTTGAACCCCTGTGGAAGTTGGCACACGCAGGCCTTTGAACTCTTATGAACGGAGCACTGAGGTGAACCCAGGACAATAATGAAAATTGCATCCAAGTCAACATTGAGACTCACCTATAGCCCAACCTACCAACCTGCAACAGCCCCTCAGGTCAGCTTTCAAAGAGGGCACCCAACCATTTCCACCTTCCTGTGGACTGTCCCTTATTAGCACAGAGAATCCAATACTTGGTCCAGGGAAAGATCCCAGGAGCCCACCCACATCTGAAGAAGCCACCCATCAATGACAACTCAATTCAATCAGCTTTTTTTTGCCTGAAGGTTAGAGAGCACAGCAGGGCCAGTCTAAACGACACTCATCACCAGCTCAGCGTGCATTTTAAATGTGTGATTGCGGTGCAAGCCCTCCACTCTAATTAGCGGTCTCCTGGGATGGCCATGGCACATCAGAACAGGGTCCGTTCACAGCACTACGTCCCTAAAGGGGGAAGTAAATGTAAAACAGCACAAGACTGAATTTGATGAAAATGCAAGCAGGTGGCACTCAGGCCAATTAGCCCTGGTCCAGACAGGATTGCAAAAGCCTGAATATCACATCAGCAGCGTGCCGCTAGGTGTGATTGGCATGCAGCCCATAGCCTGGGTTCTTCAGAATCAGCGACAGTCTGATAACATATAGTACGCCCAGTCAAATTATTGTTTTTCAGACAACCACAGCCACACAGCTAATTATGAGGGCTGAACATAACAGCAGCTAATGTAAATGTCAGAATGTAAAAGAGACCTGAGCCCTCATCAGGATTGCTTTGACTCGTGCCTCTGTGATCAAAGGCATGTCAAGCGGGGAGCACAGAGTCGAGCCCGAGTAAATGAAAGCTATATTCGTTCACACATGTGAAGCGCTAAATTATTTATACTTGTATTATCTAAAATAATGGCATTTGTCCAAATGCACATTCCTTCAAAGCTCCACCCATCGCCCCAGGCCACTTGTCCATGTATTTCATACTCTAATAAAGAATTTATCAAGAATTTATCAAGGCAAACACAAAGGAGGTTAATTTGATTTAACCATAGAAAAAACCTGTGACAAATCTCCACCCCCAGGATAAAATCAATGTACAGTCTACCCATGTTATAGTAGAAATTAGGTTGATTATTAGGATATCCTGAGGTGGCTTTATTTCAGCTTTATTAAAGCCAAATAGAGATATAATATCATATTTGAGCCACTGTCGCTCAGTTGGTAGAGCATTGGCCTTTGGACCTGAAGGTTGTGGGGTCGATCTCCCCATGAGACACACTCCAACTGCTCCCACAGATGTCTGCTGTTGCGTCCCTGGGCAAGACACTTAACCACATTTTGCCCGAAGCCCCAATTAATACACCAAGGCTATGGATCAGTGATGGACTGGTGCTATGCTATGACTATTGGATGGCAGCTCTGATTGCCATCCACCGACCCAGAAATTGATTAATAACGTGGTAGAAAATTAATGAATGACAACTATAATAATGTCTAGATGCATTGATTATCAATAACAATTTTCAGTTACATAGTTAAAACAATAATACTATAGAACTGACACACTGACATGATTGGAAGAATAAAAGAGTGAACAAGTATTGCATACAACTTTGTTTTAGATGGTGATGCTTTAATAAATGATAGAAAACCATTTATCACCATAGACTTTATACTGAACAGCACAAGACAAGCTTTATATCAGGAAAAATATAGATGTTGTTCAATTTTCCTTTTTCAAATGAACATGTACAGTTTGAATTAGAATCCAATAGACCAAAAGCATAATCTGTTTTTAATTGCACTCACTGCACTTCCCTCATCATATTACAACAGTATTGTTGTGATGTGATAGCAATGACTCCACAGTGGCCAACTTCTCATGATGGAAAACTATGAGTCTATTCTGTATTTCCAGTTTTTGGAATAATCCAAGAATATCCAAGACCTGAGGAGATTTATTAAGTGTGCTTGTGGGGGGTGACTAAATGTAGGCCCAGTGCTGTGTGATTCAATCAGATTGAGCGGGTGCAAGCACAGCACATTATTTTCCCCTGCTCTGCATAGCGCTGTGCTAGCCTATGTCCTCCTGCTGTATTAGCGTGATGTATGACCCAAGCACAGTGCTACGCCACACCACGGCATGCACACTCAACACACGCCTCTGAGCTGCCTCTGAATGCGCCTTTTTCATTCCACCTGTCAAACAGTTATTCATCTCCCATTCCCCTTGTGCCGGTCCCTCTTCTGCTACCACCAGCTTTATCTCCTCACCCACCTCTCCATCTTTCTGTCCCATCGTATTCATCACTTTGTTATGTCATTGGAAGTTTTCTATAGAAGCTTTGTTTTTCTCCAAAAGCGTTGTACCACTATAAATGTTCACCTTGCAACACTTTGTCATATTTTCTTTGCTTGTTATAAATTTTACTTGTACCTGAAGTGTCAGAAAGTGCAACCAACAGATCAGAGGGTTTCGACTATGTGCCCACCGTATAAGGTGCTGGTGACAAGGAATGATGGCTCTTTCCAGAAGTGCAGTCCATGACAAGCAGTCACTGAAATGGGGAAAACTACCTTTTCAGATCTACAAAGTAATTCTGCATAACACAAGCTGTCAGTTCAGAGGCAATGTTCAGAGGAGCCAAAGAACTGCAAAAGTAGGGGATGAGGGAAAGAAATGTAATCTGAGAAAGACAATTACAGTCACTTATGGATGGCTTTGAACAGCAGAGCTGTTTTTATCACAAACGCTAATTTGACTCAATAGTGTTTACAGAGAACCAATAAGACAAGGGACAAGAAAGAAAGGACTGTCAAAGCAACCTCACACTCACAGTGCTTCCATTAGCTCTGGCAGTGGGCCACAGTACAACTTAATGAGATAGCAGTGTGTAGGCCAGGCTTTGTCATGTTCTTTCATGTTTATATGTCTTATCATTAAGCACCACGAGATCACAGTTGACGGCTGCTCAGTGAATAAAGTGTATAACATCAGTGACATCTTTGTGTGAAATTACTAATTATAACTATGTTTTGTATAATAAGAGCCATCATAATTGAATCATTAGAAATTCTTGGAATGGACGTAACTATTTTATTCTTGACGCGCAACGTACCATACTTTATTTTACTCGTCTTTCTAACCTGGTCAAGATAAGGCCTTGATTTTGATACATCCAAAGCCAGAGCGAAATTGAGGCACTAGACGGGCACAGCCGCTGACTAAATCACACTACTGATTCAATTCATATGGCCTGGGAGCAGATATAGAGCCATTATGTCCTTATTAACAGAGTGTGGAGGTGGGGCCACACCTGAGTGCCCTGGAAATGGGCAAACCACGCTGGTTCAATGAGGAGGGAGGAGAGCGGCTTCTATTTAAAATGTGGGGGATAAATTTGATTAATCTATAAACTGATTTACAACGTCTGATAATGTGCTGCTAACACTTCCACATGGGACTGCTGTGATTATATCAGCTATGGTTCACGGCTGTCTCAGATGAGGTGACACTATGTGCTCACACACAGAGGTGGACTAATTCAATTACTTTTAATACAATGTTAGGGTTTCTATGAACCAGTAATACTTGAGACATAAATGAATGGATGAATAATGTAAGATTGATTAATTTCTCACTAATTACATAAAGTTGTACAGATGAGAAGACTTCTCTGAGGCAGCTCTAAGCTCGGACATATCTAGAAGATGGTATTCCCGGAATGTTTAACCAGAGCTTTGGAAAGCTCATGGGATACTAAAATTACAAACCGTGGGGGTTTTGCTTTCAACTTCAAGCAGATCTATGAACAGTTACTCACAAGAATCTAATGTATGTGTCTATTTACCATTACAAGCACTTCGTGTAATGATGCTTCGGCAAGTCAGTTTCTATCCTCTATAAAAGGTATGTGCGAAGCTCTCACGCACGGGCAAAATTGGATAGAAGACTTTTATAAAACTGATCAAAGAGAAGCTTTCAAACTGGAGCCAGTTCTGATCCTACACTCACATGATCCAAGGCCTGTAAGGTTCAGAGCACACACGGAGTGACGTCAGAAAGGATCACCACAGAAAGAAGCCATCTGGAAAAACAACACTATTACCTGGGCTGATGAAGACATGACACTTCCTTCATCCTTGTTACAGTGCAAAATGGGAGAGAATTACAAACACCCTCATTTTTCAATATAAGGCAAGGCGTACAGTACAGTTATTAATTGTATGTTGTTGAAGACAAAACGGCAGAACAAAGAGTAGCGAAAAATGGCACTGACTGTCATAGCAGCAGAATTAGCAGCGACCACCCTCTGGGCAGGCCTATCAGACACACGTGTCATTAGCTATCCATTCTCACTGCCTTGATTGATGCTACCTCCAAAATGCATTCATGCATCACTAATCATTTCATATGAGACTAGATGCAAAATTGAGAAAATTAACTAACCATTAACAAACCATTTATTTCCAAAGAATTGCATTAGGTGGCAGACAGCTTCTTTAATTGAATGTTCACCCATTGACTGCGGGGCAATCATACACATTTTTGTTAATTGCCTTTTTTAACAAGTGTTTTAAGTGTTAACAATTCACCTCTAATTTCAAGAACAGGCCAATGCATGGTTTGTACTTTTACAATGGGTAGAGACTATAAAAAGATTTCTGTCCTGAAAGCAATTAGTATACAAGACAAATGTAGCTTGAAATGACTAAACTTTGGTGAGTGTCGTCTTTACTTTCAAAGCCAGGATTTTTCCAAAAATGGATGTAAAAAGGTGGCGAAACTTAACAAAAGAAGTGATGACTACTAAAATCAATAACAAAAAGCTATAATAAGGGAAGCCATGGTCGTGTCCAGAAAGTGCCCTGTATTCAGGAGCTCACATTGCAATTCTCCAACTTTGGCCTCTAAAGGGTTAATCCACTTTCTGACATGGTAATAAACACATACAGTATTTGTACTGCCTTAAACCACTACCAGTCAGCACACCCTCTATCTCATGAACAAATTGACAGAGATATTGCAATTCTCAGGGCTGACGACTGCATTCAGGACTTATTATAGTGCCTAGAAGAAAATGCATGGTCAACTTTCAGACCAGTGCAGCTCGTCACTAAGACAGTGGCCTCACTTTACAGGAGTTGCTGAATGTGTGCGAGAATGATAAGCTGAGACTGGGGGAATCCTGGGAAAGCTTTGAGGCCTTTGTGAGTAATCTGACCCAGAGGGCAGGCTTAGGCTGAGCCATGTACTAGAGGACAATGAGCAAGAGCAGTGCACAAACTTACACACTTCCAGTTCCCTTAAATGACTTTAGACATGCTTTCGTCCACAGAAAGAGATTATGCCGGTTTATCCCATTTTTATTCTGAATATTTACATGTGTGAATTTGAGTCTATATGGCCTGATAATGGCAGTTTGCTACACCTACTTTCCACTATCAGGCACACAGCTGCTCAACTGCAAACTCTTTAAAAGAAATCAATTTATACAGCTATGAGATGAGAGTGTAATGCAAAATACATTTGCATTTCCCATTTTAATCTGCTCCCTCAACATGTTTGAGAAATTGTGCTGCCTCTGCCAAATGTAATATATTGGCCTCTTCTCTCCACAAATGGGAAAAGATAAACACATAAACAAGGCCAACAGGCAGCACACCTCCAGCCAGACTGTGACAGTTAGAAGATGAGAATTGACAATGTGGTGAGTGGTTATCGTGGACAGGAGAGGATCAAATATGTATGAAGAAAAGGCACCTCTCTCTTGAGCCCGGAAGAAAGTCTGCACGTGTAATCTGCAGCCTGTCTCTTGTAACCCCCAGTTGTCGTTCTTCAAGCTCATTCACCCAGACGCAGGTTATTTGTGCTTTTGAATTGAAAGATAACAACTGCCGACAATATGTTTGAGATCCTGTCTGCACCTCCTCTTTCACGGTGATGACCTGCCCACCACTTGTACCACATCTTGTCTGCTATTGCCTTGCTTTCAAATGACTGTACTGCCCCTCCAACCCCACTTCTCGCTGTAATGTATGCAGTGATTTATCCCAGCACATCTTGTGACCACCTGTCAAGTGGAGATATCGTTGGTTGTATTGAACCAATGTAATTACCAACCAGGGGGTCTAAGGTTCAAGCTTCATCTTAAGGCAGAGCTGGATTCCCACATAACTACTTAAAAAGCTAAAACCCACTCCGTAAAGGCCCATTGGATAAGATCTCTATACAGTAGGATACATGATGCAAAGTCATGCCAAACACAACAATCATACCTAAATGACAGAAATGAGGTGTCTGTGAAAGCTAACGGTGCCACAGATGGACACTGAACTGCAAAATTATGCAATTTTTCAAATGGCATCCAATTTAATTGAAGATCCACATCCTCTGTTTGAGCGTTATTATTGCACTTTAGATGAGTTGGAGAGTGCTAGTTTATGGCTAAAATCAAATGAGGATAGCACTGGAGAATGGACTGGACGACAAAGATATAACATTTTGCAAAGACAAGCATGGAAGAAAATAGGTCAGTAATACAGATGGAGGATGGGAATTCACAGATCGGACCGAGATAAACTGGTGAATAACTAGTAGCAGAAGAAAATAAAAGAGACTCAGAGGGCTTCCAAGGGCGAGGGGAGCGGACAAACTCCAAGCTCAGCACTCTTCTTCAGTTTCAATTTCCAGAACATGATTAGTTCAGAGGGATGATGATGTGTAATGGTGAAAAGCACGTAAGACATTTCCTATAACTCTCCTTGCAAAAACGAGATAAAACCAGCAGTAGTAAATGCAAACTCTTACAGAATATGGCTGCCCTATGTAAAAAATCTTCTACATTAAAAATAATTTCCCCTCATTTCCCCCCCCTTTCCACTCATTGCAAATCAGTACTCTTAATTCTTCTACTTATTTGAATGAGAAACATGAAAACACTTAGAGCTCAGTGTTAATTTTCTGTTGGAATTGGAAATGGTGGTAAACAAATAGCACTTCCTTTCATGAGCAGAATGCATAAAGCAATGAATCAATATGAAAGGAACTGATTAGGGGCAAAGATTGTCCATTTCTTCAGGGAATGTGACGGCTGGTTGACGTGAGCACAAGCCTTGCTTCACTGCAAACCACTGTAACCAGCCCCCTGCAGGGAGCTCGGCCTGCTCCAACTATGCACCAGAGCAGAGAACAAAGAGAGGAGAAAAGGCATGAATACATCAGCAAGAAAGCTAATTGACTCCAAAACACTTGTTGGAGCTTTTGAGTGTGTGGGCCTGCACATGCCCTCACTACTCTCATTATTACTCTCTTTTTTCAGTGTACAACCATATTCTCTTCCAGTATTTCTTGTAAACTAAACCCTATTTATCATGTCTGCAGGGTTATGCCAAGGTCTTGTTTTGAAGCTATAAAGTTTTTGGTAAGGCAAGTAAAAAGTACATAGTTTAGTTTATGCTTACATTTATCATCCCTTACCCTTGATGCAGACAGATCGAGTTCAGAGTGGCCACTCCCTGACCTCCTGCTGAGGCTGCTTAGTCCCAGACAGTGTCCTGGCCTGGCGCTACCCCAGAGAGACAACCTGCTCCAAGCACTGCACCAGATTGAGTCCGTCTGTGTTAGCGCTGCGGTGGCTAATGCAAATACAATCCATCTGTTAATTCTAATCCATTCACCTCCAATGATGTTCATGCACATGCACCAAAAATGAGATAGAGGGCCACTTCAAATGTGATTAATTGATAGCATCAGTATTATTAGAGAGCCATTGTTCTCCATCTCTAGATGATCACTAAAGATAATATTCAATCTCCAAACGGATTAATGCCCTGGATGGCAGGATATGAGAAGTTAAGAGATGCTGCCACCATGCCAAAGCCTCCACATACGGTTTGGCCCAAGGAAAAAGATAAAATAAAAGAGGAAACACGGAGAGATAGGTCATGAGAAAGCAGCAGTTGGGGCATGCTGGAAGATTAGCTGTGGTTAAACACAGCCGATACGTGTACTATATATGCTCCTGCGTTGTTAAACTAATCACACTCTCACAGCAGATTATCCCATATACTTGTGTTAGGGAACCCTCACAGCTTGTTTAGTTACGTTGTTGGTCTAAAACTGACTTACAAACACTGAGTGCTTTGCAACTGCCACTTGTCAAAGAATTCAAGAAGAGTATGAGCTCTGACCCAGTGGCTTAGAGATATCAACCAGAAGCACATTTGCAATTTGCATAGCCAAGTGTGCAGTGCTTCTTCAGATCTTTTGTGTTTTAGCTCCAGTGAATGCAAAAGGCTCACAGAGCATTATAAATGTGTCTAGGTACATGTGTGTGTGTATGTGAATGTGGGGTACACCACAGACTGAGGGAGCCCATCCTGACTTAACACATCACATGCATGCTGCATGAGTTCTTTCCCATAATCTCATTTAAAGCCTCTTCACACACCATAATTCAATTCTCTTTTCTAGACAATGACCATGTCATCTTAATCTGGCAGGTAGATTATACAGCATCCCACACAAGACTGCAAATGGCGAAGAAAATGCTGGCCTATTCTGCACTTCTTCAAGGTTGGATAGGCAGCTGCAGATTGCTTTAAAGGATTGCTTCTGCCACTCACCTCTGTTTTGCCGTCATTTTGAAGAATTCTTGCTCTTTTCACCATTTCAGATTTAGTCTTGTTGTGACATTTTAGTGTCATTTTAACCTTTTAAAATGTTTGTGACTTGCTATGGTCAGAAAACGTGTACATGTTTTGCAATTGTCAAAATTTACCAGATGTTCAGGCCAGAGAGGAGGTGTGAGGACAGAAAGTGCAGTGGTTAGACAGAGGTTAGTTAGAAGGAAAAAAATAAGAACTATGTTTTATAAATTCTTCTTAAATTTTAACAAGGACATCATATCGATTGTCAGCAATCAGCTCTAAAACAAAGATGCAATGGAGTGGCAGGAGTGTACAAACTGCCTTGCTGTACGGACCTGATGCTGCCCCATCAAGCCTCCCTGGCTTGCTCAATCGGATTATGGCTAAACCATTGAGCCATAACAGGGCCTATAGGGCCTCTTTCATACCTTAACCACTTATCCCACTTTGATCCACACAGTAAGTTCCCTGAACTCCACACAACACTCCACACATCCTCTGTTGGTGTTTGAGTATCTGAATGATAGCTAAGGGATATGTAGTTAATTGGGTGGTCCCTGTGAAATCAAACTGCACAAATGAAAAGATAAATGTGTGTGGACAACAAGTCCCTGTTGAGTGATCCTGTTCCAGCTCTATGGGCTGATATGCTCTGGTCCTCAGAATCAAAGCCAGAGAGCAGCTTTACCCCTCCCATTACTCAAACAGCATTTCTTTTGTGCTGTCCTGCTAATGAAAAACAGACATTCCTAACAATAGGACATACCACAAACAGATTTAAGCGCAAACAAATAACCAAACTGAGACAGGACTTATAGGAAAGAACAGACAAGCATTGAGAATGATCCCTGGAGGAAGTAAAGAAAACATTATTTTCTACAAAAAACATTAGTAACTTATCAAAGCACTATAAACAATGCTGCAAAAGTGTTTAAGTGCAATATAACTCGCAAAGCGAGAGAGATAGCATCAATGGTGTTTCTCTTTCATCCTTTGGTTTGCCTTTATAAATACATTTTAGAGTAGAGCAGAAGGTTCCTTGTGCCTGCAGGCTCTTCCTGCGGAGGTCTTCTTCTCTGATCAATCCCTCGAGTCCATTTGTAGGTCAGCCAACAGGCCAGCAGAGCAGACAGGCCCAGTCAGACATGCTTTTCACTTACTTTGGTCTTCCTTCGTTGACCAGCGGAGGAAAGACTCCAGCTGGAAAGACTTTGCCTTGTTTTTCTTTATCTCCCTTGTTGCAGACTGTAGTTGTTTTGGGGTGACATGATGCTGAGTTGTTCTTGCCATACGAGAGTGACTATGAATGTGCAAGCTGCCTAAAAATGGAACCAAAGTCTGGCTTTAGGAGCATAAGCAAAAGAACAGAAGGAAATACTAACTTCTACCCACACTGAAAGAATAAAGATTCCCCCAATATTTTCATCCTACTGCAGTCAGACTGTACAATGAGCAACAAACACTGCTTACCCTGAGTATGTATCATGACAATGAGGAATAAGGAAATGCTGCAAATTGATAACAGATGAAGCCATAACATAGTCTGGAACCCCCTCTTGCTAACGGCATACAGTACTTCGTAAGGTAATATTTTGTAATTATAGTTTTAGTTTTACACTTATATGGTGCTTACTTTGTTTCTCTCTTTTTTAACAACATTTTTCTCAGGCGCTGGGAAAGCCAGCTGCCCTTCTCCCGCACTTCTTTCAATGTTTTCCTGTTTCTAAGTTATTTTTTCATGTAAATACTATTTTTTTAAACAGAAACTTGTCTTGAACACGGCTGACAAGTTTTTTTTTAACCCCAGCTTTAATACCCACTTCATTGTCCCTGTAGGGAAATGTGTCCTCTGCATTTGACCCATCCATCGAATGTCACTAGGGGAACCCTCAGCAGCTGGGATTACTACATTGAAGCGCCCAGTGACCAATCTCCAAATGTTGATGCCTAGCTTGGTCAGAACACACAGTACAATGGCTTTTACTACAGAAAGGTCTGAGCCGGCATGGGAATCGAACCCATAACCTTCTTGCAGTTATGAGAGACCTACTCAGCCACTACTTCTACTACCATAGTCTTAATCTTGAATGATGCACTCATGTAAAATGAATAGAGAGTTACATATTTTTATGAAAGCACTAAAATTCATATTTATTTTTACAGGCAAAGTTAAGATTACCCATTATTTTAAATACATTCCATCCATTCCAAAACATCAGAGAAAACTGATCTAAACCTGACCTACAATGTTATAAAATCCTGATAGGTATGACTTCTTTATAATTTTCTCTAATTGGATTTTGCATTTAAAATTCATTTTAATAGGGTATAAAATATCTTTAATTATTCTAAATCCCTTCAATTTTCCCTAATGCCTGCTTTAAACTTCCACCACACGGGCACTGTATTCATTGCACGCTAACCTCAGGAGGACTGCAGAGGAAGAGGAGAATGGAAGTCTATTGTATCTTCACAGAACAATGAAGAGTGTGCGAGCCAGTGGTGTAAAACTGTCTGTGGTTGGACCAGGTGTCTACTGAAGGAGTCCCACGGGTCCGCTTTTTAAAGACATGCTTCAGCTGGCACAAGAATTCACTGCTTGTGAAGAGAGAGTGCATCTTGGGTAAGACCATATAAAAACTAGAGATATTGCTATTGATTGTGAGCAGCAAGAGAATAACACGATAATTGCATTTTGTTCAACATCACAAACGTATTCTAATTACACAAAAATAACGTTTTGCCAAATCCATATGCATTTCAGTGTTGTTTCAGTACACTATAAGTTGTTTCAGTACACTATAAGTTGTTTCAGTACAATATAATCATTAGGGCTGTAAATCATTTAATAATCAGTTGGTAGTTGCTTAGTTGTTTAAATCCCAAAAGATCAGTGAATATGGGATTTTGAATGGATTTGACCAAAACAAAGCTAAGGGATGCCCCTGGAAAACATGTTACACATTGGGTTGTATGATTAAAAATGTATGTCTTAATTAACATTGTTTCATTTCCTTCTGCACTCATATAATTATGCATGGTTCAGTGCCAAAAATAATTAATTGATTACTAAATAGCTGCCAGCTATTTCAATTATTGATAAGTAGACTCCTGCTGGAAGGGGGTGGGTGTAATAAGCCAAAACAAAAAATACTAGTTGTTTCAGAACAATCTATTCATACAATGCCATAAGGAAAACATGCATTATCAGAACGTAATATGTAAAATGGCGTGCCCAACCTCCAAAGGGAAAAGTGACCTCAATTAGCGCTGTATGGGCTTGTGAACAGGAAGGACATGACTAAATATAACCTCACACTAGCTTGGGTACAGCACCAGTTGTAGTCCCAGTTCAGCTCGAGTCACTATTGAAAAGACAGCTGGCACTCATTCATGTTCCCACACTGTGAACCACGTCCCGCTGCACCTTGCAATGTCAAACAGCCCATTCAGTCGAGCCTAAATATTTAAACAGTACATGTTGAAGGCAATCTTCTACAACCACTTGCATAAAAGATTTAATACCCCACTGACATGATATCCAGTCAGCAGAGAGTTATTCAGAAGAACTGTAGTTAGACATGTGCATTCATGGCTAAACGCTACAAGGACAACTGTGGAGACAAAGATACGCAGCTCAGCCAAGCGTAGGTCAAAGTCAAGAGCAAGGCTGAAATGCACAGGACAAGGTAAATATCTACAGTATACAAACATTTATCATGGCCCAGAAGTGGAGCAGGGAGGAAGAGGCTTGTGAATCCCATCAGTCATGGCTTTGGAGACTAAGGTTAAAACTATGCCAGTGCATTCTCTGCTGGAGTGAGCAAACAAACCAAGGACAGAGGTTTGCTAAAGAAAATATTGGCTTTCATTGCAAACACATTACTTATAGTGCTTAAATGGACTTGGGAGTTGAACTGGGGGAAATAACAGAGGTTCCTGAATCCTGATAAGTTGTATGTTTGTGAAGCATTCTGTGATTTGATTTTTATAGTGACACAGGCTAGTGGGCTTACAGTTAATGGGAGTGCGGTGGACACAATTGGGGTCAGCATGTATACAGTCCATCCTATAGAAGGAGTGTGATACAGATGCGGATACAGGAGGTGACCCGCACAGTGACAGGGTGCGACGTGACTTGATTAAGAATGCTGTAAGAGTGATAAAGTACCACCTAAATCCACCCACATCCCGTGACCCTGCAATAAGTCAAACACCAACGACAAGCACATGAACCATAAATAATCCTGTCGTAACTTAGATTGGAGCAGCCCTTTCTTGGCCCAAGTTTAGATTTATTTTTCCTCAGGAGCAAAAGTAGAAAAGAGGTTTTCTGGACAGAGCACAACAGAGCTAGTTTAACAGCAACAAGTGTGAACAAAATACACAGATGCTCATTTAGAAGGACAAGAAGCCAAATCACAACCACTTATTACAATCTCCTCCTTACCACAACTCGTGTAATCAACCAATACAACAAATCATATGAGGTTACCGGAGCAGGTGCCCGCTGTAGAGCCTCTTGGCATCAAAGCCAATCTCCTTCACTGATTTGAATAAAAATATCTGCAAACATTTGCTAGACCATTCAGGCTAATGTCCAATCTGTTGCTCTCTGACACAGTGCCACCATGCATCTCATTTTCATTCCTGAGGCGTTACTACCAACCTGCCAACACTTTAGTGTCGTGTGGCGGCACTACAAAGAAGGGAAGGCAATGAGAGGCAAGCAAGCAAGGAAAATATGCTTCTTTATGTCTGCATGATTTGTAACCATTTGAGCAAACTATACAACTCTCACTGCAAATGTGTTGTGGTATGAGAAAGGGGATATGGAAAAGGCAAATTTACGTTGATGACAATGATTAGGGTTGAGTACTTTTTAAGATCAGGTTCTAATGGTGCCAGAGAAACATCATCAGAATGCAAAACTGCCACTAAAAATAACATTGTGAAGCTTATAACGTGTCTCTGTGGTTTCTTGTGGATGGTGAAAATTCTATCCAATTTAACTCATCAAACACTATGCCCACTAAATCTTATTCTTGATTAGAATTATAGCAAAGAAACCAAAAGATTATTTTTGGTGATGGCAAGTATGATGCCTATACACAACTATTAATTATGACTACTAAGTCCTAATTGTAATAATGGAATGTTAAAATTATAATTACATATAAATAGGAATAATGGCATGAATGAAATGTATATAATTCTTAGATGATAAATGTCAACATAATATTAATATTAATATTAACATAATAAAATCAATATTCAACTGCAGAGGGAGATCTAGTTCTCTCAAAGTTCATTTTTTTTAAGTCTCATGTGATTCAAAAGTCTGCACTTAATTTTCACACAACTGGTAGATAAGACATAAAACAGCAGGATAAATTCATTGGAAAGAGACATAAATGAAAAATGAGGATAGAAGAACACGGCCCCATGACGATTTACCACTTTTCTTTCATGTAAAGCAACATTTTCCTCTCAATTTCCTCTTCTTATTTCACCACCGTCGCGGAGATCAGATCTGTCTCTTTTTCCGCTCCAACGCCATGATGAGGGTTGCATAAAATTAGCTTTTTGATAGAGGGGAGTGTGTCCGGGGGCAACACAGAAGCCCCTGTTTCCAAAGAGACTTCTTCTTGGCTCATCCCCCACACCCCCCAGTCACAACACCAGATCAGATAGAAACGCAACGAGCTTGTTTAAAATAGGACCCCATAGACATTCTTCTGAAGATTTGAACAAGCAGCGAGAAAAATACAAGACAGAAAACTTCAAACATGTCACAGCTTTGACTGCTGCAGAAAGTCTCAAACGAGGGTCCAGTCAGTGGTACTCAGTAACTGGAACACTGAAACATGTTGTAAATGTTCTAGTTTGTTACAACATGGGTGGAGAGGTTCTTCCTCAAGTGAAAGAGTTAAGTATCTCAGGTTGTTCAGCAAGGGAAGAATGGGGAATGGATTGACAGACAGATTGGTGCAGCGTGTGCAGTGATGCAGTCGTTGTATCGGACTGTTGTTGTGAAGAGAGAGCTGAGTCAAAAGGCAAAGCTCTTGATTTGCCGCTCAATCTACGTTCCCACCCTCAACTATGATCATGAGCTTTGGGTAATGGCCGAAAGACGAGATCGCCGATACAAGCGGTAAGTGAGTTTCCTCCGCTGAATGGCTGGGCATAGGGTGAGGAGTCATTGCTTTTCCTTGTCAAGAGGAGCCAGATGAGGTGGACACACTGTATGGACTGTCTCTCAGCGGCCTGGGAACGCCTCGAGAATCCCCCAAATGAACTGGAGGAAGTGTGCAACAAAGTGTGAAACTCAAATCTAAATAACTTGCATTGGACTTACAAAAACATTGACAAATTGTGTATGTTGACTTTTAGTGATTTGGTTGCCTAATTCTCCCATTAGCTTAACCCTAAAAATGACTCTCTGAATGGTCAAGCTCAGCACCTAGGACTTCTTCATCTACTAAGAATTAGAAAATGTATCCTTTATATCCAGTGACACTGGCAGCACTGGTTATATTTTTCTTTTGTTGAGTTAGTTCTACTATTATGGGTAGAAAATATCTTTAAAAAGACTGTTCTTGTACAATCTCTTATTTGAGATTACACCATTGTGACAACTGAAACATAGTAGTACAGCAACTACACAATCAGTTCAACAGAAACAGAAAAAACTGTAAGGTGAAGCTGTCATCTTTTGCCCTTCATGCGGTGAAACCAGACAGGTTTGAGCCTGGAATGCTTCATCTAATTTCTGCTTTCCCAGTCCAATTACAAGTGGCCCTTCCAACCGGAGCCCTCCGCGCCCTCCACACTCTCACGGCCTGTCAGACTCTGATATAGCGGGGCGGAGCAATATTGAAGGTCGGTCAGTTGGCACACTTAACCTCATTTTACCAACACTCTGCGCTCGCTCTGAAGAGTCTTTGATTGGTGTCCATTTGAAAAGCAGGCTTTGGCTGTGACAGCAGGGGTAGTACGCTTGAGTTGAAAAGATCAGAGCCTTTTTCATACACTCCTATAGTTGTAGCCACTTATAATGGATTTCAATTAAGCAGTAGGGGTAGAATGTGAGAAGCAATCTAGGTTGGAGCAAGAGAATGAGGCATGCAATATGTACACAAGCTAATGAAAGCCTAGATTAGCCTACATATTTACAAGGGGTCATGTGGTGTCGCCCACATATTAAAAGGGCTGGCAGCTGCTGGAAGATTGGAGCGTGTATGATATATTAGAAAACATGCAATATTCACTCAATAAATCTTATGCTTTCACGAGAGATTTGTCTAGGGAGGTGGTATGTCTCACTAAGCAAGCCGACGTTGAATCAACGTAATTTGAACGTCGTTGTCCGACGTAGAATATAGGTCACTGGTGGGTGCAGAATGAAAGTTTTCTCGACGTCGTTTCCCGACGTCACTTCAACCTCCAAATGTTACGTTGATGGCACGTCAATTCAAGGTTTGAATGTGGTACGGAACCGGTCGGGTCTGACGTCCTATCAACGTCTTATATGACCAAAATATTGACGTTTATATGACGTTCGTTTTCAGTCGTTCCCACTAAGCAAGCAGATGTCAAAACTATGTCATTTCAACGTCATCTGGACGTTCATTCAAGGTTGCAATGTGGTACAGAACCGGTCGGGTCCGACGTCCTATCAACGTCTTATATGACCAAAATATTGCCTTCATATGACGTTCGTTTTCCGTTGTTCCCACTAAGCAAGCAGATGTCAAAACTATGTCATTTCAACGTCATCTGGACGTTATCTGGACGTTCAAATGACGTCGCGGCCACTTCATTCAAGGTTGCAATGTGGTACAGAACCGGTCGGGTCCGACGTCCTCTCGACGTCTTATATGACCAAAATATTGACGTTTATATGACGTCCATTTACAGTCCTATTGACATACTTAACCTCTGCAGAATCACTCACTGGTCGAGACATACTTTTTGCAAATAGGCAAGGCAAGTTTATTTGTATAGCACAGTCAAAACAAAAGGAAACTCAAAGCACTGAACAAAAGATAGAAACAATCAAACAAGGCATTACAATTATAAATATTGACTGTAAATTAAAAAGAAACAAATAAAATCTCTCATAAAATCTCTCAGTTGAAGCAGAAACAGAAGTGTTTTAAACCTGGATTTTAACATTGTCAAAGAAGAAGCCTGTCTCACATTTCCAGGAAGACCGTTCCAGATTTTAGCCTTGTGAATCTGAAATGCAGCTTTATCATGTTTAGTTCTGACTCTGGGCAATAAACGATAAACACAGCATTCAAAAATCATTAGAACAACTGTAGTAGAAGGATATCAGTCATTATTGCAAATGGAGCTGCATTAAAAATCATGTTTCTCTACATCAAAGTACAAGTTAAAGCACACAGGGCACAGTGTTATGAACACTACTGTACTGAACAGTTCAGGCCAAAGTAAAAAAATATGATTGTAGCGCCTATGTTTGGATCAGTATTAAAACAGGCACAAGCTACACTCTAGGTTCCCCAGATGTAAAAACACAATCTGAAAGGCAGAAGAATGCATTTATTGAATGTTGAGGTTCCAACATGTGTCCTCTCTTGGTCTTCAGTCTCATTATAAGGTCCAAGCACAGCACCTGAAAATGTGGAACATGTTTAGTTTCAACATAATGTGGCAAAGTGATATAACAACACATAACTTTCTATTAATGCCTCAAACCACTCGATCCATCACCATATTAACAATTGTAAACCGCTTTGAGACTCAGATCTGCAGTGAAAAGGCGGTATATAAATAAAAACTTACTTACTTACTTACATGTGATACAAACCTTGGCACTGCACTAGCTCGAGACACTGGAAGACACTCAGTCTGAGAAACTTGGGATAAGGCTTTGGTCATTGGAGTAATTCCATGTAAAAAACAATTGCTAATGTGCATTTGTTTTGCACATGGACACAAATGAGCCCTGAAAGCTACTTACCCTGTATTACTCTACACATGTTGCATTTCCGAGGGGGCATTTTCCCCTTGTTGCTCTTTTCCCTCATCTTGAGTGAGTTGCTGAACAATCTGAGAAAAAGATAGATGTTTTCAAAGAGAATACACCAAATAATGGTTTATTCTAAAAACAACATATATACAGAACAACAATCAATGTGTGAGAGTGTGATTCTTACCTTTGAACACCTTCAACACAGTCTGACACCTGTAAGACTCAAACACACATGACACATTAGGAATACACATAGAACATTAGTTATTGCAACAATCATGAAATTATACTCTATGGATTTCACAATAATTGACTGCATTAGCAAAGGTAAATGTATTTTAATTAACATATGGCTGGTTTTAAAGTTTATAAGAAAAAGTAAGAAATTGAATAGAGTTGCAAGCGCTAGTTAGCTTGCTACCAGCAGATGAATGGATATTTAATATTTGCAGCTAACAATAACAAAAATAACAACTGTAGTGGCTCATTTAAACAGCCACAGTGAGAAGAAGTGAAAGTCTCTGACATTGAAGACCTGGGAAGACATTAAATCAATTTATTAAACAAAGCAATACATGAACATTAAACTCTCTTTCTGCAGCAGGTAACATCTGTGTGCTCCTATGGTCCCACATGGTCCCACATGGTCCCACACCTGAACTCAACTCCAACTGATGACATCACAGGTGTCTAAATGATGGGAGTGTCCCAAATATTAAAGCTGATCTCCCTGTTTTTAAACTTAGTTTACTAAGTACTGTTGTCTTTTTGCAGTTTATAAACCATTGTGAAATATACAGTAACTTTACATTTTAGAATTGAATTATTATTTTAAAACTCAAGAATCTTAACCTTTTTTAACACATAGTTTGTTGGACAGTCTAACCTAAGAATTCTAATGTGTTAAAAATAGTTTGAAATATGAAAAACAATATCATATTTTAAACTTTAACTTAAAAACTAAAAAAAGGTGTCTCCCTTTCAGCTGAGCAGTGCCAGCCGTTATTATTATAGATTCATGCACTGGCAATTCAAAATACAGATAATATACAAAATATACTTAACAAAATCCACGTATACGTGAGAAAACAACTTACTTTCTGTCTCCAACTCTTTTCAATGTATCTATATCTAAAAACTGTGCAGACTGTGTACTTACTAGAGAGGATGATTCCAAGTAAATAAAGCAGGGCAGCGACAGAGGTACAGATTCAACGTCATATCAACGTCTGGGAAGACATTGCTTTACGTCCAGATGCACACCTTACGTCGTTTAGACGTGGAAAACAGGTCCTCGACCGAGCGACTCACGTGTCAGGCTGTAAAGTTATAAGTTATACTCGCGCGGCGCATAAGTGTGCGTCGGTTGTTTAGGGTGTTATCTATTATTTTTTCACAGTAGTCAGAAAAAATGCCTGGCCGTGGTGTAGCGGTTGCGTAATGAGACTTCAGTCGCAACGACGCGGGTTCAAATCCCCGTTGGAAAACTTTTGACTTTTCACTTTTTAGCGAACAATTTTTCTGTTTGGTTAAAAACGAATAAACACTCAACATAAGATTATGTAGTGGCTAATAATAAAACTTGTGAACCCATGCATTTGCATAAAATCTCAAGTGCTCACCCCTTATTTGCAAACTTGAGATTGTTAGCACAACAAATGCATACATTCACAAGTTTTATTATTAGCCACTACGTAATCCTATGTTGAGTGTTTATTAGTCTTTAACCAAACAGGAAAAAATAGTTCGTTAAAAATCAAAACAAATATGTAAAGATAATAATACACACACGTGGGCTCGAACCCACGTAACCAAGACTGCACACGTTTGCTTAACCACTACACTACCGTCAGGTTCACTTATATTGCTTCACAGCCTATATATTGTATTGCTAGATCAAGACGTACTGCGTCGGACGGCCGATTACCTGTTTTCGACGTCTAGGGGAGGTCGGGATTGAACGTCATATCCACGTATATGGGAGGTCATTGTTTTACATCCAGATGCGCACCTTGCACAGACGTCGTTTGGACGTAAATAAAAGGTCACGACCGACCGACGCGATATTGACGTGATCTGGAGGTTGAGTGGACGTCGGATGTTTAGTGGGGTAGGTTATAGACAGGAAGCTCCACAACTCGTCTGAGTTTATGTTCTATTGATTTTGGAGCTGCTTATAACAGATCATTTTGTCATACTGCTTACTGAATTAAGTAAGTAATCTTTATCTATATGTCACATAACATAGATCTACCATCACCAAGTACATTAGGGTGTATTAGGATATAACTCCACACAGGGTGGTGGTAAGCAACTATTGTATACTTGATGTAATTAGGGCTTCTTATCTCTGCCACTGGTTTCTCCAACCACTACCAACCATGTTTCAACAAGTTAACTGACCCGGATTCTTAAATCGTATGGGTTAGCAAGTTCACTCACTCATTCACAAATTCAGGCGGAATGCATTGGATGACGCAAGAAAAATGTCACATGTTTGTGGTCTAAACATTATATAAATGATCGTTTTCCTTATTAAACCAATATTTCCAATACATGATACAGACAATGCAGATACTTAAAATAATTGTTTTAATTTTTTCATTTTACTGTTGGGATGTCACATTGAGATTACCAATATATTTTTCATGGGAGTTAGCCAAGACATCAGCGGGTCAGTTACTTCTAATAAAAATGGGTATAATCATATAATGATAACAATTATCTAATCTTTGGATAATAAAGAAAAGTATGCCACCAGTAAAATCATGGTGAATAATGGAGAGGAAAGGGTAAAAGGAAGAAGAATGGTGGGGTCAATGGGACATCTCAAAGACCTTGAACACAGTGGAAATGGGATCACGAGATAAAGAAAAGCAAGTGGAGGTAGCACTCCAAAGAGATTAAGGATCATCTGCATTTTGGCTTTTCATTCATCTTGCCATAATCGTTTCGCACTAAGGGGCCGAGACAGCGCCCCCGCCCAAATGGCAGCAATCTGAATGAGTGATCTTGACAAATTGGGCTGCTCAGGAGGAGAGGGTGCTCCTTTGACTGAGTAGATGGCTGAAGACGCAGGGATGTCTCGTGCAGGACAGAGATATAACTATAATTGGCTTCTTTCCCTAATCTCCCTCTGCCAACTCTAGAGGGGAAATGTGATGGAGTATTTAAACTGCTGCACCAGCAAAAAATGCAACAAAATGTTGCCTAAAATATTATATAGTGAGAAGATTATTGATTAGGCCATGGAAGAACTGTATAATAATGATATTAAAGGGGCCCTTGTAACCCCAATAAAAATGTATATTGTAAAAGACTCCAAATGAGACTACTGTGTGCTGCTGTGTGTAGCATAGAGATTTTGTTTACAGAGTTGCAGCTTGGATGTTAAGAGCTTTGATTAATAAAAAATACTCACTAAAATGCACTAATAACTCGTCATCATAGTAGAAAGTTAGGATCGGAAAAATAATCAAGGAGAAATGAATTAGTTCTGGACACTTGTAACCAGTACAGTTTTTTTGTGTGTGTAAATAACACATGTCTAACACCTGAGATAAAGCAATCCATAAGGATTAAATAAATGCAAGTTTATACTTGGTCTTGTGTAAATTATACTTGTATTATTCTGTTTAGCTGTGCTTCACTATTTTTAATGTACTGTGATTATTTAGGATTTGAATGCCTTGGATGATTGCTTCTATCTTGTTTTGTTAAAACACTTTGATTTGCCCTGTGCATGAACTGTGCCATACAAATAAAATTGCCTTGCCTTGCGTTAATAGCCTTTTTAAAATATATTGTGCAGTCTTGTTTTCAACTGTATAGTATTGTGAAAATCTGAGTAATTCTCAGTAGATCACAAAAGCCTTTAGACTTCAAAGCTGGATTATTGTGTGACTGGACATACCAATTCCACACTGGCTAACTTCTTCCCAAGAATTACCATTAAATTGTCAAACAAGAAGCTAATCGTTGGTTCCGTTTGAAAATATCCTCTGACCTTTCAGCGAGGTCTTAGAATTAATTTTAAGCTCTGCAGATCATGTCTAATTTTATGCTTATATGGATTTACACATTCACCCTATAATGGGAATATTTCTCTTGGCTGAGAAATGTCTGACACAGTTAGATGTTAACGGCTGGTTTTATTTAATTTTCTGACAAGCCTGAGAAAGGTGATTGTATACATTATTCTTTCGTTCCAGGGGGGAAGGCCATTTGTCTTTGAAAGTGCTGGTCTCTTTCTGTTTTCTTCACCATACCTGCCTCAACTTTCCCAAATGAAATTTTAGAAATAGGCCAATTTACCGCTAAAGGCTGTTTCCTGCTATGATATACGCACACAAAAAGATGGATACAGTGGATATGCAGAGAGATGGGGTTTGATTTCACACAGAGGGAAAAACTGGAAGAGGAGGCTCTAATATGAGTGTCATCTTTGAGGATAGACAGAAATGCTTGATTTGCAGTTTTGGACTTTAACTTCTCATGCACAAAGAGACTAGAGTTTGAGACGCAGCTCTTGATCTTTCCAATCAGCTGCCACGACAAGAGCTACTCAGATATTCAACAAGCAGAAACAAAAGCGGCTGTCAGACACAAGAAGTTTTCCCAAGTCAGAGAACTTTGGGAGAAGTTGGAAAACACAGAATGCAATAGAATGGGACAAGAAAGCACAGATGGAAATTCTCCTCAATATTGGGGCAAAGTAATGAGGCTGACAGTGGAATTTCCAAGAGTGCACACTTCTTTGTTCACCAAATACAGATTTCAAAGCAATAATTAACAAGCAACATGTTTTATTTTTTTTGAACATAAGTCTTACTTAGTCCTCTATGAACCTCTATGGTTGTTGGTTTTTGACATAATTTGTGAAGAAGCATTTCTCATAAAGTTGTAGGAAAGGCCCATCTGTTGACGGGTTCAGAGTGCAGTTTTAAGGGGATCACAGTCAAAGGAGGCATAGGGGTGGGCTAAAGCAGGAGTAGCATTTATGCCTTTCAATCTCCCTCTGGAAATGGGACCAGTTACATTTCCATTAGAGAGGAACTATAAAACACCATCTGTAATGAGATTACAAAGGACCAGTTAGAAATGAGCCAAAAAAACCTGACTTAATTACAGAAAGTCATATTGTAATCAGGATCCTGTACTTTGTTTTTCTGAATATCAGATGCGGATCCTCTCAAATCCACAGGGACCCTCCATCACGCACAGCCTCTCAAACGAGATCATCTGATGCTAATTTTCCAAACAGGAAACCACTTAAAGATGCGTCCTGATTGAGTCAACTTAGCATGTGTATCAATGGCTAATGAGAAAATGGCTCCAAATTCATATTGAATGAAAGGTGGAAACTGAGGATCCATTGTTTGACATACATTTAGTGAGTGAGCAGTTCCTGCTTGAGGGAGGCAGTTTCCGCCATAGAACAAGGACAGGGAATTAAGTGAGCCTCTTTATTCAAGAGGGGGCGAGAGGGTGCCATAGCAGTCAAAGGGTGTCACAGCCACACTTGCATCTCCATTATCTGTCATTCTGCCAGTCCATCTGTTTGTCTGTCTCAGCTCTCACACGATGACAAACTGCACTCAAAGGGAACATGTGTCAGATGTACAGGAAGAGAGAAGAATAATACAACTCTCAATGTGACCAGATATTCACCAGCCCCTTTTCAATTAGCACACTCACTCCAAACGCCAAGTATTTTCAAAGACCTCTTTCAGAAAGACATCAGATTGACAGCTCAGCCGTGCAGCCTTTAAATATGGTCTCAAATGAATAAAAAGTGTAAAACGTATAATTCAACATTTCTGTGTATTACAATACAATACAATTTATTCTTGTATAGCCCTAAATCACAACAGAAGTCATCTCAGAGGACTTAACAAAACCATTGAAATCACCAACACAGATCAGAGAATCAACAGTTAAAGCACATAAAGAATATAGAACACATGTTGATAAATGTCATACATGTTGTAGAATGTTAAAGTGTCCTGGATCATCACCACAGTCCTTCTAGTTGGACACTACCTGCCCAACAGACCCTCCTGCATCGGCAAGGAAAAACTCATAAGTGTGTCTTATGCGCAAACAAGTATTGCTTTCAAATGACTTCATACATCATGACCCAGCATAAGAATCAATGTTCTTTCATAGTCGTTCATAGATATCTGAAAATCACAACTCATTTTTCTTCACATTGATAAATCTTGATATTCAATTCAAAGGTTCTGGGGCGACAGAGCATTGGCCTTTGGGCCTGAAGGTTGTGGGTTCGAGCCGACCACGCGACCTACTTCAAGAATCCCACTGGTGACTGCTGTCGTTGTGTCCTTGGGCAAGACACTTAACCCCACTTTGCCTGAAGCCCCCGCTGAGAGATCAAGGCTCCTGTGGACTCACCACCTGTAGGAGGATCAGTGAGGGACTGGTGCTTTTTGTAAAATTGAAACATTGTGAGCGGCAAATGACAAGCCTCCTAATGCATCTAAAATCTTGAACAGTCTTCCTGAAAATGTGAGACAACATTCTCTGACAAAGTTCAGCTCCAGGTTAAGAACAGTTCTGTTTAGCTGTGCATACAACTGAGGGATTTTGATATTTATGATGTTAATGCCTTGTGTATGAACTACAGCCCGCTGATTGATGTCTCACGATTATTAAGAAATGAGCCAATAATCGAAATTGAGAGAAGTTGCAATGGCAATTTTCTCATGTAACACAGCCCTAGTTATTCAAGAGTATTTAGCGCAGTGGCATTGTTACGCGTGTGTGCTGCAGCCAGCCTCTCCTTGGGGCGTGCCCATGTGTGAGAGTGCCACAGAGCCACCATCACAGCAGCTGCACCTGCTCTGCCTCAGGCCTCAGGCAGAAGCAGAGCATGCAGCACTCATTGTAATGCATCTATTCTGCTGGAAAATGTGACAACTGCTTTGCTCAAACCAACTATTGTGATGATTCTCACAATTGTAGTATCCGCAAACATTTTTCTAAACGTATCGTACCAGATGCTAAACAGAAAATACAAAGGTAAGTAGTTTTGCTTGCATCTTCCTTCAGGCTCTTAAAGTCTACTGAAGGACATATGCTGCTGTGTACAATGACAGTCACAGTGGAGGATATATCATTATCTGTTGAAATGCCAGACTGCACAGTTATGTTCCAATTATGTCCCCAAGGCAATATATAAGGGCACTAGCCAGCAGCAACAAAAACAAGGCACTTCGAGTTAAGACTGTAGGGTTGAAACAGATACTCAAAGGACGGCAACTAATCAACTATTGAAATATTTGTCAACTAATTTAGTAATTGATTAATTTTGAGCTATACCTGGACAAATATATACTAACAACAGAATGACATTGACATGAAAAAGTATCACAACCCTAGTTGGAACTGCTCACTGACAGAGAAATGACTGATAATGACTGGATAATTGTAACACATATGCCCAATATACAAATTATATAAGGCAATTTCACACCTCACAGGCTACACCAGTCGCGGCCTTCGCTGAGTAATTATCTATTTCTCTTACACGTCTCCTCCAAACAGCGGGCAATATCCTAAACAGCTTTATTGGTGTAAACAAAGTAGCATTTCTAGAAAGCATTGCACTGAGGTCCTTTCACAATTTCATGAGAACATGCAAACAGGTGGTGAGGGGACCAACCCCACAATCAAGAGCAATAAACAGATATTTGCTGAAATAATGGTGAATCACGTATGTAGGCATTGTGCACCGTCTGCTGCAAAGCTGTGCTCAGTGTGGCAGGGTTTTTTTAAACAGCTTAAGGGCTGTTGATGCTAATAATTTCACAGTGTAACCAGAGCACTCTTCAGGTGCTCAACAATATGCTCTCTAAAATGACCTCTGACATCAGTGTGAATGAATCAACATCGGGAGAAGAGGAGGCGATACTAATACGAACCTAGACGAACAACACAAGTGGGAAGAGCAATTCTCGGGGAAAATCTATGCAGCTTTTTGTTGGTATAGTCATTTATTCCAGTTCAAATCAGCTGATAAGATTACACAACCCACTGCAATGCCATAGCAATCAAAACATATTACTTTTATATCTGGAGAATTCATATTATTTACCATATTTACAAGTGTAGATTATATTTTTTGTGTTTTTATTTGTTGTGTCTGATCTGTGTTGGCGGTTTCAATGGTTCTGTTAAGTTAAGAGATGACTACTGTTGTGATTTAGGGCGATACAAGAATAAATTGAATTGAATTGAAATGAAATTCTAAACAACTAAGTAACACAATAGCTAGATTAATGGGTTAGCAAAAATAAACAGCCATAGTCTTTGTTTTGTGTGCCTTAATAACGGAGTAAGAGTTTCTGGTTAAACATATACAAAGATAATTATGTGAGAGTGGACATTGGGGGAGGGCAATGCTTGGTCCCTCATTATAATCTATGTGTACTGCCAGTCAATCACCACCTGTAAGCATGTGAAATAAAATGAAAGCCAAATTAGAATCTTCCTGTAGGAACCAAGCCCCCAAAAGAGTCTTTCTGGCCCATTTTTCTGTAAACAGAGGCATGACAAAAGCACAACCTCATATAAATAAATCTTTACTTACAAGAAGGAAACAGATAAACAAACTTTGATACTGGGGAATGGCATTGTCGCTTTTGCTTCCTTCCTGCTCAGTTTTGCAGCCAACTGTACAGGGTGTTTGGAGCTGCTCTACATACAGCATTGCAAGGAAAGCCTGGTGAAATTAGGCCATTGAGGTCATAGGGGGACTAAAACAACATGCTACGAGCTTGAGTGCTGCTGAGACCGCTGCACTAATTTAAGGTCAGTTCTGCCATTTCCGCCGACCAAACATTGAAAGTGTCCACATTATTTTATATTACAGGTTAATTGTCTGACTGTTTAATAGCAGTAATTATCAATAATCTTCTCAAATGCTGGATGATGACCACTTATAGGAGCCAAAACCCTCAATCCAAGAAATGGAATGTGTGGCCCTGGCTTCATGAAGGCTGCAGCTAAGCCTCGGACACACTCCTGGAAAATTGAGCCTTCAAAGACAGGCTTATGAATCCCATCTCTGACAAAAGACGGGATGGAATTAGTGGGATTTAGGGGCATCACTACGAGGCAGCCTGGTATTAGCGGTGCTCTTCACACGTCTACAGCCAGACTGGATCGCAAGCCTTCTTTAGAGAACAAAATGTCACAACAAGCGCTGCATAGGAGACAGCTGCAGAGCCTGGAGACAGCACTGTTTCTATGTCTGGCCCATTGGAAGAGATCCAATGGGGAGTTATGAAGGAATGCTGGAATTTGAGCTTTGGCAGCCAAACACTGATAAATGTTGTAAAACAGAGCAACTATGTTTGGAGCAGTAATGTCTAGTGGCACTGACAAACATGATTGGAAACATCTTAAGCCCAGGAAAAACTTGACTTGAGTCTCTTTTTTTTAGCATGGCTGAGCACATAATACAACAGCTTAGCCATTGGAAAGAATGAAAAGAAAGAAAATGGGTTTAAGTCCCGCACAAGTCCGTTCCACATCATGGCACAAGGAAATGTCTTTCTATTGATGTGGTCCGTCAAGTCTGGTTTGCTTTATTCCCAGCAGAGGCATCCACGACCAAGCACCTTGAGTGTTCAGGGAGCTGCTGACCACACCCTCGGAACAATGACCCCAATAAAACTAATCACACATCCATAATGCCAACAGAGGTAGCTGCAGGAAAGAGAAAGTGGTGTTAAATCTGAAATAAGTACCCAGAGAATTGGAGGAAAAGATTACAAATGGACTATTGCACACGTGAATCAATCTTCGCATTTCCCACTTGTCAACCAAAAATCTATCTCGCCTTTCTCAAGAGCCATGCAGGTCCCAGATCGCAGGATTAATGTGGAGGATAGCCTATTGTTTCTGCAGTCGTATTTTGATATGGCCTCCCAGGAGGACTCTATCACGTGCCCCTGTGACACAATAAGAGCATTCCAGGAGCTCCCTTTCTCTCCTCCATCTGCGTCCAGGCTTCCAATGGACTGGGTTAACACTGGATATAAAACACATACATTCCACGTGTATTGCTGAGTCGTCGTTCCCCACTATACCTATAATGTCCCTTGCTTCTGTCTCGTCAGCCCCAGGAGGACGGTCCGGTGAACGGGTGGAGCGGACACATCCTGTTCCACTCACCATGCTGCGCCGTAAATACATTGCGGCACCAGGAACAGCAGGTGCTATCAGCCCCTATCATTAATTATCCTCACTGCATCACTCTGGGACCTCTCACGCCAAAACTCCACATCTCTATCTCTGCTCCATCTTCTCCCTCTGCAACCAGCCTCCCCCACCATATCTCAAATTCCAGCCATTTATTTCACATTTGCAGACACCATTTCAATACTGCAGTTTTTACTCCTTTTCTATGACAAATGCAGTGGCTTGAAAAAGTAGATCTAAAATGCAACTTGCTCACATTTTGTTATGTTTAAAACAACTAACATGAAGATTTTATTTTGGAATGTTTTTTGTTTTTTTTTAAGAAAAAACTGAAACGATGTGTATAGTATGAGTTTATACTTTGTGGAACCCTGTTTTTCTGCAATCACAGCAGAATTTTGAGCATGACTCTACAAGCTTTGCACATCTAGTCATGTGTCTTTACAAAAACACTTTTTTTTCCTGTTAACAGCAGTTTTCATGTCTTTCAATTGGATTTAGGTCTGGACTTTCACTCTGCAATACCAGAACATGATTTTGTTTTTTGTTTAAACCATTCCAAGTGCTCTCCTTGTTCGGCTTAGTTTAGGTGGACGATTATGTATTGGTAAATTTGCAGTGGTGCCTACTCTTTTCATTCGGCTCAAAAGTTGATAACTAGTGTACAAAGGCACAGGTTTAAATACTTACATTGCAGACGTGTTGATTTAAATATCTTCTTGCACACAATTACTCATTCTAAAACGTTCCTTTATTTAGTAGATTCAAAGGTTTCTACCAGCTCACAGACATCAAGACTGTTCAATCTCTGGAGGCACCTTATATTGTGTGCACCATGTACACTTGTATATTGTATATAGTAATTGTAATAATTCTATTTTAAATTTATTCCTTACAAGTACTTTTTATTTTGTATTCTGTATTATGCCTTCTCTTTTATTCTGTATTATGCCTTCTCTTTCTGACTGTTGCACTGAGCCAAAGCAATTTCCAAGTCTGTGACTTCCTGTTACTTACGTGGCAATAAAAATGATTCTGATTCTGAGATAGCCCTTTCCTTCACCAAAGAGCTTTTACATTCATAAGCAGCACTAAATGAAAAAGGCATGAGAAACTCCCAGGGGTAAAATCCAAATGAAATCACCAGAGATATAAAAGGTGGTGTGGTGCTGAAGTGAAGTTGGAGCTCTTAAGGCGGCCACAGAAAGGAAATATTAACAAGGTAAACCTTACATTTAGGGAGACTTTAATGCAATATATAGGTGGATAGGTTTGAAAAGCATATTGCCAGTTCTCCTAGGATCCCCCTTTAATAATTAATAGATAGATACCAACCCTTTCAAATACTGTATCTGCACAGTTCACTAAAAAAATACAATGAACCTTTAATAATTCATTCAACCATGTACTCTTGCTTTCTCTTCCCACATGACCATATATGGACAGTCAATAAATATTTCCCAGAGCATCTTATTTGTATTTTTAAATGAAAAAAAAAACTATTTGCCTCTCACTATATTATGGTATTTATGTTTTCACTTTCACAGTTTAGTTACAATAAATATGGGAACTGAGTGTAAATCAATACAGATCCTGCTAAATTTCCTATTGATTTACATCTACAAGTGGAGCAAAGAGATGGTTGAAAAGGAGATAATGAAGTAGAAGAAGTATCTCTACTGGATGTGTTCATAACATCAGATACAGATACCAATAATTGCTAACCAACATCACATGAAATAAACCTAATTTTGGATCAGTCGTGATGTCTAGTGTGTTGTCAGGCTGGGTAAAATGCTTTCAGAACCCATTTACACATAGGGACAGAGCTCTTTCATGTTGTTTTCTGCTTGAGCTAATATGACCACAATCACATAATCAATTCTAAAGGTAAGAAGTGTTGTCAGGCCTGAAAAGAGCTCCTCATAGCTGCTCACAGTCACATACACTCACTGATGCAATAAACATCAAAGTAACCTTCTATTCTCTCCTCTTCCTGATGAATAAAGACATTTCACATTGACTCACAGGATCAACGGCATAACTCATACTTGAACTGTTAATACATTAGCCCATTATAACAACTTCAAGACATTCACCCAAAATGAATGCAGTAAACCATCACATCTAACAAAAAACGATGAGACATTTTTGATGTGTTTGGCTAAAATTGAAAATGCAGTCATTCTGACAATACTTCAGAGTGCAAGAGCAGACAGCTGTCTTCTTGTTAGACAAGTGCCCCCTGCTGGTAGAAATCCGGAACGAGCTCATATTCATGCTATTTTTTTTTTCTTTTAAATGAAGCCCAGATGAGTTTCAGACATTTTCCATGTTGTAATACTCAAAAGGAGTGAGGTACGGCATGATATGAAAGGAATAAAACGTGGTCCAGATTAACAGTCTACAATGTGCACTAATGTATAGCGAAGGACTGATCGTTACTCACAACTTAAGAGAGTATTTAAGAAAGACTTCATACGCCGTACGAGAGTACAATAACTCCAACAGTGCATACACTATACACATGAGTCCGAGCGCGGTCCTACATGATATGTTAAAACACAAATACAACATCTAACTGCTAATTATCCCACAATCCAAAGTTGTACATTAGGACTGTCAGTATATGCTCTGGTAACCTTTTGATTGTGTTAAACCATACATACTGTTTTTGTATGGTTTAACCACACCAGAAGAAAGGAGACAGTCTGACTGTGACCCACTCCTCTGTCTCCAACTTGTCAGCTGCTATAAACCGCTATTTTACACATGTTTTACATCGTTTAGACCTACCTTCTTCCGGGGCTGCCATTTCATCATATTTGTAAACCAAAATGGAACAGCATTAAGATATTAGATGAGTAGAGAATGTAGATTCAAAGATATCCACAGCGCAAGTCATGCTCCCTCTCGACTTCTCTCGATTTTGCAGCAGATTTTCTCCAAGAAGAGATGCATGATGATGTGCGAGGCGAGGCTTTGCGGCAGTTTTTTCAATACAGCACGGTCCTCGGAAGAAAACTAAAGCGGTTTAATCCACAGTTTGGTCCGGAAAATACATCAAAGACACATGGTATCAACTGACAGTAACTGGAAGAAAATGTTTCCTGCGCGTAATGCCTAAGTATGCGTCCCCCGGGCGCCCGCTGCTTCCACGGTCTTCGCACTGATCAAGCGGAAAAATATGTTTTCCCAAACTTTTGTGCGGGCGCCGTGATCCCTGTAAATAGGTTGTGTCCAGTCTTTTGAGTGACGCCAAAGAAAAAACGCGTAGAGTCCAGCGGTTGGTTTAGTGTCTGAGTTTGGAAAGTGAGAAAGGACACGACAAAAAAGAGAACAGCACAAGACAAGTATTAGTTGTCGTTGGAGGAGTCGTAAAGATGAAAAAGTCCACGGAATTTCTGTGAAAAGCTGGAAGGATATCCTGATTCCTATAAGAGTAACAAACTGGACTAGAGACCAGAGCGCTCGGATGACTTCCTTCCCTGCGCTCTTCAGGCTCTCAGTTTGGGAGAAGCGCTGGAGACTGCAGGGTCATAGCGCCGCCTGCTCCATCTCAAATGTGCCTTTTACTACTACGCTCTGCTGACGCTGTCATACAGGCAGGCGAGAGAGAGAGCTTCGTTTCTTCGGGCTTTCAAGGTCACTTTTCTCCATCCACCCTCACAACCAATAACTGGAAATTCAATATTGGCATGTTCAGGTCTTTTAGATTTGATTTGGCGTAATACATTTGAAAAAACCTCCTGATGATGACTTTAACTGACACACTGGTATACCATCAGCTATGCTACAATATCCAAAGCAAAGCATATAGTAAAACACAATGATCCAATATCATTGTGGGCACAGAGTGTGTCGTATTAGTGTAGATTGAAAATTATTTTCTTTCTGATACTCAAACAGATAATTTATTATCATTCTTTCATGTGTGGATGTTTGCTACCATATAACAAGAAAATACACTGTGACATTAATGCAGTAATAAGATTAGTACTCAAGCCTATTGGGACTAGTTTAAGAGAACCACATTAATTAGTCTTCTGTGAAGTGTGCTGCAATGAGTTTTGACAATAAGCCGGTAATTTAAACTGGTTTATGTAATGGAGTTAGTAGAGCTGTGTTTTGGTCAATAAGGCCGTGTGTCTTCGGGGTCAGGGGGTGACAAGGTGCTGTCCAGGGTCACTCTGACCACAAAAGAGTCAGAGGAGGATGGGACAGGCATATGGCCCTATGGTGGGACCCCTGCTGGGCACACTTGGTTTTACACATGAGTGAACAAGGACAATATACTTCACAGCTGTGCATTTGGGAAACACTGCATATTCACTCAGATGTTATGTTACTGTACAAAAACCAAACAACAATTTATGACACATATTTCTGTTACTATATGAGTAATGGCCGATATTTTCTACGGATCTAGGGTTGTCAAAAGTATCAAAAAGTAGAATGTAGTAATTACTAAAATTAGTATCAACATTTGAGCAAATAGTAATAGTAAATAAATGTACATGGACATGACAACATTTGACACTCCTTTTATTGATACATTTAATAATATCTGAAGAGCTTGTATGTGGCCCAAAAAAAATCTGTTAAAAATTACTGCTCATTGTCCAGAAAGAGCGTTAATGAATAATCACGGTGGAATTGAAATTGGCACCCAGTATTGAGATTTTTATTTTCTGTTATAAAAATCTAGTTTGAAATATCATTAAAACAATAAACTGACCACAATACTGCCATATAGGACTATTGACATCTGAAGCCCGTACATGGAAGATGAATGACACGCTGTATAGATGACAATAAACAGCAGGTACTAGAAATGTTTGAACAGACTCTCAATGTTTTACCTTCTAAAGCACCATTGCAGACAGCACTTCCTCAAAGGCTTGTTTGATGATCAATAAAACCACTCAAACAGCGTTGAGCCCACAGTTGTTCATGGAGGAGCCTGTCATCTGGCATCTCCATACAGGAGCCTGCTCCCTGTGCGTGCCTCTGCTTTCCCAATCACAGCCGCACAGGAAATCAGACCCCAGTCTTTAGAGAGAAACAAAAACCTCCCTCTTTCATTTTCCACAACTTGGAGACGTTTAAAAGTTTGTGCTTCCTTTTCTTGTTCTTGCCAATCATGCCCTCAAAAATGTCCCAATGTATGTTTACATCGAGGCGGGTTTCAAAGGGAACAGTCAGCCTGGTTCACAGACATTTTGAAAAGTGTATGACTTTCCCAGCTGTCCATCAACTGTAATGGACAAAAAAGTATATAGAGAAAACCTTGGTAACCAATTGTTTCAATCACATGATAAACAAATAGAATAACATATTCTATTCTAGTCATATCATTCGTCAGCCATTTTTTCAGAGGCATCTTTCTGATCTTTTAAGGTTTTCCACAGTGAATCATAGAGGTTTTTATATTTAATCTTGATCGTTACTGTGTTAGAATTAGGGAATTGACAGCATCAATCTTGTCAATATCGATATGTCATATCAACTAATATTTCTGGGGGTTTACAAGTGATTAGCAAGTCCAGCCTACTGGTCGACACAACAATGATACAACTCAACAAAAAACACACTGTATTATGTGCCTAATTTAGTTTTCAATGGTCAAAATTTACTTAAAATTAAATAACAGGATAACAAATAAATACATACTAAATACAAATAAGCTTCTGTTACCTGAGAGATCTACTCTGTTGTGCCATAACATCCTGTCTATGCGGTGGAAGCATTTTTGTCCTATTTGTTTTGTTAAACATACTGTATGCTTCCGGCAAAGTGTTGGATATTGCATTACAAGTTTTGGAATATTGGCTCTAAATATTGGTATGTTGTGGTCAACCTCAAGTTAGAATCCTTACCTGGGTTTAAGTCTGTCATACATGTTTTTCAAAATGTAACTGAGTATTCATTAATGACAATTTTCTTGGATTTTTTTCAATGACAGTACATTACAATAAACATGCTGAATATTTCATCTTTTAAGACAAGGCAAGCCAAAGATTCACATAGGCATCATTTATTCTGTAGAGGGGAATTTATAACCACAAGGATTCAATTTGGAGTATTTGACAGATTGCCTCCATGGAGAGACATGGCAGATGGGTGAATCTGTTTTGCAATGCTTTGCAATGTATAATAATAAGTGTTACGTGGCAAATGGCCCCTGCCCCCCCTGAACATCACTGGAAACAAATAGGCCTCATCAACGTTCATTCATTCGTTCATTCACTGCACTGAGCGAGCTCCATTCTTCGAGGATGTCGTGTCAGGAGTTGCCGTGTGGCTTGTGTGGGATGGGGGATTGTCTATGGGTGAGTCCATGCATGCTTGTGTCTTAGTTGGAGCTGGCGGTTGATTAAGTGTCTGCAGCCTGAGGGGGGATAATGAGAGCCTCTAATTAATGAGCCTATGCATATCTCCGAGTCACAGGGTACTATCGGCACAGAATAACTCCACTCACACACAAAAAATTGCACACCTCCATTCCTCAGCGGGGATGTTTCTCTGCACCACACAGCATTTCTCCTGGGATCCCCAGCTGGGAGCGTGTCAGTTGGGCTGCAGCTTCTGATAAGTGTCCTCTAATAGGGATGGATGGGGTGAGGACGGCCCGCTAAGAGAAGGTCATGTGGACTGACCACCCAACATGCCCCAAGCTACAGCTAATGTTGTGGTTCCTGAAAACACCTCCAGATCCTGTTTATTGGTCTAGCTCTTGCCACAGGGAACAAAATGTTGTCATATTGACATCTAGAACAGACTGAAAACAAGTTTGTAACTGTGTCACAGGTTTACGTTACATAGAATATAAAGCATCATCATAATGAATAGTGATGGTTGGTTTAATTGTCAAGTCAATCTGTGATTAGACAGTCCCCTGACTTGATAGGGAAAGGGCTCACTACTGGGTATTAAACGACTTCACTCAAGTTTCTTTGGAATTTCTTCTTCCTTTTATTTTTACTTTCATCAGGTGAAAACCTTCAAACAGTGCACACAAAAGAAACCCAGTATAAGGACAGGTAGGTACTCTAACAACAACTTCACAGATAAAAACAACGTCCAACTAGGTTAGCGTTTATAAACTTTAGCAAAAATATCACAACTATACAACCATTTACATTTTTAAATATATTTCCATTCTTGAATAAACCGCATTTGATCTCTATTAGTTACTCTCAAAATCATGATACATTAACAATTTTATTCTTGATAGTTTGAGTTGATAGGTACAAACAAAGTGAAATTACAAAAGTTGAGAAATACAAAACTTGAGGGGCTCTTTGAAGTAGCAAAGATAGATTAACATGAGTACTTTCAGTTGGAACACATAGATAGCACAAACACTTGGATTAAGTGTAAAAAGCTTTGTCTAAACAATATATTATAAAATACCATTCAACTGTCATAGACATCTTTTTGGAATTAAATATTTGTAGTACAGTCCAATTGCTGTATTGAAGCAGACGTCCAAGTTGTGTTAAAATGGTTAAAGAAAAGTGACATGAGACGCACTGAGATGTTTCTTATGCTCACAAGCCCTCAACACACCCCCTAATTTCCCCATCTTGGAGTTTGGACTAAAGTGCAAAAAGAAGCCCCATTTTAACTATGACTGTACAATGGTATTTTATAACTAAAAGCCACTCCCTGATTGCGACTTCAGTTGCTAGAAAAATAGTTTAAAATACTTTTCCCATTTATGTTAAACCTAACAAATATACAGAATTAAACTGGTCAATGAAAGTCTCTGATGTTCACATTCCCCCTGTGAGACGAAACCCTAAACACCCCAGCGTCTCAGCACATGACGAGCACATCGCTATCAACACACAAACGTTGCCTCTTACCGGCAGTCCCCCAGTAGTTGTGTTGCGAGTCCCCGTTCTGTCCAACTCTTTTTCTCACACGATCTCCTGCGTAACTCAGATGCCTCTCTCCTCATCGGTTTGTTTTGGTCTCTCCTTGAGCGGAAGTGCGTTGCTTAAACCAGTCCGGCCGCACGCCGCTAATTAAGTGATTGGTTCCGCTCCTTGTGAGCCGCCAGACTGACGCCCGCCGCAACACCTCCCACTCGAGCTTTTGTTGGTCCACAAGAAGGTCGCAGCACTCTCCGGTGAGCTCTGACGCTATGAGCAACCAATAGCTTGCTCCTCTACAGGCAACAGGACTACCAGGCGCCTCACATCTCTGTGCAATACCACTCCAATGGGACTCCTCTTCTGGCTACTGGATACTGACTGAACACTGGCTTTGGCCCCTGGGCTGGAACACTGTGGCCCGACGTGACTAAGATCTCGACATCCCTTACAACACCCTTGGGATCAGGAGCCACCCCGACTACTCTGCCAAGCTTGAACTGACCCCGCAGAGCATTTTGATCACAAAGCCAAACCACATCCCCCACAGCAACATTTCTTTCAGTGGTATGCCACTTGGGCCGGATGAATAGGTTTGGGCCGGCAAGCTGTGACCAAGCTTTCCAAAAGCTGCTGACTTGGGTTTGAATCTCTTGAAGGCGCCTGTAGGGATAGCTGTTAAAATCCAGAGACTTAAAGTCGCCATCTTGAGACGCTCGTCCCTGGAGGAGTGCATTTGGCGTCACATACTGAATGCGATCCTCCCGACTCTGGACTCTCGCATCAATAGGCCGCTCATTTGCCAGGTTTGCTGCCAATTGAAGTGCTGTGAGAAACTCGTAGAACGTAAGGTTTGTCGACTTGCCCAAACTCTGCAAAGCCCTTTTCACGACTCGTACAGCAGCTTCAGCAGCTCCATTCCGATGTGGTGAATCTGCAGGGAGCACTTTCCATGTCCAGCTCGTCCCATTCCGCACAGCGTAGTTTTCAAGACTTTCTGTGTCCTGATTCTGCAGGAAAGCATACAGCTCCGCCAACACAGTTCTTGCTCCAATGAAATTGGTCCCAGGGTCAGACCAAATTTTTTGAGGGTGCCCCCTTATTGCAACAAATCTTTGATAGGCCATTAGGAAGCTCTCTGTGGACATACTGCAGACCAACTCCACGTGGATGCCTCTACTCGCCATGCAGCAGAACACGACTCCCCAAGCCTTCATGGACACCCGTCTCTTGACATCATCTCTCACCAGGTATGGCCCAAACATGTCCACGGACGTAAACTGGAAAGGCAAAGCAGGTCTTGATCTCTCGATTGGTAGATCACCCATTACTTGTTGGCACACCTGAGCTCTCGCCTTCCTGCAGAGAATGCACTGGTTAACAGCCTTTTGCGCTAACCTTCTCCCTTGAACAATCCAAGCTTTCTGCCGCATCTTCAACAACGTTCCAGCAACACCTTCATGACCTTCTTCATGACTTTGACGAGCTAACAGAGTACCCAGCCAGGCACCGAGTGGGATCAGCGGAACAGCCACACAGTCCTCCTTAAAGTGTTGGACTCTTCCGCCACATACCATCAGTCCACTTGCCTTGTCCTTGTACACAACCAGCCGATCAGTTGTGGTGCTGGAAAACATTGCTCCTTCTTGAGCTGCAATGCAGAGATCCCGGAAGGCATCCTCTCTCTCGGCCACAGTAACAACACCGGCCGACTGGATTGCCTCCCACTTTGGTCTTCCACTTGCCTTGGCACGCAAGAACCTCTTCGCCACTCTCCAGACTAGCGCCACCGAGTTCAGCAGTTTTGCCAGTTTGCTAAACCGCTTAACATCCAACAGTTTTGCAGCTGCGCCCCCAGCCGGAGGCCTCCGCATGCCTATCTGGATCAAAACTGGATTCTCCTCTGCCTTTTCCCTTGCTCTGGACCGGGTTAGAGCGGCAACAAAAGACTTTTTCTGGATCCGCACGATGTTTTCTCTTGCTGCAACAGCAACATCATTAGCCGACTTTACAGGCCACTCGTTCTCTGGGAGGCTTAAGAACTTGGGCCCCGCCTGCCACTCGGAGCCTTCATCCAAGTCCCTAGGCCCTGTTCCCCTTGAAATAATGTCCGCAATGTTAAGCGCCCCAGGGATCCACCACCAATCTTGAACACTTGTGCTGCTTTGAATTTCCCCTATCCTATTGGCGAAGAACGTTTGATAGCCGTAGCTTTCCCGTTGTATTGCCCCGAGGACTGTCTGGCTATCAACCAAGTGACGCCACCTCTCCACAGGAATCCTACAGTGCTTCTGGAAGTACTTTTTCAACCGGGCAGCGTAGACAGCTCCGCATACCTCCGCCTTCACGGCATCCCCTTTGTGCTCCAACGGTGTCAGCTTGGCCTTGGACTCCACGAACCGTACAGTCACGCCTTGACGACTTTCCCAACGGAGGTACAGCACAGCACCATACGAACACTCACTGCCATCGGAGAATGTGATGCCACAGGGCTCAGCACTTGAATCAGGAGGTGTCAGAGACCTGGTGAATCTCAACTGGCTGAGTTCTGCATAGTCTTCCAGCAGACACATGGCATCTTCCCGAAGGCCCTCGGATAAAGGGACATCCCATGTGTCCCCCGTTGAGCTGTACTTCACCTTTGCTTCCTGAAAGGCTCTTCTCACCAAGATGGCCCCTTTTTGCTTGACCGGTGTCGCAAGGCCGAGGGGATCATATAGCCCAGAGACTTGACTTAAAAGCTCTCTTCGAGTGAGTGGGTTTGGGGTCTGTGCCCTTACGTTCTCTTTTGACAAGTTCTCCCCCAACCTCATCTTCTTTTTCTTTTTGGAAAAGTTCACGCCCACCATTAAATGAAGCTTGTCATCTTCTGGATCATATCCAAGGCCAAGCGCTTTATTATCCTCCTCCGAGAGTTGATTTGGGAGGACCATTGTCGAGGTCCCGTTCCGCTTTTCCTCCTCACATTTTTGCCTCCCACTTTGGCCTGAGTAAACCCACGGCTTCATATGGAATCCACCGGCTCTTAAAACTCGCTCGACATTGGCCGTTATAACCTTGAGCCGGCTCAGGTCGTTGTGGGAGGTGAGGATGTCGTCGACATATGCATCTTGTTCCAGCACACGCCGCTCTTCTCCAAGGTGGGCAAATGCTGGCAAATTTGCTGTCTCACGCATAGCTACCTGCGCGATACAGCCTGCAGGTTTGTCGCCGATGTTAACCCTTGTGATCGCGTATTCTTCAACATCCTCATCCTCAGAGTCCCTCCAAAGGAACCGATGAAGATGGACTTCATCCTCCTCGAGCCACACTGAATTATACATTTTTTTGATATCTCCAAGAGCGGCAAAGACACCCTTCCGAAATCGTAGGAGGACAGCACGGATGTTGTTAAGGACATCTGGGCCCTTGATCAGCCGGTCATTTAGGCTTTGGCCCCTGAAGTTTTGACTGCTGTTCCACACCAGCCGAACTGGCGTGGTGACCGAGTGGGGGTTTGGTGCGATCAGGTGGCTGATATACCATACTGGCCCAGTCCAGCTCTCCAACTCCTCCCTTGAGAGCTTGACCGCAGCTTTCCTCTCCACCATCTCATGGATTTGCCCTTCGTAGGCCACCTTCCACTCCAGTTCCTTTGACAACTGCTTTTCAGTCCTAAGAAACGTTGCTTGGACAGCGCGCCTGTTGTTGGGCAACGTTGCTGGATCCTCTGTCCAGGGGTACCTTGCATGCCAGTGCGGCTCTTCACTGTGGTGATCTCCCATTACATATGTCAGCCCGCTCTTTATTTGCTCCAGCTCCCGCTCCTCCGAAAGCGTCATCTCCTTGCCTCCAGGTTGACAGTTTCCACATCTACAGCCCCCACACTTGGGTTCGCAGGCGGCCCCGATACTGTCCCACCTCCACCAGTCTACAAAATCTCGACTAGCAGTTGATGTAGCAGCCAGAATGAGCGGAGACTGTTGATCTGGGCCGCTGCATGCAATTTCCCTGTATTTGGCAGCAGCTGTTCGCATAGAGCGTGCAAAATGAGTTTGGGAACCATGGGCTGTGACAGTAACTTCCTCCAGGAGATCAGGGTGTGACCCTCCTACCGTTTTCCCAAGGGGCCCATCCCACAAGACAAGGTCCCCAACGGAACGCACCTTCTGAGGGACAAGTTGGCCTTCCTTGTGGCTGATCAGAAGCTTAATCTGAGTAGGCCGGACCAGCTCTTTGAGGGGGACATCTGGAAATATCTTATGCAGTTTTTTAGGTGAAATGTGGCGATTCACCTCTGCGATATTATCCAGCCCATAACAAACAAGCTGGTGAGATTTCCGGGTACCCTTTGGAGTTGTGACTCGGATCCTCAGGAGGTATCGCTTAGTTTCAACAGTGACTTGCATTCCTCCGACGCCATGAACCATGAGCGTCACGTCCTCGCTCCTTAGGTTTAACTCGCCCGCAGCCTCATGGGTGATGTAATTAGTGTCGGATGCCAAGTCTATTAAGGTCCCAACTTTTTGCCCAGCATTTGCTGTAACCTCCAGAATCATCATTATCACTGGGTACTCATGAAGTCCACTCTCTGCAAGCAGGCTGCGCTCAGATGTAGATGCACTTAATGTCCTTGAAACGGAATTACAAAAGACGTCGCGACACTCCCGAGCTATCTCGGGTGGCAACCTCGCCAGGAGCTCTTCTTGGGCCTCCGTATTCTTCCCCGGACTAGCCCTTGGCCTCCTCAGATCACCTCCCTTGCCTCCGGATTTGGGACAGAGGTGGTAATGATGAGCGGGACTCTGAGTACCCTTACACCCTTCGTTCCTACATAAGAAGGTGGTTTTACAATCGGCGTCATCACCATGAACCTCTAGACATCTCCCGCAAGCGCCCAATCTTCTTACTGCTTCCTTCTTTTCCGCCAGTTTGAGAGACTTAAACTTCTTGCAGTAGAATAGTTTTCTCAAGTGCCCACTCTCTCCACATACGACGCAGACCACTTGAGAGTTTGAGGACTTGGTAGCCTTTGTTCGGGCATGCTTGTGTGGGATCTTCGTCTCCTTTTTGCTGAGGTCATCATCCCTTAATTGCTCCAGCTGCTCGTAAATCTTCTCCTGCTTCCTCAGGAACTGAAGTAGCTCGTCGAACCTGTCATCTGGTGATGGCATCTCTATCTTTTCCGAGATGTAGACCAGCCACTCCTTCTTCAAGCTCTCTGGCAGCTTACTCTCCAGGGATTTTGTAATGATCGGGTTCTTCAGTGCGCCCGTATTTCCCAACTCGTTTAGGTCCTGCAAAGCCTTTTCGACCACTTGTATCAAGTCCACAATCTTTTTAGGTTGGTGGCTCTTCACCGGTGGCAGCGCCTGCAGTTCCTCAACAATTTCCATGGCAATTGTTGTTTTGTTTCCAAAACGATTTTCGAGGACGCGGAAGATTTCATCTGCCGTTCCATATGTTGACAGTCGCAGGTCCTTTGCCACCTTGTCCTCAAGACTATCCAACAGTTGGAATTTCCTCACCTCCTTCGAACCGGAAGGTTCTCCTTGTTTTTGGAGTGCCTCCCAATCCTTTTTCCAGGAGTAGAAATTCCGCTTCTTTCCATCAAAAATGGGGAGCGCTGTTGGTTTCAATCTGATGGTGGGTGGTCGGAGACAGGCGGCTTCCTCCACAAACCCCTCCCGCTCCATCTTTGCCTGGAGTCGAGCGGCCTTTCCCGACATCAGTTCAGGCACGCAGGCCTCCAGCTCCACTGTCCGCCTCTGCAAGTCCGATCTTTCCTCATCCGGGATCCAGCGGTTCCATTTGCGGAGTGCCTCCCTTGCCCTCTTCACGAGCCCTTCAACGTTCTTAAGCATGAGGTCATACACCTCCAGCTTCATCTCTAGCCGGGCTGTCCAAAGGCGCTCGCTTTCTTTTTCAGCTGCTTTCAACGCCTGAGGGAGCTCGGAACTGCCAAAATTGTTCCACAGGATTTTTTGAATCGCACCCTCGACTTCCTCTAGTCTTTGTTCACATTCGCCTCCCGTCCGCTCAATGTCCGCATCCAAATCCTTTGCGGAGCTGGTCTTTCCTTCCTCCTCCTCTTTTGCCTCAGCGTAAGCTGCTTCCAAATCTCCATTTGCTTGCATCACCTTGTCAGCCTCAGCCGTTATCTTTCCGAAAGCATCAAACAATTCCTCGTCCGACATTTTCTGACAGGACTTCAGAATTGAATTTGCAAGTCGGGCAAACCGCTGCTTGGCTGTTGTCCGCTCCCTTTTCAACTGCTTTACATCAGCCATTTTGGGTTTGGCCAAGGTGTTGGACTGCAAGGCTAGTGCTACGTGGGTCGAAGCGTTGGCGTTGGGCCGGAGCTTTTGGGTCGAAGCGTTGGTCCGGAGATTCTTGGGCCGAGGCGTTGGCGTTGGGTCGAAGCGTTGCCGTTGGTCCGGAACTTTTTGGGCCGAGGCGTTGGGTTGGTCCAGAGATTTCTGGGCCGAGACGTTGGTGTTGGTCCGGAGATTTTTGGGCCGAGACGTTGGCGTTGGTCCGGTGATTTTTGGGCCGAGACGTTGGCGTTGGTCCGGAACTTTTTGCAACCAGCTTGACTCGGTTTTCACTGTCAAGTCAATCTGTGATTAGACAGTCCCCTGACTTGATAGGGAAAGGGCTCACTACTGGGTATTAAACGACTTCACTCAAGTTTCTTTGGAATTTCTTCTTCCTTTTATTTTTACTTTCATCAGGTGAAAACCTTCAAACAGTGCACACAAAAGAAACCCAGTATAAGGACAGGTAGGTACTCTAACAACAACTTCACAGATAAAAAAAACGTCCAACTAGGTTAGCGTTTATAAACTTTAGCAAAAATATCACAACTATACAACCATTTACATTTTTAAATATATTTACCATTCTTGAATAAACCGCATTTGATCTCTATTAGTTACTCTCAAAATCATGATACATTAACAATTTTATTCTTGATAGTTTGAGTTGATAGGTACAAACAAAGTGAAATTACAAAAGTTGAGAAATACAAAACTTGAGGGGCTCTTTGAAGTAGCAAAGATAGATTAACATGAGTACTTTCAGTTGGAACACATAGATAGCACAAACACTTGGATTAAGTGTAAAAAGCTTTGTCTAAACAATATATTATAAAATACCATTCAACTGTCATAGACATCTTTTTGGAATTAAATATTTGTAGTACAGTCCAATTGCTGTATTGAAGCAGACGTCCAAGTTGTGTTAAAATGGTTAAAGAAAAGTGACATGAGACGCACTGAGATGTTTCTTATGCTCACAAGCCCTCAACACACCCCCTAATTTCCCCTCTTGGAGTTTGGACTAAAGTGCAAAAAGCAGCCCCATTTTAACTATGACTGTACAATGGTATTTTATAACTAAAAGCCACTCCCTGATTGCGACTTCAGTTGCTAGAAAAATAGTTTAAAATACTTTTCCCATTTATGTTAAACCTAACAAATATACAGAATTAAACTGGTCAATGAAAGTCTCTGATGTTCACATTCCCCCTGTGAGACGAAACCCTAAACACCCCAGCGTCTCAGCACATGACGAGCACATCGCTATCAACACACAAACGTTGCCTCTTACCGGCAGTCCCCCAGTAGTTGTGTTGCGAGTCCCCGTTCTGTCCAACTCTTTTTCTCACACGATCTCCTGCGTAACTCAGATGCCTCTCTCCTCATCGGTTTGTTTTGGTCTCTCCTTGAGCGGAAGTGCGTTGCTTAAACCAGTCCGGCCGCACGCCGCTAATTAAGTGATTGGTTCCGCTCCTTGTGAGCCGCCAGACTGACGCCCGCCGCAACATTAATAACAACTATGAGGCTGGTATCTATGAATTGCAGAAATACTATATAAAACACTCTATAAAACACATTGTTTGAAAACTAGTACCAATCCAATTGGTCAGTTGATATTTGTTAGATTTGATTAATATATTGGTCAGAGATCTGTTGGTTGTGGGTTGTGGCCAGACCAATCTAACTGGATGGACCGATATGTTCTGTAGGTCAGACTGACCCGATTCGCATCAGTTTGCGGTGGAGATACCAAAATACATTGTGTGTGTGTGTGTGTGTGTGTGTGTGTGTATATATTTATGAGCAATATTTTGGTCAGATATATACATTTTCATTGGTTGGTGTTTTTTTAGGCGTAAATGCTTAATAAGAGGACCAATTAAATATCAATGTAAGTGACGTTCAGTGGACATTCTGGAATTGCATAATTGCAGTATTTGACATGTACAGGCTGAGTAGTTCTCATTGTACAGTCTGACAGCAAAAGTGAGGAAATACCTGCGAAACCTCTCCTTCACATAGCAAGGGTGGATAAGCTGATCCTGTGGAGTCCTGCAAGATATTGGACTCTGTGTGTCTCTGACTATTACAAAATCTCTATATAACATCAGGTATTACAAAAGATTAAGAAAACATTTTCTATAAACAAATAAAAAAGATTGCATCTCATTATGAAAACATGTCACTTTTTAATTATAAAAAAATTAATAAAAATTGCACACATTTATTTGCCAAGATCCTTTCACATTATGGCATTAAAACTCATCACTTTGAGACAAGCATGCAATGTTTCTGGGCCAATTCACAGGTCAGCTGTATGACGACGGTACTCCACTAAAATACAAAGAAAAAAAAAGACGTTTTTGATATGTTGAGTCAAAGCAGATTATTTAATGTAATGTCTGACTGGGCAACATTACAGGCACTGCGATAACATCTCCATGCAAACACCAGAAAAGTATGTTGTTTGGGTAAAGATAAACGCCATTCCTAAACAATTCAGTGTTGGACACGGATAAAACAGGCTTTGGCATCTTGTTTAAATCAGAGCAGCAGTTACATTGACGCCAAGCTCTGACGCATGTGGTGGGATCAATAATAATAGCACAGCAACACTTGAGTCCGTATGTGGTCTATACGCTGGTGCATTCAGAAATGGGAAGACATTGTATTCTTGTGTCTGTCTGCTTTTACAAACATAAATACACCAACTCTTATGAGAAAACAAGCTGTGGTCAGACCCACCCTTCTGCACTCCCTCATTTCAAAACCCCAAAAACCAAACTCAGTGTGCGTAGTTTCAATTACCTTTCTTCCCACCGTTTGCTCCACACCGCATTCCCATTCCCCCACAGTTTCTCTCATATCAAAGTATCCATGTGTTTCCATGATTAAACGCAGCCTTACATCACAATCTGGTAATCATAATAAGCACATTAAACACTAAGCCACCTAGTTATGATTTATAGCAGATGCCAATTAACAGTAGATAAATCCTATTATAACTAGCACCACTTAATACCCTGCAGATTCGCGTTTGGTTCCGGTGATCGCTCAAATGAAAGTCTTTTGAAAACAAACATGTGCAGAGGATATGAAGTGAATTACAACACACATACAGTACAGGCCAATCTTGCTAATCTGATCTTAAACATATGCATTGAACAATAGCTTTAAGGCATATGTATACAGACAGATATGAACAGAGATTATTAATAGTGTGATAATGCCAAGAATTATTGAGCCTATAATTCAGCCCACACACAATTGATGGATAAAGAGACTGATGATGTACACAATTATCTCTGCAGTGCATCCAAACCTCTATTTTCTTCTGCTTTAGCTGATTCGGCTATCATTGTGTCCTTAGGCAAGGCACATCCTCCACATTGTCTAGTATGAGTCGTGTGTGTGCCTGAGAATGATTGTGGTGGCCAGAGGGAATAATGGCTCAGAGGGAATGAATAATGCCATGCACTAAATAACACCAAAGCATTATTACTTCCCTCAGCTCATCCAGGGGAACACTGTAAAGAATTTCCTTGTAGAAAAACAAAAAACAGTAAAAAGCTGGCAAAAATGGTTCCAGGGATTTACCGCTTTCTCAACATGGCATTACCGTTGCTAATTTTAACGGTTAAAGACTGTTTCACTGAATCACATTATGTCTTTGTGATTTCAGGATTTAACTGTATGTTCCTGTTAATTCACAGACAACATACACATACACCATATGACTGTTTCTGTTTTTAATTAGTTTCATTGAACAAAAAACTACACAGTTTAATTTTGTTTTCCTTTAATGAACACAACTTTTCAATTATTTTTGAACATCTTTAGTTTATACAAGAACATTGTTGAAATCTTTACTTCTATAACATGCTTTATGCAGAATCATCATTTTAACAAAAGCAGGAGTGCACACCTCTTACACTCATGATTGCTTGCTAGCAAAAATTTCCCAGCATTCCAAAAATACAACAAGTTGATGTAAAATTACGGTTATCACATTGTGATTTTATTATATTTTTTGTAATCACATTATAATTGTGGTAATAAAACGCCACTGGATGTATTTTAACCAATGTATACTTAAATTTGCATGTTTGAATTGTTTTTCAAAATAACATTTTTATTGTTGAAATTTCATTGTAATTTTACAGGAATTTGTTACAGTGGAATCCCAGCCCATCTGAGAGATATAAGCCATTTTCACACTGCAGACCTGTGTTTTTGGACCCATGTCCCAAATGCTAAGTTGACTATTGTCAACAGTATGAAAGTGGAGGAGGCGTCATCAATGTGCAGTGCTCTTATCCATGTGGAGCCATAAAAACATTTTAAACATATTTTTACAAAGACACATTTATATTGGAACGAGCAATGCAAGGCTGTGGGCAGTAAGGTGTGGTCAGACAGATACGTTTTTTAAATTTCCATAATAATCCAACGCATGGGTCCTCAGTGTGGTCTCCATCTGGTGGGACATGCACAAAACTGTGAGTAATACGTTCTGCCCCATACAGTCTGGACGCTTTTCAAATATTAAAAAAAAATAATGTACTGGTTTTACTTTTGACAATATTGGGCCTCATTCACGAACGGTTCTTAGGAACAGATTTGTACGTAAATCCTACTTACGCGGTTTTTACGAAGAAAGTGGCATTCACGAATATTTCTCGTAACCAGAATTTCTCTTGGGCAAGTACAAATCCTACGAGTCCTCAGGAGCACTCGTACGCATTCAGTGCCGACATGTTCACACGCCGGGGTTGTCCTCTTTGGTGAAGTTGAATAAAAATACAACATTCCAGTGATATGTCCGTCATATCGATGTATGTATTTATTTATTGATTGACTGCGGAACCTTCCGCAGTCAACCATTGGTTTTGTATTTCTTTATTCCGTCATTTTTTTTGACACGTTTCACAGCTTTCACATTTTCAACAATTTCCACAAGTTATACATCAAAACGTTCCACATGTTTGGGAGATTATTGCTATTACTTTTGGGACTTCAGCGATTTCCGGTTTTTCCGCAATCGGACAAAAATCTGCATTGAGAATTCTGCAATGCATTTTAATAGGCCCATGCATTTTAATAGGACTTCAGCTCTTTCAGACATTTCTACAGTTTCAATGATTCAACAGTTTCAAGGATTCAACAGTTTCAAGGATTTCAGCAGTTTCAAGATTTCAAGAGTTTCAAGGACTTCAACAGTTTCAAGGACTTCAGCAGTTTCAAGGACTTCAGCAGTTTCAAGGACTTCAGCAGTTTCAAGGACTTCAGTGTAATCATGCAACCTAATAGGGATTTTTCCATGTAAACCAGTATAATGCAACTTAATAGGGATTTTTCCATGTAAACCAGTATAATGCAACTTAATAGGGTTTTTTCATGTAAACCAGTATAATGCAACTTAATAGGGTTTTTTTTCATGTAAACCAGTATAATGCAACTTAATGGGGATTTTTCCATGTAAACCAGTATAATGCAACTTAATAGGGGTTTTTACATGTAAACCAGTATAATGCAACTTAATAGGGTTTTTTCCATGTAAACCAGTATAATGCAACTTAATAGGGTTTTTTCCATGTAAACCAGTATAATGCAACTTAATAGGGTTTTTTCCATGTAAACCAGTACAATGCAACTTAATAGGGATTTTTCCATGTAAACCAGTATAATGCAACTTAATAGGGTTTTTTACATGTAAACCAGTATAATGCAACTTAATGGGGATTTTTCCATGTAAACCAGTATTATGCAACTTAATAGGGATTTTTCCATGTAAACCAGTATAATGCAACTTAATAGGGATTTTTCCTTGTAAACCAGTATAATGCAACTTAATAGGGTTTTTTTCATGTAAACCAGTATAATGCAACTTAATGGGGATTTTTCCATGTAAACCAGTATTATGCAACTTAATAGGGATTTTTCCATGTAAACCAGTATAATGCAACTTAATAGGGTTTTTACATGTAAACCAGTATAATGGAACTTAATAGGGGTTTTTACATGTAAACCAGTATAATGGAACTTAATAGGGGTTTTTACATGTAAACCAGTATAATGCAACTTAATAAGGATTTTTACATGTAAACCACTATAATGTAACCTAATAGGGGTTTTTACATGTAAACCAGTATAAAGCAACTTAATAGGGATTTGTACATGTAAACCAGTATAATGCAACCTAATAGGGATTTTTCCATGTAAACCAGTATAATGCAACTTAATAGAGATTTTTCCATGTAAACCAGTATAATGCAACTTAATAGGGATTTTTCCATGTAAACCAGTATAATGCAACCTAATAGGGATTTTTCCATGTAAACCAGTATAATGCAACCTAATAGGGATTTTTCCATGTAAACCAGTATAATGCAACCTAATAGGTTGCATTATACCACCAGACCAAGACCCAAACGAAGACTCAGACCACCACCAGATAATGACCACAGACCAGGTTTCCTTAGTTACAGGAACCAAATTGTTTCAGCGGTGAGGGGATTTTTCAGTTTCAAGGACACTTTCAATACATTCAGTAGTTTCAAGGATTTCAACTGTTTAAGAATTTAACCAGTTTCAAGGATATCAGGAGGTTCAAGGATTTCAGGAGTTTCCACACTTTCAACAGTTTCCAGGTTTAAAAAAGTTTCAAGGATTTCAGGAGTTTCAATGTTTCAACAGTTTCAAGGATTTCAGGAGTTTAAAGGTTTCAACAATTTCAAGGACTTCAGGAGTTTCAAATATCTATCAAGTATTTTAACAGTTTCAAGGCCTTTTAAAGGATTTCAAGGATTTTTTTTAGCAGATTTCCACATTAGATCTGTTCCGCAGTCAATCGCAATGGCTTCAGCCATTGCAAGTTTCTAGTTTGTAGTAATCTTTATTAGTAATCTTTATTTATATACCGCCTTTTTCACTGCAGATCTGGCCTACTTTTTAATTCATTTTGAAATGAAATGTGCCAACGCTTTATCAAATACAGTGGAAATCTTGCCGTGTATTAGTGACCCCTTCCTATTTATAGGGGGCATTTCTTTATCCACGGGCCACAGAACAACGGCATATATACTGCTGCTGCAGGAGGTTACTGGGTCCGCGCTGAGTCTCTGCGCTGGTCTCTCCCATATACGGGTCTGCACTGGTCTCTCCCATGGATCTATACTGGTCTGCACTGGTCTCTCCCATGGATCTAGACGGGTCTGCACTGGTCTCTCCCATATACGGGTCTGCACTGGTCTCTCTCCATACGGGTCCGTGCTGCATGCTCCTGGATCCATACGGGTCCGCGCTGGTCTCTCAAGTCTGGTCTATGCGGTCTATCTTCGGTCCGCGCTGGTCTCTGCGCACCGGTCTCTCCAGTCAGGTCACTACAGTCTATGCGGTCTCTCCTATAGGTCCGCGCTGGTTTCTGTGTGCTGGTCACTCCAGTCTCTCCTCGGGTCTGCATTGGTCTCAGCGCTGGTCCGCGCTGGATCTCCTCCCAGGGTCCAAAATATTTTGAGATTAATCTCAAAACATTTTGAGATTCATCTTTAAAATAATACATAATATATTTTTAAATTAAGCTCATAACATTTTGAGATTAATCTCATCATATTCTTAGATTAATCTCATAATTTTGCTAGTTCGACTTTATTATCATAATATTTCGACATTTTATAACTTTATTCTCAGTATTGTAAAAGAAGAAAAAAGGGAGACTCTTTTGCTCCTTGCTTTAGGCCTGTTGCTGTTTCCTCAGCCGTCTGCACACGGCCCTGCAGCCCCTTATATGGGCATTAGTGGGCGGTTACTTATGCTAAGTACCTATGCCAGGGGTGGCCAACCAGTCAGAGACTAAGAGCCATTTTTTTTACTTTGTTACAGCAAAGAGCCACATCATACAAATGTGCGCTACATAAACATCACCCCATCCCTTACACACGCACACACACGCGCACGTACGCACACGAGCAGAGACACGCACACACATGCAACCTGTCTGAGCAGAGAGAGGTGTGCTCTGCTCAGATAGATGTAAATGTCATCAACATGATAATGACAGAAATTGACTCGTACAGTACTAAAGGGCTGGACTCGACTCTCCCTGGTTTGCGGGCACTTCTACCGCTCGCTTCAACCGCTCCCCGGTACTTTTTATTGATGGTTCGGCCCTGGTTCTAACCGGGCGAGTCGATACCAGAACAATTGCACGTCAGCGAACATCAATTATGATTCCGAAATGAATGCTTTCAATCTCTAACCAAGAAAAAAAAATCAAGTTTCAACCCAGTATTCAGCAGAAACACAACTGTCTTTATCGAACCATGATTCACTCTCTGACTGTATTTAGTAAAAGATATAAATTTGACACATAACACCAACACCACTTTAGCTGATTTAGAACCACAGACACATGCTCAGTATAAGACCAGATACTTTTGCATTTGATTGAAGACAGACACTCACCAGGCAGAGTTGGCTTTTCTCCTGGTGTAACGCTAGCTGGTGTTAGCTGGTTTTAGCATGTTAGCCGGTGTTAGCCGATGTCCGTAAATGTAATCCATTTGGTCAAACCACCTCCAGACTTTTCGGGTCTGCCTCTACTTCTGCTGCTGCGATCTTTCATTTCACGGTTGTCACTTTTAAGCTTTTTAACTTTTCTCTGCATTGTCATGTTTGTGGGAATCATTCTGCTCCGTCCTTAGTGCTAGCTCCACAAACACCTTCTGGTTTCTGGTGGAACCATCGAGCTCACGCTGGTGTCCTCTCCTCAAACTGAGGAAGGTGTTGCCCTCATCCAGCGACCAAGGAACTGTTTTCCGTACGGACGCCATGGGTCGAGGCAACGTGTTGTTTGTTATGATATTTAACAGCTGAGGCAGCGGCTGCAGAGTGGTTGACAGCGCATCTGACCAATCAGAATTGACGTTCGCCGACGTCAGATTGTTTTGGCGGCCTGGCTAGTGGAGTGAAGTCGGCCTTTACTATGGGTCAGAACTACATAGAGAATGAATGGCAGCGCCACCACCGAGGCGTTTTTGACGCTTGTCGTGTGAAAGCCCGAGAGCCGCACGGAACCAGCCAAAGAGCCGCATGCGGCTCACGAGCCGCGGGTTGGCCACCCCTGACCTATGCTAATGAAGCACCTGGCACGCGCGCTGTACTTACGAGGAAATGGGATTCATCAATCTGAGAGAACAGCTGCGAACAATTCAGCGGCTTACGAGTGCGTTGATGAATCCCACGTGGGGACTTCTTAGAAATCTACTTAAGGACAACTTGAGAAGAAAGTTGAGTAGTTTCTTACGAAGTTATTCGTGAATGAGGCCCACTGTCTTCTTGCAAAAATGGTTGGAATAATATTGATATCAAGCAGTCTTCACAAGTGACAGTTGAACAAAAAACTCAGAGTAAGCTTGACATTGATAGCCGTATACAATTATTTCTGGTGACATGTTATTTTGGATGCATAAACATTATTGTACTGAGTCACATCTTTGTAACTGCCAACCACTGCTGTGACGGGATTAGGTCAGTCCACTCTCGAAATGGCTGTGACTTTAGATCAAAGGGTTAAAGCAGGATTAGGATTAATGTGTCTCGGTAGAACAGGTGTTAATCTCTTAAATTAGCCACGTAGCTGAGGCAGGCCCCTCTTTCATCTCCACACCTTGTTTAAGGGTCAAAAAACTATTGCACTGTTGTCGAAATAGGTGTCTTGCCTTTAGTTTAACCCCCCCCGATAACTGGCCGGTCTCATGCATCAGCAGAGCCACTTCATTTGCATGCAGCATAAGAGGGCACCTAAAACAGCTGTGCTCCTGCTCTCTTTGAAACACGGGTTACAACGAGCAGACTTCTTCATTTGTGAATCTTTATTAACAGATGGTGTGAGAGAATCGCCGGCACGTGCAACAAATGCTTTGCAAGAAATAAACCAGGCCCATGGTATTGACGGGGCTCAGTGGCAGTTGCGGCAGAAGAAGGCAGAGGTAGGGGGTTTGACTCAGCTCCAAGGACAGAAACACTCCAGTCCTATCCCATCATGCACCCTCAAACGCACACTGCATGGATCTGGCCCCCACCTGCTTCTTCCCTGCTGTCAGATCTCCTTGTCATCGGTTTCACTTTTCAACTCAAATCATCTTCATACCTCACCAGCTCAGTCTGTTGTCAGCTTAAAAGTCTCTAACAAAACAGTAAGAAAAAGCCATGTAACTATAATATCGCAACAAACATACACCTTGGTAATACTCTGCATGGAGGAATATGGTGTTATCCAAGCTTATTGTTTTATGATTCATACGCCTTAGGGGCAAATCAATAAAGGAAATGATCCATTACGAGTAAACCTGTGCCGGTTTCCTTATCATTTGACTTAATGTTGAACTACAGTGAATGCAACTTGAGTCTATAAATAACAAGCGGAAATCATTTAACATGATTAAAAGCTCTGAGAACAGACTTTTACCATCATTTTAATCAGACACAGGTCAAATTTAAAGAAGCTATACTCGATTTTGTTTCTAAGGAGTTCATAAAAAAGCTTATTACTACATAAAAGTTGTATTATAATCCGTAATTTAATTGAAAACTTGAGCTTATTGATTCAGTTTGTGTATGAATTCAGGCCATTGTCATGGTGTGGCTTTTATTTTTGTACTTTGGTTTTGTTTTGACATTTTCTCTGTGGTTTGGTTTTGAGTTTGACTTCTTGTGGTGTTCCCCTGTCTTGATTGTCTGCCCCGCCCTGATGTGTTTCACCTGTGTCTGTGTCTATACGTACCCTGTGCTCCTTTCCCCTTGTTGCTGGTCCATTGTATTGTCAACCTCCGTCCTGTCTTGTCAATGTCTGTTCCTGTTTTGTTGCTGCTTGTGCCTTTTGGATTTTTTGAGTTTTAACCTGGACTTTTATTTTGTTATCATTAAATAATTATTTTTTGGCATTCCTGCATTTGAGTCCTCCATCATCTCACCCCGTGACAGCCATAAAAAGTGCTGAGTAGGCTTGGGGTGACGCCCGCTCTCCTCCAATCACAGAGGGACGAGGGACAAACAAGCCGCATCCTCTAGCGTCTACAGCGCTGTAAACACCATAGACTGTATATATTAATGGACAGAGTCACGCCTATCTCCGCCGTTCTAACTAATGGGCCAAAAAATGTGCTCTACTGGAGTAATCCAAAATGGCCGCGAGTGGTCCCGCCCACAAGAAAATTGTGAAAAAACGCATCTGCGCATGCATCAGCCGGCGCAGCTTCATTCATTTGAACGAGAGACTTCAAAAATTCACAGTGAGTAAACTAGAGTGGACTAAAAAAATCCACCCCCCTCAGCATTTGCACACATGTGGAACGGAGCTTCTAGCCAAGAGCCAACTTTTGGTCCATCCTGTAAAGACGTTTTTGAGAGGTCTGCCAATGCTATATGTTAGCATTGGCTAATTCTACTTCTGGGTCCACCCCCATCGGCCCGGGGTGGTATTGCAAGCATGTCAGCGCACGTCATTTTGGCCACTTTTGAGCTGGGACCCTCCCCCACTGGTAAACACTAGGGCTTTGGATTCAAAATTTGATATTCAAATATAATTAGAAAATTAAAAAATATAAAATATATATATATATATATATATATATATTCGAACAAATATTAGACAGCCATTAAATATGCTATACCCAATTTTATAATAAACCGTGATTTCATTGAAAACTTGAGCTCATCGATTCAGCTTGTGTATGAATTCAGGCCGTAAAATGTGCTGAGGAGAGACTTCAGCGTGACGCCCGCTCTCCTCCACTCACAGAACGAGGCTCTACAGCGCTGCTAATTACAGTAGCATGTTAGCTATAACTGGCTATAGCTCCTCTTGCTGTAACTGCAGACACAATAAAACAGCCCAAACGAGTGAGGAAGAGAAGAGGGAAATAAAGCAAAAAAATGATCAAAGAAGAAATCAAGCCTGGGAGAACATAGCTAGCTAGCTTACATCGTATCCTCCGGAGAGACTTGTCTATGGGAGAGACCTGCTCTACTATCTATGCTCGGACCACATTCAGACGCGGAACTAGCAGTAATCATTCAGTCATATAATTTATTAGCAGTGCGTTGCTTTTGTACCATTTCATCAGTGATTGTTGTACAGCTTGCATGTCAATGTTTGCATAGATCGCAAATAAAACTAGATGGCTCCGTGGGATGAGAGTGTAGGAAAAAGGAGAAGCCTGTGAACGAGTTGAGGGGCGGTGCTAAACATCAAACCTTGCAGAAACGGGTATTCTTGGGTTTCATTAAACTGGCCAGTAGGTGGCGAATGAGCAGCGGTGGGACAACTCAGTTTTACTCCCATTGAAAATCATGTAAATCGTGTCTGTTTTGGAGTCAAAAGGCTCTCATCCTGTGCGGTGTATGGTTGTTGTAACAGTCTTAATCGGGAGGGGGACACTCAATACTAAGGAAATACTAAAAAATATTTTTCAAAAGAGTCTTGATTTTGGGCATTTTTGGAAGAAAAAAAACAAGAAATTGCTGAGTTTCATTTGGGTGGCCTGCAGGGGGCGCTTATGTGGCAAAGTCTTGATCCACCTCGCCCGCCTCATTCGAGTAATTTTTTCAAAGTGTACTCCTTTATATGAGACCACAGTTGGAACACGGAAGAAACTCTTGTCTTTCTATCATTTTGCGCGGTTGCTACAACCGTACACCGCACAAAAAGATGGCATTTTGACAGTGCTTCTTCTTCTACTATATCTCCATGTATAGACCCGACAGACTGCACCGTCAGGGTACGTCACGTCCTGTCCTACGTTTGTTATTCGTGCCACTGCCCTCACGTCATATGAAAGAATAGCTCCTCTAATATTCTTGTTAGTATTAGATAGCAATATGGCCTATGTGCAGGACTGTACAAGGACTCTAGAGTTTGGCGCACCACAATCCGTCTCTGTCTGCTTCATCCCTGACATTCTAAATGTATTTAATGACTGCAAATAAAATAGTTAGCTCCCAAAGGTTTCGCCGTGACGTGCTAGGCGGGTAACAGTTAAGCTAGCTAGTTAAAAAACCCTCTGGAACTACATGAAAACTGAACAAAGAATTCTGAACCTCAGCGGTGAGTTACCCGTTTATATACCAAACCTAAATCCATAATCACATCTTCTTCAAATGTGTCCAATATGCCAATGCACCTCTGTGCATGTGTGTTAAGAATATATTCCCCAATTAACATTTAAAGGTGTTGATTGATTGATATTTGTTTATTGAGTGTGGCTAGCTCCGCTAGCACCTCTGCACAGACAGAAGTAGCCAGTAATAGTAGTTAGTGACAGGAGCTCGTTGTACTTGCAGAGTAATGTTAGTATTTTGCACACCTGAATTACAAACAGAGATTGCGTTGCCAAAGGGGAGCGGTCATTATTGGTTTGAGTGTTTTGTTATCAAGAAAAAATGATCAGTAGAACGTTTTTAAACTACATTCAAATCCATGGAGTGTTCTACTGCTGCTGTGAGGAGCTGTATAATAAATTATAATTAAGTGTTCAAAACTAGCAGTAATCTTTCAGTCATATATTGTGTTAGCAGTGCGTTGCTTTTGTACCATTTCATCAGTGATTGTTGTACAGCTTACAAGAAGTTGAGCTAATGCTAATGTTTGCATTACGGTATAGATCCTTTAAAGAAAGGGAAAATGCATCTTGATATAAGCATTCTTAAAACCAATGGAATAAGCAGCTTCAATATTATTTCATGTGTGGTACAATTTTGTTCTCATTACAAGTGAAATAAGAAAGGTTTATGCTTGTTCCATCTGCAAATTTTAGTTCTAAAATGCAGTCAAATTAAGATGATAAACTTTTCAATGTCAGTAGTTATTATCAAATATATTTTTGCAATGCTAATTCGTAAATCTAATGTATCTGATTAGAAGAGTAATACCGAAGAAGACATACATTTTCATAATAAAAAAGCTCTTAGAAGTGGATTTTGCATAATACATATGTCCCATTAAAACATATCTAACTCGGGAGATGAGCAGTGGGTACAGCCGGGTAAGTAATAAAAGGTACAACATTTTCCAAATGAAAAAGGGAGTTTATTTCTATTCTGTGAGACATTCTAGAAAAATCAATGTTCACTGTTATGACAACAAGGCTGTCACTATAGCAATTATTTTTGTATTCAACTATAGTCAACAATGATATTTTTCAAGCTCCATAAAAAAAGAAATACTGATTCAAATTTGAATGGTATGTCCATTGTGGTCCGTCACATTGTGCTGCTGTCTGATATTCTTGTGAAAAAACACGTGGTAACTTTTAATCACCTATTTTTTAACAACGATGGCATTCTCATCAAAAATTTCATGTTTGACAGCAAGAATGTCCTGGGTTCGATTTCACCTTCTGTGTGGAGTTTGCATGTTCTCCCTGTGTCTGCATTTCCTCTGGGAGCTCAGTGAGGGGCTGGTGCTATGTGTACTGGGTGCAGCTCTGACTGCCACCCCCCGACCCAGAAATGGATTAAATGTAAGAAAATGGATGGATGGATGGCTCCGGTTTCGTCTGCCACTAAATACATGTATTATAGGAGGATCTTTGAGTGACATTGTTGTTTATAGTTTTTCCACGCCGGTCACGTGACTGGGTGGCAAAATAGCAACGAAAGCAATCTGGATGCTAGAGAATTAGCTACAGTAGAATTAGCTGTTTGGAGAGAGGTTTTTACTAAATCAAATGTTCCACTCTTGTTGTGTGGTCAGTCCGCTGGGGCCAGATAAGTTTTTTTTGTTTTTCTTTGAAAGGAACAGCAAAAAAAAAGAGAAACGGGGATCAGGAGAAAGGACGCTCAGAAGAAAGTCTGGATTCCGGGATCAACAGAAAGAAAGACTTACCTGGTTTTACTGTCACAGTGAGTGATGATTTCTCCTTCGTAATATATATTCTTTTTTTTTTTTTTTGCTGCTACTGTTCAGGGATTAATGAAGTATCTATCTAATCACCCACGGCAGATGTGAATCCCACGGTCACAATAGGTCGCGACTATGGTGACATCCCATCATTGTGTGGAGTGAGAGGAAAAAAACCTTAACAATTGTAAATAGTTTTGTGTCGGTATGCTATAAATAAGCAAAGATTACTTACTTACTTACAATGACTAATCATTCAAGAGTTCTACTTCAAAGCTGATTAATTTATCAATCAATAATAAACACTATATTTTTGGAGAAATAACATCAGATAATCACAGACAATGTAATATAGTTTGATGCCTCAAATTATTGCTTATTTCAATTGTGTTACTGGGAGTCACTTTTGTGGTTAGTTTCAGGGTCTTTGTCTACAAGTTTAGGAACCCCTAACCTGCCCTACTGTTGTTGTAAGAGTGCCTTTGCAGTGGTACAAACTCAAGCATGAGACTCAAGTATCATACAGCGCGTCTATCTGCTGCCACACGGACACTGGGTCTTTCTGGGTCCAGACCCCAGCCCCAAACTGGAGCTGCCATCTGTCTAAAGTGGTAACAGCCGGGTCCAGCACCCTGCAGACCAGCCGCAGACAGGAGGACTACCAGGAAGGTCAAACTAGGGCTGCTCGATTATCACAATTCATGATAAATTTCATGATAATTCAAAATATAATTTTGAATGGGAAAAATGTCCTCAACATTTTACAACTATTGAATAATTTCAAATTATTCATGGTATATTATACATGGTATATTATACTGTATATTATACATGGTATATTATACTGTATATTATACATGGTATATTATACTGTATATTATACATGGTATATTATACTGTATATTATACATGGTATATTATACTGTATATTATACATGGTATATTATACTGTATATTATACATGGTATATTATACTGACATATTATGTTTCTAATTATGATCTTCATAACTCTGTAATCCGTGGATACCTACAATTTGTGACACTTTGTTGCCTTAAGTTTTGCATGGTCAGCTCATGAACAAACCATTAAAATTATTGAAATTGACTGATTTCTTGCATAGTCCCTAGGTTAAAACTCAGCGCGTCAGTGAGGGTGAAGCCTGAACGTGCATTCAGCAGACTTATTATAGAGGAGCCGGTGAAGTGACAGATAAACTAATGGATGCATGAAAATAAGAGCGACTGCAAGGGACAGAGAGGACACCGCCTCCTTAAAGCTGCCACCCTCTGAGTGTCTGATGTATCTTTCTATCTGTGCCTGCACTGTGTGTGAGCGAGCTGTGTGCACGCATGAAAACAAGGCTGCCTTACTCAAACACATGATGACAGCTCACAGCCGGAACGAAAGCTTCATTTACCCACAATTCAGCTGTAATTTGCAGGAACACAGCGGGTCCTACAGTATAGATGTCCATTTGGAAGGTCATAATATAATACCCACAGCAAGGAGATCTTTGTTTCTAGTTGTTTTTAGCAGTTACTGAGATGAAATCATTCATAAACAGAGTAATTAGATATTGGTCATCAAGAACATATTGTTGTTTGCAATCGCAAGTAGGTGTGCATTCTATACGCAACTTCAAAAATGTATATTGCAATAATGTGCAATACATTTTTGTTGATGAATTATTTCATGTATATACCAGGCATTTCTTTCATAAGATTTTTCACAGACAAAAAAATATGCTTTAAATGTTTGACCGACCGTAAATGCACACCCTTGAGAAGGGCAATAATGTTGATTATTAGATAAAATAAATGTAACACATGTTGACATCATTTTTCTGTGTCTTGCGCGTTCCTGCAGGCTTCTGTAGCGTATGCCAAGTCGTGCATCCACAGCAGGAGTGTAAACAATAGGGCAGTCTAAATCCAACAGTGTTTATCCAGAAAATCGGATTCCAATACAACGATTGAGCCTCTTAGACTATTGAAGCAGAGAAAAGAGAGACCAAACTGCAGCCTTTATTTCAAGACTTGTGCATCCAGTTTAATTTACAGCAATAATCTGAAAACATACAGAGTACCATGGCAGTCCCCTTTACAGCCACTTCCCCTGTTAAAAGTGTGTAGACGGTGGTTTAAAGGGTGTCCTTTTGAAAATGGGACAGTTGTGCCATTGCTTTTAGAACCGCGATGGAGGACGGTTTGGGACACTGTACACAGCGCACATAGATACTAAGGAGATTGTTACTATTTGGAGCAGTACTATAAACCATCTAACAGTTGAGTTGTTTTATTTTAGTTGTTAATCCCCAGGACCTGTGTGTGTGTTTACGTGTGTTGTTTGTTCAAACTAAAATGGTTATTTCTTTATTCTAAAGAATTAAAACCGTGGCCACGTTGCTATCGATATACATTACAGAGGCCAGAGAACATGCATCAGCAATTTTGGGAGCGAGTTGTTGTCTCTGTGACCCTCATTGTTGGACCACTCACATCTCTGTAATGTAGTGTCAGCTCCTGCCCGCCCGTACACGCACGCACACCCTGCACCCCAGTGACCAGCCGGGACTGTCCTTCATCCTCATTCTATTTCATGCCTCGTCCTTCTCTGGCTTTGTCCTCATCCATCACCACTCACACCCGGCTGCATCCCCTCCACTGCTGGGCCAAATACGGAAACTTTCTTCACTTTTTCTCAGTCCCGAGTCATCACTTTGTCAGAATATATTGTGTATGTATAATATATTATTATTATATTACACATATGAGAGCTACATTTTCATCAGACATGGGTCACTTAAACTGCTTTTCTTTCTGGCCATCTATTGAGCTTTTTAATACAGATGGTATTTGGTGTATGACAGATTTTTGTTTAATATTTTATCTCAGTGAGGGTGCAGTCTTCAAAGAGAGAGAGTGAATGGAGCTGCCCGCCCACTTCCTGGTTCCATAAATAAATAATGCTTTTTTTCTCATATAGGAAATTTTAAAAAAGATAATTGTAAAAGAATGACAGCTTGTTAGGGATTCAAATATTTTGAGCAATAACCACAAGATATTTATTTATCACTTTGAACATCTCTAAAACCATGACAAGTTCATGGGGTATGAATACGTTTTCATGGGGTATAAATACTTTTTCAATGCATTATAAATCCCCTTTAAACCTCACCAATAACTGGGATGTGAAGATTGTGAGAAAAACATGATGGTGCCAGGTGAAAAGCTAATGATAACCTGATAAACTAATTTATATCTGTCTCATTTTGCAAAATCAAACCATTACTTTGATATTGAATAAATGAAAGATAACTGGAACTGTTTTACTTCTCAACATGCAAAACCTTACAATTTAACACCAAGGAACAGGATTTGGACCCTGGTTTAAAACATCAGTGGTGTATTGACGGCTCCTACACACTGCTGAAAGTTTTTCTCACGTACACTGTAAATTTGTTTCTACCGAGCTCAGCAGAAAAGCCAGAGATACATGCTCCATCCCACAGCAGCCCTGTTTGATGTGGTTGGAGACAGGAGCCCGGGGATGATGTAATGCTGATAAAAGCACACTGTGAGTTTGGAAGTTTTACACACGTCCTACGGCACACATCCACACCCTCGTACTTCTCCAAGAGGGACGGGCATCCCTTGATTCTGGCCCTGAGGAGCAACAACAGATGTGTAACACAGATTGAGTGCATCAATCATCCATTGTCTTTCATCATTCTCACTATAGCAGTGTGTGGTCTGTGCGGCAACAGTGAAATGACATCATGCACCAGCTACAATGGCTCTACGGCACACATAAACATGCTCATTCTAGACGTGATGAAAGAAAACACGTCTCTGTGCTTCATTAGTAAGTAAACACTAACGCACTTCTATATTCTTAAATCATGGTTTTAGTTGTTTGGTTGAGAGTAGAGCTTTAATGACATTTTATTTTGATAATCGATTAGTTGGTAGAGTATTCTTCCAATTAAATCAATTAGCTCTTTAGATTCCAAAAGGTCAGTGAACATAAGATTTTGTATAAATTTGACAAAACAAAGTGATGCCTCTGAAGAACATCTTCTGAGAGATGATTTGTTACAGATTGGGTTCTTTGATTAAAAATCCAGGGTAAGACATTTTCATTTAATTCTCTAGTCATGAAAAATCAATGTTAGGGGTATAACAAAAACACGAGGATCATATAACGCATTAAAACTACGGATTTATGGATTTTTATTAAGCCTGAAAAGTTGTGAGCTTAATTTTCAATATAAGTCAATGGGAGCCAAAGCGAGTAAGAGCAAAGCATCTAGTAGGTTACTTAAAGTTAGCGGGTTAGCATTGTCTATTCCCATATACAGTTTATGCCCAGGACAAGTTGGAGGGACAGCTAGCTTAACGCCTAGTGTGCATGCAATGTACAGTATAGGCAAGTCTGAACCTCTCTGCTAAGATTGCTTCCTCTGCGACGCAGCAAGGGATTATGTGGAAGAAAATGGTTGGATGGTTTAGCACTAAGGTGTATCTACGATTGCTTTATGTAGTTATTTTAATAATAATCATGAAATGTTCTAAATATATTTTGTATATGATTATATCTTCATTAACTAATGATTTGTATGAAGATTAAACTGAGACTAAATCCTCAATCGTTTAGAATGCTTGGCATATTAAGTAGAGTGCATTAAGAGTGGATTACACTCATTAGCACTAACACTAAAAGTAGTTACACCTTCAGATAAAATCATAAGGTATGAAAACATGCCCAACAGCTTCAGACAGCACTGCTCATTTTCACCTTCCAATGAGGAAGAGTGCTCGATGGGCAAAAATACAAGTGCTGCTTGAGGTGCAATTACTATGGCAAATGGCATCTGCACAAGGAGTGGATTTAGGGATAAAAAGGGGGATTTTCTCATCAACTGTATTCACTATTCAAGCATTTCTGTTCAGTGGGTTTAATCAGGGGTCCCGTGGAGAAAGGTTTGAATTGTCTGAGGCAAAGCCGAAGCTAATGAATTTATGCCAATATTTAAACTGTGTCTTGACGTTTAACACAGTCCCTTTAAGGATTTACATGTCACTTAAGATAAATCTAAACTTATATTGTGTTTGATGCACAAGGTTTGGCAATGCGCTCCAAATCTATTGTGCATGAGATTCCAGTAAGAGTCAGTGTTGGCCCAGAGGTGGAAACAAACTACAATTTTAAGATCCATACATTTTGGAAGAAAACAACTTATACAATGGCATAAATAGCTGTATGCCATTGCCAGCCTATCGAGACTGCAAATACCTAAATCTGAAAAAGACACCTACATGTGGCAATCCTAATAGCATTTAATAAATAATTAAATTTGGACCAACAATTTAATATAAATGACCAACAGAGTAAGATAAGATTATAGACTATAGTAGACTACAGTATGTGTCCTTCCTCACTTTTGATTCTAAAAAATAAAGGTTGATTTGCTATTTCCAGATTGGTTTAATCCAGTTTGATATTATTATAACAAAAACATATATTCATGAATGATTTAAGAGAACCCTTCTGTCCTTGCCATTTAAATTCAGATTTCCTTCCGTCATTTAGGCAGGGCGACAGAGGGACATCTCAAGGCTACAGCATTGTTCGTAGTTATGCCGTTATTGAGTTACTGAACACAGCTCAATCCCCAGTGGAGCAGAACTACTAAATTTGTGCATCCTAATTTTATACATAATGAATGTTAATACAAATTACAATGCGACAAAGAGCGGCATAATCAAAAGCTCCCAGTCAAGGAGAAAACACAGTGAATATGTCAGGATATATTAGTGGTGCACGTCTTACCAACACTACCATCTGACAAACGCAGGTTTGGCATGAAGCCCAGAGACAGGAGTGAGGACAGATGTCTCCAGCACACCTCCACCGTGAGTTGTTCTGCATTCAACATTTACCAAACAATCTTAAACTTGGCGTCATGCAGTTAGCGTGGAATGCTAACTAAGAAAAACGTCTCAAAGTCATTATTGAATAGAAATAGTCTACATACGAGTGTACATTGCAAGAGCTCTCACGTGCTCCCTGCTACCAGACAAGGTTTCATATCAAAGAAACTTTGTGCACAGTTTGGTGAGAGGATTCTGTGTCAACCTCATGTTCTCATCAGGTCATTGCACCAAGTTCAACAGGTAAATTCTATTTTTACAGCACAATCTTTATTATGTACCAGCAGAGGGATTAAAGTGGAAACAAGGGTCATCCAAATACAACAATGACAAAAAATAATACATATGGCAAAAATAGAAAGGAAAGGCTGTAGCTAAAAACTGAGGTGCACTTTTATTGAATTAGTAGTTCGCCCGGGAACCCATCTCCAGATGATGATGCTCGGCTTGGTCAGGACTACCACAGATGGGAGGATTTGCCTATTGTACATGTTTTTAGTGATAGGGGAAACCGGAGTACCCAGAGGAAACCTACGTAGGCACAGGGAGAACATGCAAACTCCGCTCACTTCACTTCATTTCATGTCCCTGATGGGGCAATTTGGTTCACAGCACAGGGACAGGTAAAAAAACATAACATAAGCAATAACATATTGCACTCAGAAAGATCCTGTTCCAGCTGGGATTCACACCCAGGACCTTCTTGCTGAGAAGCAAGAGTGCTATCCACTCAGCCACCGTGCCACCCGAAATATTTGGAAGGCCAGACAATGAACATTTTGATAATAGAATAATTGTGTTTTCAAAAAAAATATTTTTTTAAACACAATTAAATACTTGTTTGAGAAGCTTTATTCTGCAACAGCAACTCAAATTGAGAGAACTGATGCACAATTACCACAAAATTGCCAGTTCAATAAGAACAATTACAGACGCCTGCCTGTCATGTTGCAACAAAAGTTACCTATACATAAACGTCCACATTTGCAAAGACCAAAAAGACAAAGCAAAGTGGTGATGTGAAAAACGGCGTGAACTGACGTAAGGCACTTAATACACAGAGGGGCGTAAAACCACCGTTGGAGAAACTATTGATGTGTTTGACAGTGGCATCTGGGCTTGTATTGATCAACTATTGACTTTAGCCTCGGTCCCGCTCTTTCAAACGTTTGTTATAATTGCACATGCACGGGGGAAAATACAAAGCAGCTGACAACTCCAAAGCTCCTACTCTTCACAAGCACACCAATCTCCAGGCAAACATTGAAACTGAAAAATATCCACTAGGATAGAGGCCAGAGGAGGAAATGACACACATTTTTTTTGACATGTTAATTTCATGTATTTTTACGGATAGGCACACGGACAGGAGTGAAGAGAACTGTGGTAATGCAGCAGCAAGTGATGGCCAATATCTCCTTTCTCTCTCTGACTTGTCATGGACACACTGCTACATGCCCTCTGTTACGCTGCACTCACAGCTCACCTCTCAGACACAGGCTTTATCACAGGGGGCAAAGCTCAGCAAATGGTGCATGAAATAAAATAGTGACATACACCCCAATGAAACCTAATAAGACATCACATTACAAAGATGAGAAACTATATCATTACCATGGCAACAGTGAGGTGCACAGTGAGAGGCTGGCTGGATGACAAGAAAAAGGGTGGAGCAGACAGGGAAGAGGCATATAGAGAAAAACACGGAAAAATACCTAAAGAAAAAAATAGCATCCAACAGGAGAGTGGATATTGACAGAGATTAGACATTGTGAGTGATGAGGGTGGAAAAGACGCAGCGCATTATCAGGAGTTCTATCTTCCCTGTCAAACCAACACCACGGTTCACAAGTCTTCTCCTTCACACTGTCGATGCTAACCACTAATTAGTGTTGATGATAATACTATAAGCTACTGCCATTCTGCTTCCCGTCTAATAAGTGACAGGATTAATTGGGGTACAAAGCCCAAATGATCCTTTTAGTATAGCTTTTAATGGTGTGAAAGAACAACTACCAACGAAAGCGATGCCTTAGAGAAAGTTCTACAATCTTCAATCCATTTAGAGTTGAAAAGGATGTAGGTCATATTTTCAGGTCAAATAAAAGCTTTTAATTACGTTCAAATAAAAATGTCAGCTTTGGACTACATTCAAAATGTAAAATGACTTAAATTAATCTAGTCTTATCTGCTATGGGCAATCAAAATTTTTGCTAACGCGAGACAACTGCTGTTATGATTTTGGGCAATACAAAAATGAATTGATTTGATTCAGAACTATTGACTGAGTGAGTTTTTGGGGGGTGTTTCTAAGGGGGTATATTATAAGTGTCTAAGTGTATAAAGTAAACATGCAGCATAGTTTTTTGTACAATTGTGTTCTGTAATCACTTCTGAAAACCCACGTTTTCAACAGCAGCTGTGGATATTCCAGCGGAACGAAGGCAGCAGCCGTTTGGACGCCATAATCTTGAGCATGTGGAGCCACCCACGACCCGTCAGGTCAGGATGGCACTGAGGCGCACACAGACCACGGCGCGGCTGTGAGAGGAAGCCAGCCTCATGCACGAGATGTTGTGCAGGCACTAAAAGCACACTCAATGATAGCGTCAACATAATGGACCTGTGTTAAATGGCTGTACAGCAGAAGCGAGAGCGGCGAGAAGACAGTTTTGCCTCTTCGGAAAAAAAATAACGGTGAAGCAATAAAAACGCAAGATGACAGACAGATGAATGCAAAGCGCTTGGCAGGCGTTTGAGGGTCTATGCATGCACGTTGCCCTACTCCACGTCAACAAGATCTCTGGCTAAAACAAATATGAGCCTCATGCAAATGAAGCAACATGCTGAAGAGGCCTGAGGTGTGCTGTGTGCAAAACAGTGTAATATGTATGCAAAAATGTTTACTGCACTCATAATGAATTTTAGATGAGGTCACAACTTGCTTTTGTGGAAGCCACTGTAATAATGAAAAATAAATAAGGAACAATAAATTGTACAACAGTGAACAATTCTGAGAAGTCAGTTTATTAGAATTGTTCATACTATAAAACAAGCATGTGCGCAAAAAAGGCTAATAGAGGTAAACATCCCTATTAAATGATATTATGAATAACACAAATAAATAATCAGGTTTGTGTCCAATATGAAATACAAAAAATATGCAGTTTCATTGTGGAAAAGAATATTATTGTATCAATGGTCCATCACATTTTAAAAAGCATTTTGAAACAATTCAAAGATAAAAACTTGTAAAGCAATGTAACATTCATCTATTCATCCATCCATATTCTTCCAATTTTGCTGTTGCCCGGTCGTGGGGGAAGCAGTCTAAGCAGAGATGCCTAAACTTCCCTCTCCAAGCACCCTCCAGCTCATTCGAGGCAATCCCAAGGCCTTCCCAGGCCAGCTGAGAGTCATAGTCCCTAGTGTCCTGGATCTTCCCCAGGGGTTCCTGCCGGTGGGATATGTCCAAAACACCTCCCCATTAGGCATACGATTCTACCTCCTCTATGTTGAGTTTGCAACTTCTTTCTTTCAATAAATTTTTATCCAGATGACCCAGTCCTAGAGCCCTCAATTATAGTCACGCACACAGAGTAACCAGGCTCACTTAAACAGAGAAATTACAAAGGGGTTATGTCCCCCATCAATAATTCATGTATCTAGTTATTTACTTTAGAGGGATCCCAAATCCAGTAATAAGAATAGATTATAAGAGACAATAAGAGAAAATCAGAAATGTGGTTTACCTTTGGGTCATTTGGTGCCTGATATGCATGGATTCCTTGTACTGTAGGGCAAGCAAGCAAGAAAATAAGCAGTGTTTTCTTCAAAAGACACAAGAATTCTGTTTATTTTCTTCGCTGTATCAGAGAAAAAAACACCTGAAGCTAATTTAAAACAGTTAGTTTTCAGCTCTGTCAGCAAGAAGGCTAAACATTATATGCCTGCATTATTTATTTAATGTTGCTCTTTTACAAAAAACTGCACTTAAATCAATGGGATTATCAAACAGGTCTGACAAGTTTTAACAAGTGTCCGTAAATGTCCGTAAATGTCCGTAGATGTCCTGGATCAAAAATGTCGTTAGAACATTCTGCATTAGCAAGTAAAAAAAAAAAAAAAAACACGAGTCACCTTGAGGAGGCCCACATTGAAGCCCTGTTTACACGGAGACGCAGCCAAGCAATGTGCAAAAACGACCCCGCTTCAGATTCAAAGTGCAAAGCATCTACATGGCGAGTGAAAACAATGTAGTTCTAGCGTCTCACCAGTAGTGGGCAGCAGAATTATACAACGCTCAACACTTGCCTGTATAACCACTTCCTCAAGATCCTCCTCAGCCCACCGGAAAGCCGCAAAAGAATGCACCAACTTCATTCTGCATTTAACAGTAGCAGCAAAAATGGAAACTGAAACTGTGTGTCATATGAAGGTTCTGTTTTAAGAGAAACAGCTACTGAAGCACACAGCAAAAATGTATCCACAGCCATTGTTGTTTTTGTTTGTTCTCAGCTACTGTGCATGTCCACATGTATGGGGAAGAAGTAGTGAGGTCATCGCAGCCAGAGAGTTTGCACCTTTTTCTTCACATGCAGCACAGCCATTTTTCAAAGCTTGCTTTTTCATCCCTGTGAAACACCGAACAAAGGCCAATCCGCAAGTCAACTCTATCGTCTTAGGGACTGTTTACACGAGGACGCTGCGACAGTAAAACCTTCGAGTTGGGTAACGGATTGGCCTTTCGTGTAATGGGGCTTTCAGACCGCCAACGCTGAAACGCGGAAGCCCCGCTCACTAGACGCGCATTCTCTAGTTTTCAGACGCAGGGGTCTTCACACCAGAACGTCCTGACGCGAGCCGGAAGTACCGGAACTAGCCGGCCGGCTCTAATGCTAACAGAGCTATGCTAGCGGCTTCTTGTGTACATATCTTCTCCAATATGCAGCTTTGCAGCGTGTCTTTGCTCACAGACATTCCACGGGCTTTATATAACAGCGGTATGTGTTCACGAAGGTGCGCCATACGTTTTTTCATATTATTAAATGGAATTTTTGCATCGGCGAACACACTCGAAGCAGTTGCATAAGGTCACGGGAGCATGACAACGCATATTTTCACAAGCACAGAGTCCCCCATTGTCAACCCTGGTTTGAGTTCTGGTGAAGTCTGGTGTGGGTCCTGTTTTGGCTGTTTACGAGTATTTTCAGTCTGCTCGCTCAGTCCGCTGATGTCCCCGTGACCACTTTGCTGCTCTCTGATTGGTTGTCGCACGAACGTCCCAAGGAAAGGATGAGCAGAATCCATCTCCTGTTGGCGTTGATTTTTCGCTCCTGCTCCTCCCTTTTCACTTTCCCGCCAAGTCCGTGCGTCATTATTGAACAGTCCGTTCGTGCGTGCCGAGAGGTCCGTGCGTTGTGACGGTCGAACGCGCGCCACCATAGACTTTGCATTGAAACCCGACGGTCTGAAAGCACCATAAGAAAGGCTGTTTCAGTTGAGAAACATCCTCCAGAGTGGAACAGAACAGATACAGTGCCTTGCGAAAGTATTCGACACCCTTGAACCTTTCAACATTTCGCCATATTTCAGGCTTCAAACATAAAGATATAAAATTTTAATTTTTGGTCATGAATCAACAACAAGTGGGACACAATCGTGAAGTGGAATGAAATTTGTTTGGTAATTTAAACTTTTTTAACAAATAAAAAACTGAAAAGTGGGGCGTGCAATGTTATTCGGCCCCTTTACTTTCAGTGCAGCAAACTCACTCCAGAAGTTCAGTGAGGATCTTTGAATGATCCAATGTTGTCCTAAATGACTGATGATGATAAATAGAATGCACCTGTGAGTAATCAAGTCTCCGTAAATATGCACCTGCTCTTTGATAGTCTCAGGGTTCTGTTTAAAGCACAGAGAGAACCATGAAGACAAAGGAACACACCAGACAGGTTCGAGATACTGTTGTGGAGAAGTTTAAAGCCGGATTTGGATACAAAAAGATTTACCATGCTTTAAACATCTCAAGGAGCACTGTGCAAGCAATTATATTGAAATGGAAGGAGTATCAGACCACTGCAAATCTACCAAGACCCGGCCGTCCCTCCAAACTTTCATCTCAAACAAGGAGAAGACTGATTAGAGATGCAGCCAAGAGGCCCATGATCACTCTGGATGAACTGCAGATAACTACAGCTGAGGTGGGGATAGTCTGTTCAGGGTGATGAGCTGTGTTGCTTTTACGCCAAACATATCGTTTTGCATTGTGGCCAAAAAGTTTGATTTTGGTTTCATCTGATCAGAGCACCTTCTTCCACATGTTTGGTGCGTCTCCCAGGTGGCTTGTGGCAAACTTTAAGAGACTTTTAGTGGATATCTTTGAGAAATGGCCACTCTTCCATAAAGGCCAGATTTGTGCAGTGCATGACTGATTGTTGTCCTATGGACAGACTCTCCCACCTCAGCTGTAGCTATCTGCAGTTCATCCAGAGCGATCATGGGCCTCTTGGCTGCATCTCTGATCAGTCTTCTCCTTGTTTGAGATGAAAGTTTGGCGGGACGGCCGGGTCTTGGTAGATTTGCAGTGGTCTGATACTCCTTCCATTTCAATATAATTGCTTGCACAGTGCTCCTTGAGATGTTTAAAGCCTGGGAAATCTTTTTGTATCCAAATCCGGCTTTAAACTTCTCCACAACAGTATCTCGGACCTGCCTGGTGTGTTCCTTTGTCTTCATGGTTCTCTCTGCGCTTTAAACAGAACCCTGAGACTATCAAAGAGCAGGTGCATTTATACGGAGACTTGATTACACACAGGTGCATTCTATTTATCATCATCAGTCATTTAGGACAACATTGGATCATTCAAAGATCCTCACTGAACTTCTGGAGTGAGTTTGCTGCACTGAAAGTAAAAGGGCCGAATAATATTGCACGCCCCACTTTTCAGTTTTTTATTTTTTTTAAAAGTTTAAATTATCCAATAAATTTCGTTCCACTTCACGATTGTGTCCCACTTGTTGTTGTTTCATGACAAAACATTTAAATTTTATATCTTTATGTTTGAAGACTGAAATGTGGCGAAATGTTGAAAGGTTCAAGGGGGCCGAATACTTTTGCAAGGCACTGTACGCTGCACGGCATTACAGTGGTCAAGCCTTGAGGTGACAAATGTGTGGATCCGTTTTTTTCTGCATCACATAGGACAGTAATAATGTTGTGCAGGTAGAAATATGCAATTTTAGTTGCTTGATTTATATCTCTGAAGGAGAGTTCTTGGTCAATAATGACTCCTGCAGTGTTGCTAGGGGGAATCTCTAACTGAACTGTCTAAGTAAGATTACCTCTGTTTTTTCTCTGGGTTGAGGAGCAGGTAGTTTACGTTAGTCTTCAGGGTCATTTATTGATCTTCCTGATTTGGAAGCCCCAAACAGCACATCCACCACCCCTTCAGTGGGGTCCTCCCCGCCGCAGACCGGGGCATAGGTTAGGCTTTGCGTGACAAAACAAAAACATCAAAACAGATGCAGTGAGGGACTGGGTATTGATCCCGAACAACATAAATGAGTACCCTATATCTGTTCAAATACATACATTTCTAATACAAGCTTGGCATTTGCCTGTGCGCTCAAACTCATCACTGCCCAATGTCTCATTCCAATCCGAAGGATGCATATACAATACATGCAAGCTCAACAGTGTAAGAAGAAGCTGCGAACAAGTTTACATACATCTATATCAATTAAATTGGATTAAATCATATAAGGTCGATAATTCGGTTTTCACTTAATTTCTCTTAACAAACTCGCTGACTGACTCGCAGAGTCTTAGCTTACACCTGTGATATTACTTGTTCCTATTTCATTATAATACATTTATATATGTAATTTTCCTCCATCTGTGGTAAAAGTGCCTTTTTACTGAGTTTTAATACTCTAGGTAGTGCACATGAAAATATAATCTGTCTGTCTGAAAGATAGACAGATCTATCCAGTAATGTTATAACGTAAACAAACATCAGATGAAACTAGAAACTTGCAATGGCTGAAGCCATTGCGATTGACTGCGGAACAGATCTAATGTGGAATTTAGCTGAAAAATCCTTGAAATCCTTGAAACTGTTAAAATACTTTAAACATCTTTGAAACTCCTGAAGTATTTGAAGCTCCTGATATCCTTTAAACTGTTATCCTTTATACTGGTTTACATGTAAAAACCCCTATTAAGTTGCATTATACTGGTTTACATGGAAAAATCCCCATTAAGTTGCATTATACTGGTTTACATGAAAAAAACCCTATTAAGTTGCATTATACTGGTTTACATGGAAAAATCCCTATTAAGTTGCATAATACTGGTTTACATGGAAAAATCTCCATTAAGTTGCATTATACTGGTTTACATGAAAAAAACCCTATTAAGTTGCATTATACTGGTTTACATGGAAAAATCCCTATTAAGTTGCATTGTACTGGTTTACATGGAAAAATCCCTATTAAGTTGCATTATACTGGTTTACATGAAAAAAACCCTATTAAGTTGCATTATACTGGTTTACATGTAAAAACCCCTATTAAGTTGCATTATACTGGTTTACATGTAAAAACCCCTATTAAGTTGCATTATACTGGTTTACATGGAAAAATCCCTATTAAGTTGCATTATACTGGTTTACATGGAAAAATCCCTATTAAGTTGCATTATACTGGTTTACATGGAAAAATCCCTATTAAGTTGCATAATACTGGTTTACATGGAAAAATCTCCATTAAGTTGCATTATACTGGTTTACATGAAAAAAACCCTATTAAGTTGCATTATACTGGTTTACATGGAAAAATCCCTATTAAGTTGCATTGTACTGGTTTACATGGAAAAATCCCTATTAAGTTGCATTATACTGGTTTACATGAAAAAACCCTATTAAGTTGCATTATACTGGTTTACATGTAAAAACCCCTATTAAGTTGCATTATACTGGTTTACATGGAAAAATCCCTATTAAGTTGCATTATACTGGTTTACATGGAAAAATCCCTATTAAGTTGCATTATACTGGTTTACATGGAAAAATCCCTATTAAGTTGCATTATACTGGTTTACATGGAAAAATCCACATTAAGTTGCATTATACTGGTTTACATGAAAAAAACCCTATTAAGTTGCATTATACTGGTTTACATGAAAAAAACCCTATTAAGTTGCATTATACTGGTTTACATGGAAAAATCCCTATTAAGTTGCATTGTACTGGTTTACATGGAAAAATCCCTATTAAGTTGCATTATACTGGTTTACATGTAAAAAAAAAACCCTATTAAGTTGCATTATACTGGTTTACATGGAAAAATCCCCATTAAGTTGCATTATACTGGTTTACATGAAAAAAAAACCCTATTAAGTTGCATTATACTGGTTTACATGAAAAAAACCCTATTAAGTTGCATTATACTGGTTTACATGGAAAAATCCCTATTAAGTTGCATAATACTGGTTTACATGGAAAAATCTCCATTAAGTTGCATTATACTGGTTTACATGAAAAAAACCCTATTAAGTTGCATTATACTGGTTTACATGGAAAAATCCCTATTAAGTTGCATTGTACTGGTTTACATGGAAAAATCCCTATTAAGTTGCATTATACTGGTTTACATGAAAAAAACCCTATTAAGTTGCATTATACTGGTTTACATGTAAAAACCCCTATTAAGTTGCATTATACTGGTTTACATGGAAAAATCCCTATTAAGTTGCATTATACTGGTTTACATGGAAAAATCCCTATTAAGTTGCATTATACTGGTTTACATGGAAAAATCCCTATTAAGTTGCATTATACTGGTTTACATGGAAAAATCCCTATTAAGTTGCATTATACTGGTTTACATGGAAAAATCCCTATTAAGTTGCATTATACTGGTTTACATGGAAAAATCCCTATTAGGTTGCATTATACTGGTTTACATGTACAAATCCCTATTAAGTTGCTTTATACTGGTTTACATGTAAAAACCCCTATTAGGTTACATTATAGTGGTTTACATGTAAAAATCCTTATTAAGTTGCATTATACTGGTTTACATGTAAAAACCCCTATTAAGTTCCATTATACTGGTTTACATGTAAAAACCCCTATTAAGTTCCATTATACTGGTTTACATGTAAAAACCCTATTAAGTTGCATTATACTGGTTTACATGAAAAAAACCCTATTAAGTTGCATTATACTGGTTTACATGGAAAAATCCCTATTAAGTTGCATAATACTGGTTTACATGGAAAAATCCCCATTAAGTTGCATTATACTGGTTTACATGGAAAAATCCCTATTAAGTTGCATTATACTGGTTTACATGGAAAAATCCCTATTAAGTTGCATAATACTGGTTTACATGGAAAAATCCCCATTAAGTTGCATTATACTGGTTTACATGGAAAAATCCCCATTAAGTTGCATTATACTGGTTTACATGGAAAAATCCCTATTAAGTTGCATTGTACTGGTTTACATGGAAAAAACCCTATTAAGTTGCATTATACTGGTTTACATGGAAAAAACCCTATTAAGTTGCATTATACTGGTTTACATGTAAAAACCCCTATTAAGTTGCATTATACTGGTTTACATGGAAAAATCCCCATTAAGTTGCATTATACTGGTTTACATGAAAAAAAACCCTATTAAGTTGCATTATACTGGTTTACATGAAAAAACCCTATTAAGTTGCATTATACTGGTTTACATGGAAAAATCCCTATTAAGTTGCATTATACTGGTTTACATGGAAAAATCCCTATTAGGTTGCATGATTACACTGAAGTCCTTGAAACTGCTGAAGTCCTTGAAACTGCTGAAGTCCTTGAAACTGCTGAAGTCCTTGAAACTGTTGAAGTCCTTGAAACTCTTGAAATCTTGAAATGCTGAAATCCTTGAAACTGTTGAATCCTTGAAACTGTTGAATCATTGAAACTGTAGAAATGTCTGAAAGAGCTGAAGTCCTATTAAAATGCATGGGCCTATTAAAATGCATTGCAGAATTCTCAATGCAGATTTTTGTCCGATTGCGGAAAAACCGGAAATCGCTGAAGTCCCAAAAGTAATAGCAATAATCTCCCAAACATGTGGAACGTTTTGATGTATAACTTGTGGAAATTGTTGAAAATGTGAAAGCTGTGAAACGTGTCAAAAAAAATGACGGAATAAAGAAATACAAAACCAATGGTTGACTGCGGAAGGTTCCGCAGTCAATCAATAATGGACACAGCGTGACAGATGTGGGCTTTGGAGCTGACAGAAAATATATTGCAACAGTATAAAAGGAGAGAGGTGAGTCATTGCCCAGCAGGCTCAGATGAAGTAGAAAAAGCTGTTTTTAAACACTTGACTGGAGCCGAGTGCGGTGTGCCATGTTTAAGGGTCATCTCATGCGGACCTCTTCTTTGTGCTGGTGTCATCACTCTCCATTTCACACCGCTGTCACCGAGGCGTGCTGTGACTCACTGTTCGCACTGCTCACCTGTAAGACTTTGCACGGCAGTGGTCAGATACAGTTAAACTCAGAAATATTGATTATATAAACTGCTTTCAAAAATATACTGCGAAACCGTGTTAAGGACAAGGACAAAGGTGAAATTGGCAAATCAATCAAGGTTTCTGTTTATGTTTTAATTGGATTCTATTGTGTATGTTTTAAATCTATTATATTAAATTATATTATTAAATATTCCCATTGTGCTTAAATGTGCAGCATAAACTAAAAGGGAACACATGCATATTCAGTTAAAACAGTTTTTCCTCTTGAGCTTCCTCAGACACCATTTAGATTTGTATGTCCTCATTCCATGTGAAAATAAGTGCAATTGTTCTGTAATTGATTCTACTTCACAAACTTAGGCAAATAAATAAGGCTTCATCAACTAAAATGCAGCACATATGCTAACCTGCTATTTATCAGCTCGCCAAAGCAAACCTACACACTGCCCATTCTATAATTTTCTTGTTTTTTGAGTCAAGTTACCAGGGCAAATTTGTTTAGACTCCTTAACTAATTTGAGCATCATCGACAGTGTCATTGTTGAGTTTTAGTCCCAACATTTAATTTACAAGTCAGTCACCAAAAGCAGGAAGCAGCCATTAGCTGAATAGAGGAGCAGATGTGAGGTTGTTTATGTAGCGTTTTAGAAAGCAGTTTGTGGGTATTGGGCTTATTCTGGGCGTGATGTTGATGCAGCGATAATTGCCCGATTTTCTTTGAAAGTGTGACAGATGGATCTATAAAGACAGAAAGTGTGACTGAAGATGGAAATGGAGGTATATGAATTAAAAGCAGTTTTCTTTTTGTTAGGAAATCTGTCATCTTCTGTCAAAGCAAAGTGCTGTGTTGTTTTCTTTTCAAAGCACCCAGCAACATTATGTTAATGCCAAAAATCAGTGGTCACCTTGTATTCAAACATTGCTTTGTATGCGTCTGATAACCACCATTTCTCTATTGTTAGGAACTTCATTATAACTGAAAACAATTAGTGAGACAAACCTATGTAATGGGCTCTCTGCTTTCAACAGCACAGTCAATGGCCTGGAAATGGAAACTCTGCCCTAATCACTAATGAGAAAATTGTGGAGGGCCAAATTAGAAGGAGACATTTCACCAGGGAGAGAGGTTCAGAGGAAAACACTGCAGTAATATCACTCCAATAACTTTATAAATATTAACGACAATACTGCTTGGATAAAAATAACATTTACACAATATCTATGTGAAGGGTGCTATTATTAAATAAGGCTATCATCCGACTTATTAGTCTTAATCTGATCATGCTTACCCCATGGATATCTACTGGCGGTTTTGTAATTGACCCAAGCCTGGGGACTCGGCATTACACCTGCAATCTGTGCATTAATAAATTAAGTCTGTATCCATAGCAGGCACGCGCTCCTGGCAGCAAAGATGAGGAGCCAAAAACACAAGTGGGAATGCTTCAAAGAGCCAACTCAGCACCTGCGCTACAGCAGCTACAAAAGCACTGGCTAATGTGTGCAATGTGTCCTGACAGGGTAAACTCTATTTCTTCCATTCCAACCCAAAAAAAAAATCAATGTTGAGGAAACACTCACATTTCCAAAGCACAGGGGTAATTTTTGCCCAGATGACTACACCGCAAAGAGGTGTTTTATGGTGGTAATGCCAGTGCACCACAGGCAATGATTGAAAATTTAATAAGAAATCCCACGGAAAAGCCCTTTGCTCTTTTGGGGCTTCATATACCATTCTTTTCATGGTATAGCTACAGGGTTTATGAAATCAGAAGGCTCAATACACCAGTAAATTAAACTCTTTGCATGAGAGGCGCAGGCAAAAGAAACGGTTTCTTTCAAATCAATGCAATCGTTAAGCCTTTTTATGGGCCCGATATTATTATATGGCTCTGAAATGCTACAAAAATAAATGTCGGAGGCACAGTCTGGCTCATTTGCAAAGCGCTTGGAGAGATGTGTTATTCGTTTTGGTCTAACTCCTATACCTTCACATCCCGTTTCCCTAGCAATACCGCTGTGAATTATTGATGTTCCCACTATGTCCCCCACACACCTCCCTGATCATCCAGTCCCTCAGACAAACCCAGTACAAGCATCTCCAAGCTTGGCTGAGTCCCACAGAAACATTCACCGCACACAATCTCAGTGACAATATCCAATAAAAGCTGAACGGGGGAGGGGACGATGCACCCTGACATTTAAATCAATTGCTTCCTTACAACAACTCCATGATTTTAAACCCATCTTTATTGCCTTTTCATGCAGCCTAAAAGAAGATATCTGATATTTCATAGAGGAAACTCCAGTGGTTGTATGCATTGGAGGCCTCTGCAGTTATATTTCAGTCCTTATGGCACTTCCCCGAGAGGAAGTGCAGTAGAGATTCATCTCAAGGTGTTTGTGAAAGCCTTATGACAGAGCTCTATGTGCAAACAGCGTTTAACAAAAGAAAAGGTGCAGATGTGTGAGAATTCCCAAGGTCTTTGAATGTGTGTTTTATTACTCAGCCTCAGAGGTTGTGGCAGGAACCCTGTGAGCACAAAACCCACCAGTTACTATGACAAGGATTATAGAAGTATAGTGTAAGTATAGATGTACAGCTATCACATGTAGGCAAAAGAAGCAGTTTATGCTGTGCTCTTATTCATGATCATGTATTTTATGAATCAATACAAATTTGTGAAACGCTAATGGAGGTGTTTGCAGATGGGGATAATTTATGTTGACATGTATTGTCCGGTTTGGGTTTGAGACCTATTCCCATGAGATATCTCTACAGCACCCAATCACTTAAACCTAATTGCTTAGGTAAATATCCTCCAATAAATATTGATCAGGCATGAAAAATAAGGCCCAATAAAGCGTACCCCACTAGATACCATCATCATCAACATTTGGGGCTTAAAAGCTAAACTCTGTTTCTATCTGAATGTAGAAAGGGAATACTTTATGCCTCACAGAAATGCTCTTCCTCGGTAATTAAAAATCCATGTGCGGGAGTAGTGTGCAATGACAGTGTGAAAACATGAGGTACATGGAGGAGAGCTAAGATAAAAGAACACCAGTCAGGCTCCAAAATCTCTGCAGCACATTAATTGTTCATGAGAAGGTGCTCACAGGCAAACAAAGCTTTGATGAATGGTCTCATTTGTGCAATAAGAAAGGCTCCGCCCAGATGGTCTGCTGCAGCTCCACTACCAAGGCCTATGCAAATACAGACCTCCATTTGCTGTGTTAACAGGTAACTACTCAGAGGTGACCCCTAGTGACCAGACGCCGCAGCCTATATGATGAATAGAGCACCAAAGTGATTGGCGTCACTCAGAGCTGAGGGAGGAGACTGAACCTATTATGATAATATATGAAGATCTCAAACTGCTCAACTACTCCCATTTATCTTCTTTCAGCAAGACATGAGTTAATGTCGCTGCTGCAGAGCCTGTCCACCAACACAATCCCACATTTAGTAGTTCTTTATCAAAGAACAACGTGAACACGAACTGTATAAAGGATAGAGCAATATATCAGAATAATAATCCATGTTATTGTATATCCTATTTCCTGATTAAAAGCACCCCCTTAAACTTATCTGTGCCAAACTTCAATATAATATGCTTATTGTTTGCTTAAAACTGTTTCAGTTCTGTGTACACATTAAAAGTAAGACTATTATACTGCACTAACTAAGGGAAGAGTGGGCAGAGAAAAGTACCATCTCAGTAGAGCGTGTATATTACCTAAATTGGAGGGGGTGCACTGAGATTTGTGCACTGCAGGCATACAAACACACAGTGGCTAATGTATAATTGTGTGTAATTTCAAAGAAGTGCTCCCAGTGACCAGGATAAAATGTCACATATGCCGCAGAATGATCCCAATTAGAGGCACCTGCTATATTCTCATTACTGTCAAAACACCCATGCAAAATATAATAAAGGAGGCCCTATTATTGCTTGTGCTGCACTGGGGAATTGTATTGGATCAAGTAATTGTGTGCATCATATAACAGTGGAGCAAATCAAATGCATCTAATCAAGTTCGATCATCTATAACATACTTAGCTCCATCAGATGCAGGCGAGTTCCTTTCAATAAATAGCATTTGTGAATGTTTTAATATTGCTTCATCTACACAATAAGCAATGACCTTTATAAAGCATTGAAAGCTCTTTGTTTTTTCCCAGATGTTATTCACTTTTTCAAAGGACTGGTACGATGGTGTATGATTATGATCCAAGGGTTTTCTTTCTCTGGGGCTTTCTGGTTATGACACAGGTCCTAAAAGCCACACACACCACATTTCTCACTTCTCTCATTGATGGTCTTATCACCAGCCCCTGACCCCTCACCTGAACTCCAGAATGAGAATCTTTATTAGTCTGCCATGTCCAATAAAGACACTAGATATAGAAAAACAAAAAAATCACCTCTCAACTAAGGTTCACATCATTGCTCAGGAATTGTTTTGTAGTAGTCATGGTGTCACCATTGAAAGGCTATTATGGGAGGAAACCAGTGGGGGCGGGTCCCAGCTCAAAAGTGGCCAAAATTATGTGCGCTGACATGCTTGCAATACCACCCCGGGCCGATGGGGGTGGACCCGGAATAAGAATGAGCCAATGCTAACATATAGCGTTGGCAGACCTCTCGAAAACGTCTTTACAGGATGGTCCAAAAGCTGGCTCTTGGCCCAAAGCTCCGTTCCACATGTGTGTCAATGCTGAGGGGAGTGAATTTTTTGGACCACTCTAGTTTACTTGCTGTGAATTTTTGAAGTCTCTCGTTCAAATGAATGGAGCTTGCGCCGGCTGATGCATGCGCAGATGCTGTTTTTCACAATTTTCTTGTGGGCGGGACCACTCGCTGCCATTTTGGATAGCTCCAGTGGAGCACTATTTTTGGCCGATTAGTTAGAACGGCAGAGATAGGCGTGGCTACATCCATTAATTTTTACAGTCTATGGAGGAAACCTAAGTAGACATGGGGAGAACATGCAAACTCCACACAGAAAGGGCTGGAGGTGGAATCGAACCCAGGACCTTCTTGCTGTGAAGCACAAGCTCTAACCACGAAGAAAAAACAGTTTGGTTCTATCACTATATTTCACATGCATGTATTTATCACCCTCCCTCAGCCAATCAGCTCTCAGCCAGAATAGTGCCTCACAAGGCTCTTTCTGTTGGATAAACAGTATGTATCATTTATGAAAAAGATACTCCAGCTTCAAGCTAGAGCAAAATCTGAATTCCACAACCTTGTGTGTTGACAAACATAAAGTATGAAAGCCTTAGCCTGTTGCCTTTGAGCAGGATTCATTTTTATGTCTTTTCAAAATGTCACAAAATCCGTGTCATACTTTGTGAGTCATGTTACAGTGGAACAAACCATATATGAACACGAGAAAATAAGCATCTCAGCAGAAACTGTAAAAGGTCAACAACAACAAAAATGGTGTTAAGAATAACCTGGCACAGGTGTAGTAGCCCTGTGCGCAAAACACAGGTTGTATCATTTTGAGGGCTAATGGTTATGGTTCTCATACAGACCATTACACAGCAGTGAGAATATAGACGAGGAGCAGTGGTGCAATCAAACAGGTACTTATTAAAAGACCACTTTAACTGCAATGAGAAAATGATCCATAAGAGTGAGCTGTAACGCTTTTTATCACAAAAAAATATAATAATTATTTATGACTATCTATAAATAGGCTGCAATTGTATCAACAGTTCATTTGTACTTGAACATACAAGTTTGATCTTTCCAAACAATAAGAATCTGAAAAGACACGCTTGATCTCATTCAGAGGCTGGAAGAAAAAAAACAGTTTTATTACAGAAATGACTGTAGGCAATTTGTGCTTCTTTAAATATTTATGATCAAAGATGTTAATGATGTAGCTGCAGAAGAATACCCCAATTGTGTGTGTGTGTGTGTGTGTGTGTGTTTGGATTTAGGCCGCAGCTCTCACAAGTCACATGGGATGTCACAGCATTACATATTTATTGTGCTAAAACAAAAGATGCCAGAACAGCTCTTACTGTCAAAACATACAATGCAACGCTGACCAAAGGCGTTTTAATAAATACGTCAAACCAAAAGATTGTAATTCCCTCTTTAATTATGTATTGGTGTGATGAATAAAACAATTCCATTTTGAGTTATGAGAAATCCAGTGCTGTTCATTACACATTTGAAAAAACAATAACCATGCCAGATTAAGGAGGGCTAACAGACATATTCAGAGTGATGGAAACGTGAACTTATAAATGAAATCAAACTGCTGACAGATTCAGAAGGTTATGTGTTTTGAAGCCTTGTAATAGGTTAAATGTGAGTTATTATGTTCAATATATTAGACAATTATTATGTTTGTAATTAGAAACTCCAACACATTTTAACACTCCCAGAGAAGTCAGTTTGACGGATTGACTGCTTCCACCAGAGCAGGTGGAGAAGAAGGTAGAGGGAAAGTGCTAGTTACCATGGCAACACACTGTTTACCAGCAGTTGGCATTCGCTAGCCTTTTTGCTGTATTTAATAATATATTACACTAGATTTAGCATTTGTTAAAAGTGAGTAAACCTTATTGATTTCTTACTGTTAAGTAAGTTATCAATGGCTCCATTGATTTTATGTAAGCTCCATCGATTTGAATGGATGCAGTCAAAATGACAGCTCTGGGAGTTCTAGTAGTTAAAAGAATAGATGGATGACTCTATACCTGAACACAGTATGTTGCTAAAGCAGCGTGACAAGGTAAAAAAGCATTAAAGAAGAAATATGGTGCATTACTTTGGGCTTTAGAGAAAATGACACTATTGACTGCATTCTACCTCTAACTTCCTCTGAGTATCGGGTACAAATACAGAAATCATAGCAGATGTAATTTCCCTTTAAAAATTGCCAAAACTAATTTCTGTTTTGAAATCTAAAAAACAACACCAGGTCTGCTTTTCACAGAACAACGCACTAACATTGTACAAGCCCCAAAAATCCGATTTTGCATAATATGTCTCGTTTAAGCTGTTTGTACTAAAGTAATAAGTACACTATTGTTTCTGCTCAGCTTGTTTATACTTGCAAAACCTTTCAAAAACTTGCATCATTTACAGTTGAGCTCCTTGCACTAATTAGACAGCATCAACAAAGGGTAAATTTAAATAAGTGAAATGATGCAAACACATTATTCAATATGTCGGTGCATCCTAATCAAAATGAAAAGAATATTTCATCAGCTTCAACTAATTATGCATAAAAGATTAGCATCTAGAATCCACAAAATAAACAGTGTCAATCATTTTTATATACCAACATTAATGAAAACAACAGAAATAAATCAATGAGTCAAAGTTATAAAGACAACATTTAGGTCTCTCTGTCGGTCCAGTTCAGTTTCAGTTGTGAATATGCATAGTAGAACTGTAAGCTTTAGTTATTTAGTCTTTAAATGAAGGCAAATGAGTGATATCATTTATTCTAACAAATGACTAATGATCATATTGGATTTTTTTAAGTGTAAAAACTAAGCAAACTATGTTGGCTTATTGGGTAATAGCGGGAGTTTTGTGTCTTGTGTGAGTTTACTAGTTTCCGAATGCACAGCTGTGATTGCATCTTGTGTGGACTATCAACGTCACACCTACAGTGTATGGCCAGATCATAGCGATAAACAGGGCAACTGAGAATTTCTCCATACAAGTCAAATGCAACCCTCATCATACATGCTGGATTCACTGCACGAGGAGAGCTGCTCAGCCTCCAGTCATGTGCCAAAGATATACTACATAAGGAGCGATGGCATTTGTCAGCACCATGTCCATAAATAAACCACCTACACTGTGTACTCAAGTTTTTTCAGCTAATACGTCTCCCTAGGCATTCTCATTTCACTGCCACCGCTACTGCTGCTGCGAGTGTTTCTCCCTGTAAAACTCATTATGGGGAAAAAGAATTCAGCAGAAGACACAACAACATCGACATTCAAACAGCTAATTGTAATAACCTGACACAAGTGAGTAATTTAGCTACCTAAAAACGAACCCTGATATCTGCAAGGAGCACTTCAGAAGAATGAATTAGGCTGCAGGCCATTACACTCCAACAAACTTGCTCTAAAAAACATGATCTATCTTTCTTTGAGCTGGAGCTGAATATTAAGTGGGACTTCCTGCTATCGAGAGACAAAATCTGGGATTTTTAAAACCTTAATACTGTTATATTTTGGTTCATTCAGCATAGATTTCCAAACATTCATTATTTATTCGGAATAATCTATCATTAATCATAGATGACATGCTAGTTAAGTCGGTAATCACCAGGATACTGCACTATGGAGCTCTCCACACACAAAATGTAGGTCAGACTTAAACTAAATCTTGATTACATTCTTGTTCCCCATGAGCAGCAGTGGAGGAAAAAACAGCTGATTGCTAATGAATCTGACAGAAACACACTCATGTAAACTGTTATTGGACAAATGTTTTCATGTAATTGGCACTGACATTTACATTAACCTTTGTAAAATGCACAACATTGTAAGTTCAACAGAAACAAATGGTATGAGAAGTGGTTCTTTAAGGTATTAGGCTTGTGCCTTTTGTTTTAATAAGAAACCATTCATTAGCTATATCCTAAGCACCAACTATACAATTATAATTGAAAAAGATAAAAATGCTTGGTATTATTAGACACAACGAATCACCCGGAGACTTTAGTGGCCTATTTACGAACTGACTTCTGGGAAGATTCAGGGCAGGCTACATCATAAATAGAGGGAACCGGGTTTACCTATAATACTTCTGCAAAGAATTGCCACTGGTTTATACCAAAAAAACTTATCAACCAATAAAAGTGTCTTTGTGAACATGGCTTCTGTAGTTGACCTTGATGAACAATGAGCATGGTTTTCACCTGAAGCTCAGAGATGAAAATGAAAGGAGAGGACAGATGATAAGATCGAAATAAACCCACAGTACTACTATTAATCTGGCCATGTTTATGTGCCGTATACTAATGGGCTTCTGCAGCCTGCTCTATGTGGTTTCTCCACTGGGACAGCTCTCCCTCTCAGAGCCAGCCTGTGCTAATTCTGGAGACATTCAGGTCTTAGGTCCTGAGCTGTGGGGTCCCATGTGGGAGGAGCCTGCAGTGTATAAAGCTGAGGGAGAAAAGCCCAAAAGAAAGAAATCTTGTATAACCTGCAGGGTTTGTGCTGGGAGCAAGCAGCAATTGTTTCCCTCATTTGGACAAGCTTGCAAAGCTGATCCACTATCAGCCGCAGACGATTATGCTACAGGCATGCCAATGAGCAGAGCTTTCTCTGAGCCTTTTGACATTTCTTCCGATGTAATAGCAAGCAAAAAGCTATTAAGCTGGTAATCAATGATCCGGAGGGAAAACCTATTCTAAGAGCACAGCATTCTTTTCCATGATTGAAAGTTTCTTGTTGTGTGATGTTTACCTACGCTTTGACAAGCTTTATTTCAACAGGGACAAGAAACGCCTGCATTTAATTTCTGAATTAGTTATCTGCAAAGTGGCATAACAAGAGTTGGGATTTTTACCCATACAATGCTTGGACCCAATTTAGAAAACAGAGAGAGAGAGATTTTCTGTGTTCTTTTAACTGAAATGGTGAGTACCAGCATGATAATCACTTCTGCATGAGCTATATGCAGACAAATTAAAACCTGGGTGACATCAGGAGCTGTCTGAGTCATGCTGTCTCCAGATAGTGAGACTTACCTCGTTCAGTGACCAGAAGGTCATGCACATTACATCACCAGACAGGAACAAAAGCATTTATGGCTACTGCAGAATGATAGATTGGTTTTGTTCTTTTCTGTGTTTACGTCCGTTTTGTGGAAAGCGATTAAATTTTACCAGAGACTGTAATTTAGTGGGGCGCCTGGGTGGCAGAGAGGGAAAACCACTTGGCCACCATCACAGCGACCTGGGTGAGCTTTTGGAATCAGTCATGTAAAATTATAAGGAATTAAAGGTAGAGGAAGGAACAGAGTTTTAGTTGGTGGCTGACATCATCTCAATATTTCACTGAGCAATGCACCAGACACTGCTGCACTATGGTTTCAGACAGTTACATGTCATGTACTTATAACAATTCATGCTAAACTAAAGTTATTGCATGTTTTCCAGGAAGCCATTGAGCCTTATCTTTTGTATTGTTACTCCTGCAGCTGAGGTTACTTTCTCTCCAGCGTGGTTTGTATGTATGGGCTTAATGAAAAGAACCAAAACTTCACAGCTTCTTGTCTCTCCAAAAATTTTCCAGACAAATAATGTCACGTCTGTGCCCACTAGCGCCAACCCTCTGTCCGTTCTGTGCTCTGCGGCCTGTAATTACATGCCGTTCATTTGATTTGTTCATTAGTTTAAGCCTCAGCTGGGTAGCAGCGGATCGGAACCCTCTTATTAGTGGTTCATGACTCTGTTCTCTCCATGGTGAGCTGCGCAGTGACGGAAAACAACAGTAGAGGGCAACGAGAGGGAACTGGTGAAAAGACCTTATTTTAGCCCCAAACAGACGCCACACATGAACACTCACACAAACCCACACACATGTTAAGGGACAAACACAACTGCTTATACCACAATCATTGTATTATATTGTTTTGTCTATTTAGCCACTAAATAGACATAAACTTAAGGGAGGCTATGATGCGTCTAAAATATAATAAATGTATTGTAACCTTCACCAGTATGTGTTCTTTATATCTTTCCAAGCTGTAATTATTCACCATGTATTGTTGAGTTGTATACATAGACTGTATAGAATAATATACAGTATGAGCTGCTGTTTCTATTACATACAGTAGATACAACAAAATACATTCTTCTTTCAATCCAAACCCCATGACACAAAACCCTAAAAACAGCTTGTGCCATCATCACCGCAAAGAATCATACTTGGATGCCAACCTTACAGACAATTAGAGAACCCACTGTCAGTGTAATGAATGTCCCTTTTCAGAAGTCCACACAGTAACCTTTTCAACAGCAAAAAATGTTTATCAAACCCAAGGACATCCCAGCGAGACATGAATGGCCCATTTTGTGTCAGCAATAATGAAGTAAGCACAAACACAAGCTGTGGAAATGTGTGGACTTAAAGCATGATTAGTTGAGTAGGTACCAGAAGCTGCAGCATCGTGTAGAAGGACAGTGTAGCCGGCAGAATCCCCTAAATAGAAGCCATCATTACATATAATCAGAGAATATGCAAATGACAGAGCCTCGTCCCTGTGGCACTGCAGAGCCACTTGTCTTTTGGTTCCTTGAGTGCTCCCCTGACAGCGCTCATGCACAAGGCTGGGACTGATAGCAGGAAAAGCTGTTTGTTTAACACGCCATTATACAGCCATGTTGAGAGGGACAGATGGAGCACAGATAGGCACACGAGGCATTCAAGGATGTGGTCCTTTGCCTTACACTGTGATAACGCTGTGGAAAGCTTGAATTAAAAACATGTTCAGCCAAATTTGTGCAATTAATTCGATGGAAAACATAGAGCTTAAACATGTATACTTATTGACTATATTCTACACAGAACTCATTGCTATAGGGTCGTAGTCAACAAAAGAAATTCTTGATCGACTGGACGCACGCCCTCACGATCATTTAATCGACTAAACAGGGGAAAATTATTACATATCTGAACCAAATTCACAAAGCATACATTTATTTAAAAACAACTAGGTATAAAATTACTGCAATATTTTGTGAGAAATTTAACTATATTGATTAAACAGCTGAAATGAAAAAATCTGGGAATAGGTTGCATTCATGTGACATCACAACATTTCAAAGCGTGCATAACATTGCGGTGGAGGGCAGCTGAAAAATCTTTCCTGGTCACTATGGAAACTGTCAGAAGTCAAACTTCTAGTCTTAGTTTAGAGCTCATTTCTCTATTCCTCGGCCAATCCACATGAAAAAAACTGTGACAAAGTTCTGTATTTTCTTTGTCAAACATATCAAATAGAAATACAGGCGCGATGTTGGCAGGTTTGTGAATCTAATTATTACCTGGGAAAACATTTGGACATTTTCTTTCCCATGGAGTTGTATTGGCACCTGCGCCCCAACTGAAATAGAATTCTAGAACAGGAAAGCAAACTATTGAATTATTATAAATAGTCGAATAATAAAAACTGTTTAGTTGACTAACTATAGACAAACTATAGATCGATGTATTATTATTAACATTTTATTAAGAGGAATAACCCCTTGAGATGAAACATCTCGTTTCCGAGGGGGTCCTCAACTATCAACTAAACAGCCCTACAAACACTGAACCCCATCTGGCCCACAGCATGTTACCCTCAGTCTGGCTCTGAAATTACACCCTAGTTTGTCCTTCTTTTATATATTTAGAGCTTGAGACACACAGACTCTAAAGTTGTCCATGTTTATTACGCTGATTTCTTCTCATAGACTCCATACGGCACATGCAGTGAGGAAAGCAGACAGATGAGACAAGAGGGCCCTGTATGTGTGGCTGCTGGACTTTATAGATTGGGCTGATCGCTGGTGCTTGGGGCAGCAAAACCATAGCTGTCGAGGTCTGACAGGCCAATCCAGAAGTGTGGTCAGAGGACGTATGACTGATGATATTACGGAGTCGCACAGGATCTAAATGCCAGCGCACTTCTCTGATTTAATCCCTGTTTCCATCACCCACAATCCAGTTACAGCCCATCTTACTTCCACCTTCCTTCAGGCTGGAGCATCTAATGAATCAATTCTATCATTCAATTCAATGACAAAATAATGTATTCAATTTTTCAAACCCCAAGCTCATCACAATGCAATAAAGATCTTCTAAAAGGCTCTAGTTGAAATCCAGTGATATTTGGTGAAATATATGAATACAAACGCAGCTCATAAAACATAAAACAATGAAGAAGCCAGAAGAGAAAGTCTAAAACACTTCAGAGGACATTTGCTGGTCATCCTCTTTGACAAGACTCCCCCCTAGTGGCAACTGAACAAAACGTCCAATAGGGGAGACACTTTAACATGAAGACATTTTCCAAAGCAAATGTTGATTCTTTGCACTTCACTTTAAAATTAAACAGATGGAATATTCTTCACACAGGTATACATCATTGTAGTTTGAAATTGTTGGCTTAAAAAATATACATAAGGGACACAATGACCTGAAATGATTGTCTTTGGTCCCCAGAAACAAAGAGAGAGCGTCATCTGTCACCTCCAGTCTCTCTCCCTATAACCTTCAAACAACGTCAGAAATCTAGGGGTAATACTGGACTCAGACTTAAATTTTAATAGCCACATCAAATCAGTAACATCAGCAGCTTTTTACCATCTAAAAAACATTGCCAGGATCAAAAACATAGTGTCTAAAGCAGACTTGGAGATTCTTATCCATGCATTTGTCTCCAGTAGGTTAGACTACTGCAATGGCCTGCTCACAGGTCTGTCCAAACAGGCTGTAAAACAGCTGCAGTACATTCAAAATGCAGCAGCTCGAGTCCTGACAAGAACCAGGAAGTACGACCACATTAGTCCAGTTCTCAGGTCTCTGCACTGGCTTCCTGTGGCTCAGAGAATAGACTTTAAAACAGCTCTGCTTGTGTACAAGTCTCTCCATAGCCTCGCACCAAAATATATTAGTGACATGTTAGTCCCATATGAACCAGCCCGGACTCTGAGGAGCACAGGGACTGGACTCCTGTTAGTGCCCAGAGTCAGAACTAAACATGGGGAGGCTGCTTTTCAGATTCATGCTGCTAAAATCTTCCTGAAGATGTGAGACTGGCCTCCTCTCTGACAATGTTTAAAACCAGGTTAAAGACAGTTCTGTTTAGCTGTGCATACAACTGAGGGATTTTATATTCTTATCTTTCTTTTTAATGTTCTGTGATTATTTACTTTGAATTGCATTGTGTATGAATTGTGCTATATAAATAAACTTGCCTTGCCATACCTTGCCTTAAATATATATATGAGTCACAATAACTTTAAAACGGTTCAAATGCGTTGGCTAAATAGGAATTACGCAGGGAGGGATTATCATCAGTCTGCCTCTGCCCCATTATCATCCATCTTTCTTTGAGACAAAAGTATCTCTCCATGCTAAATTGTCAAATCAATATATTTCTATCACAAGAGAAATTGGTCCTCTACTGAATCTATGTGGGTGAGTAATGTGAAATCTATCACAGGTGAGTCCACACCGCTGCGACAAGATCAAAGACAAGACCCCAGAAAATGTTATATATTGATCATCGACCACATAAACAGCCATGGATAGGTTTAAATGTGAGCAGAATATAAAATGACACTATTCTAGTATAATGCTATGATTAAAAACAAGCAAACAGTGCAGAGCAGACAAAATAATGTTTGTATTTACCTTTGGCCATTTAGGGTTGATGTCTCCTGCCTTTAGAGCGTCCTCCAGCGCTGCCTGGTGCTGTCCCAGTTTGAGACGTGCAGCCGAACGGTTACTGTACAGGATGCAGTTCTGGGGGTCGACTCTAAGCGCTTCACTGTACAAATCCACAGCCGTCTGGAAGTCCCCACGCAGACAGGCCTCGCTGCTCTGCTGGATCTTCTCCATAAACTCACTTTTCCTCAGACCAGATTTGATTGCTTCATCTGTTGTCACACACCCAACTGGCTTTGCTGTTGTCTGGCAAAACAGGCAAAATACAGTTAGCGGTAGTAAGAAAAGTACTGTAATTTTTGTCCAGATAAAATAACTTCAAGAATGTTATATCTGAAAAACTGTACAAAGGTTTATAGAGTTGAGACCAATGGTGCAAAAATGTTTTCAAAAGAATATTCACTGCTAATATTTCCTAACACTTCAGGCACTACAATCTACATACACACTTTGAATGTTTGTATAAATTATTCTCATTGAGATGCTTCAGTTCTGCCCAATGACAACAAGACAAGATGTTTATTCCATTGACAAATCTCCATCAAGCTTTATCTAACTCCTTTTCAAAACTGTTTCTGTAATTTGGTGTTGCACAGTTTTTGAAATAAACATTGTTGATTGATTGATTGTTGGATTTAATGTGTTTTTGCTCATATTTATTCTCTTTTTTGTTAGCCAAGAACTTAAATAATTGTAGTTTTTGCAATGTGCTAATTGTGAATGTGTTTTGAAAGAATGATTCTATTGGCCGTCACTTTCGGGGCAAGTTTCCCTTTCACCTCTTTCTCACCTAACCTACTTTATGGAATAGGCCTCAGTAATTACTTCCAGAGGCACAGAGAGCAAAGCAGCCGTGTGGGCTTTGTACGTATCTGTGATCTCGTCCTCTCACTCATTACCCAAGGCTCAGGAGCCTACAGTAGGTTAAAGTGGGAACGCAAATAGGTTTGACTGGTTAATCGAAAGCTTTAATTTTCAACTGAGATCTCTCTTCATGACTGTCAGACTCACACTCCAGCCTTCCCTCATGCATGAATATATATGAGGAATGTCAACAAGCAATGACATTGGTGGAATAAAAGGTATAATTGAAGAGGAGTATTGTGTAAGGCGTGGCAGATCTTATCAGAAAGCAGGTTATATTTTCCAGAACTTTATACTATTTAAGGTTTTGCCTGAGAGCTGATTGGCTGAGTTCCTCTCTTTTTCACTTTTCAGTCCAAAGAAGATGGAACAACAAAATACATGTATGTGAAAACTAGTGATAGAACCAAAGGGTTTTGAGAAAGAGGAGCAAGTTAGATTAATTGTTTTGGTTCATTTTATTGGTAGATTTGTTATGTTTTATATAGTTAGGTAACTGTTATCTCAACACATTGGAAGTAGCCCACAGAGGAGGGAAAAGGACAACTGCCATGTCGGAGGGTCACAGGGCTGGTGGAACGATAGACTTAAATCTTAAACTTAAAACTCCACAATTAAAATGACACAACATTAGTGCCTAAACCACAATTTACCTTGTCTTCAGTATTCTACCCGCTTTTATTTTGAAATCTAAAAATATGGAATCTATGTTTTTTCACGTATTTTAAGCTTTCAGTATTTTTGGCGCTCTCTTAGACATTAGGTGAGGAGCTCAGTCACACGGGAGGAGCTCAAGGTAGAGCCGCTGCTTCTCCACGTTGAGAGTCTACCAGTTGAGGTGGCTCGGGCATCTGTTCCGGATGCCTCCTGGACGCCTCCCTGGGGAGATTTTCCGGGCATGTCCCACTGGGAGGAGACCCCGGGGAAGACACAGGACACACTGGCCTGGGATGAGCTGGAGGAGGTGTGCGTGGACAGGGAAATCTGGACGTCTCTGCTTAGACTGCTGCCCCCACAACCCGGCAACGGATGAAGCGGAAGAAAATGGATGGATGGAAATAATGGAGATTTCCTTCATTATTTTTCTTGATTGTGTTGTTGTTTATTTAATTGAGTAGTTAATATGAAACAATAAAAGTCAAACCTGGAGTTCGTCATATGAATAATCAGCAGATAAGAGGGCGGGGATAAGTGGTAGGTGAAACACACAGTCAATATATACAGTCTATGGTCAATACAGGTTTATTACTCAGTGTTTAAATATACAGAAATTAAACTGTGTGTAATCTAAGGACAATTAGAACAACAACATAATACTCCCTTTTATACAACCAAATCTATAAAAGTTTCTCAACGTCAGATTGAAGTAGATTTAAAAGAGTTTTTCGCCATAGCTTCCCTTTTAAAAGTGGTGGTAAAGCTTGCCTCATGTGCACGTCACAGCTTCGCCTCTCTCGCTTCCTCTGCAATAACTTTATTTTGTCCAGTTTTTAATAGAAAGCAGCTGCTAAAGCCACGATCAAGTGTAACCTACGCGTCTCCCAATTCTTTTCGTGCATTTATTTACCTTTTCTCGTAGAGTCGGCGGCTTCTCCATCCTGGGAAAATGCTTTTGTCAGCGTAAAACGTGTGGCTTTCATCCCAAGCCGCTGATCGGCCGTGTGCTTTCTTATCTTGTCGGTCTGTTCTGTCACGGTACAATGCAGATGTCAATAATCTCGCTGCTCAGGGCCCAGAGGAAACTTTTCTCCACAGTAGTAGTGCGCCATGTTGTCAAAATCTTTTCCTTTTTTTCCATGCCGTGTTCCCCGCTGCCAAAGAGCTGCTGGAGCTGCTGGATGAGGGATATTGAAGTAACACACGACCCAGTTTAAGTTAAAGGGCATGTCAGTAACTTTAACTTTTTAATTTTGGTTTTTAAAGTGATAGTATGTAACTCTAAATTAATTACAAATTTCTGACCTTAAATGTTGATATAAATAAGTCATAATATTAATTCTAATATTACAGTTAAGTCCCGCCTTCCCTTCTCTTAGCTATACATAGTTCCCACATGACGTCACTACATACGGGGATTTGCCGACCCGGCGCCATTTGTGTTGGCATTCTGTGGGCAAAACAATAGAAAAAGAAGCTGAAACGTGTTAATGTCGTGATAAAGTTGAAAATGGTCATCTCCTGCTGGGTCAATGGATGTTCAAATCGTGCCGGAAGTTCCGTTAAACTTGGATTTTACAGTATACCCATCATTAGACTTCATGAATGTGAGAAGACTAAGCTTTTGTCAGAACAACCACGGAGGTTATGGCTTGCGAAGATAAACAGGCAAGAAACTCCCTCAAAACACGCAAGAATATGCTCGGAGCACTTTGTGTCAGGTGCGTATCGTATCTTATAATGTGTTGACAGACGTAATTTACTCAGTACTAACTTGTGTATGCTGATATCTGGTAACTTGAGAGTTTCATTATTTAGATTACTTTATTATGAGGAGGATCGGTGTCGCGTCCGAGGCTCTCGAGGGCAACGTAAATGTATTAAATAGATAATAATAGTTCTATGGTGGGCTAAAACAATGTTCACAAACAGCATTGCTTCTGTAAAAAGATCTGTGTCATAAAATAAACTGCTCTTTACGCCTGGAAAAATCAGTTGCCCACCATTCACCGAAACATACGGTCAAAAACGCGGAAATAAACAATAACAGCAATCCAGAGTGTCCGTGTGGCATTAGCATTAATTAAATTAATTGTTAATATAATTAAAATAATTAAATGGAGCTCCAACTGGTATTAAATCTAAAGTTTTTGAGAAATGTTTGCATTGCTTGTTAATTTTTGCTGCATAATTTGATCAAATATGTAAAACATGTCCGTAGCACGTTAAACTGTGGTGCCATTGTATTAATATACAATTATTTGCTCAAAAGTTGCCCTTTTTTTCCAATTTGCGTTTGAATATCTACATTTATTCTCATTCTTTTGTTTAATGGAATGCACAAACACAGCAGCGTGCCATCAAAGATGGCGTCTCCGAGGAGGTCATGTGACATTCATTGGTCTGTGGGAACTATGTATAGCTCAGCCTCAGAATCCACGATGCTGTCCACGTTAACCAATCGAGTCATGAGGGCTGTCAATCATCGCGCTGATGCTCGTAGCTGCGCATGCTCAGTTGTTTGTTTTCACGGAACCTCCAAATCAAGCCTCTATTAGGCTCTGAAACTAAATGAAAACTGAACAAAGAATTCTGAACATCCGCGCTGAGTTACCCATTTATACACTGAACCTATATCCATAATCATTTATATACTGAACCTTAATCCATAATCATTTATATACTGAACTTATATCCATAATCAGATGGTCAGCACTAGATCATATACGGAATCGGGACGGAAGCGGAAGTAAAAATAACAAACTACCTATTCATGCCTAAACTTAACCAGCCATTCCCATAACATAACCCCAACCCAGCCTTAGCCCTAAACTTAACCATCTTACTTAAACACCTAAAACTTAACCAGTCACCATTTAAGGACGAATTAGTTTATTAAATTAATTTGAAAGTAGGATTGTTACTTCCGGTTTCGTCCCGATTCCGTATATGATCTAGTGCCGACCATAATCAGATCCTCCTATAATGTGCAATTCATGATAATAGCTTCTTCCGGGTTTGCCGCGATCGTTTTTTCTGTGCATAAAAACATTTTTTTTTTCATGAAAACGTTAACAAATAATTCTGAAAACCTCCGTGCATGTGTATTAATAATGTTTATGTATAATGTGTTCTCTCATTAACATTTAAATGTGTTACGGAAACATAGGTGTAGACCAATCAGAAAGGAAGGGGGAGGGAGCTTGCGTCGTTTTTTTCAAATCAAGCACCTCTCTCTCTCTCTCTCTTTCTGACAAACTGCAGACAATCCCTTTAATAATCCATATATTTAAAAGCTTGCCGGTTATTATAATGTAAATAACGTATGAATTTATTTATTATTCACCCTTGATGCCCAACTGTGAAACCACAAAAAAAAAACAATATCATAAAAATCCGTAGTTTCCACATGCATGCATTTTTGGCCTCTGTCAAATCTTTTCTTCAACTTGTGAAAAAGAGAGTACCAGCACTCTCTCAGCCAATCATTTCTCAGTATGTAGAATGTGAAATGTCTCCTAATAAGCTAAAGACAGAAAGTTGTGGCCGTATTTGTTCACTAAATGTTACTTAAAGCAGACTAATTCTGCTGGCATAGACAACAAGTTTAATGAAACAAACATAAAGCCCTCATGAGCTTCAGATTCATTTATTTGCCATTTGCAGTAAAAACACATTGGAATACATTTTTCAAAGTCCCCAGTGTGCACATGACAAGTACATTCATAAAACAACAAAAGAACAGAAACAAAACAGTAAACAATTGTCACTGTGAAATCAATCGACTAAAACAGTTTCAATACAAGTGCAAGATCATTAAAGTGCTCTATTCTGTTTGCTATTGTGGAAAATCAGCACACAGAGACGGGATCTTTGCGCACCACAGCTTGGATGTTTATTCTCTGTTTCTTCAGTTCTTTCAGGTTATTTCAGGATTTTTCAGTGGCTTTTTCAGACAGAACATATTTAGGATATGGTCTATAAAGTCAACGTTTACGTCACACATACGTCATACATGGATAAGCATTTGTGTCACATCAAGAGAACAATCAGAACATAACAAGACATCGAAAGAACAAAACATGGGCACACAATCATAGCAGATACACAATTGGGTCATTGTATCCTAAGGCCAGATCACTTTATAGTTATCTAATTCCCATACTATATTCACTTGGTGGTGAGAAACTCAGTCTTTTTTTATTCAAATCTTAAAAACATCCTGTACAGTGGGTGGGCCTATATTTCTGAAAAGTCTACCACAGAATATTGCTGATTACTAATATTTGTTTTGTTTATTTCATTACAATAATATATGAGAATTATGTTAAAAAAACTAGCAGTATTACCAAATTTAGCATTGCATTTATTTTTGTACAAATTCTTTTCAATACAGGCTCAGTACAGACAGACCTTTACCTCCAAACTGTTGTGTTGTTACGACAGTGTTCCTCAGTCACCGCAGGTCTATTTTAGTGAAGGCTCTCCATTTTTCCTGCTGGGGTGTCCTCCAGATGTCCTGTTGCTGGGATCCTCTGGAAAACACATGTGGTTACACTTTCTGGGTCTTATCCGGATAAACTGGAAGACAATTTGAGATAATGCATACGTGACCCCTGGGTTTCTACAGTGAACCAGCCACAAACAACAACAAAATTAAGATTTCCATGCAAAAGAAAACATATTATGGGTCATCTGTGTAGCCAACCTTTGCATTGAATGAATAATTGTTTCTGTTTCTTTGTCCCATGCGTGATTATTATAGATTCATGGTCCCATGACACAGGATGGGTCATTGACAGAGTAGAACTTTCCTCTGCTCTGTCTGCAGACCTACCCTTTTACATAATATATTACCCAGAAAACCTTTCTGGGTAATGAACAAATAAAGAAAACATCAGATATACTTTATTAATCTTACAATGGAGAAATTCAGTCAAACCAATAATGTATTCAGTTTCAGAGCCGGTAATCGTTCCATGGTCTTCCATGACGACCTATCTGCTAAAACTGTGCTTACAGGTGTGAGCCTACAGATGGCGCTCTCATGTAGCCTAGAGAACCTAGTGAGGAGGTGCAGTGCTGGTCTGTCTGCGTGAACCTCCACATGAACTAGGAGATAGAAATGCACACAGAAAGCTTTATCATTTGATTTGAACAAAAAAACTTTGTATAATAATAATATAAATGTATTAAATCTCATAATTTGTAGCTTTATATCAAAAATAATATGCAGATTGTGACATTATGTAAAATTTTGACAGTTTTGGTCCTCCGTACGTTTTTTTATAACAATGTGTTTTAAAAAAAAAAAAAATCTAAGCATTTCAACTTGCAATGCTACTACAGGTAGTAGTGTAAATTACTACTATAAAACTATATTTGTATGAAATTATGTATATGTTTAAAAGGGTCTTGACATCTACAGTCTACGCATGTTTTGGTCTAGACAATTTTCATAATAACCATAGACCCAAATGTTACCCAAGACTTCACTGTAACTGTTGCCAAGCTTTGATTGTTTCTGTCCATGGCCTTGGCCTTGCTCCTGCAGCTCGCAGACGCTGATGTGACATTGGCTCCGTGAGATAACTGCGGCGGTTCTGTCCGGATCTTTCAGGTTTGAACTGTGCGTGGCCCGGAGGCGCGGGACCCTTTTGGTAGCAGTAGAAATAGGAGCGACTTTTTTTGGTAACGACAGGAGTGCGTCCTGTTGCTCCATTATGACTTCCTTTAGCGGCAGGAGTTATGAGACATCGGATCAAAGAGTGACAGGGTTCACAACACAAACCAATGGCATTTTCAGTATTATCGTAGAGAGCCATATATTGTTATTTGCCTCTTATAATATAATAATTAGCACATAGTCTTGGCCCATACGCAGAATTGTCTGTAATAGACTGGTGGTAATAGTCATAGAATAACTTTAAAGAAGAGGGCTGTAAAAAGAGGAACTAGAGGAATCTAGAGAGTATAATGAACAATACCAAGTCATTTCATCCTGGTGCTGTCTCATCCTTGAAGTCTTTGGGAGTGGCCACAGAGTTTATGGCTGCTGCTGATAGGTCAACAAGTGGGCCTTAGTGCCAAGCCCTCCTGTCAAGTGCATATAAATACTATTTGCATGGGTATTGAGAAATAAACCTGGACTACATTTATCTCCACCTGGTAAGTCAAGAAAAAAGGCCCTGTTTTGTTTTTCTTTAAAAATTAAACCGGGAATGAATAATCCTATTAGATATCCACACAGTGAAAACATTGTTTTCTCTTAATCCAGTAAAATGAAGACACACACATACCTCCATGTATCCACTCCAGTTCGACACAGCCTTGCACTGAGCAAAGTGGCAGGGACCTCCATTTACCTCAAACTGGACTCATCTCAGCCTACTGGCTCGTTCAAAATAAGGGGCATTGGTCACTTATGCAAAACAGTGAGTAATAATGTTCCGCATAGTGTTTGTTTAGAGAGTGAATGTTTAGTCCCACTTCATTCCATTTGTTTTTGTGTTATTGTTACAGTGGGCTGAGAGAGGATGCCAGCGGTTTGTGTGCTGCTCTGGTGAGTCCTGTCACACTGGCATATATCTAAGTCTCTCTCTGGTCTGCACTGCATTAGGCCTGTGTTTGTCCTACAGGAGGTAATGCTGGAATGGCAGCAGCTTATTCTGCACGGCAGCTGGGGATCCCTGCCACTATAGTGGTTCCCAGTGTCACCCCCAACTCCACTGTTGAGCGGCTGAAGGATGAAGGGGCCAATGTAGTTATTCATGGGAAAGTAAGTTCTTATTTTTCATCAAATCTCTCTCTTGTCCAGAAATGTAACTTGAAATATCTTTTACAGGCATTAAATGAAAGCATTGATTATGGTCAGCAGCTGGTTGCAAACAACCCTGATTGGATTTTTATCTCTCCTTTTGATGATCCACTCATCTGGTAAGTTTGCAATGTGCTGTATTTTCCAACAATTAGAACTTGACCAGTCCTTGCTCATTTAGACCCCTTTAGACCCTAATTTAGGGTCTAAATTAGGGTCTAATTTACCCTAATTTAGGGTCTAAAAGGTCAACTTTTATTCACTATGGTGGGTCACTTTGACCCGAGGGTAGCACACAGGTTAACGCTGGTATCAAATCAATTATACAATATTGAACAAATATTTATTCTAGAAGCTTAAATGTTGTTGATTAATCTAGTAAAATTAATACTACTTATTCAAAAACATTTAATTGACTGTGAAGTCTGGTGCACAAAAAAGCTAAACATTTTAGTCTGGAACCGTGCTATACAGTCCTAATCATTATGTCTCTATGAGTCATGACACATTCATTATAAAGAAGCATAATACAAAACAGTTTGTACTTGATTAAGGCTCTAGAATATTGTTCACATTCAACATCTGTCTTTCTGTGGTGGATTGCAGGGAAGGCCACACGTCCCTGGTGAAAGAACTGGAGCAAGACCTGAGAGAGAAGCCTGGAGCGGTGGTGCTGTCGGTGGGAGGGGGAGGTCTGCTGAACGGAGTGGTGGAGGGACTGCGCCGAGCCGGCTGGGACGATGTGCCCATCGTTGCCATGGAAACCATTGGAGCCCACAGCCTGAACGCAGCCATGAAGGCAGGAGAGCTTGTGACTTTACCAGAAATAACAAGGTATGTTAGCAAAACTCGAGCATGTTTTAAATCCTGAATCTTAAATTGTCTTTTTTTTCAGTATTGCCACAACATTGGGCTTGACCAGAGTTTCCGAACAAACAATGAAGTTAGTAAAGGAGCACACCGTCTTTTCACAATTAGTCACAGACAGTGAGGCTGTCAAAGCTGTCGAGCGCTTTGTAGGTATGTACATTTCATTGTTGCAAAGGAGGCAAAGTCCAAACCTTCTTCTTTGAAAAGTGATATGATGAAAGTGATGTCTGTTTTTGTGTAGATGATGAGAAGATCCTGGTGGAGCCGGCCTGCGGTGCAGCTCTGGCAGCGGTGTACAGTGACATTATTAAAACGCTCCAGGATGAGGATAAGCTTGCAAAGGCATTAGGTCCTGTGGTCATTGTGGTGTGTGGGGGCAACAACATCAGCATGGAGCAGCTATGGAATCTCAAAAAGCAGCTGGGCATTGTGTAGCACTGCATTCTGAATGATGTTGTGGTCTTTCTGGTGCTCTGTTGTCTTAATCATTCCAGAATTGCTCTCTTCAGAGTGAATGTGTGATTAGCTGTGAAAACAGAACATCTTTTGGACAGATCACGTTTTCCTCTTATGGAGCCAGACTGTGGATTGTTTTTCATAGAGCTGCAAACTCACTTTAACATCTTCACCAGACCTCTGGAAAGTTGTACATATGATTAATAAAATGTATAGGATAATTTTTATTATTGTATATTTTTGTATATTTATTTATGTGAGTATTATAAGGACAAGTGTTAAAAACAAGCAACATCAAGAGGCAGCGTATGTAATTTCCTTTCTATGTTGATATAAAATGAATAAAACAATGCACTGATGTATTATGTACTAGACATGTCTTCTCAATGTGAGTAGCTATATAGCTTTTTTGCATTCAATAAAATTAAATGTATAATTTTTTTGGTCTCTACTTTATTTAAACTGCTTCATATAAATGTAGAGTGACAGTAGCTCAGTTGGTAGAGCATTGGCCTTTGAGCCAGAGGGTTGTGGGTTTGAGCCCAACTTTCCCCATCGACTCCCACTGACGGCTGTCATTGTGTCCTTGGCAAGACACTTAACCTCTGGGAACACCTGATGCCACAGTGGGGCGGCTGCAGCTGTAAAGTGCCAAACTGCCGTTGTGTGGCACATGCTGGTTACCTCGCTTCTGTCAGTGTGCCTCAGGGCAGCTGTGGCTACAGTAGTAGTTTATCACCAAAGTGTCCAAAAAGCGCTATATAAAACCGATACATTATTAAATGCACAGCCCTAATTTTAGGGTTGATTGTTTTAGTGGATTTATGGACCAGTCATATGACAGTGACCTCAACTGTTAGTCTTATTAGTTAATTAACTGGGGTCGTGGCACATGTTCTGACTGTGGATTGGCTAAAGAGTTTGTTTTGTTGGTGTGGCCTCAGACCAAGGGTGTTGCTCATGATTCCTTTAAATGGTACTCTGAACAAAGCTGTACATTTTACGTCATGTGAATGTCATTTTGGTGTAGTAAAATCACAAGATAAACATGTATTGTATTATTTTTTAATTATAAAACTAATTTTGTGTTAGCCCTTTATTCAAGTTCAAAAGGATCCTACACGGATATGTCAGCTGAAGAGAGGTCTTTCAGGAGTCACACATGAATCCAGATTTAACTGGTCAGAACTGTGCTGGTGTCTGGTTCACATGCACATGATGTAACAGAGGTTTGTCACAGGACCCCAGCGGGACGCCAGGGGACAAAACATGCCAGACATGAGTTTCTTTCATAACTCTCGACATGTTCTCTAAGAAAACAGCCTTTTTCTCAGTTGGAGCTCATTTGCATGGTATCAACACCATTTGCATAAGCTTTGTGTTCTGATGTCTCACAGAACTGTATAAAATAATGAATGACAAAAGCATATTGCCCCCAGCCCATAATGGTAAGCCTTTTAACAGCAGGTGTGGAAGGAAGACCAAGTGTGTTGAACATGAGACATGTCTTTATTGTGACTGAAATCTCAAATGCCATCTCAATGTTTACATCTGTATAATCCACTTTTAGATATGTCAAGCTTCTGATGTGCAGAGGTAAGACAGTAAAAGTTAATGCAACCATAAATAATTGTAATAAATATCACATAAATGTACAGCTTACAATTTATCGCAACATCTTTGTATGAATATGTCCTTTAGTGTAATCATTCCTGCCAGAAGAAAAAGCAGAAGAGTGAGAGCGTCCCTGTTAGCAGCAGCTTACACCCTTCAAAATCTGCAAGCAACACAACAAATCAAAGCAGATCAAATAAAACTCCAGTAGAGCAACATTTAGAAAGTGATGACAAAAATCCATTCTTCACCAAATACAAGACACAAAGTGATAGTGATTCAATAATCCCATGATAAAAATCTAACTTTTACTTTTTTTAACTTTGTAAGGATAGTGCAAACCAATATAAATGGAGGTGAAATGATCGCAAATAGAAAATGCCTTTAAACATAACTTTAGTCTATATACACAATTTTATGTATTCATTTGTACAGAGCTAAATGTTTGGTTATGGTGAGAACAAAGAATACAGATCCTATTTTAGGAAAAAGGCAGAACTGCCCCAATCAGATGGTAGATTAGGGAGCAGAGTACAGTAAACCCTTTCAGCCAGGCCCGCTATGCTGCCTAAATGCATTGATATTTAAACAGCAAATTACTATAGAACACTAATTGGATATTTGTTGAGATTTAGATAAAATGTTTTAGTTTAGGCATACATTTAGCAGTAAATACTGTATTTCAAACAGGCAACAACAGTGTAATATATTGTACAGCATTTGAGCTGATTAGAGTAGGCAGCACCTGTCCCTTCTTCACTCACACCTCAGTTCACATATTTGTACGAGTTTCATTTTGTTCAAAGAGGCTCCAACAGCAAAAGGCAAATCACTATACATCAGCCCCTAGAGGAGGGCAGAGGGAGGCAGCTAGATCAAGCTTTGAGTAATGGAGTTTGTGACCGTTTTCACAGAAACATATTCCTTCAAATTACAGACCAGTCACAGTTTAGTGTTCTTCTCGTTTGTGACGTTTGCAGCAGAAGAACAACTGGCCTCATCTAATCACATTTCGATTCACATAAATTGAGAAAAGCCTCCATCACGAGGATAGAAAGGGCAGAAAAACAAACCCAATGCTCCTCATACTCAGTGCAACCAGAACAATCACATCTGCAGCTTCAATGTCAACTAGTCTTCCCTGAATTGTATATAAAAACTCAACATTTCAACTTGGATTAAAATAGCAAAAAAGCCAAAAAAGCCAAAAGAAGCAAAAATAAAAAACGAGTAGATTTTGTTGAGAACAGTGGAAAATGACACCACCATCAAGTGCACTCAGCCGCTGAGTGGATCCTCACGATAGTGAATGGCATAACGGAGTTTCTCCAGCATCACGTCCAAAGAAGTGTACTGAGGCAGTTTGACCATGAACATGCACGTCTCCACTCGGATGTAGCGAGAGTCAGGCTGACCTGGAAAAACAAATGCTGTGTTTTAAGAAATGAAAAGTACATACCAACATAAGACAAACGTTTAGTGCCTTCTGAAATAATTTGATTACAATTATTAGAAAATACTTGCCTCACTATACTAGCAGTCCCTTTGTTGTGTCAAGTATGAGGCCACTGAGGTACGCGTATTGAACTGTTAGCCATGATAAGCAGCCCACATGATATTAGCACACCTTATCTAAAGGCATACGTCAGTAACTACTTCACTACATACAAAGTCTCTCCTTAGACAGGCCTCCTCTCTGACAATGTTTAAAACCAGGTTAAAAACAGTTCTGTTTAGCTGTGCATTCAACTGAGGGATTAAATATTTTTTGATGTACTGTGATGATTTATGATTTTAATGCTTTCTTATTTTGTTCAGCACTTTGAGTTGCCTTGTGTATGAATTTTGCTATACAAATAAACTTGCCTTGCAATATCATATCAAATGAAAACACATTGAATAAAAAGGTGCACAAACCTGCGGCTCCATCAGGAGGAGCTATCTTCATGGGATAAGGAGGAACATGTGCAGTGTCTGGGCCTCCATCTTTGCAGGGGCAGGTGAAAGGGATGCGCTCTTGGTTGCACGCAAACTTGATGAATTTGCAGAGCTCCTCCTGTGTAAACATCTCAAGTGCAGTCCAGAAGAACTCTATGTGCTGATCAGTTTCCATCAGACCCACCTGGTACATAGTGTGAGCCTGTACATAACAAAAAGAAAAACAAAACATTATTCCATAAAGGTCTTCCTTTGTTTATGCAAAGAAAAGGGGTGATTTCATTGGATGTTCAAAGCAGGACTCCTTGAATAAATAAATAATATAAGGCGTTCTTACACCGGTCTGACTCCGCACGGCTGAGCTCAAGTTGCACGTTTTCACACTCTCAAAGTGAGTAGTGTTGAACTGCTTAAATGGTTTCCGCTGGGCCCAACTTAACAGAAGGGCCAGGACGGCCTTGGTTTGAAAATAAGGAATAAAGCAAAAGAAAATAAAATCCTCATCTTTAGCTTAATAAAGAAGCAGAGTATAGAAAGCAGTATACTTCATGTAGGGGAAATGCTACAAAGACAAGTGCAGCTGGAAAGCACAGGCTACAGTATTAACTGTCATTTGTACAAGTTTAGTTGAACACACCTCTGGGGGACACAGATAACCAAGGCCCATGTGAAAATGCCTATCGTTCCAATGAGTGCTAGAATAGTGCATCGAAGACAATCTATATACACTTGGTTATACAAACCTTCAGAAATTCCAAGTTTATGTATGGTAGGCCACAGGTGCGCAACTCCACTTCAAAAGGACTGAGCATAGTGAGGAGCTGAAGAGGGATGATGGAGGCCAGACCCGCACGCACAGCAGTCATACACTCCATATTCTGCAATTCTCTTAGGCGAAGGTTCCTCACTGCACGAGCGTACATATCCTTGTTTTCCCAACTACAGAAGAGGTTTTAAAAGCATGTTTTAGTTATCTAGAACAGAGCAGGATTCAAAATGGATGGCATAGTCCCCGGACCACTACTGTCCAGGGAATAACACCTTTTCCCATTTCTATCCCACACATCCATTGAGTTCACCTTTATCTTATTTCATTGATCCTTTTTGAATCAGAATAGTCCCACTGAGATTTCAAAATCTTTCCCCTAAGGGGAGGAGCCTAATCTAACTGTTTTTAGCCGTAGTCTCTGATTATACATATAATCAGAGAAGCTGGAGGAAACGGGAGTAGACACAGGGAGAACGTGCAAAACCTCCCACTATAAAAGTCATAGTATGAACAAGACTGTACCAAACAGTGCGGTTGCGTCCGCCCTGGCATAACTCCACCTCTTCACCGCTCATCGTAAAATAAGTGAAGGTACAGCACGGCCGGCTAGGGGAGTCTGGACTTTCCCCTGACTGATGCTGGGAAGAAATCTCTGCACAGAGCGATTCCAACTCGGCATCATCACTAAGCTGTTCAAAAACACTCAAATCAAAAACAGAGAAAGCCACACAAAAAAAACTTAATCAAGAAACTGAGCATTACATTTTCAAACTTTTGAACCAAGTTGTATGTAAGGACATCGGCTTCTTGTAGGTCGTGCTCTGGATCCAGGCTCTCCCCCACCAAACCCTTCCAGAAGGAGCTCAGTAAGTCTAATGGGAGTGGGATATCTGCTCGGATGGCAATGCCCAGCAGCTGACCAAAGAAGTGGAGCAACTGTTCCTCTGAGTAACTGATGGGGCATGGTGTCAAGATATACTTCCCCTAAAAATAATACATCATTGTTTAAATATCAGTGAGTGTCTTATGAAAGATCAAGATTAAATTGAAAGATTTACCTTGTTGCGGTTGGCAGCAGCACTTGGACATGGAAGCAATAGAGAAAGAGCCGAACTCTGCAGCTCCTTACACACCTGCCATAGGAAGTGTCTGAAGGAGCCACCTAAAGAAGATGCAGATCTTAAGACACCACATACAGGGAACACAGGAGGTTGAAATGGACAAAAACACACTTGTGCCATGAACTTCTTCTCCAGTAAAGCGAATGTTGAAGGCATAGGTAGGGTCTCCTCCACTGGCGAGTTTCACACAGAGCTGAGAGGATGAGACACAAGCCAGCTGCCGTGCAGCCTGGCAGAAATATGTGTTCTCTGATGTTCTAATCTCACCTGTGAAACATATTCTGTTATAATCAATGACAATGATGGATTGATATAATAAAGTTCATAAGTTCATCATTAAGTACTTAAATTAAGTAAAATATATTTCAATGTGATTGTAATTATTAATTTTGAGATTGAGAAAAAAACAGAGGTCAAAATATAGGGAAAATAAATAGTAAGAGTAATCAAGTTAATAATACTGTGGTACTGAATGTTTACCTCCAACAATCTCCAGAGGGTCCAGAGATATTTCAGGAGCTGCATGGTCAGCTGTGCGCTGTACTGTAGCATTCAGCACTCTGTTCATAACTGTGACTTTAGTATCATAAAATATTAAGCCTGTGAATAGTATATACAACATATTAATACTGGTTAAGTATCTTCACCTGTTCTTCATAGCCTTTGGTTATTGTGTACTTACCTTTGGCTTCACATAGTAATGCAGCAATACTGTTTTGATAGGTACGAGTTTGTCGCAACTCCACCAGAGGTAGAAAGAAGCTTTCCAGGGTGTTGTTTAGAGACTGAAGCAGAGCAAACCGCAAACGCAGGCTTTCCACAGGCACATCTTCATGAAACACACATGAAACATACAATAATACATAAGACCAGCAACTGCTATACTAAAGAGTAAAAACAAACATGTTCCTACTTAGCAGACAAGCCACACGAGGATCAGCAGTATCACTGGAGTCCAGGTAAACTTCATGTGGGTGCAGGCGGGCCGGCGTGATAGCCAAGTGACGACAGAGTCTGTTGATGTACTGGACCAATGCAACGTCCATCTCCAAAGTCCACTTCCGAGACGCCTTTTGTGCATGCCGAGTGTCCATGCAGGTGCATCTATGTGACAAAAAAAAGTGGGAAGTACAACTGTGTGAAGGGTTTAAAGTGTCTGAGGGACTACTGGTCAAGTTCGGCACCAGTGACTAGTACCTTACTATAATTATGAATTCTGTCGTCCAGAAATGTGCTTATTATGTAATATATTAAAGTCACCTTTCGAAGTGAAGGTCATATCCACAAGCCAGAATTGCCCTCCACACACTGCGAATGTCCTGTTTGGCTCGGTCAACCGCAAATTTATGAAATCCTTCCAATGTCAAGAATTTTTCTTCGGAAACTTAAAGAAAAACATCAAAGAGTTTTGCTAATTACTTTGGACACCGTTCTAACATATAAATACTTCTTTTGTGTGTCTGCATGTAGCCAACCTTCAGGTTTTTTGGCAGGAGACTTTTCCAAATCCTTTTCATCAGGTTTGGATTTCTCTGGAGATTTTGGCTTTAAAACAGCCTTCTTTTCACTAAGTGCAGTTCTATAAGACGCACAAATAAGTACATGCACAAAAAGTAATAGAGGTAAAGAGTGTTTTATTGACTCACCGCACACTGTTGAGCACAGACTTCTCTTTGGTGGGGGGCTTAGTGATAGGCCTCTTGGTGCTAACTACCTTGGCTTGGTGCTGCTCTTTCCCCGCTTTGTTATACTTGTTTTTATTTGGTTTGAGAGTGCCATATTTTCGCAAAATCTTGAAATCACAAAAAAACATCATAGTGTGAAACAAATCTTACATTTGTTTAAAGAAACAGATTTTACCTGCGTTAGCTGGTCGTCAAGCACTTTCTTATGAGAACGAACATTTGTGAAGAATGTGTGCAACAGATTGCCAGGGGTCTGAGAATTGATCTGCTCTTTGCTGAGATAAATATCGGACACTTTGATTGGTTTGGTTGGTGTGAGGCTCAGCATCTGCTCTGAATGCATACAGCTTTTAAAAATGTCAGTAAGAACCTCTCTGGCTCCAGGTACAAGCTTGTCCCCTAAAAAGTAAAATACGCACATTACAATAACACTTGAAACAATATATTTCATTCTCAAAAGATTGGCCAATGTGTACATTAAATGAGATGATTGGCATGTGCACAATTACACTTTTCTAATGTAATCTGTTATACTCCGTTAAGAGACGAACTTGTATAATTATGTTTTTAAATTACTGGTTTGGATTTCAATAAATACATATTTTTTAGTATAAATCTCACTGCCTCCACAGATCTTATCTCATCTTGATTTCATTATATATTCAATTTTCCACAGTATAAATATTTATATAAGTATAGATTTGATTTATTGAAATTAATGAAATATTTCTCCAGTAAAAGTTGTATGACAACTCTTCTTCAACTCACCTTTAATTGATTTGTCTAAAAAATAGTCCTCAAGAGCAGAGCTTCCTTGCGTATCAAACAAACTTTGGTTAACACTGGAAGCAGTTAGAATCTCCTCATTGGTCAACTCCATGAGCTCCTCCTCCCCTTCAAGACTTGACAAGCCTATTAGGTCACTACTGTTGAAAAGACTTGCACGAATCTTTTCCACTTTGGCTCGAGAGCGTACCTATAATGAACCCATATCAGAAGGTGTTATTTATGTTATCAATGTAAATTGTGAATACAATTATTTGGTGAATAGAAAATACCTCAATGACAGCGTATCCTTTTATAGGCCTGGACATGACTGTATTGCTTTCAATTGAGGCAACCGTTTGCATCGAGCCCCCATCTGACAATGATGGCGTTTCTGCAGTATCGACAGGCTCCCCTAAACTCCCAAGACTTCCCAGACTTCCCGTACTCGTGAGTGAAAAATCAAGACTCTCTTGACTGGACACAGTCTGGGGGTCCTGTGGTCCATGTTGGGGATATGGAAGTGAAGCCGCAGCAGCCGGAGTCAGAGCAGGAGTTGCTGGCGTGTCCTGATCCACAGAGAGCTCACTGGCAGTGCGAGACACACCCTGAGACGAGCTGTAGATGGATGTCTGGCTTGTGGAGGCAGAGGCACTCACACTCATGGCAGGAGTAACGCTGCTAGAGCTGTCTGGGCTCTCAGGACCCACAGTGCTCTGAAAACCGCGCTCTGCTTCAGGAACTGTTTTACAGTCTGTTGGGCTTGAAACAACAGGTGCTACTTTGGACTTACTGAGATCCTCCTCTTGCAGAGGGATAAAGATTTCATCTTTGAACAGTCCTCCATGCCCATTACAAGCCCTGCGAATGGCATTACGGACAACTGCCTCCTCGAGGTGAGTGGGAATACCAGAAAGTACTAAGAGGCGACTGTGGGCAGTGGGACCCACCAAAGCCTGGCAGGCATCTGTTACTGCATCACTGGTCACACTCAGACCCTGAGGGTCTTTGTTGGCAAGATGTCTTAAAATCATTAAGAGAGTGAGGCAACGATGAAACCAGAGCAAGTCCTCAGGTTTGCTGCCCGCCATGTTTAATAGTGCACTGTCGCTTTCGGACAGACGAGCAGCTCCAGTTCCCCGTTTCCCACACACGGCAGCTGCCACTGCGGCAGCAGCTCTCTCACGCTTTAACTTCACCTTCTTTCGTTTGGACAAAATGCTCGGACTCTGAGGGGTTTGGCCAGGGGATGATGATGATGAAGAGGAGGAGTCACTGAGGTTGGGTGCACTGGTGGAGGACAAGGGTCCAACAGATGAACCCCCACCAACACTCAGTGGTAGTGTCACCTCTGCCACTGCCAGACAAACCTCCATCAGAGCATGAAAGTAGGTGGAGAAGCGGCTTTGCTCTGCACCCAGAGCCAAGGGGATTCCTGTAGAGGAAGATGCTCCAGGGCCGGTGCCTGCAGATGCCCATCCCTGTGTCTCTCTATCATAAAGCTTCCGCAGTTCTGTTTGCAGAGTCATCAGAACAGCAAGACAGGGATTTAGCAACAGAGCAATGGAGCTCGAGAGACCAGCAGGACTCTTGCGCTGCTCCAAATAGTGGATCTTCCTCAAAAGTTCAGCTAGCAAGTGAAAAACAAGTTCCTTGATAGAAGGGGCAAGATCTGTAGTCCATAATAACCCACCTGGAGAAAAGACAGACACTAAGCATCATATCATGTCTTCATGTGAAAACAGTTTGTGAAACATGGGTAAAAAAAATTAACCAACCTAAAAGCTCTACAACTTGTAGCAGGACAGAAGAGGGTACTGTGTATAACTCCTCCTCAGACCTCTCACTACCATCAACCAGTTTCCATGTCAACAGTTGTTCTGCAAATGCCAGGGCCAATGGAAACTCAAGAGGAAGTGAATGCAAAACCAAAACAGCACCAGGAGGAGGAGACACTCCTGGATGAAAAAAAGAACAAAAAATCAATTTGCATTCTCATTCCACTTGAAACCATAATCATGAAAACATTGCAATACGAACCTAATTTAACATGTACTTTATCAGTGGGGATGATAACAGAGGGAAACTGGTTTGTAATTGGAGGCGGCGTGAGGCCTGTGTTAGCTGGTGATGCGTCCAAAGGATAACACACTGCCTCCATCATATTCAGCTGACCATTCCTGCGTACTTTATGACCCTGGCCATACACCATGACTCGTGCCCAGGGAGCCTTGTATAGACCAGAACTACAGACAACAAAAATTCTTTACATTTAGACAAAAAAAAGAAGACAAAAATTCATATTGGCTTCAAAACTTACTCTTTGCGGGAGCCAAGTTGGCTTTCCTTACAAGAGACAATTACAAATGCTGCACCAGGAAAGCTGACATCCATGCAAAGTTTTGACTCTGTCACAGGAAACTCTTCGGATGTGAACTGCTCCGGGGCATTCTGGAAGGAAAGGAAAAAAGAATATTTAATAGATAAGTAGTATGAGAAGTATGAGACAGAATGGATATAGTTGGAGTGGCAGTGGTATGGTGGCGCAGTGGTTAGCATTAGGTTCGAATCCACCACCAAGCAGTGTGGGGTTTGCATTTTCTTCTTGTGTCTGTGTAGGTATCCTCAAGTTTCCCCCTACCACTAAAACATTACAATAGGGGAGGATTGAATCAGTGTGTGTTTGTGAGCGTGACTGTAGCAAATTTATGGAGATGTGGCGAGGACTTTTAGATACCGTTGGCGGCTTTAATCAATACATTTTCTAATCAGTATTATTGGTATATGAGAGTAATACATGCCAGAAATCATCTAGATGCATATTTCTCACAAGTTGAGTCACAATTAAGTGTTTCGATATTCACGGAGAAAAACATATGCTGAACACTTTTAACCTTGTTTTAGTTATGTACTTGTCTTGTGCACACTGGGGACTTTTGCAAATGTATTCTAATCTGGTTTTACTGCAAATGGCAAATAAAAGGAATCTAATCTAAATCTGAAACCAGGACTAAATCAGGTACGAACCGGGACTGAAAAAGGACTGAACTGGGTCTGAACCAAGTCTGAAGGAGGGCCGGGGAATTTGCTAATCTACATCTTTTTGACAGTTTGTGAAACATGGGTAAAAAAAATTAACCAACCTAAAAGCTCTACAACTTGTAGCAGGACAGAAGAGGGTACTGTGTATAACTCCTCCTCAGAGGAGTGAGGGAAGAATGGAGCGTGAGATTGACAGGCGGATCGGTGCAGCGTGCGCAGTGATGCGGTCGCTGTATCGGACCGTTTTGGTAAAGAGGGAGCTGAGCCGAAAGGCAAAGCTCTCGATTTACCGGTCAATCTTCGTTCCCTCCCTCACCTATGGTCATTAGCTTTGGGTAATGACCGAAAGAACGAGATCGCGGATACAAGCGGTCGAAATGAGCTTCCTCCGCAGAGTGGCTGGGCGCTCCCTTAGAGATAGGGTGAGGAGCTCGGTCACACGGGAGGAGCTCGGAGTAGAGCCGCTGCTTCTCCACGTCGAGAGGAACCAGTTGAGGTGGCTCGGGCATCTGTTCCGGATGCCTCCTGGACGCCTCCCTGGGGAGGTGTTCCGGGCACGTCCCACCGGGAGGAGGCCCCGCGGAAGACCTAGGACACGCTGGAGGGACTATGTCTCTCAGCTGGCCTGGGAACGCCTTGGGGTCCCCCCGGACGAGCTGGAGGAAGTGTGTGTGGATAGGGAAGTCTGGGCGTCTCTGCTTAGACTGCTGCCCCCGCGACCCGGCAACGGATAAAGCGGAAGAAAATGGATGGATGGATGGATGGATGGATGGATGGATACATCTTTTTGACGGTTTTCATTTGATTCTTTTTTTCTAATTTTTTAAATAAAAAATGTGAAGTAATTTGAGAACTGTTTATGCGGTCTGATTTTGTGCTGTCCAAAAAAAATTTGTATTGATTTAGCTACACTTTTTGTAGTCGTTTGTATGGGTTTCATTTGTACTGTTATCATTATTATTATTTGTTTTAATTAAATAAACAGAACATAGAAACATTTTACCTGTAGAAAGCAGCATATTTGCTTCGTGAGCTCCAGCAGACTTTCTTCCCCTTGATGTAAGGCACGAGTGATGGCCACAGTCAACCACTCACAAATGGGCTGAGCGTTGCCCTGATAAAATAAGTCTGTAAGAGAGCAGCTCTGGCTCTGGATGTTATGAAGCACCGACTGTGCCAAAAGGATTGAGTTTGAACTTATTGTGCCATCTGAATAATGAAAAATGTACCAAAAATAAATATTGTTAAGAAATACAGTAAATTAATGATGCTAATGCTAATAATAGACTAACCAGGCAACGGTGGTGCCAGCAGCTGATTAGACAGAAGTTGCAAATGCTCCAGAGTAATGTCACGAATGGCAGGGATGTGAAAAAGCCGTGTGAACGTGTGTGGGTTCTTAGGAGCAAAAATATTGAGCAAGGCCATTCTACAGTACAGACGAGCCAGGGCACTTTCACATCGCAATAGCTCCCTGTGGAAATATTGAAAGAGGGAAAACTTGTTATTTATTTTAATTTGGAGTTTCAAATAAAGAAAAAAAAAATTTGCATGTTTATTTTTTATTTTTTGTAAGGTAATGGGACCTGTGAATCTGAATGTTGCTAGAGTCAAGTGAGACTAAACCATTGGAGGCTGTCCTTCGAGATCCGGCAGGTGGGCGTTCCAGCATTTCAATTGGATACCAATATCTGACCAACACACCCTCGCTGCGGAGGTACGTTTCAACTTGTACCAGCTCATTTACCTATAAATAATAATATATAATAATAATAAATGATCAATACAGCAAATGACAGATTTTAGGACATGATGGAAGAAATTCAGCATCTTACAGAATCTACATCTAGCACAGCTCCATGAAGCCCAAATGTCTTCAGCATTCCCCGAATGGCAAATTTTGGCAATGCTGTTCCTCCAATAGTACTGCTCGTATTGTTGCTGTCCGGGCAACGGATGACGACAGTCAAGCCTGAGAGGCATATGTGAATATATGCTTATAATGATTACTCCTAATGTCAATGATAGGGGAAAGCAGACCCTACCTTTGCGAACTTTATCAATGGTAAACTTGTTGGCCTCATCTTTGATGTCCTCAATAGTAGGGAGATAGAGATCACGAGGAATACCCCCGTTCTCCTCATAAAGAAATTCAACAGTTTGCCTTGCAATGTCAACCATACCTGTCCCAATTAAGGAAGAGAAGCAGAAAAAAACAAACATTAAAGTCTGTTTTCTGGTAGATGTCACTCAAATTGCTGGCTTACTCAACAGTATAAAAGCAATACGTGCAATACAAATGTTTACTGAATACAAATTATAGTTCTTTCTACATTGAGGAGAGAAAAAAAAAACTCTTCTTGGGATATTAGAATGTTTCATTTATTACCAAGCTGCAGAGCTCCTTTAATCTGGTCTAGTCCAGATTTTCTTTCAGCTTCATTACGAAACCGTCTACGAATTGTTGGAAATACTTTAGTCTCCCAAGCTTTAACCAACAAGGCATAATGATCTTCCTGAATAATAAAAAACAGAGACAAATGTAATAAAAAAGCAGCACGATAGAATGATTGTGTGTACACTTACTCGTGGAACATCATCATCATCCTCATCATCACTTTCATCATCTGCAATAGGGGGAGGATGTGGATCTGGTCCGGAGGTGACCAAGTTCTCATAACTCAGTTCTACTTTGTAATGACAGGACAAGTCACTGTTGTACTCTGTGAACCACAAAAACAACATTAGATTTCCAAAACTAAACTATTAGCCAGGTATTTTAGAGCATATCAAAGTTACAGACTTACGCTGCTGAGTTACTGCAACAGCAGCGATACGGCACGGTGGCCCATGAGAGCCAGAGTCTGACGTAACACTAGTCCCAGCATCATTATCACTGTCTGAAGCCATTGCAAATGGAAGTGCTTCAAAATTAGCACTTATTTCTTCAGCCAAATCCACACACAAATCTGCAGCATTTCTGTGCGCTTGACCTTCTGCATATGCAAATGGCCGGTTTCCAAAATTAGCACGAATTTTAGCATTCTGAAAAAAGAGGTATGTAAATCTCAATAAAACGAACACAGCCATTGAAGAAAATGTAACCATAAGATAACAGTACCTTCTTCTGGATGTGCACCAGGGGCCACATGCCACCTGAAACATCATCAAGAATTGGCCCGAGTCGCTGGCCACAGTAAGTGAAGTAGACCCTTCCTTTGGGTGCTTGACCAGGGGGAGGAGGAGTTCCTTCAGACCTCTCCCAGCCTATTCCAGCCACATCCCCTGTGACAGAGCAGGCAACATGGCATTTTGTCAATAAGCAAATCCACTAAGCATTTACACAACAACATATTATGTTTACAGAATTTACTTACCAGGAAGTAATGCCACATCTAATCTAACACTTTTCCACTGAAGAAGGCTGGAGCCATTATAATGCACTGCTCGACCATTGCTTAAGAGACAATACATACAATTCAAAGAACGGTATAAATTACAGCAAATCGCTTAATACACACAAACATACTTGTGGAAAAGGCATGTGCCAACTGGATTGGTCCATGCACCATCTCGTTTCTCTGCTTCTGTGACAAAACCAAAGGACACAATTGGGCCACTGTCTTCCTCAGAGTCTCCGTAGGAAACTATTTCAATTTCCCAGTAAAAGGATGGAGCCTTTACACAGAGAATTATTTCAGTAAAAAGGTTACATCTCAGAGTATTTTTCTATTGAGAATACAAACTGTCAACCTGAACAGGAACAGGTGATGTAGCATAAATAAAGGTCCCTCTGGGCAGCCCTCCACCAGCACTCGGATCAGCCAGAAAGGTCACAGAGGTCAGACGGGAGGAAAACATACACGCTCGTACTGGAGGAAAAACTCTGGATGGGCACCAGGTGATTTCTTTTGGCTGCGGATGCAAGATCAACATATTCTTAACATTCATGAATAATAGTGCATTGATAAAAACTGGTTTTATCTACCTGACGTCTGTCAGTTTGCAATGGAGGTGGAGGAGGTCTTGCACAATCTCTATAGAGCATCCTAACTCTTTCACACTGGGCTTCAACCATACATAGTCTCTCACCTGAGAGGAAAAAAATATATTAGATTAGAATATATTAGAAACATTTAAGTGCCCCCAATAAAATACTTACCAGGACTACACTCCTGTGCAACTAGATTAAGGACCTCAACAGCAGCCGGGCACTGCTGGATAAACTCTTCACAGAAAGAGCTGTCTTCAAGAAGCTGTGCCATGACAAGACATGCTCTAAAATACATAACATTATGATCATGTTGCCCGTCAATCAAATTGGTTAAACTAAACGTTTTTCAACAGTCTACAATGTTTCACAAACCGAGTTCTTATTTCAGCCAGTAGGCGCACTGCGGCCATGACTGGACTGGATCCATCCCCTGTAGCTGGGAGTGAAGTGTGGATAGAGAGACTGCCCTCTTGTGGCAATAACATTGATTGCACTGCTTGGACCACCTTTTCTGTGATTGATAACTTGTGAAGTGGAAGAGCCTGAGGGATTTAAAATATTAAAACCTTACCTAAAATATATCTAAAACCTAGAATTAAAATAAAACATGTGACTGACCTCTGATCGAGGAGTGCACAGGCGTGATATTGGTACCGTCAGGATGTCAGGGGCTTTGCAAGTTTTTTTGTATTCAGACAAAGGAAACCTAACTGTTGCAATACCTTCTTGCTCATTAATGGACATAACTATACCAACACTGCCCATCACACCTTTTCCAACCACCTGTAGGACATATAGCAATGTAGTTAAATTGTCAACAAGAGCTTTGAAACGATCTGTAATTAACCCTGTACTTACCTGAACTTCAGAGCCAATCTTGATAGTTTCTTTGAAGCCACCCAGGGCACAGAGTGCAGCAACTGCCTGTCTACCTATAGCTTGAAGTTTAGCCAGTTTCCTGGCACTGCTGCTACCGTTTTCTAAAATACTCTCAGCGTATTTTCCAAGCTGGGGAATAAACATCAGTGCCCTAGAAAGCACCTATCAAATAATTTCAAAGAGCACAGTCAAACACAAAGGGAAGAATTTTAGTATTTACTTGAGAAAATAAATAAATAAAAGTCCTACTTTTTCAGCTGTGCTTGTCCAGATCTGAGCAGTGTTGGACTCAGGAGCAGTGAGCAGACTATGTAGTAGTGCAATGACCTCAGCAGCCATACTGTTGGCAACATGCCCGCTTATGAAAGGTCTCACAGGGTCCGACCTTCGAAAGATTAGAGGAACATGTTAAGTGTGCAATGATATAGTGCCATTATAAATGAGTATACCTCGCTAGATCTGCATTTCGGTCCCTACACACAGCTGTTTGTGCAGTTTTCTTTTTGTCCCCAGTTGTGGTGCCTCCAGCAGTTTCCTGGGCCATAGTTTCCACAGGTGGCCCTACACTCACAATGAGACCAGACTGGGCCCATTTGTTGGCTTTCCTCAGGGCAGCAGATGCTTCTTCAGTGATTACCTCACAGCAGCCACTCTAAGTGGACAAATGACACCAGGACAATCAAAACCTGAAAACAAATCAGTTCATCTTAATAAACAAATGTTGGAAGGTCATCTTCATACCTTTGTCATGTCTCTGTCCATTTTTACTACTTTTTCCATATTTGCACCTGTGCCGAGCCTAAAAGGACGACCCTCTGAACTGCTGTAAAAAAAAAAAAAAAAAAAAAGTATTTTTGAGGGAACCGTATGATTTCACAAAAACTTTTTAAGCTTGTAATCTGTGGAGTATTCTTACCTTAGAAGCGGCTGCAAGACTTCATGAGATGATTGGTCCTCCCGTTTGTGAATAAAAACAGATAGTTTGCCATCAACAGCTTCACCCTCCTCTCCAGCATCTTCAGACTTCAAAGCGCCTTTTGAACTGGGATGAGTTAGACTTGTGTCAGGCTCTGAAGAACTGGGTGAAAGCAGTGTCTGACAGCCTAAAAACAGTTACATTTTTGGGAGAAAAAAACAACGTCAGTAACAAAGTCAAAAAGGTTGACAAACAAGATACAGAAACAAACAAACCTGGCACAACATAATCTGCAAGTTTAGCCAATAGCAAGGCCGCAATCCGTGAAGCTGGGTCATTGGCATCTTGTTGCTCTGCATCTAGAGTGTTAATAGAGTAGCTCCATGATGGCAAGGCCACATTTCCACAGTCTTCCACACTCATGAGTGGCAGTGCAGCTCTGCATAGTTGTAGGATAATAAGAACTAGCTTGGGAGAAGGTCTCTGGTCAAGCAGCAAAGACAACAGCTTTGACACACATGCTGGCTGGCTCAGAATGGCTTTTCCAATGTGACTCCTAGGCAAGAAAAAAGTAACCATTCAAATGTCGATAGCACATATATTTATTAATCAAGCAAAAAGATTAATTATTGTACAACACCTGGATAGATCATTAAGTAGACTCAGCACATCTTGTAAGGCATCATTACCAGCTGCTTGATTACCACAGCACTCTGTGGCTCTGGCCAGGTGATTTGTTAGCAAGCTGGAAACCTGTCGTGCTAAACCAGAGTGCACTGCATCTGTAGAGCCACCTTCAATTAAAAGAGAAATAATGTTATAAAAGTAAAGGCAGACGTTGCAAGGATCTCAGTTACAGGACATACCTTCAACTTTCTCCCACTCAATGCAACGATTGGCAAGAACCTGAAAGGCAGCCCAGGCCATTGTAGCTACTTTCTGCTTTTTGGTTTGTTTTTCATTAGAGCTGCATTCTCTCTGTCCACTGAGGCTGCAAAGTCTGTCCATGAGTTGGACAAGACCGCTGCGAACTAGGCACTGCTCTTCACTCCTGGTAAAAGCACAAAACTAACATGAGTGAGAAAAAAATTCAAAAAAACATACAATACAAGTAAAGCAATTACGGTACCTTGTATAGGGAATGGTACACAGCAATCCAATACTATTGGCACAAGCAATTGGGTAGCGAGCACACAGTGAAACCACAGAAGACATGGTCTCTCCAAATGCATCCTGCACCTGCTCCACCATTCCTCCACAGGTCAACTCGTCAATCCTAGATTGATAAAATTATCATATTTATTCACTCAAATTGCACATTACCCATTGCACATTTCATTGAAAAAACGGTAGCTTAATGTCACCAAGAGACATTTCATTAAATCATGATACAATGATACAAAGTCTACAAAGTCTACTGGAAAGAAAGTTTGAACAAATGAGTCTTGAGTTCGTGTAAGACTAAACATCATGATCCAGATAAAGGCTGATAACAGACATCCTGAGACTTTGTTGCTGTCCTACACACCAATGGTGTAAGCAGTAAGAAAACTAAATGTCGGAAGAAAGATCTGTAGGTTGAGGTAAAAAAATTGGAGGGGTTCACATTAAATCTTACGGAAGCTTGTTAGGTTCACTTGTGAGTGTGTTTTTTTCCCGCTGGTATCATGTTATTTCATGATATTTATCATGTTATTTCATGATATTTATCATGTTATTTCATGAAAGTATCATGTTATTTCATGATACCAATTTATCATGTTATTTCATGATACACAACTATCATGTTATTTCATACCAATTTATCAGCCGATGATCTTCTTCTGTATCTACAGTATCATGTTATTTCATGATAAACTGGTATCATGAAATAACATGATAAATTGGTATCATGAAATAACATGATGAATTGGTATCATGAAATAACATATTTATAATGTTATTTCATGAAAGTATCATGAAATAACATGATACCAGTGAAAAAAAAAAACACAAGTGAACCTAACAAGCTTCCGTAAAATCTTGAACAAGTAAGTAGTCTTTATTTGTATAGCGCTTTTCACAGACTAAGAGCCTGAACAAACCGCTTTACAAATGTTGTGGGCATTCCCACAGTGGAGTGAAGATGGGTCTCCATACATGTGGCACATTCCTATTGTACAGGTTTTTAGTGGTAGCGGAAACCGGAGCACCCAGAGAAACCCTATGCAGACAGTTGTCATGGCATCCTTTTAAACACGTTGTTTGTATTACCGTGGACCCCCTTGCAGAACCATTGTGACTGGCCCCACGAGGTGGGTAACTCCTCCAACTCTGACAGCAGCCGTCAGCAGCTCTCTCATATGAACAAGAGCCTGCTTGCGGGTGCTACCCCGTTTCCAACGCGTCTGGGCAGCAGACAGGAAAATACTGCTAGAGACCTATGAAAAGAGAGTGACAAGCACTGTCAACGAGAATGGCTTAACACTAAATTAAACTTACAGCTTGATCTGGAGTAGTCCCAATAAAAGCAAAAAGTTGTCCCAGCAACACACTGTAGGTTGGTTTGTCCCTGCTGTCTTCAACAGCAAGCGATTGGAGAAGGGTAAAGGAGCTGCTGCGGTGGCTTGTCGGATGATGTCTTCGTCTAATAATATAAATGCACTTCTTTTAAACCACTCATTTTACTTACAAATAATGTTGGGTTAATTGTATACCTATGTGGAGGATGGGTAAACTCTAGATCCTGATTAGCAATCATCTCTAGATCAGAGGGCGCAGACATACTGCGCAGGAAGACTGGTTGTTTTACCACAGGAATGACTGTTTTGGCATCTGACACAGATTTGGAAGCTAATAAAAATAATAAAAATAATTAAACATCTATTCAATTGTGACACCAACCTAATTTCAAATAAATGTAATACCTGGCCCTGGAGTACCAGCAGGTGTGGTTGTTACACTTCGACAATGTGGCGCAATGGTAACATGAAGTAGAAGTTCAGTGCGATTCATCACGCTTTTGAGAAGTGCTTTTGTTTTAGCCAGAGGGATGCTATTTTTAATGTGTATGCAGTTGACTTCTTGAAAAAACTTCTCTCTGCCAAAAGACATAAGAGATGTAATAAAGGAAAAGCGGTTCTGTAAGGGTTAATCATTATTTATATTTCTTGCATAAAACATGCCTTAGTGCAAGGACAACATTTTCTAAGTCACTAAAGTCAAGAGGGATTTCTTTCAACGAACACAGAAGCTCAAGTTCCTTGATTTTGTTCTGGAGAAAAAGGGTGAATATTCATTACTTAAATAGCACAAGATAAAATTAATTAACACACAAAAGCAGCAACAATACCTCAAAAAAATGGTAGTCATGGAAGAATGGTGTGTTGTTTTCCAGCTTGCTCTGCTGAGCCTCCTCTACCTCATTCTGCCACTTTTGTTCCAATTCTGCAACACTCTGGAAAAAGTGCATTAAACTAGTGATCACATTTTTATAAGCCCACTTTACTGTGTTTGTGTCATTTTCTTGATTTTTTTCAAAGCCAGAGTATAAATTAAGTATAACATTATGTGTAGTTATTTCCAACCTGCAACTGCCTTTCCATTGCATTGATCTTCTTAAAGGTTTCAGCCATGATCTTACACACAAGGTCATATTCTTCAGCATGATCTTCACGGTATTGGTAGTTCACTAGTGACTGAAGAGCATCCACCAGGCTCAGATGTTTTATAACACATGATACAATAACCTCCTCCATAACATCCGGTCGGATCACCTCCCTGGAGAATTGATTGTGAGAAATTGTGTTTATAGCAAGCAGATCCAATTCCATTTATTTAACCACTTACTTAATACTAGGCCGGAACTGTGGGCGAGCTCTTCCTGACACTTCTCTGAGCCTCGACATGATGCCTGGGGGCAAGCGAATTCGAGGCAAATCAAAGTAAGTTCCTGGCATGAGACCTGGAGGAGGAATGAGCACATCTGACGGGTAAGTAAACTCCTGATCCTCTTCAATGGTGGGAGGCAGAGGTGAAGGGCTGGGGGTCAAGGCTGGAGATATTGCACCATTTGCCTCAACTTGCCATTGACACCTGAAAGAAGGGTATCACATTATTTGGATTATAAATCAAACCCAATTATGTTTGCTTTATTTTCTTGTGCAATATTACCTTTGCAGTAGCTTAGAGCAAAGCAAATCATGACAGGTCTCTTCCTCTCGTGTTACTTCAGGTCCATTATATAAAATCCGTAGCATTGAGCAAGCAAGCACGGACAATCCCAGTGCCAGATCTGCTAAAAATGGAAGGCCACCAGAAACATCCTCTGAGGACTCCTAAAAAATAAATATTTTCAAGGCAAAACAAAAAAGATAAGTAAGGCCTTTAAATGACAAGTTGAATTAAAAACATTAAAATGAGACCTGAGCTCTGACTGTGCAGGAGAATCCCCACATGGCTTTATCTGGAGTGTTGTGCTCACGTCCACTCCTCATTTCAAAGGAAAATGTTACAGTGTCCCCTTCAACCTGCAATACACAAAAATATTATTGTAATACTGGCTCAATGTGTAATAAAGACTTAAAAGCTACTCTATCTTTACCTTGACAAGATCTTTTGGCCAGCCTGTGCCCAGTACACTTCGACTGCCATAACCCAGAGTGTTTCCACCATACTCAGCAACTTTACGGCTGTTAGTGTTGGGCCCTGCATAAATTACCAGCTGAAACAATGGAGAAGACTGCATGTTACTAATAACTTACAGTAAATAAAATTGCTATTGTGGCAAGTGAAACAGACATTTATTACCTTGTCATAGTCATATTGTGAGGAGCAGCGAGAGTCAAATCGTAAGTACAAACAACGTGCTCCTGGGATGTGCACGGTCTCTTTAAACTTATAATTGTCTCTCACTGGATGTACTGTTTCAACGGTCTTCCCAGCAGCCCACGGGGCAGGAATCTTTAACCCAGTTAGGAATCCAGGCTCCTCACGTTCATCAAGAATCCTATTAAGAAGAGAAACAGTTTGAAAGTAATGGAGTCCTTTATTGGTAGTGAACCCCAGGAAATTAGTATTTGCTGTTGTGGAGGCTACATAAATTAAGCCAACATATCACACATATATTATTTATTTTTAGGTTAATGTATGACATACTTGTCGTCAGCTACACTTGCTTTGGCCCCTGGACAACAAACTGTAGGTGATGTTTCCTCAGAGAACAATGGTGCCTGAGTTTTCAGTAAAAGAGCGGTCTGTCAAAAGATAAATTCAAGGATATTAGGGCTTTAAATGTTTTATTAATACCAATGGCAGAGATACCAACCTGGCTGGTATAGAGAACAAGCTGAACTAACTGAGGCATTAGGGCATCGGCAAGAGTGAGGGTTTGTAGGTTAGGATGCATCAAAGAGGTCAGTAAAACAGGGAGAAGGTGCCCCAGCATGGTCGCCTTTGTGATCTGTTCTAGGCCTTTTAACCTAAAAAAGTAAAAGCCAAAAACATACAAATAAGACATTTTTAACAATAAATTGTATTTATTTTAGAAATGATTTAATGCATGCAATTAAGTACAAGATCACCTGGTTTCTCGGTCTGTGATTTCACTGTTGATTAGAGCTGTAGTAACCTGCTGTAGCGTTTCCAACACTTGATCACAACTCATAAGGATTTTTGTAGCCAGAGACAGAATACAAGTTTGCAGCTCCTGAAGATTAAGCATAAAATAGCCCACTTACGTAACAGTCTGCAGATTTTTAGTAAATCATTTAGATAGAGCAAATGTCCATGCAAAAATTCCCACTATTGGATAATATCCGAGCACCACAAGGACGGATGAATAGGGGATTTAAAGGGGATGTTTACCTGTACCTTCATTGTTTCCCCTTGGAGGGAGCTGTCACTGTCATCATTATCATCAGGACGGATGAGAATTGTGTTACTGAGGAGGTGGTTTTGAACTGCCATGAGGTAGCGAAGACAAGGGGAAACCACCTATATACATGTAAAAAAAGGTTTTTCCTAATGAATATAGAATTACATTTAACTAAATGTAAAAACACAAATGGAAATCATACAGGAACAGTAGAGAGCAGCTTCTGGAAGTCTTCTCTGGCAACAGTTTGACATTTGGTTATGAGAAGACAAGATTCACGAACGACTGTCTTGAGGATACAATGTAGCAGCTCATCACTTAGTCTGTGCAAAATATAATGTCAATCATGTCGCTTAATACATTTTGCAGAGGGATTATAATTGATGGATTATATAGATTAACTGTAGGGCACCTGTAATGCTCATCTTCTTCACTGCCAAATCTATTCTTCTGCAGCTGATCCGCTAAATTGGTAAGTATGACATCACGAAGCTGGGAAAGGCCACAGTTTCTTTCTCCTTTTAATACATAAAAGCATGTTGTTAGTTCACTTCAAACATATACATTATATCCTATGTATCAAATGCTGACCTTCAGTGAGAACCAGTTTAAGAAGTTTGTTCAGTTCTGCTTCCCCCTGATACAATATATTCACGCCAGAGCTGAGATTAAAAAGTAATGGTTACAATAGTTTCCACTCACTCATTAATCAATCATTGACAAAGACATTTCTTACCTGATAGCAAGACACACCTCTTTCTGAATATCGGCCCCAATCTGATCCACAGGTGCCATAAGAAGCTGCCACAAAAGTAGGCTTGACCGACGTACACTGTCTCGATTCTGCTCAGACTGAGGGTTGTAAAATCTAAAGACCACCTATGGATAAAACACAACAACGATTAGCAAAAAACAATGATAGAAAGTAAGCGAAAGAAAGCATTAAAAGAGCAAACCTGAAAAACAACTAAGATGCAGCGAATAACGCATGTGTCTCCATTCACCATTGCCCTTTCCATGATGTCACAGATGCTGCTGAAGTGACGGGCCTCAATAGGATGCTGTTTGCCCAGCAATGCACCTAAGGGCAAATTGTTGCTACTGGCTGCAAGCAAGTTTAGCTGGTGTATGCACATTGAACCAATGTGATGAAGTAGCTGGTTGATAACTTCACCAGTTGTCACCATTTCATCTATTAAATCATACAACTCTTGTGACTAGTCTTACTTACACACAAACAAAATGTTAATTGAGGTTCACAGACAGCTCTACCTTTGGGTTCTTTGATGATGTGACTGACCCCAAGCCTGTTGCATACATGATGAAAGGCTTGGTTTCCAGGGTTGTACCACTGATCTATGTAATCGCTGGAGCAGGTCCAAATCAAATTGTTCAATGCATCATAGCAAGCTCCTGAAACCAAGAAATGTAATAGAAAATCAGATAAACTTGAATTCAGATGTTATGTAAACAACATAACTCACCAAGCCCAGTTACTTGGGCTCCTCTTCCTAGAGAACTACCAGGAGCATCAATCAAGTCAGCACGGCTGCTGAACTGACCATCAGCCAAGTTGAAGACAAGGCTTGAGGCTAGTACTGAAAAAATTATGTTGATTAACGTACGAGAGAAACAGAAATATAATATACATCTATGTACAGTACATAATTGTGTTTAAGCGGTACACGTATTCAGTCCATACTTTTGAGAGAGGATAAACTGCTGGTGCCTCCAAACAGTGAACGTGTTGCTGAGCTTCCAGACACACCAGGAGGCGAAACCAACATCACAAGATATGTTCCACACACATATATGGGAGTCCTTCTCAGGGTCTTAAGAGGGAGTCCACAGCTGGTGTTCACAGCTTAAAATATTGAAAATTAAAATAGCTTATATTTGCATCCAAGAATGCATTTATTTTCTTTATAGCTTACCAGATTGTTCTTCTTTAACTGTGTTGGTGATGGCAGAGCCCGTGAGGGCAGCCAAAGTGGCAGAGTGGGACGCCCGAAAGCGTGACATTCGATTAAGTAGTAGTTCATTCAAGCACTTTGAAGACTCGCCTTCTTTGCGAGTAAGAATTACCCTCTCTTGCAGGACATCGGCAACACAAAGACCGGTCTGTGTCTACAAAATATGTAGCAAGTGTTAAATGGTATTTTAGGGACAGCACAAAGGCAAATATAGAGTACTTACAGAGAGGTGAAAGACGTCCATAAAAACAGAGTGTCCTTTTTGAGTTTTTTCATTGATACTAGCAGGTGTCCAGATCCAGTACAGGAAGGTCCCATCAGAACAAAGATGCAAAGTGGTCAAACTGCTGCCGACAGGAAAGTGATGGGATGGCATGGACACAATCTGGCACACCTAGAGATGGTATAGCAAGATTGCTTTTACATATTTCAGTAAATGCCTGTCATGTATTAAATATATATATAGTCATATAACTAGAACCTGTAGTGTATAGGGATCAACAACTTGGCAAAGCTGATGAGGCTTGGCATCAAAGGAAAGAGGTCTGTGAAGGAGGCGACCATTGCAGAACACCACCCAACCTGGCTCAAGTTCTTCATTTCGACAATACACAAAACCCCTGCACACAAAAGAGAAAGGTTGGAAATACGTCAATTTAGATAGTTTCCTGGGCGGCACGGTGGCTGAGTGGATAGCACTCTCGCCTCTCAGCAAGAAGGTCCTGGGTTCGAATCCCGGTTGGACCAGGGCCTTTCTGAGATGAGTTTGCATGTTCTCCCCGTGTCTGCGTAGGTTTCCTCCGGGTGCTCCGGTTTCCCCTACAACTACAAATATGTACAATACTGTAGGTCTGGCATGTGCCTCCTGTACTGGCACCCCCACTCCCAAAAATAACAATTGTAAACCGCTTTGAGGCTCCGATGTGCAGTGAAAAGGCGGTATATAAATAAAGATTACTTACTACTACTACTACTACCTTTTTTAAATGAAACTGGTCCATATTGATCATCATTGTGAAGGAGTAGTCCCCACTCTTCACCCACAGGTGTATCCTTCCTGTTTTATTTTGAAATATTTAGCTTTGTTTATTTTCCCCTGTCCCTAACTTGTCCCTTTTCTTCTCTTGGAAGGTGATTGGTGGAGGTGCTGGGCTGGAGGCGCGCCCATCCCAGTGCATGCCAGGTGCACCCAACTGAGCAATTAGCTGGGCTCCACCATTATCCTCCAAAAGACAGGGGAGTTTCATTTGGACTGGGCATAATATAAACATTATTCACATACCACTCCCGTTAAATAACACCACCACTAATTTTATATAATTATAAATTATTATTATTACATAAATTAAAAATGTAAATAGTTGTGTAAATATTAAGTAAATAGTGTAGGCCTACATAGTTGTGTCCCTGGGTGGGTGGTAGAGGTGCAACGGTTCATCACTGATCCGTGATCCGTTCAGTTCAACGTCTTCGGTTCGGTACAGACGTGATCCGCGGTTTGATTTATGAAAAAAAAGTTGTGTGCATGTTGTTTAGTCCACACACAGCGTGGTCATTGCGAGCGGAGGAACGGAGATGCTTGAAAGCCCTGCGTCATTTAAATCCCCAGTATGAGAGCATTTTGGCTTCACTGTAACTACACTGATGATTAATATTCGACAAAACTGTCACGATGTGTAAGCACTGTGGCACAAGAAAGACATGAGAGAAAAAAGCGTCTCAACGACCACCTATTGCCGCGGCATTTAAGCAGCTCCTTTACGCACAGTCAGACCGGGCTAAAGTCAACTCTCCCGCGCATCCTCAGCTGCGCTCACGACTGACGCTTGGACGTCCCGCGGAACCTATAATAGATCCATGAGCAGAACCGCTCACTTCATCACCGCAGACTGGGAGATGAAAAGTCTGGCGCTGCAGACACGCCCCCTCTACGACAGTCACACAGCGCAGGTACTGACACACATCACAGGTACTGACACAAGCAGCGGAGGAATGGAAGACAAAGGCCCAGTACTAATATCCCAGTCACAACTGATAATGCCAAAAATTAAATAAATGCAGTGAATGAGGCTGGGCCCAGAATGGACCCCCTCCTTGGGAGAATCAGGAAGGTGGTGTAATATATGAGGGTAAATATCCTCATAAAGTGCCTTCTTATGTTGCACTTTGTGTTGTTTTTCATTAATTATGTTAAATAGACATAATTGGATGGATGGAATATGCCTTCCATCCATCCATCCATTTCCTTCCCCTTAATTCATTTCTAGGTCAGGGGGGGCAGTCAGAGCAGGTGCCGAGTCCACATGAGCTGTGTTTATTAAAAAGACAAAACTTTTTTTTAGAAAAATGAACCGAAAAATGAACCGAACCGTGGCCTCTGAACCGAGGTATGAACCGAACCGTGATTTTTTCAAACCGTTGCACCCCTAGTGGGTGGAGGTCTTGGTTTGGGCCACTGTATAAAAAGGGGAAGATTCCTTGGGGATGTTGCCCAAATAAATGAGGTCTCTTTGGTGCAAGACTGCAACTTCTGGTCTGGTGTTTATTTCCTGTCCTGGTGAGAGGCTGTCCCAGTAGCTCAAACGCTACAATCATTATCAAAAGGGTTTTAAAATAAAAGCTTATTAGACTTTTCAAATCATATCAGACCATTTAGGCAATTGTAAACTATCTAAATATACACTAATATAAAGCATATAAAGGAATAACTTTCTTGTTAAGTGATGCAAATATTATGAATTATAAAACACCTTATGACACATTAAATAATAAAATCTGTTTAGCTAGCTAAGTGGAATTGCAGACAAGAATGTAGTGTACTGCAATGTAATGCAGACTCTAGAATACATTTTTCACTGTCGTGTATAACATTCAAAGTATTGCAATACGAAGTGTACAGAAAAATCTATGCTTGTTTTTTACACAGTGTTAGAGCTATAATAGAAATATGCAGTGACTCAAGTTTAAATTAAACTATACTTTGCTGGGCATATCAAATGGTGAGTATATTCAGTTTGCATCATATTCTTTGCACACAAGTGAGGTAAACAGAAAGGAGAGTAATTTTACCTCAATGTCCCATGCAAACCAGAGCCAAGCTTGCTGAGTCCTCTCCCTGAGGAGTTGGTGGTGTACAGATATAGGCCATCAGTGGCTAGACAGCGGCCCAGGTCAGTGTCTGAAAGACATAAGGACAAAGCAAAACCAGGTTACAACAGTCTGCACTTTTACAAATACATAAAGACTTCTATGCTAAACACATTTTATTTATATAGCACATTTCATACAAAAACATCAGCTCAATGTGCTTAGATGAGTCATGGGCAAGAAAATAGAGGGTGGTCTTAAACAGTGAGATTATCAAAGTGCTGAATACATACAACACTAGGGTAAACATTTTAAATGGAGCCTTATTTTACCTTTACTCTCTGCACCACCAGCAGAGTTATCTGGGGTGGGCAACATGTCCTCAAACCCCCATGAAACACAATGTTTGCCTCCCAACAGGCAGGATGGGGAGCCTGGGCCTCCTTCCAGAAGTAAAAGCCTAATAAACACACAAAAAAATTAGTTGGGAAATATTAATGGTTAAGATCTATCAAAAAAGAAAGCAAATTCATTAATTAAAGCTTAATTAATGTCATTGCTGACACGGCCTCACCTGTACAATACATCAGACACAGGGAGCTGCCCAAGATCAGTCTGTTTCTGCAGCAGATGAACGGTGTGAATGAAAGTCTTCAGCGAACCCCTGGAAAAATGTAGAATAGATCCATCCACAATAGTCATTATGCACAACAAGTGTAACTCAGATGCAGAGCTTCCTGCCCTCAAGTAGTGCAAGACATTATTCAGATCATGATGTAAGGCTTCCTGAGGTAGACAAGATATTTTTCCCTGCAGAGCACAACTAAATTGTGATGAGGGAGGCCCCAGGGCAGAGAGAAAGACATTTGACAAATCATCTATTGAAACAAGATGGAACTGCACATGTACAATGCAAACCCCGCCATTACGGAGCGCTTTATAAAGTTTCCAGTGTCACTGCATTAGAGGAAAACCATTGCAGGAAATCTAAATTATATTGTAGATTTTTTTTTTAAACAAACAAAAAAACATGCCAGCCATTTTTGACAACTAACTGAACAAAGCCAAGGCTCTCAATAGTACTCTATTAACATGCTTCATAAAGAGATACATTGTTTTTCTCAGTACAAAAGACCCCTTAGCTTGAACAGAGGTGGAACAATGTGAAGAGAGTTCTGGTTTTGACAAGTCAAGACCCAATGTCGGATGCAGAAGTCAGAGAGTACACGCTGAATGAAAGTGAGAGGCAGGGGTCACTGCGCACACACAGACACGCACACGCATAGACACACCCAGAGAACAAGACTGGGACGGACTGTAGTAAACAGCATCGCCCATGCCTCAGACAAAACCATTTACCAAAGCACTGTAGAATCTAGTGTTTTGGTAAAATTATCTATAGAGTGTAGATAGTATGCACTGAGGGGGTTACATTTATATGAAATGTTTGAAAATATAAAATGTCCTACACAAGTACATTCAACATTTTTTGTTAACTATTAAAACTATTTTGAGGGATATCAACATCAGCATATCTGAATCATGCGAACATATCGTGGACCCTGAATCATGTATTTACAAGAATTTTATGAATGTACATTGTGCCTGTTTCAATCTCTAATAAAAAATGTCTGAATATTTTGCAGAGGGAGAATATTACCTAGCACACGCCAGTGCCACCAGGGCGGCCGCAGCATTCTCCCGCTGCCTTGATGAGTGAAAAGTCTGTGGCTGCAGCTGCTCCTTCTCTTGAAAGCCATCTTCAAGCCAGGAGCAGAGCAGTCCCTCCAGGCCATTGAGACAGTCAGTGGGCTCTTTACTGAGAGTGAGAGGCTGGCAGTCCCGCAAACACGCCAGCAGCACCTCTGCTGTGACACCACACAGAGCAGGGTCACTACGTGTCTGAGACTGCAGAAGCGGGAAGACGAGGAGCAGGCCCACGCGGGAGGTGAAGGGTGCTTGCTCAGGCTGCTGGAGCAGACCTTGCCTCTTTAACAAGGCCAAGGTCTCCTCATCAGCACCTCCAGTGCCCTCACGCTCCTGCTGCTCCTCCAGGGCCAGCTGCCTCTGTGCCCCCCACAGGCCACGCAGAGCATTGAGGCGGTATTCCAAAAGACGGGCATATGCATTACTCTGGTTTCCACAAACAGCTCGAAGACGCTCTGCCAACTCTACAGGGTTCTTGGTCTCAAATGTTAAAATCTATAAAGAGAAATACACAACTTATAGATACTAGAAACCAATTATACATTATTAAATGTGTTATTGAACACATATATAAATGAAGTCAATAATTCCCTTTGACTGACGTATCCAAAATCGATGCAAGAGCGAGACAAGAGATCTTCACGTTTAACATCTGCATTTAATTATCTTTACAATCAAATACAGAATGTTCAACAAAAAGTGCTCCTAAAACTATATATGTCCCTCTCTCCTGGCCCTCGGCTGACTGACTGCCAATCTCCTCCCAGCAGTTTCTATCAAAGGGTCCGATGACGTCACAGTCTGGGACTGGTCTGGCCCCTGGTCTGGACCCGGTCTTGGTCTTCCCTCTCCACCTGAGCAAACAATGCCCCCCACCACTGGGCGCCTGATTGTGTTGGACTTTTGCCCTCGTCCAGAGTGGGAGAGAGCATTTGTTTATTCCTGGAGTTAATAATTTGTCCCGTTTTGAAAGCTGGTCATCTCTATGATTCCTGAGTGCATATTCCTTTGTCCTTGGGGCTTTTCCCCGTGCACCTTCTTCAGAGGGCCTATTTTCAAAATCATTAGTATACAACATTTTAATTATGCAACAGTTTATATACAATTAACAAAAGGTCCCCAACAGCCGGTCTGCTGCCGTGGGTCATTCGTTACCGAGCCACAAGGAAAGAATAAATAACTTACATTATGTCTGTTTTTTATTGTTTTATGATCCAAGTCTGAATTAGGTTTTATTTTGAAAAATAACCGGATTCTCTTGTTACATCTTTGTCAGATGTCAAATGTATCCCACTAGTTATACAAATTTGTAATTGAAGAGCATTGAGTTCCTCCACCGGAACACGTCGGTCCATGAAAATATTGGCAGACAATAAACTAGTCCTTCGCACTAAAAACGGTGGAGGCCCGCTGATCTACAAGGTCCTTTTATACAAAATGCTCTGGGATAAGCGAGCAGATTTGGAACATCCTATGAGCAAAAACAACGCACTTAGTCAGCATTAAGAATATTGATCATCCTCTCTGGTTTGCGAACCATGGACTGGAAGGAAATCCATTAGACCATTTAGCAGTGACTATTTGTATTGATTAGATTTACTAATAAGAAATACTAATAATACAGCAACACTCGTTACCCAATTGCAGTGTTAAAATGGTTCAAAATAGTCTGGCTCTGAAGAAACTCCTAAACAGAGAATCAGACATAGACCTAGTTTTCCCTACTTAATCATTTTTCAAAAAGCAGTCACTAAACTAGGGTTTAATAATTTGGTAAAATAGTTTGTGTAAGTAAGTGTTAATGATCAAGAATACAATGGGTTTTTTTCAACCACCAATCACACTGTTAATGAATTTTAATTCTCAAAGGTTAAATTAGGTTCAACCAGTAAGTTTAAAGATGCAAGCTTTAAAATTACAGGCGATTGTTAGCCTGTAATATTCTTAACTGTATTAACGTGTGTAATTGTCACACATATAACTATAGTAATGATAATGATGGACTCATTCTAATGTATTGTTGATTGTCTAATCTACAGGGTTAGTGTTAAATATTTACAGCATCTTAAATTATTGCAAAATTATCTTTTAACAAGTGCTGAAAGTCATTTGCAGACAGTTTTTAACAAAAGCCTAATTGTTAAAAGATTCCTATTTTAGTAACACACAACATCTAAATGTTGTTGTTTTTCATTTAATTTTCCAAAGTATGGCAGAATAAGTGCGTTCACTTGGCTAAATTACAAGTCATATCAGGGGTGAGTTGATCCAATTTTAGAATTTAGGGTTTTGGGCAGTAAACCCATCTGCAATTGAATCATTTAGAACACTTTCTATAATCAGGAACATTCCATAACAATATAACATTTCCAAGGCATGTATCAGATCATTAAACAGTTGTATAAGGCACCTTCAGATAGTATAAGTTGGCAATGGCAATACAAAGTCTGAACTGATGATTATTCCTGATAGAACTATAACTCTTTTCATAATTGGAGTTTGGACAGGATTGAAACTTGACAGGGCCTAGTTCGTTACCAAGTCAATCGTACATGACATTACTGATGATGCAAATAAACAAAGATAGTATTTTGCCAGTCAAGTGGCAGTTTGTGACAGGGGAAAATAATGTTACAATAATTTTACAGCAACAGAGCCATGTATAAACATCAACATGCATTTCAAAGTAGGATAAAACCTTAAGATATCTTTCTTTGAAGCAGAGATGTGTCTGATCTTGAAGCTCCATTTGCTTTTTGTTTTCAATAGATAGATACTTTATTGATCCCCCGTAGGAGAAATTCAGGTGTCCAGTAGCAGCAAAAATGAAAATAAAATTGATCATTCTAAAAACATAATAATAGTGCCCTAAACTGTGTTGGTCTTATTTAAAGAATAAAAACCTGATATTTTGAATAACCTCTCATAATAAATGTGTAAATTACTTTGCTTTAAGTTTACTTTTGTTATTGTGATTGCCATGTAACACATCTGATGCCACCAAAAAAACTATTTAAAATCATTGGCACATTTGTAAAACTAGGAAAATTAGTATAACCGATCATATTCACTTTACAAATGAAGACATTAATTTCAATCAAGAACTCAAATGACCTCTGAGAGCGATTTATTTTGATATGACCAAACAGGAAATGTGCATGAAAGCTGCTTCTGTGGAAAAACAACAACCCATCTCTTACGATTTCAATTCATATACGAATACGCAGGAGTTCAGGCTGCCAGTGTGAAGTTATCATGATTACAAGCTTATATATTGTCTCACCTCTTGCTCTATGTCCCCATGCTCTGACACTCCAATCTCACTGGGAAGCTCAGCCAGATCTGTGACCCGAATGAGTCCATCGTGGAGGAAAATCGTCTCCTCCTTCACAGACAGCCACTGGGACGAGTCCACAACCCCGGAGCTCATCACTCTCTCCTCCGACAGCGATGCCAAAGGGGTCGCACATTAAAAATTCAGTGCCAGGATGATAGAAACGCCCTAGCTAGCCAATTACCTACTGTGCTACACAAACATGTTTACTGCAGTCCCGTATGACAACAATACATTTGCACATTACAAGCTGAAATGCGGCCAAAAATGCAAAATAACACGGACTGGCGATTGGTGGTTTTCACATAACTCGTGCTTTATGTTGCTAGCGGTGGATTGTTAGCCTGTTAGCCTGTTAGCTGCAGCCAGTCTGTGCTAACTCACCCCACAAGATCGCTATAGCGTTACTGGGTAGGGTGGGCGTGACACTTGTATTAATGCCGCTAATTTGATTCTCCAATTACGCGACAGTGGTTACAGTAAAAAAGCTTCCCTCGGAATAAGCTAATTTCACAACAAAATCCAAAACGCGGAGGATTGTGCTGACGACCCCGTTGCTCTGTCGCGGACGGGGAGAGAGAATGAAGTCTTCCAGCTGTCAGCGCGACGCCATGTTGTTTCCAAGGCGAACAAGCCTCTCCCAGCATGCACCGCGCACACCACAAAGCTGTCAAATATTCATGAAGCTCCAGGCTTCAGCTTTGCCAGGCCAAGTTTTAACCGCAACAATAAGCGACAACGGTCGTGGAATCAGGCTGGCTACACAATATACCCTAACTGAATAGGAACTTCACTTAGAAATGTGTAGCCTACCAATTGACTTTATGTAAGTCCATGAAAATAGAAAGTTTACTATTGAAAATAAACAGAGACATATTTCATGAAGTGCATTGACATGCGTAAAAGCAAAGTAGTATCAATACTGTGAGATTTCATAACACTTTGAAGCAACTTTTGTTAAAGTTAAACTCATCATTCTATCAATGTGCAGAAGCCAGTACTTTTCCCTTGTTTTGTCTATCTGAAGGCCAAGCTACATGGCACCGTGGAAGCTGCTGATTGGAGGTCTCCATGCCTCCGCTCTGTATAATACACTTGCATTCTCTTGTATCTGTGATTGTGTGCTTTGATCGTGCTGTCTACCATCGACAATAAAACAAGTCTTCTGTCTGAATGAAAGACGCGATCCCAGACTATGTCATCTTCTTCAGGTGGTGGAAGGATGCGGGCCTTGTCTGTAACATCTAGAGAACAGAAGACTTTTTTTTTTTACACAAAAAGTGTTTTTTTTTTAAGCCAAAACTGAGAAACCTCAAGAGAAACCATGCATCTGGATCAGCACTTGGACAATCTGCACAGCCCCTGATTCTACTCAGGCTGTGAGCTGCTGAGACATGGACAACACCATTGTCCTCTTTTGCATGGACACCATTTGGAACAATTGGATTACACAATTTGGACATAATTTGGAACAATCTGGATTTCTGAATTTGGACATAATTTGGACTGAATTGAATTGCTGAATCTGGACACTGAAGCTGAAACGTGTGATTGAAAGACACGTCACAGAAGAATTCATGGCTCGACACAAATGCAGCCTGAAGAAATCAACATGGAGAAGTGGGAGAGACTGTTTTCAAAGCAATATCTGAGAACCATCGACTGATGAAGTTTGGTATTTTACTGAAGATTGTTGACAAGTTTTATGAAAGATCTGAACATGTTTTATGAGTTTTCTGAGTTTTTGAAGTATTGAGTTATGATGTTATGTTGCTGTTTATCGATCCTGATGGTCACACGTGAATGTATGACCAGAGGGGGGAATGTGAGATTTCATAACACTTTGAAGCAACTTTTGTTAAAGTTAAACTCATCATTCTATCAATGTGCAGAAGCCAGTACTTTTCCCTTGTTTTGTCTATCTGAAGGCCAAGCTACATGGCACCGTGGAAGCTGCTGATTGGAGGTCTCCATGCCTCCGCTCTGTATAATACACTTGCATTCTATTGTATCTGTGATCGTGTGCTTTGATCGTCCTGTCTCTACCATCGACAATAAAACAAGTCTTCTGTCTGAATGAAAGACGCGATCCCAGACATGTCACCTTCTTCAATACTATATGTGGCTACATTACGCATCTCCATTCCATTTATCATGAAATAAAGTGTATTTTTTCTTTTATTTATGCCATAAATCCGCATATTGTATATTTCTGACCAATTTATCGATAATCGTCATATCATGATATTATCGCCATCGTGAGCTTTGTATCGTGTATCGTATCGTATCGTGAGGTTCCCACCCCTACTTTCCATGGTACCATTTGTTACAAACTTACAATGATGTGTAGCAAAAATATCACAAAGATATCAACCAAAAAAGTTCACATTTCGATCATTTCAGTGTAGTACTTTGTTTAGGTAATGTAAAATTATTTTACTGGGGGCTTAATTATGCTTTTAAGACAACAAATTGTGTACATTACTCACCATTCTAATCATATGATAGCATATTGCTTTGAGAAAAATTCAAACAAACTTTTTTAACGATCTCTACAAATGACCATCTTTATTTTGTTTTCTAGTTTGTTAAACTTACGGTCCTGCACAAGGAAAAGAGAGAAAAAGACTTCCATCACAATATGAGCTGCAGAAAGAGTCCTTCTTCTGTGAAGGGAACATACTGCAAAATGTCAGGCTTATGAAGTTCTTTTCCGATGCAGAGTGGCTTAATTATGTCCTGTGAGCGGTGCCATAGATTTTCTCAAGCTTCACGCATCGCTTATAAAGCCGCACAGAAATCCCTCCTTTTCTGTGCTTGCCTGAAATTCGCACCCCAGCATTGTCGTTTTGCTCTATCTTCTTAAGTGCTTGAAGTAGGTCAGAGGCTTTAGTGAAGCCTTCAGAGCAGCTACAAAATAATGAAAAATACACAAATGTCAATTCATTATATTTCAAATATGTTAATGTAAGTTAAAGTACCTATATAATCTATAAGCAACAGTTACGTTTAACAGCATTTAAATAAACTATATGTCTTTACAGAATTGTGTAAATATTGTAAGTTTCTGTGTGGTTTTTTTGTGTTATCTGACTTAAAGTTTACACAAATATTAAACAAACAAACAAACCTTTTTTTGTGGTGGCATTTTTTCCCTTTTGGTAGTTTGAAACAGTTTTTAGAGACTGAATCCATCAATCGAAAAGGGGCCCTTGAGGGCTTTAGTTTTTGAATCTCTCGAGCTAAACTATGGACACAAAACAGAAATGACAAACATCCATGTGTAAAAATGTTTGTAGTTAAACATTTTAAACAGGCAACAAATAAGATGGATCGCTGCTATTAGTTTTAGTTCTGTTGAGAAACAGGACTGGTGGTTCCGAGGTAAAAGAGCGGCAGGAGTAATGTCTTGGTGTCGAGTCAGATGTAACAGGTTAACTTTTATTTGTGTAAATACATAGAACAGTTTTTATTATGTTGAGTTCAATTTCACGTAGCTTTTTTGGAAAGTCAAAGACGCTTCACACTAACAAACCAAATGTGGCACGGTGGCTGAGTGGATAGCACTCTCGCTACTCAGAAAGAAGATCCTGGGTTCGAATCCCAGTTGGAATAGGGCCTTTCTGAGTGGAGTTTGCATGTTCTCCCCATGTATGGGGAAAATAATGATGCTATTTTATCATGCTGTAATTGAGAGTGTAATAAGATACAGTATGGTATGTGTGTGTGGTTTGGGAATTTGACTGTTAAAACAAAAGCAGAACTTCACAGATTAGTGCGCACAGCCTTTAAAGTCATGGGAGTTGGGGAGCATCCATCTTTGCAGCAGATATTTGAGGAGACTGTAATTAGACAGGACAGGAACATCACCTCAGACCCCTCCCATGTCCTCCACTCTCAATATGAGCTCCTCCCATCAGGCCGCCGCTACAGAGTACCCACTAGAAATAAGAAACGATATCTAAACCGGTATAAGAACTCATTCCTACCCATATCTGTGAACCTCCTGAATGCAGGCCATCGAGCAGAGCGGTGATGGTTTATGTCGGTGTTACTGTGTTGTGTTTTATGTCTGTCTTATGTATATTTTCAATGTAGCAGCCTGTGAGTCCAAGACAAATTTCCTACGGGACATAATACATTAATCTTGAATCTTGAATCTTGAATGTGGGGAGAACATGCAAACTCCCCATTAAGGACATGCAGGGACCATAACCCATATATTGTTTGTGCCTGAATCCAAAGAAAAGTGAATATGTGCATAATTAAGTAAACAATGGTAGGGGCTTTCTGTCTTTTTATCATAAACATATTAAAATATGTCCAGAATGCCACATTTAGATATGGAAGTATGCATTACCGTCTGGTACAGGCACAGTGATATACAGGCTTTGTGTCCAAGTTCTTCAGGCCAAACCTTTTCTTCAAAGGAGGGATCTTGTACCTACATTCATCCAGATGTTTCAGGCTTTCACAGTAATCTGAAAGATCCAAAATTCCAATTAATATACACAACATGTTTGCAATTTATGCTATTTACTGTAATTGGATCTTTGCTTCAGACATCCAAATGGCTTGTCTAATGTATTATACTCAATTTGAAGATAATTAATATATTATCTAATCATAAAAATATGCTGTATTATAATCTCACCTCTTGTGTCATTTGATGATTTGTTTTGTTTGAGGTCCAGGTCCCAAAACTTGACATTTTGCTTTATTTTCTGCCCTCTAGCAAGCGCATTCACATTACTCTGTTTTTTTCTTTCCAAGTAAGACAAATGTTTATTTGTATTGTCATAGAGAAGACCAGTTGTGGTTGAGCTCCTCTGTCTTTTCAGCATGTTCGTTGCCACAGTTGTTGTTGTTACAGACAGAAGAGCGTTCTCCGGAGAAACTGCGTGCTCTGTGGCTAGTATTTCTGATGTTACTGTGGCTGGGGCAGCGGATACCTCTGTGGATGTCCTTAGGAAGTGTGGGGACTCTTTCTTATTTGTTCTTCTGCATCCATTTGTTGTCTTGCGAAAGAAAGTGTCTCCTCTCGGTGGGTCCATAGAAAAACATTTTTCCTCTCGTCTCGGTATCTTTCTGGACAGTTCAATCTCATGGTCAGTCGCTTTTCGTTCATCAAGAGCAGCTGATTTGATGTTATCACCTTTGTCAGAATTGCTTCTTAAAGATGTGTTATCATAAATCTGCCTTCTCATTATGGCGTATGGAGCCTCTTGTTTCACTTTGCAACTGTAAAGAGGAGAAAAAGTTAAACGGAAATTTAAATTTTTTGAGCCTTTCCACTTGCTAATTACCTTAATAACATGTACTGCCTTAACAACATATACTGTAATTTATAAGAACAATATAGAAGGGCATTTAGTCAGCCACCAATTGTGCAAGTTTTCCCACTTAAAAAGATGAGAGGGGCCTGTAATTTTCATCAAAGGTCTACCTCAACTATGAGAGATAGAATGAGATTTTTTTTTTCTGATTTTTAAATAATTTATTTGCACATCATTGTGGAAAATAAGTATTTGGCCAAAGTTCCTCTCAACACTTTGTTATATACCCTTTGTTGGCAATGACACAGCTCAAACGTTTTCTTTATTTTATTTATTAATTTATGGACATATTATTGGAGGATAAACCCCATGAGATGTATCATCTTGTTTTTGTGGGGGGTCCTAATGAACAAATCCAAAGAACATCGAACAGCAGAGTAGATACAGTCAAATAAAACAAAACAACAAAAAATTGTTATAACACAACAATAAAAATAAATAAATATAAATAATAAAAATAAATATAAATAATAAAAATCTTTCTTTAAATTTAAATCTTTAAAGAACTACAAATCTTAAAAAAATTGTTTGACTATAACGAACTATCTATGAATTTAGCAAAATCTAAGTATATTATATTCGGAAACCGGAAAATCGATGCACTGGCTGAATTAAAAATAGGTCACATAGTAATAGAGAGGGTAAGTAATACAAAGTTTTTAGGTATCAATATAGATGAAAAAATAAACTGGAAATTACACATAAATTACCTTAAAATTAAGATTTCCAAAACCATTGGCATAATGAATAAAATTAAACAAGTTTTGAATCAGAAAGCATTGCAGTTGATATATAATACCCTAATTTTGCCATATTTAAATTACGGTTCCGAAATATGGGGGAATACTTATAAGTCCACAACTCAACACATTTTTATACTGCAGAAGAAGGCAATTAGAATAGTAAATGGTGTAGATTATTATGCGCAAACAAATTCACTATTCATCAGATTGAATACCTTAAAATTACAAGACTTAGTCAAACTAAATACTGCAGCACTGATGTACAAAATTCATCATCATATGGTTCCAAATTGTATCCAGGAGAGATTTACACTGAGAGAACCGCACTATGATATCAGAGGGAAGGATTTGTACCATAAACCCAAGACCAGGACTAATATTAAAAACCACTGCATCTCATTTAGAGGAGTTGATTTATGGAACAAACTCAATAACGAGTTAAAGGTAACCACATCCATAAAAGTGTTCAAAAAAAAGTATAAAGCAGGTGTAATTGATACTTATAAAACTTTAGAATGATGCCCTTTTGGGAAAAACTCGATCTATGTGTATGTAAGTTCATTAATGCATATCTTATATATTTATGTGTTTGTGTAGGTGTGTGTATGTGTATGTATGTATATATGTATATGTGTATATGTGTATGTGTATATATATATATATATATGTATATGTGAATGTATGTGTGTGCATATATGTGTTGTTTTTTTTTTTTTTCCTTTCTTTCTCTGGTTCAGTCACTTATCATTCCTGATTCTACCAAAATCTCCATTCTGAGGTCAGTTTGAGAAATTATCTCAACAAAAATCTGGTTTGGTAGTTCCTCTTGTATCATCGCTCCAGCTGCTCTGACAAATTGAGAATGAGGGTAGACATGGTGTGGGTCTGTTGGGTAGAGGACCCCTCCCTCCAATAGGTCCATAAAGCCTTGTCTTTTTAATGCACTACACAGAACAGTTTCCAGACACAGAGGGGGCTACAGCTCTGAATGCACCACATGTTGTAAAAACAATGAAGATTACATTTATTATTGCGATGAACTGGATGGAACATAATTTGATAAGCATTGCTGATATTTTTGTTTGTTTGCATCAACAAGATAAAAATGATGATGGCAAAAATCAGGAATGTCATGTGAATTTTTTAAATATTTTGCAGCCACTTAAATGAATTAATTGATAATGGGGAAGGCACATATAAGCTTTTGCTTCGGCCTTCTCCTTTTGAGCCTTTTTTTTTTTTTTTTTGTCTTTTTTGAATTATTTGTGCATGTTATTGTGTATTGTCAAACTGCTCAAATAAAAATACTACTACTACTACTACTACTACTTTCAGTCTTCACAAGGTTTTCACACACTGTTGCTGGTATTTTGGCCCATTCCTCCAAGCAGATATCTTCTAGAGTAGTGATGAACATATATTTTCAACTCCCTCCGAAGATTTTCTATGGGGTTAAGATCAGGAGACTGGCTAGGCCACTCCAGGAACTTTAAATGCTTTTTACAAAGCCACTCTTTTGTTTTCCGGGCGGTGTGTTTGGGATCGTCGTCGTGCTTAAAGACCCAGCCATGTTTCATTTTCAAGAAGAAGGTTTACATTCAAAATCTCATGATACATAGCCCAATCATTCTTTCCTTTACACGGATCAGTCATCCTGGTCCCTTTGCAGAAAAACAGCCCCAAAGTAAGTAAGTAAGTAAGTAAGTAATCTTTTATTTATATACCGCCTTTTCACTGCACATCGGAGTCTCAAAGCGGTTTTACAATTGTTATTTTTGGGAGTGGGGGTGCCAGTACAGGAGGCACATGCCAGACCTATTGTACATATTTTTAGTGGTAGGGGAAACCGGAGCACCCGGAGGAAACCGGAGCAGACACGGGGAGAACATGCAAACTCCACTCAGAAAGGCCCTGGTCCAACCGGGATTCGAACCCAGAACCTTCTTGCTGAGAGGCGAGGGTGCTATCCACTCAGCCACCGTGCCGTCACGGTGGAAAGCATGATGTTTCCACCCCCATGCTCCACAGTAGGTATGGTGTTCTTTAGGCAAGGCAAGGCAAGTTTATTTATATAGCACAATTCATACACAAGGCAATTTAAAGTGCTGAACAAAATAAGAAAGCATTAAAATCATAAATAATCACAGAACATTAAAAAGAAAAATATAAAATCCCTCAGTTGTATGCACAGCTAAACAGAACTGTCTTTAACCTGGTTTTAAACATTGTCATTGAGGAGGCCTGTCTAACATCTTCAGGAAGAATGTTCCAGATTTTAGCAGCATGAATCTGAAAAGCAGCCTCCCCATGTTTAGTTCTGACTCTGGGCACTAACAGGAGTCCAGTCCCTGTGCTCCTCAGAGTCCGGGCTGGTTCATATGGTACTAACATGTCACTAATATATTTTGGTGCAAGGCCATGGAGAGATTTGTACACAAGCAGAGCTGTTTTAAAGTCTATTCTCTGAGCCACAGGAAGCCAGTGCAGAGACCTGAGAACTGGACTAATGTGGTCGTACTTCCTGGTTTCCTGGTTGCATTTTGAATGTACTGCAGCTGTTTTACAGCCTGTTTGGAGAGACCTGTGAGCAGGCCATTGCAGTAGTCTAACCTACTGGAGACAAATGCATGGATAAGAATCTCCAAGTCTGCTTTGATCCTGGCAATGTTTTTTAGATGGTAAAAAGCTGCTGATGTTACTGATTTGTTGTGGCTATAAAAATTTAAGTCTGAGTCCAGTATTACTCCTAGATTTCTGACCTTGTTTGAAGGTTTTAGGGAGAGAGACTGTAGGTGACAGATGACGCTCTCTCTTTGTTTCTGGGGACCAAAGATAATCATTTCAGTTTTGTCTGCGTTTAGCTGAAGGAAGTTGTTTTGCATCCACTCACTGATCTGTTGGATACAGTGAAGGAGTGAGTCCACTGGTCCATGTTCTCCTGCAGTCAGTGAGACATGGATCTGAGTGTCGGCTGCATAGTTGTGACAGGACACTTTGTTTCTGCGTATTAACTGACCTAACGGCAGCATGTAGAGATTGAACAGAAGAGGTCCCAGGATCAACCCCTGTGGTACTCCACAGGTCAGGGCCATATGATCTGAGACACAGTTTCCAATCTCCACAAAGTACTTCCTGTCTTCAAGGTAAGACCTAAACCAATTTAGGGCGGTGCCAGCGACGCCAACCCAGTCCTCTAGTCTCTGTAAGAGGATCTCATGGTCAACAGTGTCAAAGGCAGCACTCAGATCTAACAGGATTAGGATTGAGACTTTGCCTGCGTCATTGTTCAGCCGGATATCGTTTGTAACCTTAACGAGAGCAGTCTCAGTGCTGTGGTGGGTTCTAAAGCCGGACTGAAACATATCAAATGAGTTGTTGATTATAAGAAATCTATTTAGCTGTTGGTAGACAACTTTCTCAAGGACTTTCCCCATAAATGGCAGATTTGAGATGGGACGATAGTTGTTAAGTACCGTAGCATCCAGGCTGCTCTTTTTTAGCAGGGGCCTGATGACTGCAGTTTTCAGGGCCTTTGGGAATATTCCAGAATGAAGGGACATGTTTAATATCTGTGTGAGTGAAGGTAACAGACTGCTCAGAACAGACTATCTAGTGGGTAGTACATCCAGGCTGCATATGGAGGAGCTCAAACTGGAGATTATCTCTTGGACAGTTTTATCATTTACAGGTGCAAAGTGAGTTAGCTCAGAGAGCCTTTTTGGCTGTTGGATTGTTATCTGTGGATTGGAGACAATGGCGTTTTTGATGCCTTGAACCTTGTCATTGAAAAAATTAGCAAACTCATTGCATTTACGTTTGGAAGTAAGCTCTAATGGCATCTGAACAGGGGGGTTTGTTAATCTATTAACTGTTGAGAACAGAACAATACCTTTCTCCATAGACGTCGGAACTAGGGGTGCGCGTGTGCCGGGAGCGAGAAGTTATCACTATCCTGCGTTCCTTGCAGCCCAAAACCCGCTCCATGCTGTCGGAGAAGCTTATGAAGCTCTGTCTGGCTAATATCTGTCGCAGCCTCTGAGCGCTCTTTCTCAGCCTTGCGCAGATTAGAGACCTGGCTACACCAGTGACGTGCGGTGGGGGATCAATCATGTGTTGTAGTAGTAGTAGTAGTAATCTTTATTTATATACCGCCTTTTCACTGCACATCGGAGTCTCAAAGCGGTTTACAATTGTGATTTTGTGTGGGGGTGCCAGTACAGGAGGCACATGCCAGACCTATTGTACATATTTTTAGTGGTAGGGGAAACCGGAGCACCCGGAGGAAACCTACGCAGACACGGGGAGAACATGCAAACTCCACTCAGAAAGGCCCTGGTCCAACCGGGATTCGAACCCAGGACCTTCTTGCTGAGAGACGAGAGTGCTATCCACTCAGCCACCGTGCCGCCCTCATATTATACATCATATTAACCAACAGGACCTACAGGAACAGGAGCGGCTTATACACAATTTGTTTGGCTACAGCAGAATATGATTTAATGTCTGCATTGTTTTCTCATACAAAACGCAAACGTTTGTAAATAGTACAAAGTGTGTTATGGGCCTTACCTTAGGTATTAATGAACAGCACAGACCACTTCAGTTAGGACCAGTTTCATGTTTAAGTCCAGATAATAGTTTGGGCACAGACATGTAATCCTCCATTTGGAAATAAGTTCAATGAGTTTTAAAAAGTAAAAAAAACGGGTGTCTCCTCCGTAAACTCCGAGTTTTGCTGCAGCCGACTCCCGGGTAAATCCAATTTCTAAATTCAACCTTACCCTTCACCTCCTTTTCTTATGATTCATATCATCATTGGAAGCAAAACATTACTCTAAGTGCATTTTAAATTATCTTAAAATGTATTATAGGTATGTTAGCCAAACCTGTAGTTGCCCTTAGCAGAAGAAGAACAAGAAAGGAGCTTTCTGATGGAATTGGATGCAGCCAAAGTTTGGGCTCACAAGCGCCCCCTTGAGGCTTTCCTCACTTACAAGCTGTGGTTGAGCGCGATTAAGACCCATATTTGCTTCAAAAACACAATTTATGAGCCATCCTCTTAAATGTAAACATGTTGATTGTAAATTAAATATTTTTGAACTTTTTAAACTGTGATAAACAGGGAAAACAGTTTGATAGCACCTCACAGGACTCTCCCTGTGAACTGTTGCTTTTTACGTCTCCCAAGAGAGGCTCGCCTCACAGCACCGCTCTGTCAAATCTGCGATTTCAAGGTATAAATAAATGAAATAAGGCACAGCACAAATCACTTGATAAAGTGACCAAACATTATTGTATCCATTTTATTACTTTTCTTTCTATGATCTTAGGTGAGGGCCTTGCCTGCCTCATCTGACCGCACGTCACTGGGCTACACAACACAATGAAGCCACCGGAGAGACTGACGCATGAATGCGTATTGAAAAAAAAAAAGTTCAGTTTGATAAGTGACTTGCTTGATATATATTGTTTATTTTGTTTTTCTTAACAATTAAGATGGTATGTTATTATCCAGTGTAATCCAAGTATGAGTCTCTCCCTCGACTCTCCCAACAAAAACCCGCCCCCCCTCTCAGAAAATAGTTCCGACGTCCATGCCTTTCTCTCGTACTACGTAGCACCCGGTTAAACTCGCACAATTTATCTTTGAAGATCTCGTAATCAACCTGGAGGTTGGACTTGCGCCACTTCCGCTTGGCCCTCCAGCACTTTCTCTTTTGTGCCCTGACCGAGTCTGCTTTAGCCCTTCTGCTTATTTTTCACTATTTAAACCTTCACAGGAGCGATGGTGTCCAGAACATTCAAAACACTAGAGGTGACAGAGTTAAACAGTTCATCTACAGTAGAACACGATGCATTCTCAAAGTTTATCATTCCCATAAATAGATCACTCGTATTTTCATTTATGCGCCTTCTTCGAACAGTTGCAGAGTCCACTGGTGGTTTGTTAGTGAAACACATGTCAAAAAAAACACAGAAATGATCCGAAAGAGCAACATCGACCACGTTTACATTTGAAATATTCACCCCCTTAGTAACTAACAGATCTAGAGTGTGCCCTCTGCTTTGGGTGGGGCCACTCACGTGCTGAGTGAGACCAAAGGATTCAAGTACAGAACTCAGCTCATTTGCAACTCAGTATTCATTGTCCTCCAAACATGACGAGTTGAGTTTATACCAGAAAGTTCTATTTTGGTTTCATCTCACCATATAACATTCTCCCAATCCTATTCTGGATCATCCAAATGCTCTCTAGCAAACTTCAGACGGGCCTGGCCCTGGACATGTACTGGCTTAAGCAGGGGACACGTCTGCCACTGCAGGATTTGAGTCCCTGACTGGGTAGTGTGTTACTGATGGTAACCTTTTGGCGCTTTTCCACAGCACCAGCACTACACCACTCTACACGACACGTCACGACCCGGTCGAGTACGCGTGCTTTTCCACATATCTCCATCGGACATCTTCAAGTGGGTGGGCTTTTCATACCACCGCTACCGTTACGTCATTTCCGCTACCGTTACGCCATTTCCGCGCGACTCACGAGCATGAAACCAGGAAAAACATTACATCCTCAAACAATGGAGGACTCCGACACGATCGTGGTGTTGCTGCTCTCTCTGTGGCTACTAGTCACAAATAGACTGAAAAGCCTGAGAAGAATCCAGGCGGCGAGACACCAAAGAATGACGAAGTTATTGAAAACCTTGCAGGAGTTTGCAGTTGAGGACAGGAGACAACGAGCTGAAAAAAGACGGCGTTTGTGGGTAAGCTAATATTGCTATCGCTAGCTTTGTAGCAGCCGTCCTGAACAAAATGGCTGCTGGCTGTCTCTGTAAATCATTAATATGTGTATGCTGTATGTGTGTGTTTCAGATGCTTCTCGGGTTGCGTCGCCGCCGCAAGCCATCGGTGTGGGCCTTAAACCGAGCCTCCGAGTGGTGGGATATTGTAGTCCCAAGCTTCAACAACACGCAGTGGGTGCAGAATTTCCGCATGTCCAAAGAAACGTTTGATTACCTCTGCACAAAGCTGCGCTTGATTATGGAGCGACAAGACACTACTTACGGGTATGTGTGCCCCTAAAGAAGAGAGTGGCTATCGCACTCTGGAAACTTGCTACTGGCTCTGAGTACCGAAGCATTGGTCACCTTTTTGGAGTCAGTATAACAACGGTGTGCCGCTGTGTGCAAGACTTTTGTGCTGCAGCAAATGCGGTGTTGGTCCCAGCGCAGATCCGTTGTCCTACTGAGGAGAAATTCAGGGAGATTGCTGCCTACAACGAGAACAGATGGGGGGTCCCACACTGTGTTGGTGCCATTGATGGATCCCACATCCCTATCATGGCTCCACAGGAATGTCATTGTGACTATTTCAACCGCAAAGGGTGGCATTCCATTATTCTCCAAGGTGTGGTTGATGGAAAGGGGTTGTTTTGGAACGTGTTTGCCGGATTGCCTGGGAGCTTGCATGATGCCAGGGTCTTGAGACTCTCTAACTTGTGGGAGTTAGCCTGCCGGGGAAGCCTCTTCCCAGCTCACACAAGAGAAATTGGTGGGGTGACTGCTGGCTATTACCTCCTAGGGGACTCCGCTTACCCCCTGCGGAAACTGGCTCCTAAAACCTTTTCAGGACACCGGACGACTGACAGACGAACAGCAACTATTCAACAGAAAATTCAGCAGAGGGCGGGTGGTTGTTGAAAATGCTTTCGGCAGGCTTAAAGGAAGATGGCGCTGTCTTCTGAAAAGGAATGACTCTGACACTGAACTGGTAAAGTCTATGGTGCTGGCTTGTTGTGCTCTGCACAATCTGTGCGAAAACCATGGAGAGACCTACGTGACAGAATGGGACACACCTGTAGCAACAGTTCAGCCTGTGGTAGCAGTGGCACAGGGTGCAGATGAGGGGCAGTGATGTTAGGGAGGGTCTGATGCGTCACTTTCTGTCCAATGTCTGAACATTTTGCCTGTTTTGGAACAACAAATAAACCTTTTTGTATTCAGCAAAAATGCCTTCTATTCATATTTCACTCCTGGGAAAGTACAGGTATTACTCATATAGGTCACATTACAGTCACCACTCACAGAACAGTCGCAGGAATATGCCATCTGCTGCAGATGCTTCCTGGAATACTCACAATGAAGAGCAATAATCCTAAATAAAATCAATATCCAAACAGTTATTCAAATCAATATCCAAACAGCCCACAACCTGGGCCCATTTAAACGCAGAGCTTCTAAAGTTCACTCCCAAAAACAAACTCAATTATGCAAATGACTTACAGGAATTGACACTACCCAACACGATGTCAAGACTTTGCATTTTCTCCAGATGCCAATTTCTGGACCCAAATCCGCAACATTTACTTTATGGCCAAAAACTCAAACATACAACTCAAAGTCCTCCATAGATACCACTACAGAGACCGCTAACTTTTAAAAATGGGTTTCAGCACTTGCTCGCATTGCACAAAAATAGTGCTGATAACATTAATATAGATATGGATGTTTATAGCAATAATGAGAAACTCAAGAGGGCAAGTGGAGAGGTCCAACGCACCACTAGAACAGGACACAATGTAGTGCAAGTATTGACAGTCATAATGGATTCATTTTTTTGTGCTGTTACTTGTTTTGTCATTGTAACCTTTTGGTGGGATATGCATGTATGTGTTCATGTATATGCAGAGAGCCAATATTGCATATTAATGAAATATTAATTCATACATTTTCAATCATACACCCATTAACCATTCCCACCATTACAAATACCTTTATTCCCTTTCAGATTTGGATCAGCCACTCGCACGTGCACACACAAACTCTTTATCGTGCCTTTCTTACCCACTTTCCTAGCTTATTGTATTGTAACCAACACTGTACATTATCAGTAGTCTGTATTGTTCCCTGTAGGCTCCTCACTTAAATAAATAAACCTTCTATTCCTAAATTTACCACAATTAAGGATTTACTGACAACAAATAATGTGAAACCTTTGGTTTGCATGTTAACTCATGTGTACCGAGAAATGAAACCTGGCTTGGAAAAAAATCACACATTTATTTAAAAAAAAACAAAATTTTAAAGTGCACCAATAAAATTATTTACAAAGTGTCTTGGTGAAGAGTGTCTTGGTGAAGTGTCAGTTTCGGCGGCCACTCATGGCTTCCACCAGCTGGCCCAGGAGACCAAGAAATGATTGGTTAAATGCAGCCGCCTGTGCATTTTCCTCCCTCCTCAATGTCGCTTCCAACTGTTGCGACTCTCTGACGAGCTGGAGTTGCTGTGTCCGGTTCAGCTCCTGCTGCACCACATCTTCAGCTTGGATCTGCCTCATCATTTCTACAGTCTCCGTCTGGAAGAGCGCCCTTTTTCTCTTCCCTGTACAACAATAAAAAAAGTATTAACAGTTGGTAATTATCCAAAGCAGTGACATTTCTGGAGACATACTTTTATGTAGGCAAAAAGATTATTACGTTTCAGACCAGTATATATCACACTACCCGAGATTTTGCAACAACTACCCTTTCAAAGAGGAAAAACCTCCACTTAAAGTGTTACGTGTGGGATCATTTGACTTAATTGCAAATCGGGTAATGTTTGTATGTCATGTATCACGCTTTGTCAATAAACAATATTTAATGGTCAATGTTTAGGCATTTTAGGACAAAGCATGAGCATGACTTAAATACACCCAGATTAATCAAATCAGTCAGTGCACCTAAACTTACATTTCGCTGCATTTCTTTTTCACACCAAAGTGAAGTGGTATTGTATCACAAATTAGATTTTTTATTTGGAAAAAGATCACTGACAGGTGGTCCGATTCCTTTTTTATTGACATTCTCTAAAGCTAGGGTGATAGTGTCCAAACTAGGCATTAATTGGACATACTTCACCGAGTTGAAGGCTATTACTTCTGAGATCCACCAGGTGTCGGTATAGAGCTGCACTGTTGCGGCACAGTATCAATGTAGTTGTATTATTTTTTTTTGCTGCTATAGGACATGAATTTCTCCCAGGGTGATGAATAAAATATCTATCGATCATGTATTATGTTTGCCTTACCCGTGACCACACGCTGTGCGCTGCTAGACGTGTCGCTCGCTATCGAAGGGAACGCATCAGGCGTCGAAGCAGCAGCTGGTTCTGGAGGGATTGGAGACGGGGACCTTGGGGGGTCGTTCGACGCTTCACTTGCGACAAGGGATTCTATAATAAGACAAACACACACAACGACTTAAGTAAAAGCACAAAACTGAATGGCAACACGTGAAATGGCAAGATGTAGCACGTGTTAGCAGCTTGCTATCGATAGCTTAAAGTAGCTAGCTCACTTTGTACAGCAGACAACAATCAAACGTTTACATGAATAAATACATTCCAGTGGGCATTGAGCCACAGGTTACGTGATAATGCATTTTCACAATAACTACAGATAAAAGTTACAAAGCACTTACCATTATCGCCCATTCTCGACGTGGAAGAAGAGTCCAGAGCACACTCCCGTCCATTGTTTGCAGGCCTGTGGCCATAAATGGCATCCATCTCGGCATACCACCTCCAGGTCTTCCGATTGACCCCACTTCGGCCGTTGTGGTCCTTTATGGCCCGGTAATCGCACTTCATCTTCTTAATCTTGTCCCTGCACTGCTGATGCGTACGGTGGTAACCGTGTGTTAGCAAGAGCTGGGCGATCTCTTTATAGACCTTCTCATTTCGCGTACTGCCATCGAGCTCCTTCTGTATTCTGTCTTCGGCCAGTAAAGACAGAAATGTTTGGACCTCATCAACAGACCACGGTGTGGACTTTTGCGGCTTGCTGGATTCCATTTCTCGAGTGCAGTGCGTATGCTCACAGGGCAGTTTTAAAAATGGCGGGGTTGAATCTTGTCTCTCAATACGGTCAGACGTCGCACTTATGACGCTACCAGTGACGACAGTCGTTGGCCAATAGTGTGAGAGAGCCGTTGGCCAATAGCGTAGGCAGTCCGCTTACGTCACGAGCGTGTAGCTTTTTGGAACCGCTCCAGAGGCGGTCCGAAAATAGAACACAATACCTAGCTTCAACGCTAGTGGAAATGCAAAAGTAACGCGCCGTGTCGTGTAGAGTGGTGTAGTGCCGGTGCTGTGGAAAAGCGCCATTAGTTACTTTGGTCCCAGCTCTCTGCAGGTCATTCACCAGGCCACCAGGTCCCCTGGTGAGGTTCTGGTATTTTTGCTCAGCGTTCTTGTGATCATTTTGACCCAACGGGGTGAAATCTTGCTTGGAGCTCCAGATCGAGGGAGATTATCAGTGGTCTTGCATGTCTTCCATTTTCTAATAATTGCTCCAACAGTTGATTTCTTCACACCAAGCTATTGCAGATTCAGTCTTCCCAGCCTGGTGCAGGTCTACAATTTTGTTTCCGGTGTCTTTTGACAGCTCTTTCATGGAGTTTGGAGTGTGACTGTTTGAGGTTGTGGACAGGTGTCTTTCATATGATAACAAGTTCAAACAGGTGCCATTAATACAGGTAACAAGTGGAGGACAGAGGAGCCTCTTAAAAGAGTCACAGGTCTGTGAGAGCCACAAATCTTACTTGTTCGTGGGTGACCAAATACTTATTTTCCACCATAACTTGCAAATGCATTCTTTAAAAATCTGACAAAGTGATTTTCTGGAATTTTTTTTCTCATTCTCTCTCTTATAGTTGAGGTTTACCTATGATGAAAATTACAAGCCTCCCTCATCATTTCAAGTGGGGGAACTTGCACTATATAGATGGCTTACTAAACACTGTTTTGCACCGCTGTAATTACAATCTCACAAAGGGAAAAAACTAGATTATTGTAATTATTCTAGAATTCTTATCATGTGATGTAGGAGTAGTAAAAATAACTTTTTAAGTTATTTCTTGCTCATATAATTTATGAACAAGAGTACATGATATAACAGGTTTGAGAGCAATTAGTTTATAACATGAGACTGGAGGCAAAATACTTCAAAGTCCTTTCAGCTACATATATATGCCAATATATATGTGTGCTTATTTTATAGTTTTGTGCTGTCTTGACTTGCCCGATATATGATTTAAAACCAGAAACCAGAAAGACCAAAAAAGGTCTTAAATCACTTTCTGTTTAGGAACTCTAAAAGCAAGGGAAAAAAAATGTTTCTTACATTCCCCACCAGTTAATTTTAGTACATCTCTTTTGTAGTTTGAGTTCAATGCATGGCACTTTCAGCATTCTGAAGCTGTAGAGCACCATACTAGATATAGTATCATTCACATCCATGAGACACTGTTGGAACCTGGAAAAAGACATGGGCATGCAAAGGCATGCACAAAATCAGTGGCTTTAAAGACAATTAATATTAGGTAATTTAAACAAAATGTACTTCCTAAGCACTGTGGTTCATTTAAAAATATGTATTTTTGCTGACCCCTTGTTATCATTATTATTATTATTATCATATTTAATTTTATTTTAAAAAAACGTATTCTTTGTTGCTGTGGAATTGCACCCACCTCCGGTCACAGTCACAGTGAGATACTGTGAAGAAGTTTGGATTGAAGACTCCGTAGTTCACAGTGAAAGCAGGAATGACGTGTTGGCAATGGTCATGCTCTCGACAGCATAAGTCCGCCTTCTCAAACATCCCTGTAATGAACATAGTTTACACACTTCACTAAAACGTTTTATTTGATTCAGTGGGCAAATCTCTGTTCCAATTCAGCTTGTGTAGGTGGATGAAAAACTGCTGGATAAAATAAATATCTACCAAAGCATTGTTCTCACCAAGTTGATCATATCCAACAGCTTTGCTTCCAGTTCCACACCACAAAGTTCCCGGGAAAATCCAGGAGCGTTTCCTTCGTGCCTTTTCCTCTCCTCTGCCAACATCTTTACGCGCATCAGCCTTTACGCACGGCGCGTCCGGAGACTGTACTAGGCTCAAGTTAAATCGATGAGAGAGCCGCTCTTTCTCACCGCTCCCGCACTGGGACTTCTTGTATGTGTCTATGACCGCTGGATCGCTCATGACTCTGCACGACAGGAGCCGCATGTCCTCCGACCACAATGTTTTATACAGTGACACGTCTCTTTCTTCTTGAAGAAACGTGACCTGAGCGTGGCCTCGTCCAAAGTATCTTTCGGTGAGACAAGATAAGCTGCTACATCCCTTCACGAGTGTTTGTAGAGCAACGAAGTGTTGAATACAAACTACCCATCGAACAAGCATTTCAATACGATAAAAAATTATATTTTAAAGAAAATAAGGGTTGTAAATATAATCAAATGGAGGTATCCAGAGTGCACGCCGGTTAGGTAAAAGTCTGGTGGGAGAGACAGGCATGTGCGCCTTAGGGCCGGTGTGAAGTCTGCTGCCATTGGTCTGTTTCATGAAAGATGAAGAAAAGTGACGATGGTAAATTACAGGCCTGGCCCTGCTGCAGAAAGCACGCAGCCTTATAAAACTGTCTGCCAAAATAAAGACTAAAATGTGGAATATGAATACTGTAGATTCCTTTTGTAGAAATAAGAATTTATCTTAGGTCTATTATCCACATGAGGCGGCTGCAGCTGTGAGTGAGGTTGACCACAAAAGTAGATTTTAAATACATTTTATTGGTCTGTGTAAACTCTGCAAAAGTGTTTACATGCACAGTTTCTGCAAACGTACAATCTTTCATTTCATGCACGTCTTATTTACATTGACAGATGTAGCAAACATTCAATTCAACTAGCAGAATCAACTTAAAAGAGCCTACAAAACATGAAAGGAAAATATCTATAATGTTGAATGTGAGACGTTGCAAGAAACCAGTTGATTGTACAGGAAGAGAGAGAGAGAGATCTGCTACTTAAAGACATTACACTTGTTAGTGTGCTGTTATTTATGACCTCTGTTTGTTTTTGTTTTTTTTAGATCAGATTCAGACAATACTGTATCAATGCAGTCATGCTAAAATATTGCAGGAACATGATGGGGTTGTGTAAACATAGACTTACAATAGCATTATTTCTAGATATCTTGAACCACAAGACATTCATGCATAGGGTTTGAAAACAGTTGTATAAATTGAGGTTGTTACACGTTCTAAGTGTGCTTTCCTTTGTTTTACTGTAATTAAAAAGCACATATTGAAGCCTCAAATGATTGGGGTGTGGCAGAGGAGAGATAGCCCTGCTTTGTGCAAATTATTGGGACAGAAGCGGCCCACAACTGCCCTATAGGCACACGGAAACACAAGCACAGTGCATGCAGGTAAAGCTGCACACTGAGACAGCCTATCCCTGCTCAAGCTTCAGATCAGAGCAGCAGTAAAGAAGTAGTAAGAAACCTGATCACATGTACTGTATTTAGAAGTAGAAAACCTCAAATTTAGTCGTCTTTGTCACCAGTTCTCACTCTTATATATTAAGATAACATTAAATTAAGTTTTATAATGAAACAACTACTACTTTTCACAAAGAAAACATCCCAACTATTTATACGTATAAAGCCTACTTTATGTGCTATAACCGTAATTTAACAGCAAATGGTAATCTAGCTCATGGTCCACATTTAATAAAAATCACCTGCACACCAGATGACTTTATCTATTCTAACCTGAGCAATGTATTTTTTTGTAAACATTTCTTTATGGAAACAGCCTGTTATGTACAGTGAGTGTGACTTGGCATGCCTATAATTTAAGAGTTTAAAATACAGTGATGTGAATGTATATGATAGTTTAAAACAGGCAAGAGCTCAGCCAAGGCCTCTTAATGAAGGGTCAGAACTCTACATTTCAGCATATTGCTTTCCTTTGACTGTACCAGTAAAATCAGACCATCATTTGTTTTTTTTTCATCAATGAGCATATAAACTTCAGTAGAATAAGTAACACTGGTGACAGGCAAAGCGGTCATTGTGCAGCTATTTACTGGTGTAGTGTTTACTTGCTATCCTGTTTACATTAATAAACAATCAGTGTTTCTAAAAGGATTTGTCCCAGAGGCATAAACTATAAACTTGAATAATGTTCTCATATGACCGTGGAACTAAGTGAGAAAAATAATGCAAAAAGTGCGGCAGGGTGTGATTTTAAACTTTGCAGATGACAGTCAGAATGTAGAGTGACTGGTTAATCACTAGATACATGATTTTCATTTAACAAGGTGTGCCAACGCTCAATCTTCTTGTCCTTATTCTTCAGACATTCATACCAGTGCTTGAGTTGTTCCCCTTTCGCAGTAATACCCAACTGACATCCACCTGAAAAATTTGAAATTAAAAATGTTAGTAAGGTCTGCATCAGTATATAAAACAGCTAAAAGTTGTGATTCACTGTATACCTATGTAATCATTGGCCTTTCCGATATCATAATCCCACACAGACACATCCAGGCTCTTCTTGGCAAGTTCACTGTGCTTGATATCATAGCTGAACTCCTAAATGTAACCATGCCACATATTGAAGAACACATGATAGGTTGCCCAGTGTCATAATTATACACATTCTGCGGCGGTTTCCATCACCAACCTCATTAAACTCTGGATTCAATGTCCTCTTCTTGATCTGTGTTTTGGACTTGCCTTTTTTCCCCATGTCCGGTTTGAGACAACTGTAACATGTATATGACAATATTCACTTTCAGTCAATTGCTTGAATTTTTTGATTGCATATTTAATTGTCCTACATTTTGACATAAGGGTCAGAGTAGCCATTGGCATCCATAGCAGCTAGATGAACGCAGCGCACAACGCCAACAATGAGACGGTTGAGTTGTGTGCTGTACATGAGAGAAATGAGGATCCGTCCACGTTCTTCTGCTTCAACCCCATCTTTCCCTGTCTGTAAAAGAGAAGTAATTATGAAGAGGTATTCGTAATATGAAGAGTAATATACACTCATGTTGAAACAGGCCAAACTGAAAGCATTGCCTCATCTTCATAAAGAGCTATGCCCCTGGCTGATCCAGCTGTTGCAGTCTTCTTGGTCTGCACAGACAATAAAATTACAGAATTCAGTCACTTTTACAGTAAGTAAGTAAGTAAGTAAGTTTTTATTTATATACCGCCTTTTCACTGCAGATCTGAGTCTCAAAGCGGTTTACAATTGTTATTATTTTTAGGGCATTTGTCCTCTCACTCCACACAGAGATGGGAGCGGGGTCGCCAGTACAGGAGGCGCATGCTAGAACTATTGGACATATTTTTAGTGGTAGGGGAAACCGGAGTACCCGGAGGAAACCTACGCAGACACGGGGAGAACATGCAAACTCCACTCAGAAAGGCCGTGGTCCGACCGGGATTCGAACCCAGGACCTTCTTGCAGAGAGGCGAGAGTGCTATCCACTCAGCCACAGTAATTCAGTAACTTTCTAATACTCACTGGGACCACTCTCTCCAGACACACGTTGAAATTCTTCTTCTGGTTCATCTTCAGTTTCTTCAGAGCCACTCTAGTTTCACCAATAAACTCATTATGTCCAAACTTGTCTTCATCGCAAACAGACAGCCTGCAAAAATGAAATGGCAGCTTCAAAAGTATGGACTTGTTTAACAGAATTATGGATGTGAGAACTTTTCAAAGAAGAGTACAAGGCGATCATTCTGATTGATTTGATTTGAAATTGTTTGGAATTTTTTTTTATCTACCTAAGAGTCTTGCGTTGCATGTCCTCATCTGTCAGTCCGTGATATGTGAGCGTCTCATTCCACACAGGGTTGCGGGTATTTCTAAGTGTTTTTGTTCGCAGCTTTGTAGACTGGATAACAATAAGCAAATTGAAAGATTAGGTTATTAGGAACAGCCAACATAACTTGAGACATGTTGCATTTTCTCAACAGAGAATATTTTCATACAAGAATTGTTGTGAACCAGGAGCTAATAATGCCAATATTTTTGTATTATTACATAAAAGGTATTAAACCATATTATATGCATACCATGCAAATAATAAATCACTCCCGGGAAAGTTAATAGTCTAAGACATGCATTGAATCTTAATAATGTTAAATGGATGACACCTATATACTAATGATGCAAATCAAAAATACACAGTAAATGATTGTGAGTAACCCACTTCAACCAGTAGATGGCAGACTTGAGGTTGCCGGTCTTTTACAAACCACAGCATTCTAATTTTGCCCTCCTTTCTACTTGGTGGGATATTTCTCACATGAATATTTGAAAACGCACAATCAAAAGGGAAATGGCTGCTCCATTACCTTACTGGCTCCTGGTAGAAGATGAAGTTTGACATAAGGATCTGCCAATCCATTCGAATCCATTGGTTTTAGTCCCTTTAAAGAAAAACAATTAATACATAAGACAAGACATAACCAAAAGAATCCCTCAGAAAAGCTTTTAATAGCATCGCCCCTAAGTGCATGGACAAAGAGGTACCTTTGCTTTGAGGATGCTACAATGGAGGCTGTTGCTTTCCTGATCGTAGTGAAGGCCGAATTCCATAGAGCCAAGAGTCGCTGAAAGGGCCCCAGATCAATCATTACATCCAACTACCACAATGACGTTTGAAACAAATGGATTCATTTACTCAATCAAACGTATTGCGGTTAATATATAAGAACATCAAAAGTTCTTTATCTGTTTGTGCAACTTTTAATTTATTAAACAATTCAGGATCTTACCAAGAACAGGGAAAACAAGTCGACATCTCTATAAAGTTAGAATGGAATTGGGTTAAAGAAATGCTGCGGGCTTGTGTTTGGCGTGCATACTCAGCACTTGGGGGAGCATTTGAAATACAGTGTTATTTGTTTATTGCAGCATGAATCTTCTTGTTCAAACATAATCATCACTGAAACTGGTGACTTAATTCTAGGAACAAGCATATGACACCTCGACTAAACACTGGGGACCAAGCAAATCACAATGAGAATGTAAATCCTGTTAGCAAGAATAAAGACAGAATTTGCGCAGACTTGCATTCTGTGACAGAAGATCTAAAAATAATTAAACACCCAAGAGAGGAAAACAGTTTTAGTAATAGCTGCTATATAGTTTCCATTGTTATGATGATGATATGTTGTATAATATTTTAGTATACAACAGTAGATACTGAAATCAGACCATAGAATTACTACTCAGTCCAAGGCAAAGCAAAGATATTGTTAAATAACAAAAATTGGAAGTTGAGACTCAAAAAGACAAATGTTCATAGTAGTTAGGAGTATTGTAGTTAACGCACAATTTGAAAAGATACATTATGTTTTGTTTCGTAGCTTGGATTAGCTTATTGAGCCAATAGAACTAGAACTTTCCCTGTAGTTCTACAAATTATGTATTATTTTTATAAAAACAATACAATCAATACTATTTCAATATATCTTTCTCCAGACGTGTTTAAAGTACTCACTGGCTTCGTCAGAGTCGTAGTCATTGGCCTCCTCCTCATCCTCTGGGGGAGGCTGCCGGACTGGAGGCTGCCTCCTCTCTGCAGCAGGGGGCAGTCTTTGCTCAGAAGAGTACAGCCCTGTTTCTCCAGCTATTGAACCTACAAAGACGTCCAATCATGTGTGACAAGTACAACTACACAACTGGTGATGTGATCTTTTATGAATAATTGATCATTCAACGAGGAGATGTATGCGGTTTTCAAGTGGTTTCTCACCATGTTGAGCTGAAGCAGCTGAGGCCCTGGAGCTATGAACAGGGACCATCTTCTTCATCACCACTGGACTTGACTGTCCCACTTCTTCAGCACCTGCTCCACCTGTGGTCATGCGAGCCACTGAGGGCTTTGGGGCTACTGGTGGGTAACCAGTACGACTGTGTGGTGATTGACCTTAAAATCAGAAATAAACACAAATAGACACATCAAGGGGGTGCAATAGACGACTACTAATGCAGTTGAAATACCAAGACTCTGAACAATCTAATGAAGGCATTGACCTACATAGTCTGAAGCAATGCTCTGTACTAGGCAAGCATACATCGTTCTGTCTGCTCTTGTTACCTCTTCATCAAAACATGCTACACCAGAATGTAATCCTAAAAATGGAAATGATAGGATATGACCCTTCATGCCAGCCACCCCTGGAGGCTCTTCCTGAGGCACAGCATGCACGTTTCTGCAGGTTAGTTTGCTCCTCTCATCTCGTTGCAGCAGCAGTGCTGTGCAAATATGGGAGGGCCAAAAGGGTCGGGCAGGAGAGTGAGCGGTGAGTTTGGGAGGAGAAAGGTCAGTAAAGGTCTAATGCAGATATAATGACGATGAGTTTTAAAGAAAGGAAGTCAGGTATGTAAAAGCATTGCACAATGCATTGCATTATGCTGTTAACTTGCCTGGACCATCTTGGTCAGAAGTTTCCTCTGATGGGAATAAATATTGTAATAATAACATACATTACCACATGAAAAAGAATATTCAAAAATATTGCACACTCCTGCTGTGAGGGTAAACATACAACATCACGACTACTAAGTTATTACTACAACTACTGTACTTCCTCCTCAGTATTCCTAGTACAAATATTTTGTATTATTACAAACCAACCTGGTGGACGTTGTGTTTGAGGTGGTTCCTCTTTTGGCTCAGAGGTGGGTGGAACTTTGCTCTCTGCTTTTGCTGCTGCTGGAGCAGGCTCATCTTTTGATTTGGACAAAGGCATTGGAGCAGGGAGGAAATGCTTCGGGAAGCCTTTAAAGAACCAAGCACCAGACCTCTTCCACACCTGAGGAGGGAGAATTGTTATGTGTAATGGGCCTTTCCCTGTGTTTTTGCGCAGTGTACCTCTCTCTGTTCCTTGCAGATCTTGCATACCCACACAGCATGTGGTTTGCTGCTACACTGTGTACCACACTTAGTACACATGCTCTACACGACAGAAAGGAAAAACAGAGTTACATCTGTTCACAACTGAAACACACGAAACAACAAACAGAGGAACATCGAAAGTTTTGCACCTTTTTGCAGTCTTCACACACCACTGAGCTGACCCCAGCTGAGCCCAGCTGCTCTCCACACACCAAACAACGGGACACACCATCTCCACAAACCGTCTTCTTCATGTCATCCAAGTTATTAATCAGGCGCCTGAAACAAACAAATTTATACAGCAACACATTTACAACTTAAAACAGGGGTAACTAATTTTCAAACCACAATAATGTAACTATATAGAGTTTTTCCTTGCCGATGCAGGAGGGCCTAAGGACAGGGGAGATGATCCAGGACATTTAACATTCAACAACATTTATGTACATTGGTCATATGGACAAATGGGTCTATGTGTTTATAATCATTGCATTTCCTGTAATTTAACTGTTTTATGCTATGATCTGTGTTGGCGAATCAACAGTTTTGTGAAGTCCTCCGAGATAACTACTGTTGTGATTTAGGGCTATACAAAAATAAATGTAATTGAATTGAAATCCAGGTAACAATTTTCTTATTCTAAAATATTTTGATTCTATCTTATTATTTATGTAACGAGTATATTAGGCACTCCAGCTTTGACAAGTTATGTAAGTATTAAAAAACCACAATAAAACTAGTATAGTATAACATTTATAGTAGCATGTTTTCACAAATTAATAAAAAAATACATTTTGAACTAATTTGTCATGCAGATATAACACAATTCAACAAGATCTACCCAATTCTCTCTTGTTCCATGGCCTCCATTTTCTCAGCGCGGGCAATTACACTGTTGATAATCTCCTTCTCTTCATCTGTTAGGTCTGGACCTGAACCAGGACCTTGCTGCATGGTCCAGTTCTCCCTATGAGCCAAACAGTCTCCAGTTTAGTAACAGCTTTATGATGCTGAAATGTATTTGAAGTCAGAATTTGTATGCATTATTTTGCAGAAAACAAATTTGTAAAAGCACAAAAATCCAATGTACATAGATAATACTTACTGTTCCTTATTGCTGCATAATTGTGATACAATTTAAGGAAAAACAAGGCCACATTTTAGTCAGTAATTATTCATTAAAATAACCCAAACGATTAAAATGCTTACCTTGAATGCATCCCCCTTTGTCTATCGTTAGAGACCCAGCGATCTGGACCGCTTCTCACGGTGTCGGTCATTGCTGCTCCGTCAAAACCTGCAAAAGAAAAAAAAAAAAGCCAATACAATTAATAATTATTTTGTTTACGCTGCGTCGACCAAGCTTTCCTGAATAAGGGAAAAAAACTGGCACCGAATGTGTGAGCCAAGATGGTGCAGAAACCCAACTGGCATTTTCCCAAATATCTTTTCAAGTAATCACTGTCTATAAATGGAGGGTCAAGCAATGATCCATAAACCTTTGCCACAATCACACATTCAAGATTGATATTTGGCTTATATATATATAACATCAATCCCATCTCATCTTTCCTCTTCATCTTTTTGCATCATTTAATTGAAACCTTTCTTGCCAATATACTGTACCAAGAGCTGGCTAAGCAGATGCCTTTGCCAATTTTTAAAAGTAATCAGCAGGAGATTCACTTACAAAACTGTTTTTTACAAAATCTTTTCCCTCTTCATTTTCAGGAAACAGCTTTATAGCACAGTGAATGCATGTTAGGATATAGCGTCTCTTGACCAGAAGGAAAGTGGGTGGTCTTGGCTCTTTTGGGTTTTAGTGACAGTGCTTCAGCAGGTCAGGTTAAATGGAGGAGGAGAGGCTTATTATTAGAGAGGAAATTTCTTATGAAACTGCTTCCCTGAATGAACATCTTTTGAGCATAGAAAAGTTGAAAAGAAAAAAAATGAAAGCAGAGGGTGCAATTGACATGATTTTTTCCTATGGGCAACATAACACGGTAATTGTTAGTTGTTGGTCATTTGATCCTACAGGTTCCTTCAACAGCTTCACCTGCTCATCTCGCAATGTTTTACAGTATAGCATTAAGCTGATCTACTATTAAGTTATTTTTGTTGGTCAAATATCATTATTGAACACAATGAAGGTAATCATGATCATGCATGACGCTTCACTGGCACTATTAATTCTTTCAATGCTACTAGTACAGTCGCCACAGCTGGGGCAGGCTGACAAAAGCAAGGCAACTGCACACTCCGGACTCATACTAGGCAATGGGGGTGACGTGTCTTGCCTTAGTAAAAGTGACTGATTGGCACTTTAGATCCACAGCCTCATAGTGTTCCCAGAGGTCTCCCATTATAGTACTAGCCTGCTTGTTATTTACTGTATAATAGTGAACCCTGTATAATGGAATTTCACCAGTATTGAAGCAATGGAAGTTTTTCAAGTCTACAGATAGTGAAGACATTCTGCAGTATTTGTAAACATAAGACCGGAAATAACGTCTGGGAACAATGCCCAGGCCTAATAATCACAGTCAGTGGAGGTACTTTGGGATGTAGAGCTATAAAGGTGTCAGGAACCTTATGAAAATCTTTTGCATTTAATACTACATCATCTCCAAACCGTGTCTGCCTTGTGTTTCTGACTAGGATGTCCCCTTTGGCCAATTTCTACTAAAAGACGTACTTCTCCAGTGGAAGCGGAAGAAAAAACGTTTCTGGCTAAATTAAAGTGTAAAGGGGAACAGAAATCACTACTAACCACGAGCAAGTGTAAGCCAGTTTCTCTACACTGAGCAATTGAATTAAGGCAGTTTCAAGACTCTATCCATCAGTCTGACAATACAAAGAGTTGTACTGCGGCACTGGCCCGAGGATACGCTGTATGTCCTAAGGGGAGTCAGTGAAGACCTGCCATTGCCTCAAAGTAAGAATGTCATCCACTCAGCAGCAGCTCAAACCCCCTGGGAACCACTCAAATACTGGGAGTGAGGGTGGAGGCTGGAAGAGCAGTTAATACAGGTGCCAGAGACAAAGAGGTGATCAAGATGCATAATTATAGGAGAAAATCAATAAGATCTACTTCAGGAGAATGGAGAGGAACAGTTTTACATACCAGCAAATCTAATTTAGTGCACAGCCTGTGGACTAACGGAATAATATCACATTTGCTGCGCTATCAATAGACACAATACTGCAACCGTCCGACAGTAGTGCAAAGAAGCGAGATGGTCTTTTGGGAACATACCCACTTTTCAACAGTGCTGTGACAGTTAAGACAAGTGTGGAGTTATTTTATACACAGCATCAATTAACTATAGACCTTTTTGTCTCAGGACCATTCGGATGAAACATAATGAAGCATGAGGATAGCTTGTGTTAGGCCTGTGCAAATCACATCTGTCAGTGCAAGTTCTGTGGATGTACGACATGCGATTTCATCAGGAACATTGACTTTATGAGCTTAAAGCCAAGGCACCAAGGCAGGCTTTTATTTAGAATTAAAACAAACACAACACACATTTTGCTCATAAAAAACATGGAAATGGTCAATAGTAATTTCTTATGTATTAGTGAAAATATGTAAATATCTATCATCTTTAACATTCATGAAATGTATGGCAGTCTCTACATGTAAAATCTTGATCCTGTCAGATTTCAGAAGCTAAGCAGGGAAGTTCTTGGTTTGTACTGTGATGGGAGACCGCATGAGAACACCAGGTGCCAGGGTGGGGTGCCAGACTGTTGTTGTGTCCTTAGGCAAGACACTTCATCCACATAGCCCAGTAAGAGTCTGGTGTGTGTGCAAGAGGAATTTGTGGTGTTCAAAAAACCCGATGGTACAGAATCTATCAGTCTGCCCCAAGGCAGCTGTGGCTACAAATAAAGCTTACCACTACTGTGTAAGCTTAAGTTAGTGGATAGCACTATTGCAGGGGTGGCCAACCTGCGGCTCGTGAGCCGCATGCGGCTCTTTGGCTGGTTCCGTGCGGCTCTCGGGCTTTCACAGACAAACGTCAAAAAGGCCTCGGTGGTGGCGCTGCCATTCAATCCCTATGTAGTTCTGACCCATAGTAAAGGCCGACTCCACTCCACTAGCCGGGCCGCCAAAACAATCTGACGTCGGCGAACGTCAATTCTGATTGGTCAGATGGGCTGTCAATCACTCTGCAGCTATGCTGCCTCAGCTGTTGCAAACAACATAACAAACAACACGTTTGTTATGTTCGACCCATGATGTCCGTACAGAAAACTATTCCTTGGTCGCTGGATGAGGGCAACACCTTCCTCAGTTTTAGGAGAGAACACCAGCGTGAGCTCGATGGTTCCACCAGAAACCATAAGGTGTTTGTAGAGCTAGCGCTAAGGACGGAGCAGAATGATTCCCACTAACATCACAGTGTAGAGAAAAGTTAAAAAGCTTAAAAGATCACAAGAATGAAAGATCACAGCAGCTGAAGTAGAGCACCGAAAAGTCTGGAGGTGGTTCGACCGAATGGATTAAATTTACGGACATCGGCTTTGTACTGTATGAGTCAATTTCTGTCATTATCATGTTGGTGTGTGACATTTACAATAAATCTGTCTGAGCAGAGGTGTGTGTGTGTAAGGGATGGGGTGATGTTTATGTAGTGCACATTTGTATGATGTGGCTCTTTGCTGTAACACAGTAAAAAATTGGCTCTTAGTCTCTGACTGGTTGGCCACCCCTGCACTATTGCTTCTCAGCAAGAAGGTCCTGGGTTTGAATCCCGGTCAGAACAGGGTCTTTCTGAATGGAGTTTGCATGTTTTCCCTGTGTCTGCGTAGGTTTCCTCCGGGTGCTCCGGTTTCTCCTACCACTAAAAACATGCACAATAGGTATAATAATAATAATGCATTGGTTTTATATAGCGCTTTTTTGGACACTCAAAGACGCTTTACATGTCATTATTCTTTCACTCCATACACAGTGGTTTTAAACTACTACTGTAGCCACAGCTGCCCTGGGGCACACTGACAGAAGCGAGGCAACCAGTATGTGCCATCGTACTCATTCTAGGCAATGGGGGTAAAGTGTCTTGCCTAAGGACACAACGGCAGTTTGGCACTTTACAGCCGCAGCCGCCCCACGGTGGCTGGTGTTCCCAGAGGGTGTCTTGCCAAGGACACCATTGACAGTGGGAGTTGATGGTTGATGGAGGGCTCGAACCCAGGACCCTCTGGCTCAAAGGCCAATGCTCTACCAACTGAGCTACTGTCGCCTCTTAAGGTATGAATGTAAATGAGAGAGTGAATGGATGGTGATGATTGGGGGCTGATGCGCCAGTGTGTTCGGCGACTCGCCTCCGTCATCACCGTGTGTGGAATGATTGGAACAATATCTGAACTCGTGAATATTGTAAAGCGCTTTGGGTGACCTTTGTCTGTAAAATGCGCTATATAAATAAACATTACTTATTTACTTACCAAGTCACCTATCAGCTACCTATTTTGGGGACCGTTTTTCCCATTAAAATACTGCATGTTGCTTTAATCACTTTTTATAATTTCGATACCTATAAATGAGCCTGTGTGGAAAAAAGGAAGCTGATTTTCAGTCTTGAGAATCCAGAAAATAAGTATTAACAAAGAAACATTGACAAGGAAATTATATTCGAACTGCTTTATGTTTTATGTCCCCCCCTTTTCTATTGGTCGAGAAACAAAATACAACTTCAGTATACACATATTATTTCATAATTAGAATATATTTTATGGTTTAGTGATACACCTTGTGAATTATATTTTTGGAATTAAAATAATAACATCTCAATGAATAATTTACACTCCATGAACCGTAGCAGACAATTTGTTTTGTTGTGTGGTCTATTAAGCAATGCATATGCACATTATCAAGATTGGGCTCCAGTACATCTTTTAACAATTATATCCAACCGCCTGTGGGACCAAATGTCACGGTAAGCCTTGTTATCACATAAAGTTATGACTTCGGTCTCAACCTTTTTCGTTTTTTAGAGTTTTACAGTAGTCCCCTTTGCGTAATCGGTGAATGTGCCATGATGACACTGTCATCTCCTTCATGTTTTCCAACAGAAGATGACTCAGTCCGGTGGCAACGTTTCCAGCTCGGGAGAGCTGCTGGTATTTTCAATGTCACAGAGTGTAACGACAATTTAATGTGGGAACCCACATATGGGAACCGTGATTCTGGTAAGTAGAAAATAATAATAAATTATGGGAAACAATAACATAATATTGTTTCCAGCAATTTCCAATACTAAAGAAATAGAAAAGTTGAAACAAAAATTGGAAATAATCTATTCAAACGTAATGTGATCCTATAGTAAGTATTTACTAGTGAGCAGAAACTAGGTGAGACTTTCTTTATAAATGAAAACCCTTTTTTTTCTGTTGACTATATGTATGCTGATTAAACTACATAAACAAAAGCCATTATAGCCAAATTCTTCATGATAACATCTATTCTGCATAGTTATCAAGCTTACTATTCAATCTGATAAGTCAGCAAACTGAGCTAGTATGCTAATGATCGAACATGCTAAAATTATGCTCAAGAATTCAGAATTAGTGACAGGAATCTTGGACCTTGGTTCATGTACTTAGCTGGAAGAGAATTGGAGAAACCATGCGGCACACAAACCATAAAAGTTGCAATAATGTGGTGTTTTATGATCCAGGCCCTTGTGTGCTGCAGGTGGCCACATCAGCCCCTGCTACTCTGATCATGGCAGCTGGGAGCTGCTGGGCTCACCGTTTATCAGACTCTGCTGGACCAGCTGCCGCATGGGTCCCAGAATGCCCAACCTTGTTTTGTAGTTTTAAATTTGTCTTTTATTTCATGCACCACACTCCTATATCACAAACGCACTGCACTATTGACACCACTCACACATTTTCTTCTGCTTTATCTTTTGGTGAACAGCAGTTTGAGCAGACAGCAAGACTTCCTTATTCACCCAAACTTCATCATTCAGGGGAATCATGAGGCATTCCCAGGGCTGCCTAGAGACATAGTCCCACCAACGTGTCCTCGGTCTTTCCCAGGTGTTCTTCCCATGTCCGGCACCACTCCAGGACACATCCAAAACAGATGCCAGAGCCACCTCAACAGGCTCGAGCCTGAAGAAGCAGCGGCTCTACTCTGAGCTCCTCTTGTGTGCTCCTCACCCTATCTCTAAGGGAGCGCCCAGCCACACTGCTCATGACCATAGGTGAGGGTGGGACCGTATATTGACCGGGAAAAAAAGGCAGGAATTATTATGTATGACCTCAGCACCTGCAACATATGATTAAGCACTGTTCAGTCTGTCCATGTTCAGAGTTTATCCTCTATCTGCAGATACAAAACACTGGCAACTCATGGCTCATGGCTCAAATGTTGTGACCTAATAGATAGATAGATAGATACTTTATTGATCCCCGTAGGAGAAATTCAGGTGTCCAGTAGCAGCAATACTAAAATAAAATGTATCATTCTAAAAACATAATAATAGTAATAATCAGCAACAACCCTTTAGGTCACAGCAGCATAGGTGGAGTAGCCTCTGGGTGGAGCAGAACGGGTCACAGCAGCACAGATGGAGTAGCCTCTGGGTGGAGCCTTGTTATCACATAAAGTGACCCTAACCCTAAATCTAATATACTGTGTCTTTAAAATAGTTGATATTTGATCCCGAGCTCTATACTAAATAAAAAATACTGTTTCAAGAAAATGTAAGAGAGAGTGTGTGAGTCATTACTACCCACATTACGACTGTATATGAGACCACGAAGCATCGCTCATATATCAGTACGATCAATGCATGTAAGTCAACCACGATTCTATAGAACTTCTTCTGAGGCTGGAGAGCTTGATTTAGAAACCTACTTTCTCAAGGCAGGGCTAAAATCAATACAAATCTGCATGCATGCTTCAGGGTAACAAATGCATATTAGGCCGAATCTTTTCTACTGTATATCCATTTTTAGAAGCAAGGCAATGCCAGGGCACTTGAAGTCAACGCTCAGCATGAGTAACCAGCCTAATGTCTTTCCAGTCACTCTCACCAGTGATTGCTGCTGCTGACAGTTACAGCAGCAGGTATATGAGTCATTACTGCAGAACATATGACTGTAGGCCTGTTTTTTGTCTCCTCCCTTATTTGAATCAATGACTATTCTGTTGTTGTATTCATGAGAATGAGTCGGTGACATCTAACAGCCAACCAGCAAGAATTGATGGATTGATTATGCATGGTTCATTTTGGAGAAGGGGCAAATATTTAAAGGGGGATGGGAAAAAGGGAGAGGCTTCTTCTTTTCTCAGATCAGCAAAATGTTAAAATGCCCAAGAACATTGAATTTATACATTATCTTGCGCAAGCCAGAAATGTAGTCCACACACTTGCACAGAGCAGCTCTGAGTCCATATGAGAGTCACGAGATTGTGTCACTTATGTCCTATGTAAAACACGCACATCCCATTTAACTGTCCTATTTGATTACAATGACATTAAAATTGATGTCGTACTCTTCTATTACATGACACAAATTCCCATGTCAATTTTCAAAGAGGCCATTTCTAAAGTGGGTTAATGAAAAAGAGATCAATGCAAAATACAGTGCCTTGCGAAAGTATTCGGCCCCCTTGAACCTTTCAACATTTCGCCACATTTCAGGCTTCAAACATAAAGATATAAAAATTAAATTTTCTGTCAAGAATCAACAACAAGTGGGACACAATCGTGAAGTGGAACAAAATTTATTGGATAATTTTAACTTTTTTAACAAATAAAAAACTGAAAAGTGAGCCGTGCAATATTATTCGGCCCCCTTGCGCTAATACTTTGTAGCGCCACCTTTTGCTGCAATTACAGCTGCAAGTCGCTTGGGGTATGTCTCTATCAGTTTTGCACATCGAGAGACTGGAATTCTTCCTTGCAAAACAGCTCGAGCTCAGTGAGGTTGGATGGAGAGCGTTTGTGAACAGCAGTCTTCAGCTCTTTCCACAGATTCTCGATTGGATTCAGGTCTGGACTTTGACTTGGCCATTCTAACACCTGGATACATCTATTTGTGAACCATTCCATTGTAGATTTGGCTTTATGTTTTGGATCATTGTCCTGTTGGAAGATCTCAGTCTCAGGTCTGTTGCAGACTCCAACAGGTTTTCTTCCAGAATGGTCCTGTATTTGGCTCCATCCATCTTCCCATCATCTTTAGCCATCTTCCCTGTCCCCGCTGAAGAAAGGCAGGCCCAAACCATGATGCTGCCACCACCATGTTTGACAGTGGGGATGGTGTGTTCAGGGTGATGAGCTGTGTTGCTTTTACGCCAAACATATCGTTTTGCATTGTGGCCAAAAAGTTCGAATTTGGTTTCATCTGACCAGAGCTCCTTCTTCCACATGTTTGGTGTGTCTCCCAGGTGGCTTGTGGCAAACTTTAAACGAGACTTTTTATGGATATCTTTGAGAAATTGCCTTCTTCTTGCCACTCTTCCATAAAGGCCAGATTTGTGCAGTGCACAACTGATTGTTGTCCTATGAACAGACTCTCCCACCTCAGCTGTAGTTATCTGCAGTTCATCCAGAGTGATCATGGGCCTCTTGGCTGCATCTCTGATCAGTCTTCTCCTTGTTTGAGATGAAAGTTTGGAGGGACGGCCGGGTCTTGATAGATTTGCAGTGGTCTGATACTCCTTCCATTTCAATATAACTGCTTGCACAGTGCTCCTTGAGATGTTTAAAGCTTGGGAAATCTTTTTGTATTCAATTCCGGCTTTAAATTTCTCCACAACAGTATCTCGGACCTGCCTGGTGTGTTCCTTTGTCTTCATGGTTCTCTCTGCGCTTTAAACAGAACCCTGAGACTATCAAAGAGCAGGTGCATTTATACGGAGACTTGATTACACACAGGTGCATTCTATTTATCATCATCAGTCATTTAGGACAACATTGGATCATTCAAAGATCCTCACTGAACTTCTGGACTGAGTTTGCTGCACTGAAAGTAAAGGGGCCAAATAATATTGCACGCCCCACTTTTCAGTTTTTTATTTGTTAAAAAAGTTCAAATTATCCAATAAATTTTGTTCCACTTCACGATTGTGTCTCACTTGTTGTTGATTCATGACAAAAAATAAAAATGTTATATCTTTTATGTTTGAAGCCTGAAATGTGGCAAAATGTTGAAAGGTTCAAGGGGGCCGAATACTTTCGCAAGGCACTGTACCTCAATGGAGTTGACTGCAATATATCTTCAATCATGGCTTGAGCTTAAGTGCGAAGAATTTGCCCTGAAGCCCTCTTGAACCTGCCCCACGTCATTTATTGGTGGCTCTTAGCTCAAATCAGCAATGTATTCAGAAAGATAGAAGAACGCTTCCTGGACCTCACTTGCTGGAATGGAAGCCAGTATGCTCTTTGGTGAGGAGATTGTCAATTTATTCAAATACCAAGGCACCCTTTTATTCAGTAAAATGCCTTTATAATGTATTGTATTGTTTTGTTTGATTGCTTGCATCAGTAGTTGCACAACCAGGGGTGAGCGAACGCCTTGGGGTTTACAAGGGTATTACACTAGTTACTTTGAGGTTAATATTGACTACTTGAACCTCATCTTAAAGGTAATCTTCTCAAGAAAACAACAATAATTGATTATATTCTAAACATTGAGCATTGAATTATTGATTATTATGAGATCAATAATAGTTGGTCTATCATTCTTAAGCTTCTATCTTTCTTAAATTTCAATTTCTGCACTCCCATTGAACATACAGAGAAGGGACATTGAGCACTCATACAATGAATGTTCTGTAACTGTTAACTGTACTGGACATGCAACACTCACAGTGGGGCAAAAAAGTATTCAGTCAGTCACCAATAGTGCAAGTTCTCCCACTCAAATAGATGAGGGAGGGCTGTAATTTTCATCATAGGTATCTCAACTATGAGAGACAGAATGAGAAAAAAAAACAGAATATCACATTGTCTGATTTTTAAAGAATTTATTTGCAGACAAGTAATATTTGTGGCTCTCACAAATATTACTCCTTTAAGAGGCTCCTCTGTCCTCCACTTGTTACCTGTATTAATGGCAACTGTTTGAACTCATTATCAGTATGAAAGACACCTGACCACAACCTCAAACAGTCACACTCCAAACTCAACAATGGCCAAGACCAAAGAGCTATCAAAGGACACCAGAAACAAAATTGTAGACCTGTACCAGGCTGGGAAGACTGAATATGCAACAGGTAAGCAGCTTGGTGTGAAGAAATCAACTATGGGAGCAGAAAATGGAAGACATACAAGACCACTGATAATCTCCCTCGATCTTTGGCTCCATGCAAGATCAAGGTCAAAATTATCACAAGAACGGAGAGCAAAAATCCCAGAACCACACAGGGGGACCTAGAGAATGACCTGCAGAGAGCTGGGACCAAATCAACTGTGGCTACTACAGTAACACGCTACTACACAGTCAGGGACTCAAATCCTGCAGTGGCAGACGTGTCCCCTGCTTAAGCCAGTACATGTCCAGGCCCGTCTGAAGTTTGCTAGAGAGCATTTGGATGATCCAGAAGAGGATTGGGAGAATGTCATATCAACTCAACTCGTCATGTTTGGAGAAGAAAGAATGCTGAGAACACCATGCCTACTGTGAAATATGGGGGTGGAAACATCATGCTTTGGGGCTGTTTTTCTGCAAAGGGACCAGGATGATTGATCTGTGTAAAGGAAAGAATGAATGGGGCCATGTATTGAGATTTTGAATGCAAACCTCCTTCCATCAGCAAGGGCATTGAAGATGAAACATGGCTGGGTCTTTAAGCACAACAAAGATACCAAACACACCCCCCGGAAAACAAAGGAGAGGCTTTGCAAAAAGCATTTTAAGTTCCTGGAGTGGCCTAGCCAGTCTCCAGATCTCAACCCCATTGAAAGTCTTTGGAGGGAGTTGAAAGTCCATGTTGCCCAGTGACAAAAATCATAATGTAATTTTCTGGATTTGTTTTCTCATTCTGTCTCTGAAAATTACAGGCCTCCCTCATCTTTTTAAGTGGAAGAACTTGCACATTTGGTGGCTGACTAAATACTTTTTTGCCCCACTGTATCTGTCTGGGGTGAAACAGGCTTAGCCTGCCCTAGCCATCCGTAAACTCTGGTCAATTATTATTTCCCTAAATGTACAAAATGAAATTTGCACACCTGTCGCCCCCTGCAAGATACGCTTTGAGCAGCTTCAGTGAGAGACTGGCGTACCCTCGCTGTGTGAAGGAGAGGTTCCCCAGGTCTTTCTTTCTTTTGTTTATTTCTGCTGCTGTCAAGACCGTACAATGAACCAGTGCCCACTGCTGACTCACTTGTAGTACAGTATAATGCGTAAAACCGTAGTAATTTAAGACCAATATGGTTTCACAATGTGTGCATTGACAAGTCAGTTTATTTGTTACATCCATATGTTGCTAATAAATAGTTGTAGCCATCCCAACTGTAAATATCTGTCTGTGTATGTTTGTTTAGTCTTATACTTCAAATAAGAAGATTTAAGAATACAGATTTGAGAAGAGCTCTAAATAGTACTGCTATTTATCTTATTTTTATTTATCCTGTTTGGGTGCTCCTTACTATTATCTAATGTGGCTGGCAACACTGAAAAATCCCATAATTGGCATGATGAAAGGTTATCTTATCCTGTTCCTATATAGACTATATAGCACAACTAAAGACAGATCAATGGCACAGTTTTTTAACTTAGTAAAACGTGTCAACTTAAGACTAAATACTATAATTATTTGATTTATACAGTGATCGGCTGTACTTGATGTAAATGTGTTGAACCTCTTTGCCAACAAAATGTTTGTCTGTGTCATCCTTTGCGGTAGGATGCAACTGCCGTTCAAAGAAGCTTGAAAATGGCAATCTAATCACACATAAGGGAAGACTGTTAAGCACTGCACCAACAAGACCTCTGCAGGAAGAAAACATCACTCAGCATTTTTTAATTATTTACATATCCTACCCCCGTTGCCTTTTCGCTCTATCCGTGCCCTGTATAAAAGCCTTCCTGGAACCACTCATATCTCCACACACTCAACATATTGACCTATTGCTCTTATGAAGGGAGTGATAATATTTAGATTATATTATCAATATTTGAAGACGATGCCATTATGCTTTTCAGTGAGACAAGAGAGTTGACAAAAAGCATGTGTGTGGCCATCAGGGAGAAAGGCGTACTACTGAAATGTGTAAAAAATGTGATGGTTGCATCTTTTCAAGTGTGTGGCATCGCACCAAGTCTCACACTGGCTCACAACAAACAGGAAAGACCATTGAGTGACCAACAAGCAGCCATGCTGTCATGTTGTAACTGCTACTGCGCTAATAATACAATTTTAAAAAACTGTACAATATGTTGAGCCATTTATTCATTCTGAAGTCAACAAAACTATAGGCCTTTTGCAATTTCAAGCAGAATTTTTATTTGAGTTCATGATGATCAGCATAAAAAAATAACCAGGGTTATCACCGTAAATCCTGCACTGATTTGTAAGCCATAAAGTCACTCTCTCCTCTAAAGCTGAAATAGGATCATATTACATTCAAAAACGTACAATTATTCAACTAATGGCAAGAATTTACAAAAAATCCTATATTGAGCCCCATATTATACTATATCGGCTATTATTACGACAGTAATAATAGGGGGCGACAGTAGCTCAGTTGGTAGAGCATTGGCCTTAAGCCCAGAAGGTCGTGGGTTCAATTCAACCTCTGCACCTTCTCCACCGACTCCCACTGATGACTGCTGTCGTTGTGTCCTTGGGCAAGACACTTAACCCCACTTTGCCCAAAAGCTCCCACTGAAAGATCAAGGCTGTGCTCACACTCAGAGAGCAGCCGTCCTCCTGTGGACTCACCACCTGCAGAGGGTCAGTGAGGGGCTGGTGCTATGAGACTTGGGTGGCATCTCTGACTGCCACCCCCCTGACCCAGAAATGGATTAAAGGGTAGAAAATGGATGGATGGATGGATGGCTATTATTACCAGCACTAACTTGGAGAAGTGACATTCAGTCTTCATTTTCAACCAGGCATTACAAGCTACAAGTGAGAAGGCTAGGAATGGCATCTGACATAAAACCTGAAAAAATATGCAAATTACTGCAGCAACAGAGGTAGAAAAAGTCCAAGGTGGGGAGCCAAGCTGCAAAAAAAGTATGCCCCATTTCCAGAGTAAATCTGATCTAAATTTATATTGGGGTTTTGGGACCAAATTATGAATAAGAAGTTCTGTTGCATGAATAAAAAATAGGTATATTAGTGGCACGCTGTAAAATGCAAATTAGTTTCACAAGGATGAAGAATGAGTGGGACAATGAAGCCAAGGATGTAGTGAGTTGGATGCAATAGAAGGCCAGAGGAGGAAGTAATCATGAACGCAACATAATTAGACAGAAGCATTCAATTATCTTCAGTTCAACAGGGGCGCAAAGTGAGTCTAGAATTTGTTTGGCCAACGGTGATTCATCTTTCACCCCTGCCCTTGAGCTAAGAGGTGGTACGCGGACAACAAGCGGCTGATGTATTGAACTGTCATGCTGCTTCATTTACTTTTATCTTATCTCTCTACAAGAAGTACTACGAGACCGATGCATTGAATTACCCAAATAAACTAAAGTTAATTAACTACGCATAAAGAAATGTGTAGTTAATTCCAATAACGGTAATTTCAACCGGTGGTCAGTTAGGGCCAAGAACTTATGAATAGTCAACCTCTGAGTTAGGTTTCCGAGTTTATGAGATATACAATGTATACATAGAATATACATCAGCTGTATACATTACACACAGCTCTACAAAAAGAGCAAATTAAGTTGTCAATTCTCTAAAATTAATTATTAAATTAATAGTTTATTAAGTTGATCTGCTTATACATCACATCCAATTTCAGAGTTGCTACAGAAATTACCAATTTGAATATATCTTTTAAAGGTTCAAAGTTGTCAAAATGGAGGTAATAACAGAAAGCTACTGAGCAACATTAGCAACATCGCCCAGCCACTGCATTTCAATCGACTTGAAAACAAGTCATTAAATTTGGTTTGATGAAGCTGGTGTAAGTATCGACTTGGTTCAGTTACCATCACCCCCGGTCTCAAGCAGCTGAGTCCCGGGGGAGCATTTAAATGATCTGTTTACAAGATAGACAACTAAACAGGTCAGGCCTAAAAATAATCTTTGATCTACTCTTGAAAACGATTCCCCTACAGAACAACCTGGCATCCTTTTGGGGAAGTGAACTTACAATTTCGGAAAATCAGGAAAAATAGCAAAAGCAATGCAAGACGGTGACATTGACACCACCATTCATTAAAGCTCTTACAACCTGCTTTTATTCTTTGAAGAAAATAACTTTAATTGCATGTTCTTCCTGTGTTTTGGAAGGTCAATACCTTTGAAAATAATCTTAACTGTCTACATTACGTTCAACCAAACATATTCCTTGACATGAACTGTACAAATGCAAATGCAAATACTAACTTCTGACATTCTGAAGCCAAACCCTGTTTTAACAACAACTCCTTGCTTACAAGATGTAGTTAAAAAAAATAAAATAATGAGAAATTGCAATGTGCATGTTTAATAAAGGATCTAACTATAGTATGTGTGAAAATTATTACACTTTTGTAATAAAGGGAAAATCATACTTCCATCTTTTGACATGTTGTTTCACTAGTCAGATTCACGAACCCCATTGTAACCCTTAAGGAATGCGTCTTTTATAACAATAAATCCAGATGAACATTGCTCCATGTGTGGTTTAAACAGTGTCATTGGCAGTGAAAGAAAGTTCATTAATTGACATTGGAATTGGAATAGTGATTTGTCTGTAGCTATTTGTTCGCATTATGAGAAGCACACTGGAACACTGAACATAGAGTCATGCACCTTTACCAGCTGTGACCATGGAAACCCCAAGATCAGAGGAATCAGGATGATTAAACGCTGCGTGCAGAGTGTGAGATGCCTTGTCAGTTCATAGTAGTTTTTACCTGTGCTATATTGAAAGCATATGCAAAACTGCTTTTATGATGTCATTGAAACCCATGGCTGGGCGTGAATCTGTAATGGTGCATAAAGTGAGATGGTGGCCAGCTGGAGACATGGGAGTACAGTCAGCTTGCTTCTCTCATCGTTAAATAATGCAAAAATCTTTTTCCTTTTTTAACCTTTTTCCCCAACGCTAGTTCGGCCCATTCCTCATTTACATCGTGACCCAAACCTAAGCTTGCTCTTGTTTACTCACATCAATTTCCACACGGGGTATGAGAGTGCACACTGCCTGGCTGCTACTGTACTTGTTGGTGAAAGCAGCTGCAGATATATAAAATGTAATTCATTCATTCTTTTTACCCCTCCCCCATTTAATCCCCATCTTTCAGGCTCTGGAGGAGGAGTTGGAATAACTGGGTAGAAGGCAAAATTCCAGTTTGATCTTCCAATAGAACCATTTCCATATGATCCACTCTAAGACCTAAAAGAACAACTTGACAGCGTGTAAAAAGAATCGAAACGTGTCCATGTGCAAGTGTTGAACAGCCCAACCCATCACATCACATCACTGGAAAATGCACAACCACTACTAAAAGCTACTCTAAGGGTCTGCAGGCAAAGAGCCCCAGCATGCACTCCGAAAAATCCTGCAGCAACGCCCTGGGACTGACTGTAAGCAGACAATCTCCCACAAGATCCAGCTTTTGTTTGCAAATCAGTTATGTCAGAAAGGAAGCAGCCATCAGCTACTAGACACCCTCTGTAATCTGTTGAGAAGTGATTTAGGACATGGCCTTTTAAGTCAGACACAGCCACATTTATCACGGCCATTCATGAATACACAACATGCAATGGCAGCATAACACTATGAGACATGGTGTAGTAAATCAATGCTACAAATCCAGAGGGTAATGGGCTCTATCATCACTTTATGAGGGACAAAATACTATATACAGCAGATTCATGTTTTTTGCAAAATATGTATTTACAAAGGAATCAATGAAGAACTAATTAATATATGTCACAACAACCTTATGTATGTTAATAAGAGGCTGTTTCAGGTATAGTGAAACAGGTCTAGTTTGAATACACATTAATTAAGGTGCAACATATGAGCTCTAATTCTAGTGAGTCGGTGTTCCATATGAGACCCAATTTCCACGTTATTTCTTATGAATGAATGAGCTACATTCATTCAACTAAATCAATTAATTTAAATATTTTCACAAAGTCGCTGATTGCATGCAATGTGAATCTATTGTCCATATAAGACACAGGTTGGTTGTAGAATAAAGGAGATATACCTGAAAATCAAACCCAGCCTTTCCCTGGCGCTTCTCAGTGGGAGCTGTCAGAGAGGATGCGGTCTCAATGCAATGTCTGTGCAGGATCTGACCACGGAGTCTTTGCGCACGGTGCCCGTCACCCCCCAAAAAAAAAAAAATAGAAGCTGTGCGTGTTTTTCTTTGCGAGTGGTGAATGAGTGGTCTCTTTCTAGAGGTGCATCGGAGCTCCTCTCCACAGTGCGTGGGAACTGGTTCTCATTCCTGCGTGGAGGATGGAAAGCCCTTGGTAGACTGGGAAGGAAACCCCTGGATCTGAAGTGAGAATGGTGAAGTGGTCACTCATCATCACCTGATTAAATTGTTCTGGAATTGGATATGAAAATCATAGAAAGTATGAATGAGGAAACTGCTAAGAATTGACTTGCAGCAAGACATCGTATTGTGTAAAGTCTTTATTTAAATATGATCAACATGTTATATTTACAACAAAATCACTAAAAGCCTCTGAAATACCCTAACTGTAGCCTTAAAACACAGCCCAATTCCACCTAAAATGACAATATTTATCATATTTTATGTTTACCTGTTCTATTTATGAGAGCTTTATAAGTTAATTGAGATTTCAATTGCTGAAACCGTCTACTGTTCTTTTTGTGCACTCAAGTCGCCATCTACAGGAGAACGTATACAATACAACTAATTTACGGACTTTGAAGCCAGCTTATAAACTCACATTGAAAACACAAAAAGCTTTCGGTGATAAATGAAAGCCATGTTGAATAAAAAAAAAAAAATTAAATGCAGTTCATAAAAGTCTTAAGATTGTCATGACAACGCCCTGGTCACGTGTTCTGTCTGTCAGCTGACCGTCCTCTCTGCTGGAGAAATGGCGGCGCACTTATCTTACGGACGAGTCAATTTAAACATTTTAAGAGAGGCGGCACGAAAGGAGCTTCGCGAGTTTTTGGACAAATGTGCAGGAAGCAAGGTATACTCATGATGTCACATTGAAAAACATGTTTTTGCTAGCTTAGCCGATTGAAGAAGAATACAAGCCTGGTTATGTTGCTGACTGTAATATCTTATTTAGAAGGAACTGATTTCATTAGAACTTCGTCGCATTTTTAGTAGTCGTTGTATTGAAAGCTGGGGACCTAACTCACAAATCCCATTGTGAGCATTATGGAACTATGTAATAACAGTTTGGTTCTGTTATCACATGTGTTTTGGCCTCTGTCACATCTTTTGATAAACAAAGCGTCAAATAGTGATTATTTCTTACAAGTTTGTAAGATTACATGTTCTGTTCAGACGAACAGGGCATGCTGCAGTTTGATTTCAGTGATCTGTTCGCAATATTTTACTTTTACAAGATTCTTAGCTCGCTAGATATAAGTTACAGAACCCATGGGTGATATAATCAATTAAGAGATCTATATTTTTATTTGTTTCTTAGGTAATATGTTTAATCATCTCTTTTACAACTTACCCAACCACAGAGAATCCTGAATAAAATTCTAGTATGATTTGTGTTTGTTTTACCACAATGCATTGCTCTTCAGGCTATAGTATGGGACGAGTATCTCACAGGACCATTTGGACTGATAGCGCAGTATTCACTACTCAAGGTAAGTGATGCATGAAGTCACTATTGTGCTGAAATGTTTGATCATTGTAAAGTCAACTAACGCTGTTATCACATGTTTTAGGAGCATGAAGTGGAAAAGATGTTCACCCTAAAGCGTGGCCGCTTGCCCTCAGCGGATGTCAAAAACATCATATTTTTTGTTAGACCCAGAATAGAGCTCATGGAGATTATTGCTGACAACATATTCAAGTGTGTCCAGTTATACACATTATTGTTTACAGCACTTAATGTCACAACGCTTGAACTTCATTGTGTTTGTTTGTCATTATAGTGAGGATAAACTGCACTCCCCACGGGACTTCCACATCCTGTTTGTGCCACGGCGCAGCATGTTGTGTGAACAGAGATTGAAGGAGTTGGGAGTATTAGGCTCCTTCATTAACATTGATGAGTACATTCTGGACCTTATACCTTATGATGGGGATCTCCTTTCTATGGAGTATGAAAGTGCCTTCAGGGTATGACCAAATCCGCACATATCTACCATTTTGTAACAAATATCCGAAGTATGCGACTTAAACATAAATATTATTATTTGTGCTTTGAACAGGAGTGCTACTTGGAAAATGATCAGACAAGTCTTTATCACACAGCCAAAGGCCTTATGACACTACAGGCCTTATATGGAAGTATACCTCAAATTTATGGAAAAGGAGAATGTGCACGAGTGAGTCTTTGAAATTAAATAAGTGATTCTGTAAAACATGTAATTTACATGTATCTTTTGCATACAGAATGTGGCCAACATGATGCTGCGAATGAAGAGAGAGTTTGCTGGAAGTCAGAATCAAATCTTGCCCGTGTTTGATACACTTCTTCTCTTGGACCGTAATGTTGACCTGCTTACACCGCTAGCTACCCAACTGACTTATGAGGGTTTAATTGACGAAGTTTACGGGATTAATAATGGTTAGGGTAAATCTTATTGAAGCAATTTCAGACCCTTACAATTTGCCAATTACCATTTTTTTTTATTTCCCAGGCTATGTGAAACTTCCTCCAGAAAAGTTTTCACAGAAAAAGCAAGGTGAAGCCAGTAAAGATTTGCCAACAGAGCACAAGAAACTACAACTAAATTCAGCTGAGGAATTGTATGCAGAAATCAGAGACAAGAATTTTAATGCTGTTGGGTCAGCACTAAGTAAGAAGGCCAAAATCATCTCTGCTGCTTTTGAGGTTAGTTACATTTGTACTGTATTCTAATTAGTTCTATTGATGCAAGCGCCATTACTATGTTGACAGCCGACCTGCTTTTAGCCAGTGTGACACTGGTGTATTAGATTAGAAAACGCCATTTAATTATAGAAGTACTCAGTTGTGATAAGACTAAGGGATGAGCTATCTTGATTTTTTTCCTCTTTTTTTTTTTTTAAATCTAGAACACATTTGTATGCCTTGGCTTTTTAACACCAAGTTCCATTTTTTTCATGCTGATTTTATTTTTACTATGGCAAGGCAAATTTATTTATATAGCACAATTCATACACAAGGCAATTCAAAGTGCTGAACAAAATAAGAAAGCATTAAAATCATAAATAATCACAGAACATTATTCCCTCAGTTGTATGCACAGCTAAACAGAACTGTCTTTAACCTGGTTTTAAACATTGTCAATGGGGAGATTGTCTATACATTCAAAGCACTTTTGGCAGCTGGTATTGTTGTAAAAAGTGCTATACAAATTTTAAAAAGAGAAAAATGGGAAGGGTATATTTTTTTATGTTTGACGTTGAACTATTAAGTATATTTAACTCTTACATCTTTCTCATAGGAACGACACAATGCTAAAACTGTGGGAGAAATAAAGCAGTTTGTATCACAGTTGCCACATATGCAGGCCGCTCGGATCTCTCTGGCAAATCATACATCAATAGCAGAACTGATTAAAGATATAACAAGTGGGTAAACCAGTTTTATTTTTTTATTTTCTTGTTCACTTGATAAGAATTTTGCATGTGACATATTTTTCAGCGTCTGAGGCCTTTTTTGACAAATTGACAGTGGAGCAGGAGTTCATGACTGGAGTTGACACTGACAAGGTACATTTCTTAAGACACCAAAAATAGTACTGGCTTCTAACCGTTTTACTTTTAGCTTAACATGTATATAGAAGACCGGATTGCTCAAAAGGACCCCTTGATCAAGATACTGCGACTGATGTGCATGCAGTCAGTATGCAACAATGGCTTGAAGCAAAAAGTGTTGGATTTCTATAAAAGAGAAATTCTGCAGGTAATATCATTTCGTTGATTAACCAATCCAACCCAAATCACTTTATTTCTATTGCACATTTAAACAACAGAACAGTTCCAAAGTGCTGCACAAAAAAATAAAAGTACACCAAAAAAACATGTAGCTCAACCAGTCAATAAAATAGAATAAAAAATAGTCATCACAAATGGTATAAATAACCAAGTATTATGTCAATATGTTGCATCGCTCAGTTACATCAGTTGTTGTTTTCTCTTTTTAAGACCTATGGTTATGAACACATACTAACATTGAACAATCTGGAGAAGGCTGGACTGTTAAAGCCACAAACCAGCTCTCGGAACAACTACCCCACCATCAGAAAAACTCTAAAACTGTGGTTGGAGGATGCTAATGAACAGGTGATACGACTCCACGATCTCTATTGGTTTATATTTTTGTTTGCTCACGAATGGATTTGATTTCTACAGAACCCCAACGACATCTCGTATGTATATAGTGGTTATGCCCCCTTAAGCATCCGACTGACACAGGTCCTGACGAGGCCTGGATGGCGGAGTATTGAAGAAGTGCTTAAGATGCTTCCTGGTCCACATTTTGAGGAGAGGCAACAGCTGCCGGCCGGGCTTCACAAGAAACGTATGGATTCGGTCTACTGTTTGTCCCGTTACTCAGAAACAGCCAAACCTCCAGTCTGGTCCATGTAGATAAGGGACAAGCATTGTTACTGCTATAAATTCCCAACAAAAGCAGCAAATTGCAGCTCTACCATCTGGGTTTGTCTAGAGTGTGTTACAACAGTCCAAAAGTGAAGCTTGTGGATATTCAAATGATCAATTTAATGTTATGCTCAATTTGCAATGTGCAAATTAAGCGGGAGATTGCATTAACAGAGGATTTGCCATGACATGTTTGCTTTATTGGGAATTGAAAGGTGATAATAGGGACTCAGGAAATAAGGGGTGGCAGAGTGCTGGCTTTATTAGTACTTTCATATTTGATCAAAAATGCTGTTGACTATTTTTCTTACATTACAGTATTAAACAACAAGATAATAAGCACATAACATTTGATTTGTGTATTTTTGCATGTGTGATTAACAGGACAGCAAGGGGAAAACCGTACAACTCTGGTCTTCTTCCTCGGTGGAGTAACGTACGCGGAAATAGCAGCCCTTCGTTTTCTCTCTCAAATGGAGGACAGTGGCATGGAATACGTAATTGCTACGACCAAACTTATCAATGGCACAACTTGGGTTAAATCGCTCATGGACAAGCCGGAGTCCCAAAACTAAAAATCACTGGACACATCTAACAACCAAATAACAATCATCTCTCTTGAGTTCTTCTGTCTTTATACACACTTCCTTTTATTGTACGAAGCCAACTGCGTCTTGTTACATTTTTGTTTGTTGCTGTCTATATGTAAATAAACATTGGCAAATGTCTGTGAGATATTTGATTATGCCTAAATATTAATAAATCAAAAGGTAAATATTGAGCTTATTGTCCACTTCATTGAGTTGCATGGCATTGGCCTTTCTGCATGTGGCTCAAGACACTGGACACGATCACTAAGGAGATGAAGAACGGGATGAGAGCGCATCCTTCAGCAGGGGTCCGGCTCACTGGAGGAGCAATTAACGCGGTAACAGGCCCCATGATCAGCCGATAATGGACCAGTGCTGTCTGGAAAGCCCAACCCATGGCAGCCCATGATTTGACAGTGCAGGACACTGATTGAATTAGGAGGCCATTTGCTTCGTGTTCCGGTAGAGAATAGCAGCGCTGCGTGTAGGTTTGATCTCTTCTTCAAAGTCAATACTTTCACCAAGATCTGCACTATATATGGACACAAGGAGACCAGTGGAAATATTTTCGTAAACTTTACGATGGTGAGTCCTTATTGGAGTGATTGATCTAGGAGACTAATTTTAGCATCAACTTAACGCTAATTTATAACCGTTGTCACTTTTTAATATGTGTTTATATGTTGTATTAGCCACAGGAGGAGGAGCCAACAAAGAGTAGTTAAGAGCAGGGTAGAGCTCAATGCTTCAGAGCGGACCGCAGTCTACACTTTGAAGATTCTTCTCTCAACTGGAACAAGGTAATTTTAAGTTTTCACACTATTTAACTATACTTTTCAACATGCGACTATTTAACTGTTCTATTTTTAGTTACTGTATTTCAACCTTTATTCAGATGTTGTTCTATTTTGAGTAAGCAAATAATGAATGAACAAGCAAGCAAGCAAGCTGATCAATATCAAATGAATTATTGATGCTAATGCTTCTGTGGCTGAAAATGTGACTACAAGTAATCATGTTGTGCGAGATCATGGAAATACTTTCTTTATTGATTTGTTTTGTCCAGTCAAACCTTGCAAAATGTGTTACAGGATGGGCCGAGGTGAGAATATGAGACCACTCTCCAGTCAAGAAGTCAGGGACATCAAATTCAATTTGGACGAGGAACCTCTGATGCTTCGCTTTCTACGGACTTTTAGAGATGTCTTGAAATTCATTCTTTTCAGCTACACTGTGCTGTTTGGTTCCTTGCTTCTTGCCCGATGGACAACTTATTTTATGGTTGGGAAGTGAAGACAGAAATGATGCATTATATACAGCATATTGTGACCCACAGTGTTTGCTAAGAATGTGTTCTACCAAACTGTTCTGGATTTACTATTCAAGTTATAATTGCGTTGATGCTTTGATGTGAGGAAGAGAGCTCTTTTTTTTCAATTGAGAAAATTAGCATTTATTTAAACGTTTTTTGCTGTGGGGCCTTAAACTGCTTTACATACATACATACACAAATACATAATAGCAGCAGTGTGGCTTTCATGTAAATTTTTGTTGATGTTGTGTAGATAACACAGTTATTATATCTCAGAATAGAAGCATCCTACTTTTATGTCCAGTTTTTGTTCATTCGGTGACGTCACAACACTGTACAATAACATTGTTAACACAAGGCACCATCATTGGCTACTTCAAGCCTCATTATGTTATTTTTCATATGTATTGTCCATACATTTTCTACCCATGGATGTATTATATTCTTAATATTTACTGTCTAGGATTCTGCCCCATCTCTTTAAGAGGGAGGAGTAATAAATGATTGGCACATTGCATAGCAGATATATATAGTTTTTTGATTGTTGTTTACAAATTAACCGTGTGGGGAGTTGAACTGTTTTGTCTGTGTCCTCTGTCCTCACATGGTCCCATCTGGACCCTGGATGTCAGGACGACCCGTGCCTAGAGCTCTATGGTCTGGACCTCTTGTTTCAGGACAGACTCTGCGCATGCGCACTTTACCGCTTGTCTGCGTGTTGAACGCACTAGTCAACATGTCCACTGCTCAGCACAACAATAACGAAGAGCCTGGGCTTCACGGTATGTGATATCTATTCCCATTCCTTCTGCTCAAATTAGACCTGTCGTTCCCAGTGCTGAGGTTGTGCTCCCATCTTTTCTTTGTTATGATTTTATTATAAAAAAGGAAAAGTTGTGTTCCATTTTCGTCTGCGAGGGGGCATGCTTATGTTGCTGACGTAAATTAATTTGAAGCCAATGGAGTTTAGCGACAGGCTTGATTGATGGGACATTAGCAAATCAAAAACTAGATCAGCCACTGGGTGGGTCTTGAGCAAAATGAAAACAAGTTTGGGACAAAGCTGAATGTGTCATTCCTTCTCTTGTTTATCCATTTCGAATAGTTTGCTCTAAAGTGAATTGGAAACAATGGTTGTATTGCGAGTTTTCCGTGATGCGAGACTGCTTGAATACATGCTTTTGCGTAGAATCCATTGTGTCTTAAACTGTTCGCTGTTGTCCATGTAGATCTTTTTTGGTGTGGTAATAGATCCATGGGTTAAAATTGTGTTGAACTCAAACAGCCTCGTCTCGTCAGGAGCGAGACCTCGTGATGTTGCTGCGACTGTCTGCGCTTTTGTCTTCTGTGGTTATGCAACATGGACGCGGGAGATGCTCTGCAGACTTCTGTTTATATTCATGCTTATCCTTCACGAGGAAAAACCCCTAATAAATATGTTTGTGAACCCCACAGTGACAAAGTAATATTATAAATTCATAAATACACAGCACTGCATATGCTCAATAACACTTTATACAGATTACATAATCCTTTCAGTGTGGGAAACTGTTTGTAGGGCAGTGGCACAAACAAGTCCTGACGGCTGTCAGACGAAGTAATTCAAATGATTATATCTACAAATAAGAAAATTCTGTTTTTTGCCATTGACCTAATTCTTACTTTCATTTTATATTTGTGCTAAGGATCCTGGGTAGAGTTAGAGATGAATGGAAACACTGCAACACGGAGTCTTCAGAATAACCTTCTAATGCCACCTGCTACAGACCAAATAAATGCAAATAATGGATTGAGAGAGATGCCCGAAAGCAATGAGTCCCTTATTGGAGGGTTAGAGCATGTGCCATCATCATCTTCAATACACAATGAAGATATGGAAAAGATACTTCTGGATGCACAACATGAATCAAGTCCAAGCAACTCCTCCTGTCAAAGGTGACATTTCAATACAGTCATTATAAATTTAATCATTTTTGATTATAACTTTTTCTTATTTGCATAGTCCTCACCGGCCACCAAGTCCAGAACAAGATGAAGACGGCCAGATTATGTTTGATGCTGAGATGTCAAATCCAGCAGATTATCAGGTTAAAATCACAATTATTACCTTGTAATGATAGCTCTTTGACCTACAAGATTGAAACTTTGAAGACTTTATTCCCCTCAATTCATGGTGGTAACATACTTCATGTATCCATGTATAGCTGCATTAATTTGATCTGGCAGGTGTAGCTATGATCCTTTTCCAGAAAGTTTTTATTTTACATACTCGTTACAATTCCAAGGAGTCTTTAGACCCCTGCGGTGCTATGTGGCCTGGTCCATGTGTCGTCCAACAGCTGTAAATGCATTTGATTGAGCTAGGGTGGACATTTCTGGTTCTATGCCAACTTCTGCCAATAAAATGGGCTGCTGCCTGATCCAAAAAAGCTTTATTATTATTTTTAATAGGAAGAAGAAGACGTTGAAGAGAAAGATGAAAATGAAGACATTCAGTCGAAAATAGAAGCAGACTGGGTCGCTGATTGGTCCAGCAGACCTGAAAATATACCCCCAAAGTAAGAGATTACAACTATATATATATATAATATATATACATATATATTATTTTATATGTTTTTATATATTTATATATTTTTTTGCCTTTTTCAGAGAGTTTCACTTTAGACACCCCAGACGTTCAGTATCTCTCAGTATGAGAAAAACTGGTGTCATGAAGAAAGGCGGTGTCTTCTCTGCAGAGTTCCTCAAAGTCGTCATTCCTTCTTTGCTCATCTCACACATTCTGGCTCTTGGCATTGGGTAAGTTTCATGCATGACAAGACAAAGGTCTATTGTTACAATAATAGCACAACGTGCTACGTAAATAAATGGGAACAAATGGATATGCCAATTATAAAATATGAATTTGTGGAATGTAATATTATTTATTTTATAGGGTTTACATTGGGAAAAGAATTGCCCTTGCCCCGACCAGCATATACTGAGTATATCTCTGAGCAATGCCTGGATGTCCTGCTTCAAGTGTGTCCATTTCTCTTCCATTGTCAAGCCCTGTTTCTTTATCAAGTCAACATTGTGTCTAGTTATGTGCATTTCCTATCATAGTTGCACTCCGTCATACCTGTACACTCTGAGCAGTAATTACAACTAAATGTAATTTTTCTGAATGGCTGAAATATTGAATTTAGCACATAACTTGGAGTGGTGATAACCAAAAAGTGTACAAAAAACATTATTTTAAAACCTTTTAATTGCCTTAAGACACTTGAAAAAAAAGTTTTGCATTTCTGTATGTGTTGCGTAGAGGTTTGAGAACATACGTTTTTGAAGGTTAAAACTCTTGTATATGGTCTGATGCCAAATTTGACAGGAGATTTCCTTTTTCTTTCCTACATATCTTTTTGTGGTCCAATACATACTCTCTTACCATTGCACATTGGTTGTCTTTTATTAGTTGTTATAGATTTTAACTATACTACCTATATGTCAAGGATAAGCTGTGATGATAAGTAATGAACATTTGCTTCAGTGCTGTCTGTCAACATGTAAATATTTTTGATGATAGCTAACAGGGAGGTGTCCTTTATGTCTGTTTGTCATGCAATAATTTCATGATGTGCAGTAGAATACATTGCACGTATGACTATAAGGTTACTGCAAAGCATCAGAAAGAGCATGAGAAACTGGATTCTGACGTATGCTTTTTAACGGATGTATATGAGAAGACGGTGGCGATGTAATTTGAGTTCACTGTATTTGAAGCATTAGTTAGAAAGCAAAGTGTAACATTGGACGAATGACTATAGTCAAAAAGCTAATACTAGTACAAACTGTGCAATACAATTTAAAATGACATTTTTGCTGTTGCTCTGTCTCCATTAAATAACTAAATTACCTCACAATGTGTATGTGTTTCAATACATGCTAATACGGTGATAGTTTAAATGTTGTGTTATCCTTATTGTAACTATTTTATAACAATAATAAGTTATATAATAATATGTATTTAGGGCCTAGTCAAACAAAGAAACTCTTGGTCAATTAATTGTTGCTATCAAATGTTCTGTGGATCGATTTTTTTTTTAATTAAAAATGGAACGTGGCAGATGCTCTAAAACAGGGATGTCAAAGTCAAATTCAGAAGACGGTAAAAAAAACATTTGCTACAAGCCGAGGGCCGGACTGGTCCAATGTTTATTAAAACATATTATAATGATTGCATATTACCTATTGAACCAAGACATGGGGCCGAGATCATTCATTCACGGGCTGGATTTGGCCCCCAGGCCTTGACTTTGACACCCCTACAGTAAAAACAACTTTAAGGGGAGAACAAAATCACATGAAATATTTTGTAAGTTTTAGCTAATTTGCTTCATATCTTCTCATTTATGCATTTTGTATTTGAACATAATAATAATAGTTAAATTAATACAAAATGTTATTGACTAAGGAACCACTAAGAGGTTAATCGACTAAACGACGTGCTAAACTCCTGGATCTATAATAATATCACTAATAGATTATGGTTAAACGTCAAATGGCCTTGCTGAACAGGGTGGGGTAGTGCGCATGCGCCGTGTCTCTTTGTGGCCGGCCCGGCTCTTTTTTGGGTACCTGACTAATCTTGGGGTCATTTTGCCTTATTATTTTTGCACGTCCACTTTCATCTATACTGCCACGGTTCTTGTGCTGCACTGTGCACATTATCTTCTTTTATATTATCAAAAATCGGCGCAGGGCGTCGACAGCCTCCGAGCATCCATTCATCCTCCTTTCATTGGCTGCTGTGGTCTCCAGGCTTTGCTAGCTCGTTTTAGCCCAAAGGTTGAGGACAGTAGTGTGTAAAGGGGGATCCTTAAAATGTCGGGTTACCAAGGAAAGAAGAACATCCCTAAAATTACAGTAAGTATTTAAGGTCCCATTATTTCGCTGCCTTTTGTGAGTATAGTTTGACATGCGCAAAGCACCGTGGGATTAGAGTAGCAAAGGCTGCCACCATTCTGCAAGCTTCTGTCCCCAGTTCTAAATCAGTGTTACACCAAAAGACCAATCATACCATCCCACCGCAACGACTGCTACTGTTTACAGAAATGTGTTTTTATTTTACTATAATTTAGCTGATTTACCCTTACACATATGCACCAAGGGCTGTCAGCAGCATCCCCTGCCTTGTAACGTATCATTAATAACCCATGTTTTCACTCAGACTGGTACTATTTATGTGTGTGAACAATTATGAGGGGGTAAGGTGTACATATTCTTTCAGTTTAACCTGAAACATTTGATGTAAGAGTTATTATGCGTAATAATGTAGCTCAAACCATGAAGTAGGTCAGTGAGCAGGTCATACCAAAATGAGAATTCCCTTTACAAATTTCATTGCTTATATATGTATGCAATTGTGCTCATAAATGTGCATGCCCTGACAGATTTGATGATTTTCTGGCAGTTTTTCAGAGAATGTTAAATTTTAGTATACATTCAAACTTGTCCAGGGTCATTTTTGGTGGTTTCATTAGATACCAGGATAGTCTAAGAATAAAACTCATAAGATTTTGATTAAAAGACTAATATATTGTTACCAACACAACACTGCTGCAATTACACACGTTTGTTTGTTTCCCTCTTTGTATCATTAATAGATTCTGGAAAGTACATGTTACACTTTGATATAGTGTGAAAGGGTCAGAGAACCTCTTTGTCCCTTCAAACAGTCATCCTTTCTTTAAAGCAATGTTCATTTGTAAGTATTAAGACAATTGGACACAGTACTAAACAAATGATGCTGAAATACAAGTCTCAATCCAAATACTAACTGTTGAAACCACGAGTTTATATATTATAAAAGGCATCGATTAATATTGTATTCTCTCAATTATTTTTAAAGTGAACAATGTAACAATAATGTAAAACTGTAAGAACCCCTTCATCATGAATTGCTAACATTGATCTTGACTTAAATACAACACTATCTTATGCATTGAGACATTAAGTCTTTATGCTAAATGCAACAGTAGTATCATTTTCATTTCATTTCATTTCATTTCTTATTATTATATTTTTACCTAGAAAGATCATGACGAGGCAGAGCGCTTATAGACTGCAAGTTTTAGGTCACCCAAAACGTAAAAGACCAAAAACTGTGTAATGTTGGTAGAATTTATGTTAGAGAAAATGAATACATGTGTTTAATTTAGCAGTATATATTAAGGTTTATTGAATGGAACTTTAATTTTTTGTTGTTTGTTTAATTGCAGAGCGATCGTCTTCTTATCAAAGGAGCAAAAATAGTAAATGATGATCAGTCATTTTTGGCTGACATTTATATGGAAGATGGGGTTATCAAGTAAGTTGGGACACAAATTAGTTAACATTCTTGCATGTTTTTTTTTCCTTTTAATAATTTATTATTTTAGGCAAATTGGAGACAACCTCATTGTCCCTGGGGGTGTCAAAACGATTGAGGCTCATGGGAGGATGGTGATGCCCGGAGGTATTGATGTGCACACCCGACTTCAGATGCCTGACCGAGGCATGGTTTCAGCGGATGACTTTTACCAGGGCACACGTGCTGCTCTTGCTGGAGGCACCACCATGATCAGTATGTGAAACACTTTCCACACAGCAATTTAATTTAGTTTAATTGGCCCCTGTGTGTAATTTTAATAACTGCATATTGCTTTTTATATATAACTGTTTTCTTTGACATTTATAGTTGACCACGTGGTTCCAGAGCCTGGCTCAAGTTTGTTGTCAGCGTTTAACCAGTGGAGGGAATGGGCCGACAGCAAGTCCTGCTGTGACTACTCTCTGCACGTGGACCTCACTGATTGGAACAAGGGGACCCAGGAGGAGATGGAGACCTTAGTGAAGGATCATGGTACCATCCAGACCCTTTGTTTTCAGATTTTCTCCCCTTCTTGAATGTCTCTCTCTCTATATTCCTTCTCTTGTGTTGTTTTTGTGCCTCTGCACAGCCTATTTTACTTCTTTGTATCTAAAATGAAGCTGCTTTGCCATAATACCCATGAGCTTCTTTTGCTTGTCTTGTTTCCTGCTTTTTATTTCAACCTTTGTCAAATATATCTAGGTGTCAACTCTTTCCTCGTCTATTTGGCTTATAAGGATGTTTTTCAACTTTCTGACTCACAGGTAATTTGTCTCTCATCTGGCTTTGGACCTTTTTGTGTTCATTTATTATTAGAAATGTATTTAAAACAACAAAATGATGTATGTGAAGATTCTTCTCTTCTTCTTAGATATATGAAGTATTCAGTGTCATCAGAGACTTGGGAGCCATAGCACAGGTGCATGCTGAGAATGGAGACATCATTGCTGAGGTAACAAACTAAAATATTTGAGCTTTGTATGTGTTTTATGAATAATACTAATTTTATTTAGGAGCAAAAACGTATTATGGAACTTGGAATCACTGGTCCTGAAGGTCATGTTCTCAGTCGTCCTGAGGAGGTACTAATTGTAACTTTAACCATATAAACTCTTAACGTGTCAGTCATTTAGTACGGATAGATGACCCTTCGACTGACCGCTTGTCTCTTATTATCTGCAGGTGGAGGCTGAGGCAGTGAACCGCTCCGTCACTATCGCTAATCAGACCAACTGTCCTCTCTATGTCACCAAGGTGATGAGTAAGAGTGCTGCTGATGTCATTGCCCTGGCTAGAAAAAAGGGTACACTTCTTTTTTATTTCTGCGTCTATTTTTGTCCTGTTGACTGCCAGGGTCTGTCTGATGTTGTGTCATCCATTTCTCCTCCATAGGTGCTGTGGTTTATGGTGAGCCTATATCTGCCAGCTTGGCTACAGATGGAACCCATTACTGGAGCAAGAACTGGGCAAAGGCAGCTGCCTTTGTCACCTCTCCTCCACTGAGCCCTGATCCCACTACACCTGATTATCTCAACTCTCTCCTGTCATGGTAGGTGTCTGAAATGTAACATGATTTAAATTTGTGACCTATTCATCATATATGGTTTTCTTTCATCTAGTGGGGATCTGCAAGTGACTGGCAGTGCTCATTGCACTTTCCATACTTCTCAGCGTGCAATAGGCAAAGATAATTTTACTCTTATTCCTGAAGGAACCAATGGTGTAGAGGAGAGAATGTCCCTGATCTGGGAAAAATGTGTGGTAAGGATTTCAAGACATACATTTCTACTCTTGTTTTGACATAGTGATCAACCAAGTGTTTCTATCTCTTAAGGCGACTGGGAAAATGGATGAGAACCAATTTGTGGCAGTGACCAGCACGAATGCAGCAAAGATACTTAACATTTATCCACGTAAAGGCCGCATTGCTGTTGGATCTGATGCAGACCTTGTGCTCTGGGATCCAGATGTCACCAAGATTATTTCAGCCAAGACTCACAACCTGGTAAGCGTAGTAACAGATATGAATTATTCATGTGTAACATGTTACAAATAAACTGTACTCTCTTTCGGGCAGTCAGTGGAATACAACATCTTTGAAGGCACAGAGGTGCGTGGAGCTCCATTGGTTGTAATCAGCCAGGGAAAAATTGTTCTGGAGGATGGAACACTTCATGCGATTGAGGGCAGTGGCCGCTACATAAGCCGGAAACCTTTTCCTGATCAAGTGTACAAAAGGATAAAAGCTCGCAGCAGGGTAAATGTCCGATATGGGTGTAAAATTTATTCTGTCTTGTATTCTCCATTTATACATATATTGTCCATCTTTAGCTGACAGAGTTGCGGGGAGTCCCTAGGGGCCAGTATGACGGCCCTGTGTGTGAGGTTACTATAACTCCCAAAGTGGCTGTCGTTTCATCTGTGAAAACACCATCCACTAAACAAGAAGAACAACCACAGCTCACCCACCAGCCTGTACGCAACCTCCACCAGTCTGGCTTCAGTTTGTCTGGTGAGTCCAGAGGTGTCTTGTCACTCATAAGCAGTGAGATTTAACCCCAGGCATTGATACCATTTTTATTAATCATACAGGTGCCCAAATTGATGACAATGTTCCTCGCCGTAACACTTCACGCGTTGTGGCGCCCCCTGGAGGAAAGGCCAACATCACCAGCCTCGGTTAAGTTTGTGCTCAAAGAGCTGGTTATTGTAGGTCCAGAGGCTACTTTTCAGATGCCATTACATATTCATTATTTGTTACAACCTCTGGCCCTCCCAGAAATCCACATTTTCATTCATTGTTGTCTTTTCACATTTTAATGTCAGTAATAATTTGGTGTCATATTCCATTACTGGAAATTATTTGCTCTTTGAGTTTCTTTGTTTACATGTACATTTTGCACACTGTTGTGTTTCGATTGAAATTAGTAGCCTGACGAGCCAGAAACCGCTTGGTGACAGAGACTCAAAGCAATCCGCAAACAGAAGATCAAAAGATGTAGTCAATTAGAAAAACATTGCAGGGATCCATCCATCCATTTTCTTCCCCTTAATGCATTTCTGGGTCGGGGGGGGGAGAGGGGGCTCTGTCAGAGCTGCACCCAGGACACATAGCTCCAGCCCCTCACTCGTCCTCCTGCAGGTGGTGAGTCCACAGGAGCCTTGATCTCTCAGCAGGGGCTTCAGTCAAAGTGGGGTTAAGTTCTTGATAGGTACAGGGATAATTCAGTTAAATAACCTTTGTCATTTGTGGTATCGTCATTAGTGTTGGAATGCACGTGGTTGAGCTACAACAGACGTATAGACTTCTGCAACTGCTGTGATTTTATCCACTCAACCTCAGCCGCCAATTGTTTACTGTCCAAGTCGAGACCCTCTTCTTTTCTGCTAAATAGAAGTGGGTGTGGCTTGCCAGGCTACTAAAGTAGATATAACAGCATCACAGTTTTGGCAGTTTTTTTTAATGTGCTTAATTTCAGATAGAATGGGTTGGTGGTTAAAATGCTACCTTAAAAGATAGTAACAGCAAACAAAAGTGTTTAATCTGATGATTTATGCAGTGATTTTTATTACATAGTAACATTATCCGTGCAGCTAGACAATTCATCTTGGTCTTCCCTTTGTGTCTTGTGGCACTTCCTCACTTTATTTAAAAACAATTTTATTTACTTTTTTGTCTCCCATTTCGTGATTTTGTCATAGTTATGTTAATGTTTATGTAAAATGTCTGCACTCAAAAGGGAAAAGAGGGTTTCTAAAAATGTTATGCCTTGATGTGTGGAGAAAGCGGATTTGAAGCATTTTTGTTTGCAAATTGTTGTCGGAGCCACAAGCCTCATTTTTTAAGATCTCTTTAACAATTACACAGACACAACAAATGCATGATTCATTGTTAAGTAATGTATTTTACCCCTGGTGCTAAAACCACACACACTAAGAACCAGTTAAGAAGTACCGTACATAAACATTCCACATAATAGATATTAGCTTGCAACGTTCTACATGTACCGGTTATAACTGTATTTTAGAGTTTTCATTGAACTGCCTGGTCTGTTGTAGAAGATATTGAGAGCACACTGTACGCATGACGGCTCTGCTAAGACGTGAGACCTCTATAATGGAGACCTGAAGAACCTCTGGTGTGAATATGTCCACAGTGTGCTGATGATGTGTCCACTGTGCTGTGTTTGTGTTGTGAATGAACTTTATCTGCTGTCCATCTCACTCTGCGTCTCTTGATAGTAGCTACATGCACCAAACCACAAATTGTGATAAAATTGTTAAGTCTTTTTCACAGACGCACCACAATATGTAAAAGAAATATTTTATCTGTCATTACCTTGTCAAGTGTAGGATTTGTTTATGAAGCTATATGTGAAGTGAACATTGACGATGGTATTGATATGCACTGGTATTGTTCCTCCAGATGGTGTGATGCTGTTGGGTATTGTTTTGTAGGGAAACAGGGATGTTAAAGGGAAACTAACCGCTATGTCCACAAACAAGCCCTATCTGTGTGACCTTCAGTCAAATAAAATACTTAAACCAAACATTTTAATTTTCATGTATGAGTGTAATTTAGCGGATGTTATTTCTGCGCCTTTACACACAGGGCAACACAAAGCGCTTCACAGCCCACATGACATAAGGCACGAATCAGCACATAAAACAAACACCAAAAATCAGTTATTTAAAACATTAAAATCACACAAGAAATTAAAACAATATCACACAAAGGATTTAAAAATACAGTGCATTCATAATAGAATAAAAAATAAATCCTTCAGTTTTATGCACCAGCCTGATATTTGGATCATTGATATGGCAACTGATCAATGAAGTGCTAAAAGGAATACTGATCTCGATTCTTGATACCCATGTTGGTGAATTGTAACACGTGCGCTTGTTCAAGTCTTTGCGTAATGTGCTATTAAAGGGGTACCTATAGCTTTCAACCATAGACTGTATATATTAACCAAATATTTTTTTTAAACTACAATAAAATCCACCGAACTTGTCCACGCTCTCAAAATAACTACTAGTTTTCACATGCATCTTGAGGAGAGGACCACCCACCCTCATTCAGTCAATCAGCTAAAACCAAAGAGTAGCCTATTTTGTATTGTAAGGAAATCATAATTGACCAAGCCAAGCTAACCAAAGAGTCAAATAGAAACTCTCTTACAGTATTAAGTATGCAAAAAATGTGAATACTTTCTAGCATGATGTCATGAATTGCTGATAACATTTTTTTCATTCTTTTTTTCTCTGATTGAAGTGACTTACTCCAGCCACCCAGTAGGTGGGGATAAAGTTGTATCATTAAGTAGTTATGGAAAGCTTGCAGACCAGTAGCCTTTATCCAGTCTCCCCCATAGATCTCCCCTCACAGCCACAGGGAGACCCTGATGGTAAAAAAACAGAGAGCCCTTTTACATGCTCAGAAGTGACATATATGAGTTGAAGCATCGCTTTTGGCACTGGCACTTGTCCAATTAGGAGTTCGGGGGAATGGAGGGCCCTGGCATCATGAATGCACTGGGGTGAAAGGATCAAGTGTAATGAAACACAGAAGTTAACAATCTAAAGCCCTCTGGGGAGTGTGCAAACATGACTCATCAGTGTGGGCAGCAGTACAACAGAGTGGACCATCTCTGTTGAGTTTTTTTTTTCGCATTTCAAAATATCTGACATCTATCTGATTCTGTTTCACGCCACTGAAATAGAACAGATCTACGTTAATCTTACAACTTCTTTGTCAAGGTCATTCTCACACTGCTTTGGGTTAAAGCTGAGTGCAAGGTTACTGATCTAATTATATTATTTGAGCATTTGCAATATGATCTTTCTTCCTAATCTAGAGTATGGCACAGGTATTTGTCCCAGGGGTCTTTTCTTAAATAATGCCTCATGGATACCACTTTTACCATTATTGTCTCCTGCAGAACAGAAGTAGAAGAGGAATAACTGATTACGTATTTAACGACAGAGTCGGCTACACACAATTTTGACCAAATATGGATGTACAGCATGGATTTATTACAATATCGGATGTACAGTAACTATAGGCTACTTAAGTTTGCATTTGTAACAATATTTTAAAACCCGTTGTAAATATATTTCCTATTTATCATTTTTAATGATAAATAGAATTCTTCACCTCCACAAGAATACATTGTTTTGAGGAGACAAAATTAGGGGTTTAAAACAAATAAAAATAAAATCACTAAATAACCTTACATTAAGATAAATAGTTCACTTTTTGTCTTTTTTTGCAAGAGTACAAAAAAGTTCCATAGTTTGAAGATTTGTCAAAAATGTTTTATTCCCTTAGTTAAAATCTTCAATACGTGTTGAGATTGACTGAAAATTGTATTCCACTTAATCTTTTATATTACTAGTCTTGAATAGTGAAATATGGATTCATATCTACCTAGTTTGACCCTTGACACGGGGACACTACACTTAAATAATGAGACTGCCCATGCGGAAAGCTGAGGGTGCCTTTCCACGCTCTACTAAAAGTGCAAAAGGGTGGATTGGTTTAATGATGCTGACTTACCTCCCTCCTTCTGCCGCTCAGGGAGAACACAGCCATACAGGACAAGAGTGGAGCCCCAGAAAAGAAATCAATATGTGTTGGCAGAGCCTGTCCTCTTGGTATTTAGTGTTTTTGCAAGACAAGAAAGGCTCTCTTGGACCTCAGTGGCAAAAAAGCAAATAACTGGTTTACAATAAAACTATGTAAAAAATAAAGAAAAATAATAAAACATATTCTAACAGCATTTTCTTTATTGTCTAATGCATCACTGTACACCTCATGTTTCTGTCCATGTTCACAATATCATAACAGTAATGCCGTGACTGTAATGGACTGTAATGGACAGGGAGTCAGTTTGTTACTCAAAGTATCATTTATAATAAATGCAACTAACAGGACACTTCTACGATGTTGCTTTAACAAAAACCTCTGTTATTATTCAAGGGGGGGGGGGGGGGGGTACACATGATCAGTTCCACTGACAACTTCTAAGGATGTCAAAATGTGCTTAGATCAAGATCAATACTTCAAGATATTTTACTGTTTATTTTTTGCAAGTTTTTTTTGCAGTGATGTCATCATTGTTTAGGCAACTAACCAAGCCTTTGTCTTTCTGAATCAGTTGTATTTGGATACATCATTTGTCCATACATGGCTTTTGTATGAGACAACTCTAAATCTGGTGGATTTTAAGAGGCTTGGGACTGATCAGGATTGAGGTCAACAACCACAAGATCACGCAAACCAACACTAACATGATAAAGAGAGCCAGCTGGCTCTGAAACAAGGTAGGCCACAAGAAAATATGGTAATCCTGCTCTATTTAAGGGAAAACACACGTTACATGTGGAAAAGGTTTTAATGGCACAAATACTGACCAGCACTTCTTGTGCTTTACATCATGCAAACCAAAATAATGATGATGATGACAATAATAATAATAATAATAATAATAATAATACAAAAATATAATAACAATGATATCAGGGCTTTAAACCTCACATTTGGAGCTTAAACTCTAAAAGTGCATTTCATCAATACAAAAGACTATAACGTTATTTTTGTTACACATTATTCCTGTGCATATTGCCACAATGTGAGTGCAGAGAACACTACTAATTCACCAACTCACATTACTCAGAATGTATGTAATTTTTATGGTGGGATTTCGACCAGCTTCTCTCCCTGGGGATGATAATACCCATTACAGTGATTTTCAAAGTGCGGGATAGGGACGAGAGAGTGTGGAAAACAATACTTTTAACTGTTTTTCACCGATTATTGAACTAAAAATGGATTCATTTTGAATCCATTCAACAATTTTATTCATTGCCGGGTCGCAGGGGAGCAGTCTGAGCCGCGAAGCCCAGACCTCCCTCTCCACCCATACTTCCATCCCAGGCCAGCTGAGAGACATACTCCCTCCACCTCCCAAGGAAGGAGTCCAGGAGGCACCTGCAACACACGCCCAGTCACAAAAGAGCGGCCGCATGATAATGCAGTATATAATAAATATTATATTGATAATAATGATAAGATTAAACTATCCAAATAAACAATGGCAGGTTTCATCATTGTCCGCTTAATAGTACACTTGCATGTGCATGTTTTGACATTACAATGATAACCATGGATTGATTTGACACATACTTTGTGGACACTTAAAGTATTGCATTAGACTTAACGATAACTTGCATTTCATGGGGTTTTATTGCACAAAACATCTTGAATTCATGAAGATAGACAGACATCATCATGGTAAGAAGCAGGAGGCGGGTTCCCCCTTAAAGAACAATAACATACATACATTATTTCATATAACGTTATTGCATATGAAATACATTTGCACACCACACCACATTGGACTGGATGTACACTTTGAGAATACTCCATAATGTGATGTATATATTCAAATCAATGTTGTTTTGCAGCATTTTAGGGCCATCAAAGAGAAGCACAGGTCTTTCCAAAATTCTAATAAAAAGTGTGAGGTTTTCGGTTGTGTCTTTTCCTCATAGAAGAAAAGTCTGACCTTGAAAATCAGATTCATGACTAAGAAATGAGGGATTATGTTCATCATACTGGGTCTCCTTTCTCCGACAGAGAGAGTTTGTGGATTTTGATGGTTGGAAGATTTGTGACTACAGGGTTTTTGCAGGAGTCTTGTTGGATTGCTCTATCGTCAAAGAAACAGCAACACGTTCGATGAATGCTTTTACTACATAAATTGGCCACTTTTGTCCTTTTTGTCTCGACCGGCTCTGTTGCACTTGTGGGACTCCCAGAAAACACCTTCCAGTCTCTGCTGTCTTTAGAAGAAGGTGTTCTGGATAAAACCAGAGAGGAGGAAGGGCTGAGGCGGGACGGAGTGCGGTTATTGTCTAATCCCAGTGAGTTAGGTCGACCCTGCGGACCCTGGCTCTGGATGAGATGAGGCGGTCTGGAAGGAGTCTCTTTTATGCAGCCAAGTAAGCTCTGGAAGGCTTTTTTGAACTCCTGGTTGGAGCATGGGTAGATGATGGGATTAATGCAGCTGTTGAAATAGCCGAGCCAAAAGGTGATCTTGAAGACTGTTTCGGACGGTCTGTAGGCAGGAAACATGGAGCCTGTGTTGACAGTAAGAGGCAGGAGTTATTGGACAGTAGGTATTCCTATAGAGCACAATTTTGTTTTAAAGTTGTGCAGTTTTAGAAAAAGTAATTGAAATCTATTTATTCTGTATTATACTACGTATTGAAGTATGTTAATCAAATGACTAATTCATAACATTTCATAAAATGTTGTATGTATCGAGTGAAAGGCTATATTAGGTTACATTCATGTGATATCACAAACTTCAGAATAGTTTAAAATTGTGGTGGGGTGCAGCTGAAAAATGTTTCCTAGAAACCGTCAAAAATCTGATTTCTCTGTAATTCCCAATCCACATCAAACCAAAACAGTTAAACGTTTACTTTTGTCAGTACATATGTAACTCAGTTGGTAGAGCACTGGCCTTTGAGCCAGAAGATTGTGGGTTAGGGCCCACCTCAAGACTTTCATCGACTCCCACTGTCTCATGTCGTTGTATCCTTGGCAAGACACTTAACCTCTGGGAACACCAGCCACAGTGGGGCAGCTGCGGCTGTAAAGTGCCAAACTGCCGTTGTGTCCATAGGTAAGACACTTCACCCCCATTGCCTAGAATGAATCTGGTGTGTGTGTGAATGGTTGGTGGTGGTCGGAGTGGCCAATGGCACATACTGGTTGCCTCGCTTCTGTCAGTGTGCCCCAGGGCAGCTGTGGCTACAGTGATAGTTTATCACCACCGTGTATGGAGTGAATGAATAATAACATGTACAGCGTCTTTGAGTGTCTTAAAAAGCGCAATATAAAACCAATGCATTATTATTATTATTATTACATATCAAAAAATGTTCTCATAAAGTTGGTGACAATATTTAAAGAAATACGTGCCTGATGCCTGATGTTTGGTCAGTAAATAGGCTTTCAGACATGAGAATAATATGATGCTATGTGGATCACTAACAAATAACATTATGGGAAAATATTGTGACATTTTTAAAAACATTTATTTTTCAATGGTTCTTTCCCATAGAGTTGAATTCACCTGCCCTCCAAATAAAACAGAATTCTAAAACATCAATGCAACTTAAATGCATCAGTTTTATATAGCGCTTTTTTGAACATTCAGAGATGCTTCACATGTCATTAGTCATTCACTCCAGTGATCAAATACTACAGTAGCCACAGCTGTCTTGGGGCACACTGACAGTAGTGAGGCAACCAGTAAGTAGCCATCAGCCCCCTCCGACCACTTTACAGCCACAGCCGCCTCACTGTGGCACCTGGTGTTCCAAGAGGTGTCTCCCATCACAGTACTGACCATGATCTGCCCTGCTTAGTTTCAGAGGTCTGACAGGTTTTGGTTTTCACACGCAAGCAGGGCCATACGATGGTGTCACAGACATAGTTATAAGGAATTAAGGAAAAGCACTGAATGATCTTTGATTCTCAATACTTAAAATAAATAAAGAAACACAGAAAGAAACATGACAAACCACAATCTGGAGACAAACAAGAAAGTGACCAAACACATAAAGAGGAAGTATATGGCTTCAGGCGATTGTGGATTAATGAAAATGCCTCTCAGAGCGTTTCCCGCAGGGTTTTTTATTGCGCCCGCTTCAATACTGTGCTGATTAATTGAAAGGAGGTGTCAGAGGATTTCCCTAATGAAGAAGCAGAAGAAATGACTTAATGACGACATCACATCCCAGATGTTTGTCACCTGGGGAGATTTATTTTTAAAAGTCTGTGAACCGCAATATATTTTACTCTCTAAATCCGGTGAAGATGATATAACCAAACATGAACATGGGGGAGTTATCAAAGTTTACATGTGTAGAAGTGACTCACATTGAAGCAAACTGATCTATGAAGCACACACATATGGAACCAAACAGCATCAATTGCAGAAGCTACTTTGCACCGGCAGATTAAAAAATATACCCCTATAAGGGCTCTTATTCCAGAAACCACACAATTTAATTTAAAAGAGGAGTCTGCAAAAGATAAGGAAATAAAAATTTATAATGAATAAAAAAAGTATTTAGGTTTGGCTTTTAAAATTACTCATGCAGTCAGGACTCCATACATATAATCTCAGTGCAATGAGGGTTTTGAGATACATTAACCATTAACATATATTTACTTCAACAGGTGCGTGCATGTGAATGTGTGCATGCATATGTGTGTGTGTGCGCGTGTATTTTGACAACAAAGGAAACCACATGTGTTACAGCCTTCATCTAAAAATATAATTGTCTACTGTAATGGTGCCAGTGTTAGTAATGGAGAAATGCTAAGCCTGTTTCCCAGTCACTATTATCTATATTTAGGTGCATGCGCGCATGCTTTAAAACACAGACCAGAGGGGACGTCTGTGCAATCATGCATGCTCATGGTTTTGGATTTCTCACAGCTCACAAAGCAACCACATTAACACTAAAGCTTTACATAAAGTTACAGTATTCGTGCAACAGAAGGATCCATGATGCATGAATGTAAGAAATCCTAACCCAAAAGTATTTGTGTGTGAGTCAACAATGTATCTTTATTAGCCAGCCAGGGATGTGAATTGTAAATGAGCATTTTAATAATATTTCACATTGGCTGAAATCTATAGATTTGTAACTGTCTGATTGCAATGTCGCTGGTAAATATTACATAATTATTGTCACATAAAAAATGTATTTAATAATAAAGGTTATCTAGAGAAACCTTCTAGTTCGATTCCTGAGTATGTCGTCACTCATCATCATTCTTTAACTAATTACTTTAAGGAAGATTCAGGTCTGACTATTCTTGAGCTGTCATTATCAGATCAAAGATAACGCTCAAATTTAAATCATTTGTGGAAAACATGAGAAACCTGGCTTTTTGTTTATACCAAAAGGATCCAACAGTGTCGGACACCCGTAAAGATTTATAACGGCTATTATTAGAGAGGCTCTAATGGATGTTTCTTTGTGTTTGATTCAGAGCAGTTACTACATGGCACACAGGTCGCAGAGAAGCTGGAGTAAAAAGTCACTGAGGACATTCAATTAACTCTAAGGAAATGATTCAACTCCACTTAAAAGCGGCAAGAATTAATGAAGGCATCTACCGAATGAATTAAATTAAATGGTTGGCTTAATTAATCTGACTCAAAATAGGTGTAATGAGGTGTTCTGAAAAGAATGTTTTAGACAAAGTTCACATTGTTTCATACTTTAGAGATGGGCATTTATAACACAATTCATACAAACGATATTTAACATCTTGTGCTTGTGCAAAATATCTGTTTTAATTTAGAAAGTGCATTCCTCAACTATCCTGGTGGTCAGCCTGCTTTTTTTTCATTTGGGTTTGCATCTAAATTTTATTGTTTTTCCTGGATATGTATACACTTTTTCTCTAAACTTTCTTTTTACATCAAAAACAAGCATGTCATTTCACAAAGATACGAGTTATATCTGTGGCGAGGCAAGTCTTTTCAGTTTTAGGCGCTAAAATCATTGATAATTAAGACGTGTGCCTGTTCTACACCAAACTAAGGGATATTTCAAGCAAAGCAACAACATCAATTGCAAGAAGCAGGCCTTAGATCAGTTCATTTCATCAGTCAAAAGGGCCTTTCTGAGGCTCAAAACATATTTATTCAGACTAACTTTTGACACTTTTAACACTCATTACCACGGTGGAACTTTTGAAATGCTTTTTAATTTTTGTTTTAGTTTTTTTGTTGAATGTATGAATGTTTTAATGGATTTTATGTGATTTTATTGTAAAGCACTTTGGTCGCCTTGAGTGTTCTAATGGGATCTATAAATAAAAATGGATAGCTTGGACAGGGACTGGCCTACTGCTGGTGCCTAGGGTCAGGACTAAACATGGGGAGGCAGCGTTTCAAATTTATGCGGCCAGAATTTGGAACAGTCTTCTTGAGCCTCGTCCCTGGCAATGTTTAAGTCCAGGCTGAAAACTGTCTTATTCAGGTGTGCATATGACTAATCTGAAGCATTTATTTTCTAAATGGTTGTAACTTTTATCTTTTTAATACATTATGTTTTATATGTATATACACTGTATTTATGTGTTTTTAATTGCTTGTGAAGCACTTTGGGTTACACTGTATGAATTGTGCTTCATAAATAAATTTGATTTGATAAATGTGATTTGATTGGACAGTTGAGGAATACCACTCTTTGAAAAAACGGTTTTGCCATTTTTCTTTTTACAATCATTTTGCATGCACTATCTGTACTTAATCACAAGCTGTACCCACCGATTGGCAGAACCAGGAAGAACGGGAACCAGCAGAGTATGAAGCATCCGACCACGATGCCCAAGGTCTTTGCTGCTTTCTTCTCTCTGGAAAACTTCAGCAGTCTGAGGGCAAAGTGCTTACTGCTCCTGAGTGCCTCGTCTTCAGAAACTGGAGCGTTGCCTCTGTGTATTCGCAAGATAACGTGCTCTGAGTGGGACTTCTCTGTCTTTTTCCCCTCTCGCATACCCTGGCTCTCCCTATGGGCGACCACATAAACTCGACAGTACATCACCAGAATGATTGCCAGTGGGAGGTAGAAGGAGCCCACAGCGGAGAAGATGGCATACCCAGGCTCTTCTGTGATCTTGCAAATTGTTTCATCTTCTGGGGCTGGCTCTTTCCATCCAAATAAAGGTCCGATGGATATTATGACGGACAGCACCCAGAGGAGCAACACAGCCAGCAGTGCCCGCCGCTTTGTCATCATTGCCGGGTATCTCAAAGGGTAGCTCACTCCAATGTAGCGATCCACCGAGATGACACATAGACTCATGATGGAGGCAGTACAGCAGAGCACATCCACAGCAGCCCAAATATCGCAGAACACTCGCCCAAAAACCCAGCGGTCCAGAATCTCCAAAATGGCAGAGAAAGGCAGCACGATGGAGGTGATAAGCAGGTCGGCCACAGCCAGGTTGACAATGAAATAGTTTGTGACTGTCCTGAGGTTTCTATGGCACACCACTGAAAGTATCACCAGAATGTTTCCCACAACTGCAAACAAGATCAGACCTCCAAGCACAAAACCCAAAACAACAGCTTTGACTACGTTAAGCTCTGGGATGAAAGGCTGGCTGTTATTGCTGCTATTGAAGGAGTTAGGAGTGAGAGGTGCTGGGGTCATAGTGTTTAGAAGAGAGACCATGTGACCATAAACTCCCAGCACGGCGCACTATAAGGATGAATTGTAGATTTGCAGAGGAGATTATGGCAGTAATTGATGTCTCTGTAATTTTTGGGGAGTTTTACACATATATTGAGTGTACATCTAACAGAAATATCAAATATCAGCTACAGATCAGTCATATATGAAATCACTATACAATTGCCTACAAAAAAGCAGAAATATCTGTTTTACATTTAATTGGAAGTTTGCCCACAATTTATTTTTCCAATTAATTAAAGTTATTTTTGCTACATTTTAAAATCATGTATATTCAATGTTCAAATTTGGCATGTCTTTAAACATACTTTCATGATATAATATTTCTCTCTAGGATAAAGTTTCATCCAAAATTTTATCTGGCACTCTTTATGAATTGCTTTTGAATTATGAAGACAAATCTATTTTGGTTTTTGGAAGAGAAAACTGGTTTGATCTACTTTATGTTCCTTAAAATTCTCACTAAAACTCACTAAAAATCTAAATTCTCAAATTCCTTTTTTTCTCCAGGTTATGATTATGTCATAACTTCAATTATCACTATTATCAATTAACCAAATCATCATTCCATCCTTACTTCAGGACCAAAGGGAGAAACAGGACATTGGGACAAAAAGGCAGTAAAATATAATAATTGCGTGACATCACTTTTGTGAAAACAATTTGAATAATGACGCAGTTACTAAATTTATGTGGGAGACGTATCTAGAAAATTCAAAGTCTTAACATGGGTTTCATATCTGACAGAACCCATCTTTCAACTGTTTTCTGCTACACAAATTGATCAAAATACACGGTCAGCTCAAGTGCAGATGGGGCCACGCACTCAAAAACAGCTTTAAGCAGCTTTGGATCGGTAGAATACAGCATGTCAGTCCATTTTTCACAAACATAAAAAAGTCACTTGATGGCAGGATGGAAGCCGGCCTCGTTATGCTCCAGATGAAAGAGAGGGCAATTTGTAGAGGAGGAAGTATCTGCAAAAATAACAAACATAGTTGAGCTCAGAATGATTGTGGTATATGGTGACAGCATGTAATGTGTTTTTCTCTTTGTGTTGTGTGGCTCCTTTTTAACAACATTGTGTTATTATTAAAGATTGTGGGCGACTAACAGTAGTTGTTGTCAGATCAATGTGACCACCGCCTCATTGCGACTTTATTGACTGAGCGCTATGTGAAGAGTGGGAAGCAGAAAGCACTCTGACCACAAACCAACTATTCTGTTCCAGGGCAGTTTTTAAAAATATGTTCTCTTTTTTGTTAAATCTGCAGATATGGTCCATATGGCTTTGAAGTGAATCACAACATATAGTGACACGCACTAGAAGCAAGTGGCCATTTCGTCACACTAATAAATTGAGTGAAATTAGTGATTTGGAGAAGCTGTGTTAGCCCGGCCAACCAAGAGTTCAGATTGGTGTTATTTCATGTTCGGCCAATTAATAAAAAGGATTATTGCATAATAAACATAAAACAACACAAAGGACTGATGAAAATAAATAACACTTTTTCAGTTAAATTTCTGAATAAAACAAACACACATGCATGTTACAGTGCTGTGGGCATTGTTAGACATATTCTGTGGGAGAATATCTAAGGTGTGTGTCAAAGCCCTTCAACATGGAGAAAATCTAAAGAGTAAACATCTTATAGAGGAAGCAGTAAAATAAATTTTGCAATATTGCTTAATAGTTATGATTATTAACTTAATCATGAACGCTAAAGTCCATCACAACAATGATTAGGCTTAATGTCTTGTAAATTGCTGCATCAGTCAAATTATATGTAAGGTAAATACATTGCTACATCTGTTTAGCTTCCTGTGACTCTCTTCTCATTATTCTTGTACAGTGATACTTACCATGGCATTATTGTTGCACAATCGTGCGCAGTTAAGCTGTGGGCTTTTGTTCCCTATCCTGAAAAGCCCTCGGTTGTACTCTGATTAATTTCATTGTGTATCTTCTTGGGTCCTTTGACTTGGAAACAAAATGTCCAACAGCCTCACACATTGCTCCATTTGAAAATGTAATCTTGTCTGCGGGCATGTCCATTTAAACGTTATTGAAATGGATTTAAATTAAATTGTCTGCATGTTTTTATGTACCTTAGCCTAAAAAGTACAATTTCTTCTTTGTATTTTCCCCATTACTGGGAAGCTAAGTGCAGCCCTCAGGAACCCATTTCAAGATAAAAGCTTGACTTGGTCCTTATTTGTGCATTTTTTGGATTGATGAGTTAAACAAAAGGCCAAAGAAGAACAACAGAGACACGGAGAAACTCACTCAGCACAAGGCCTGGGCTTGACCAGAAGAAAAATTCATGACCTTTTTGTTCTGAGTCTTAGATGACAAAACTATAGGGCAGAACATGCCAAAGAATGGTGGATGAAACAGTGATTGGGACATTATGTAGTCCCCACAAGTCCTCAGCCTGCTCCCCCTCCCATGCCTTTCAAGATTAACCAGGGCTGACCTTTTCATCCAAACGTCAATGTCCACCACGACTGGATGTACAGCTGTTTTACATGCTTCACAGGTTCATATAATGCCGACTGACATGCTCCTGTCCATGCTTTAAGTATACTGCATTTATCGGCTATTATCATAAATCTGCTCTTATAACTCATAATCCGTCCTACTGATGTCTGTATTTATTGCATTGGACAGCTATGATGTAAATGTTTCTACGTTTTCAGAATGGGTTTAAATATAACTCAGCTGAAGATTAATTATCATCAAATCCATCCCTTGAATAGTTGGTGTGTTATTGTACATATTGCCAATAACAGTCAAATTGATTATTATTATCATTTTTGCCTTCAGAGGGCAGTGAAAGTCACGTATCTCTTTTGTAAACTTTTACCTTGAAAAGTCCCTGTAAAACATTTAATAGTGGACGTCACCATCTATTGTTTTTTTCTGCAAATATTCACTTCGCTCTAATTGATAAATTATATTGGTCCCAATAGAATATCTGGCAAAGTAAAATGTGGTGAACAAATCAGACTATTTCATTCTGTCTTAAATCTTCATTTTATAGTAACTCTAAGGACACTCTAACATTCTACAAAATTAATGGACATTGGTCATCTATGGACCAATATCTATGTGTTCTATATTTTTTGTGTTTGAACTGTTTGATTCTCTGATCTGTGTTGGCGAATTCAACGGTTTTGTCAAGTCCTAGATAACTACTGTTAATAGAATAGAATAAATTGAATTGAATAACTGATTGACTGAGTGAGTGTGGTCCTCTCTGTTTCATATATGTCTGAAAACTATGCGAAAAACAATGGATTTTACATTGTTGACATTACAAGATAGATACCCCAGCTTTAAATCGAGCACATATTGGAGCTTTCTTTGTGCAGGCACATTCAATTGTTGCATGTTATTGTTTTTACCTTCACAACACAAAATAATCCATGCATCTTGGGTGTTTGCGACGGCTATTAGTGCGCACAGTCATTGGAATAAAACAGGTGGAAGTCTACAACAATATTACTTCATTTGACGGTGAAATTACGAGGCGTAATCCCCAGGTTTATGGCTTTGCATCAGGATTGAGGGAGATAATCTAAACGGTAAAGTCGCATTTGTATGGCGCGATGATTTATCGAATAACAAACTCACTAATTACAGATCATCCAGGTGACATAAGTAATCATTAAACAATTAGAGACCGAAAGACTCTGGAAAAAACATGTTGCGCGCCTCTCTGCATAAGTGCGAGTTTTTCTTATTTCTCCTTATCTTTTCCTCAAAACAAAATTAATTAAAGCGGCACTCACCCAACTTTAACTTTGATGTGCATTTGAATATCCGTTTGAAATAATTTGTTTCATATAGTCTAGGTTTTAGTTTGCAGAATGAAGTGCAGCTGGAGAAAAGCCAAAGTCACTCATTGTGTCTGAAGAACGCGCGCCTGATGTCCGTCTCGCCGCTGTCCCAGTCCAGTGTGATGTAGAGTATCAAATGACTCACTGCTTTCTCACTGCCTTGCTCTAGTAGCGCTCACCCCTTGGACCCTCCACCCATCCACGCGGCTCATCACTCCTCACACGCACCTTTCAGCATCCGCCCCCCCCCCTTGTGCGTCAGCCCAACAAGTCCCTGTCCATCTAAAACACTTGTCTTTCAGTCAGTCAGTCCTCCCTAAAAGCCATCTTCGCCTTGACACATGCTGCTAAAACAACTAGCGCTGGCCTGACACACAAGACAAAAGAGTGTGCGCAATTGCGCGTCAATCTATAAATCAGCTCAGCCAGACAATCTCCGGACACTATTAATCACCATCGGTGACACATTGCTTTGTGAATCAAACGCTCTCTCAGGGTGATGACAATGGAGTTAATCCTTAATCTGATCTCAATGTTCAGAACAAAAGCTTTTTAGTTTATAAGACGAACGAGTGCATACCGGGATCAAGCACAACAAACAAGAGATCAGGTGAAATTTCTTTGTTCTCTTCCGATTTTGAAATGCTACAAGCTAAAGTGGTGGATAAAGTCATAACTTGGATGTCATGGTCAAAGGGTCTGCCGCCACACACACACGCACGCACGCGCGCATGCACACACACGCAAGCCTACAGTATTAAAATTGAAACGTTGTAATCCTATACTGCAGGCTTATTTTACGCCTATATCTTGTTTGCAGTTCTCAACACTTCCAAACGTAAAGTCAGGTACTGTTGGTTACTGTCCATCTGTGTCCTTCCTCCCAAAGCCTGATTTACTCAGGCAGCTGTGCAGACTGCTTCCATCACTGTTGGATCACAGTGCAAAACCTCAACACATCTGTCAATCTGATCTGTTTAATTCAACTGCAGCCAATGTTCATTTGGTGGTAATATTACAGCACAACTCACACACTGACCCACAGATTTCCTAGACCCACCATTTTAAATTAAGTCTAAAGTAAAAAGATGCATAATACAATGTTACAAGAAACGCATTAAGTTGAATACAATACAAACAGTTTGGCCGATAAATGTTTGATTATGGCTGCCTCATTAACATATTCCCCTCCGCACTCCGCATTGGCACTTCAATAGTTGTGTTTATATATAATATAATCATTATCCTGGGACACCTCCGATCCACAGGTGCAATGGACCCGCTGCTGTTTGCCTTCATGCCACGCATCGATGTGGGGACACAAGTCCGGCTCCACTGTGAGGATCCTCTTCTTTGATTTCTTCGGTACTTTGAGGTCCAGACCTGTCCTTTGCGCCGTCCACACTGCGGACTTCAGATACAACATGAACGGTTGTGTCCTAAAGAAGTTATGACAACTCTTCCAGTTTCCCATCATCGGTCTCATCACTGAAGGGGCGACGACGTAGAGTACAATGGACAAACACAGGACAAACACAGGACTAACACAGGACTAACGCAGGACAAACACAGGACTAACACAGGACTAACACAGGACTAACACAGGACTAACACAGGACTAACACAGGACTAACACAGGACTAACACAGGACTAACACAGGACTAACACAGGACTAACACAGGACTAAAGGTGCTTTAACACTGCCGACGCTGGAACGCTGACGCCTCACGCACCAGACGCACATTCTCTAATTTTCAGACGCAGGGGTCTTCACACTAGAAGTCCTGGCCAGCAGTGGCGGAAGAAGCGGGCCGGACTATGATGCTAACGGAGTTAAGCTAGCAGCTTTTTGTATAAATTTCTACTCCAATAATGCAGCTCTGCAGCGTCTATGTGTTCAGAGACCTTCCACAGACTTTATATAACAGTAGCATGTGTTCACGGAGGTGCGCCATACGTTTATTTTATTATTAAACGGTACTTCCGCGAACACGCTCGAAGCAGTTGCATAAAATCACGGGAGCATGAAAACGCAAATGTTCACAAGCAATAAGTCACAAACTGGACTGGACACAAAACACAGACACCCTCTTCGAAGAGGGCCGGAGCTGTTTTGACCTGCTGAGGCTCAGGTCCTTTTGAGTGCAGGGGCCACTCCTGAAAACCTTTTATGACTCTGTGGTGGCATCAGTCATCTTGTACGGTGTGGTCTGTTGGAGCAGCAGCATCACTGAGAAGGACAGGAAAAAGCTGGACAAGGTCATCAGGAAGTCCAGCTCAGTCCTGGGCTGTTCCCTGGACACAGTGCAGCAGGGGGGCAACAGGACGGTCCTGGACAATCTAACGTTTTCATACAAGTATATATTGTTTGCACAAGAGGATGCAGTATTTTATTGTTGCTCCTTTATTAAGATAAATATAGAGATTCTATTTTTACAGTGTAGAATTTTTGAGTGAAGATTAGATAATGATCACATAACTCTAGTGAATATTAAGTTGTTATCTCAATATTCAATGATCTTGTGTTGTGAGGGACGAATAAAGGATCTCTTAATCTTAATCTTGCTGGTTCCTGAAAAATTCACATAGAGAATGAGCAGCATAAAATCAGTGTATCATCCCTCTCTGAATAAAAGTCACATATACTGTTCTGCAGATATATTTTTGGTTTTTAGCAATTATTTATAACCCTCGTAGAAATGGAGTTGACATTGTGAAATAAATGTGAAGGTCCTCTTCCGAGTACTGATGACTCTCCTCATGCAGTGTCCTGGGCAGTCTGACACCCACACACTCACTCATCTGTTTAAACCTGAGCCCAACACCTACGGCGAGGATTAAACAAGAAAAACTCGTCATTATACTCTCATCAGTAGCAATAAATAGGTTAAAACACTCAACATAGTTTCAAATTATTTTCTTATGTTAAACTATTGTTGGGAGAAAGATGTCATTCAACTCCCATGTGCTTGAGACACATTGTTGGTAAGATTTGATCATTTTAACAGTTTTCAGCTATCCCCAAATGAACTGTACTGTACTATGACAGATTTCAATGTACCTACAACCTTTGTATATATCACACAGATGCATGATATGTGTGTGCGGTTTTTTTTTTGGCATAGCGGATTTTAGTTCAGTTTATAGATGAGATGGATATGTGGATGACTGTTGCTCCAAATCATGCCCAATCAATCACCTTCTCAATACACAAGGGCCAGCTGCGTCTAAAAATACCAGCGTTTGCTCAGTGCAGTATCATTTTAAAGTTTGCCTAGCAGCACCTGTGCACCACCCACATTTTGCATGGCATTATCTCAGAGAGTTGGCTGCTTAAATAGGGGAAATGCACCATGTTGAAGGGCTGTAATGGTTTGGCCTTTTATTGAGCTCAGATTGAGGCAATATCTCCTGTCTCTGTAATGAAGATCCCAATTATCCCAACAGAAAGAACTCTGGTCAGAATAGTGTTGTAATTATGGCCTAAATGCTGCTGTTTAGAATCATATCTCGGGGTTTTGCGGGGGTGGGGGGGCTACGGTCTTGTAAAGCTGCAAATGATGTGTACACGTGGAGAGAGCCGCAGACATCATTTGGTGTGACTGCTCAAGGTGCACTGTAGCCAGAGGTGATGCTGTTTAATAATTCATGTGTGGCATGAACAATGTTAGGGAAAATACATGCAGACACTTACAATGACAACATGCACTTTGTTAATCGATATGGAACATAAAGTCTACGCTTCACACAGGACACCAGCGTAGACAAATTTAGGATTATTTAGTAGTCACGGAAAATGACGTGCATTCACCAGTCTGATGAAGAGAGATCCTAAGTGATGTTCGGGATCTGTTTGTGCATATTCATGTATCTGGGCTTGTGTCGGGTTTAATGGCCTGATTGCAATAAAGGGAATTGTTACACATTAACATCAACCTCAGCTGATTGACTCAAGGAGTGACAAGCTCTGCAAGGAGGAACATTCTGATTTTCAAATGCCACTGAGAATTTCATTGGATTTAGAATGTTTTTTAAGAGTGTTTGAACCATTTGATCCTCTGTGTCTGCATTTTATAGTCCTTCGAGATAACTGCTGTTGTGATTAAGGGCTGCACAAAATAATTTGAATTGAAATGAATTACAGTTGAATGCAAAGTTGGGGTTTGAGAGAAAATGTATGGATGAGATATTATAGCAGTAGAAACAGCAACAGCTTTAGCAGTGTACAGACATGTCTAAGAAAAGGGGATGCTCTGTAAAAAAGACAAATGCATTCAACTGGTGATGCTGCTGTGTATTGGCTAATGTGAGTAACTGACGTAGAGCGGCACATTGATTATATGAAGGAATGCTGAAACACTGGCATTGATAAGAAGGCAAAGGTGATTGTTGTGTTTTGTACAAATATCAGTGGGTTCACTCATTAAAACAGTAATTTTCCTCAAACCTGCATCAAAGCCTCAACATCACAGAAAAACAAATTGTTCAGAATGAACACATTTTGTTTGTGAAAGTAGGGCTATTTCATTCCATGATTCTTTTCATAACAACAGAACACAGAAGAAAGACATTTCCCCGTGGATTACAGCCTTCTTTGGCCCTAAACTATGCAGATGGCCAAGGTCAGAAATATTCGAGGAGCAGATGTTTGTTTGCAAGGCAAATGTATGAACAAGTACAGTGAGCTTCTGGCATACTGTATTACATAAACACTTTAGTGTTACATTAAGAGATTTTGCTTTGAGGAAAATGTCCATAATACCTTTTACATTTCTCCATCTGCAGAAAAAAAAATGGTCTAGATTGAGTGCCTCAATACATCAAATAATAGTTGCAAATAATAATCCAGCACATGTCACCAGTGCAGTATTTACTTCTCTAAAAACATTTTTGTTTAACAGCAGCCCTTCTGTTTTGTCTCCTAATAAACACAGTCAGAAACTATCTCTCCCTTTAATTCAAAATGTATTAAAATAAATAAATAAATAAATAAATAATAATAATAATCCAGTTGCTGAATGTTGTTTATTAATTTAAACGTTTTCCTCTATAGCAACAGTGTTCATTTGCACGATCCATCTTTGACCTTATGAAAATCAGTGTGGTTTCAGTGAGTCAGCATCAGATATATTAGATTCTGTTTCATTGTATGTATAGACAAGCAGAAAGGAGGCAGTGTGTTCATATTGCGCTTGCATTACAATGAGAACATCCAGGAACTGAACATGCACACAAGGAGCCTACGGCCACAGGTCATATGGGGTGGAGGGCGACAGCAAGAGGCTGGCTTGAGAACCGCACATCAGAGACATGCACACAGGGATCTGCAATTATTTTCTCCAAGGGGGCCACATTGGAGACATATTAGTCCACACATTAGTTTGTTGTGGAGGGCTGGACTCATTTTCATGTGGTTACCATTTCAATGAATTTGGAACAACATTTGAGTTTACGCTACTTCAATTGAAGGAGAGGGGAACATGAAGGTATCCAATGGTATCATTGTGTTTGTGTAAAGTATGTTAGCTGATACAAAGCTGGAATGAAGCACAAGTAAGAAGGCTCAGTAGTGTGGACGGATTCATGTTTTGATGAATAATTATGGAGGTATAGCATGCCATTGTAGAACTCATGAAGTTGCAGACTTTCATTGGCTATTGATTGCTATTCATTAGACAGCAGAAGGTTGCGGATGGGAAAAGGTCTGAGGCCACATGAAAATTTAATCAAGCCGTACTGTCTGGTCCATACAGTCTATGGTTTATAAAGTTTATGGTCAATACAGTCAATGGTCCATACAGTCTATGGTCCATACAGTCTATGGTCCATACAGTCTATGGTCCATACAGTCTATGGTCCATACAGTCTATGGTCCATACAGTCTATGGTCTACAGTCTATGGTCCATACAGTCTATGGTCTGGACAGATACAGCTGTTGTTTTATCCATAGGCAAGACAGTCTTTATCCATCTTGCCTAGAATCAGTCTTGTCATGATCGGATTGGTGGTGGTTGGAGGGGCCGATGGCACAAACTGATTGCCTCACTGCGGTTTACAGTAGAGGGTTACACCCCGGTGTATGGCAAGGGAAGGCAGGTTTTTTGGTATAGCACTGCTGATACTCAGGGAAACTCAAAGCAGGAAAATAAACATTCAAATAACAGAAAAGCTATAAAAAGTGGAAAAAAAAATCTTTAAAAAAAGCCGCAAACCTGCAATTTAATCATTTATGTAAGGAGTAAATTAATCATGTCTTGTGAAGCGTCTTTGGACGTTAAAAAGCACCTAATTATTTTTATTGTAGTCTTGCTGTCTAAATATAAACACTACTTAACAGCGCCCTCTTGTGGCTGTATGAACATAACACACCATCACGTCACGTTTCTGCGCAAGTGCGGAACAGGAAGTGGAGGTTTGTCAACAAGGACCATTTCTCTTTATTCCATTATTCCATCCTTCTTTTTGGATTAGTATTTTCATCACCTTGGCCTCGCACCTTTTACTTATATATGGCCGTGTTTATTACGATAGCAGCTGCCTAATTCTTGTAGCGTGTATTGTTCATATTTATCACCAAATAACTAAGATATTTGTGACATAAGATTAACCTCACTCTGTAACTAAACATGCCTGCACGCAGCGTGGTGTCTGACAACTTTTCCAACAACAAAGTCAGATATTCACGATTGGCTTCTGACGATGACGGCTACATTGATTTACAGGTAAGAGGACTGGCCATAAATAAACTGCCTCAGATGGAAAGATGTTGAAAAAGAAAATGTCCAAAGGTTTTCCCAGTTTTTAATTTGATATCAAGTAATTATATTCACAAATCCGCTATATTATTCAGCATGTCTGAAAGTCCTTTTCTCATATGTTTTTGAATATTGTCACCACTCCTAATCAGCTAATCAAAACATATTTAGATCATAGGTATATACTGACAAATAATATAGAGACAGTGGATTGTTTCATGTGGATTGGCCCGGGAATTATACTAGGACTAGAAGATAGTTACCAGGAAAGATTAATCACCACACTTTTAAACTATAGGGTCTTCGGAATATTGTGACGTCACATGAACGCAAGCTATTTGTTTGCAAATATGTTTCTTTTTAAATGGTTGTATTTCGCATTTAGACCGATTACAAGTTAAAAGAAATGTCAACCACCATACCTCTCAATCTGAAAAAGGATTCAATTCCAGTTAAAAATAGCCAGTTGTTAAGTCTTTGGGCAAGACTCTTCCTTTGTCCATTTATGAATGTCTTTTATCGGCAGTGGGGCAATTGTGAAAGTTCTCCCACTCAAAAATCAGACAATTTGATTTTCTGGAAGAAAAAAATCTCATTCTGTGTCTCATAGTTGAGGTATACCTATGATGAAGATTACATTCCTCCCTCATCTTATTATTTATTTGCAAATTATGTTGGAAAAAGTATTTGGTCACTTACGAATAAGCAAGATTTGTGGCTCTCACAGACCTGTAACTCCTTCTTTAAGACGCTCCTCTGTCCTCCACTCATTATTTGTATGAATGGCACCTGTTTGAACTCATTATCAGTCTGAAAGACACCTGTCCACAGCCTCAAACAGTCACACTCCAAACTCCACTATGGCCAAGACCAAAGAGCTGTCAAAGGACACCAGAAACAAAATTTTAGACCTGCACCAGGCTGGGAAGACTGAATCTGCAATAGGTAAGCAGCTTGGTGTGAAGGAATAAACTATGGGAGTAATTATTAGAAAATGGAAGACATACAAGAAGACCACTGATAATCTCCCTCGATCTGGGGGTCCACGCAAGATCTCACCCCGTGGAGTTAAAATGATGTCAAGAACACAGAGCAAAAATCCCAGAAGCACATGGGGGGACATATAGGGAATGACTTGCATGCAGAGAGCTGGGACCAAAGTAATAAAGGCTACCATCAGTAACACACTACACCGCCAGCAGGACTCAAATCCTGCAGTGGCAGACGTGTCCCCCTGCTTAAGTCAGTGCATGTCCAGGCCCGTCTGAAGTTTTTTAGAGAGAATTTGGATGATCCAGAAGAGGATTTGGAGAATGTCATATGGTCAGATAAAACCAAAATAGAAATTTGTGGTTAAAACTGATGCTGTCTCTATGTAGTCTATTTGAGAAGAGATCTGCATGGAGTAATGGGCCAAAATACCAGCAACAGTGTGTGAAAACCTTGTATAGACTTACAGAAAATGTTTGAGCTCTACCAACAAAGGGTATATAACAAAGTATTGAGATGAACATTTTGTTATTGACCAAATACCTATTTTCCATCATAATTTGCAAATAAATTCTTTAAAAATCCATGATATGATTTATATATTTTTTCCTCATTCTGTCTCTTATAGTTGAGGTATACCTATGAGGAAAATTACAGACCTCCCTCATTTTTTAAGTGGGAGAACTTAAGTGGGAGAACTTGCACAATTGGCTGACTAAATTGAAATTTCCCCACTGTGGGACAAATAAACGATCTCTTATTCTTGTTCTTACATTTTGACCCACTGTATATAGAAGTATTTTATTGCCTCCATATATGCGTGACACATTGAGCATTAACAATGTAATTATAACACTGGGTAACAAAAAAATATTTTTTGAAAATAGTCCAGGGTTTTCCAGCTGAATTAGACTAATTTTGATGCTCTGAGTCCAAAAATTACCTTGGTTTTGCTCAATCAGGTCAGGATTTTTTGCTACAGAATTTTTTTTTTTAAATCGATTTTGCATTTTGCGTAAAAAACTAATTTCTGTGGAAGCTGAGAAACCCTTGACGTTTTTTCCATTTTCCTCAAGAAATAAAAGTCAACGTATCCAAAGTCATTCAGTTTTTATTTACTCCATCAAATTTGATAAGCAGAATTCATAATAACGTAGACGTACGTAATCCGTAACACTATGGCTGTATCTCAAAAAGTTGACCTGATAGAGCAAAATGCATGTGATATTCGGGCTCAGAACACTAAAATTAGTCTAAATCAGTTGAGAAACCCCTGACCATTTTTTGGCTGTCAACTTGTGTAATGTGTGATGAAGGTTGGACTGTGGAGTTTTTGTGCCTATAAAATGGTATTTTCATACATGCCAGCATCTATATCTATTCTCTGTGCATGTAGTCTCCACCAACTAAGCTTATTCCAAAAGCCCAAAGTGCGTCTACTTTATTTAAAGCATCACTTTGTTGGGTTCACATAAGTTAACATATAGAGGAATGCCCATTGGGGAATTAAAGTTACCCTCTTTTTTATCCTTTAAGATTATTATACCCCCTTATAAGTGGAGAACAAATGTATTGTGTGTTTAATTAAATACTTTTCCATCTTTGCAGTTCAAAAAGAGCCCACCCAAAGTGCCGTACAAAGCCATCGCCCTTGCCGCTGTGCTCTTCTTAATAGGGTCTTTGTTAATTGTCATCGGTTCTCTTCTCCTCGCCGGGTACTTTGGAGTCACTGTAAGTTTCTCACAAAGTTGACATCAATTGTACATTTGCATTACACTTGACACACTGTTCCATCTTCAGCATTCAGACAGAACTGTGCCTGTTCTCATCATTGGAATCCTCGTCTTCCTCCCGGGGATTTACCATCTACGGATCGCTTACTATGCATCAAAAGGTTATCCAGGATACTCCTATGATGATATACCGGATTTTGATGATTAGATTCAATCACTTTTAATGTCGTAATGACGGTTTTGCTTGAGAACATTGTTTGGAAAGGAATTGACATTATAGACGTATACACATGTTTAAACAAATCTCCAGTTGCCTGTATATAATTTTTTTCGTATATTATTTGCCACATGATGTTCTGTTTTTATTGTAAAATACAAAATTACAATTGAATGTATCACAGAACAAAAATAAATGTAGTCGAAAATGTACATGGTTTCATATGGTCTGTTAGACAAATTTTACTGGGTTAAATCTTCTTGGTAGATTCCTTGTGATTAATTCCAATCCTTTGATCTCCATATGGTTCACCTGGCACGCACAAGAGCCCCTACTGTTACAGGGCGTATGTCTGAGGTAAGCGCTGCATTTGTTAAGGCTTCCCAGTCTGGAAAAAGTAGGACTCTCACCTCATTTCACTCTATTATTTTGCAGGTATTATATTTCCCTATTTCAGGCTCATGTAGACCGCTGAGAAATTTTAGAGCTCAGGTTCATATCCCTGTTAAAGTGCTTATGAGATTACGTAAATATTACTGTATATTTGTATGGCAACTTGATGAAAAGATGGATTACGTAATGTCCCCTCATAAATAGTACATTTTATCTTACAAAACAGAAAGAGTCTTGGGAAAGTTACAGTTAAAAGTGTTTTTGTGAGCAAATCAAACATGCTGTTTCTTTGGCATCAGTTGTAAGTAAGAAAGAGCACTGTGAGTTTGACTTTTTCATCTGATAAAGCTGATCTACAAATGTCATAAGGCCTAACGATAAATTGGTGTTAGTGCTACACTGTTTGGAAAGTGAGGAACTAATTAGATGGATGTGACTACAGTTACCTGTCTTTGTGGTTTGTAAGTTAGGAACTCCGTCAGCTTTAACAAAGACGGAACAAATCAGGGATCGTTAGTTATACTTTATTGTCCTGTTAGGAAACTTGTCCTCTGCATTTGACCCATCCTTCATTGCCGCTGGGGGCCTCTATCAGGAGCAGTGGTCGTCGTAATACCGAGCCCAGGCACCCATCGGCAGACGTTGATGCTCGGCTTTGTTCAGGACTACCGCAGTTGGGGAATTGTTGCCTATACCTTTTTTTTCAGTGGTAGGGGAAACCGGAGCACCCAAAGGAAACCAACAGAGATACGGGGAGAACATGCAAACTCCTCTCAGAAAGGCCCCAACCGGGATTCAGACGGTGCTCTCCACTCAGCCACCGTGTCGCCCACTTAGACACAATTCAAAGTCTAGTGAAAAGAATGTTCAGTCTTTCATTTTCTCCTAAACAAACTCAATAACTAAGGAGCACATTTGATAGTTAGAAGGTTCAATTTACAAGGAGAACAATGGAATTGGAACGTCACAAAATTCAAGTCAAACCAGGAAACAGTGGCATGTAATGTTACAACTTTTACCTGTCACCTGCTCTGAAGCAAAATGAAGTGTAAGTACTGTATAAGATAATTTATACTTTATTTTATTTTTTATTTTAATCATCTGATAGTGTGGGGAGAATCCATAGACCGTAAGCATCATGGATGGATGGGGTATATGTTTAGTGAGGGCAGCCGCCCCCTTGTGGAAGCAAGGGATATGATTGGTCAAAAGTCAAACGGCACCGGACCGAGACCTGTTGGACTTTGCGCATGGATGAAATCACCGCAGTTGCCCGACATGTGCACATATCTAAGGTAATTCATTCCCAAAGATTACATTACAAAAATGCACGAAGAAATGAAAAATTAAGTTGAAGTTTGATTCAGATTTGTTTGTGTCTGGTGCAGGTCTATTTACCTTTTATTCGTATTTTGGACTGAACCTGTATTTTTTTCCCAAAGAAGGTCTTTTTCAAAAGCCCAAGCTCTCTTATTTTGTGTATAATGTACTGTTTTCTTGAAATATGTGTTATTCCCCTAGACTGTAAATATTAAGTTATTTCAAAGCAAACGTAACCATTCAATAATAATACATTCTGCTATCTGCGAAGGGTTTTCGAGCCAATCCGTTTTTTTCCCACGAAAAAGGCGCTTTTGTCTGAAGCTGCGCCGCGGAAAAAACAACAAGACAAACATAAAAACGGAAATAGCTCCAGAGTCACAAAATAAATGATAAACTACTGAACTGTTTTACTGTTGTTTTTGTGCAGGTTTGAACTAAACCCTTTTAACTAGCAATGCCCCACTCACCTGTAGTAACAAACCATGGACATGTGTGCATATTTCTGAATATTAGCCTGCACCCACTACATCATTTGTTTGGTTCTGTGCAAGTTTTCAACACTTATTTTAAAATAGTTTACACGTTTGTTATATTTGGGCTTTACTATTCCACAGAAGACTCTAAATATTCAAATCCAATTGCAAAAGAGTCGCAGCTCTAAATCTCCTCTTGGTGGCTGTGGGCCTTTATTGTGAAGGCGCTGAGCAGAAGTAGCAGTGGTCACCTTTCTCTCTTTACAGCACATACATGCTCTTTTCTTGGAGGCGGAGAAAACGTGCTCTGTGTTTAGTTTTTTCAGGAATGGGACCAGTCTACTCTAGAGGAAACATCGGACCATTTTTCGTTCCATTCCATCAAAACAATACATGTTAAACTAACGCATTCAATTGGATCTACTTGCAGCTGACGTGGACAGTGGACAGCGCGATGGGAACAAGCTAAGAGAGTGTATATGGACTTTAAATGTGGTTTTGTTTACGGACGTACTACGGTCACGTTCGCTTTTTAAATCCGGACCCACGCGCCACTGGATTACACGCGTTTTTGCCTTTTGTAAACATTTGTCCTGTGAATTTAATCTCCCTACGCCTCTGGGCAAGAATGTGAACACCTGCTTTTTATTGTCTTTACCATCTCCCAAAGGCTAAATAGTTAATTACAGGGACAAAATAAGTTCAATGGACTGAAGAGATTTTTTACGATTTGTGGAAAAGTGCCCCGAGCAAGGTGAGTAGAGCTTCATATCTGGAGCATCCATAACATTATTTAGAATTAAAGGAAGGGAAGACGATTTATAATGAGCTATTCCAAAATCAAACTTTTAGATATACAGTTGGATTTTGGCATGCTATTCTTTTCTAAGCATGTCGAGGTTATAACACTGTTGTAACTAAAGGAATATCAGCGCCCCCCTTAATTTAATAGAATAAAATATAATTGGATTGCTTCATGGACTCAAGCAGCACAACCCTGGGACATGCATTGCCGGTACATGTGACATTAGTTGCTTTTGTTTCATGAATCATTTGTTAGGGGGCGTTTTATATTACAGATGGACTGAGTGGTGAACGCCATTTGGTTTGCTGTTGCCTGGCCGTGAAAACAAGCATACAGACACATGCTTCATTATATGTGGGTACAGCAGGGCCTCCTGCTTGACTGGGTCGGACAATAGGTGCACCTGTTTTCTTACAGGATGGTGACATGGAGGAGCATCATCCATTATAGCGATGCAGAACACAAGCATGTGTTTTGTAGACTATGCCCTGCGTTTTTCTCAGCTTTCAGTTATTATTAATGAAGTTATTGTGCTGCTTGAATAATCAACTTCAACTATATAATAATCAACTTGCTTCCTAAATTTTCCTGGTTTTGATTTTTTCCATTAGTTTATTGATTAGTCAGAGTGATCTCATGAAGGATCACATAACTGGTATTCAATTTTTACTCGCCTCTGTTCCTGCTCGACTCTTTCATCAGTCTGTTTTATGCTCCAGCGTTGTGCTCTGTGTACAGTGGTGTCAGCACTGAGTGATCAATTGAAGGCCTGGAAAAACAAATTATTCATGAGGTAACTCCAATTTAGGAATCGGCTGTCCCAAGACATATGCACATATGTTGTTACCTGAATTTAAAACAACCTCAAGGCCAGGGGCAAGGGCTCTTTTTTATCATTATCATGGCCCAATAATTTATTATAGGTTTCTGCAACTAAAGAGTCAGAACTGGGACCAGAGATGGACAATACAATTTTAACTTAACCAAGTGTCTCCTTATTGTATAGTTATATACTATACAATAAGGATATATATATATATATATATATATATATATATATATATATTTGCTCAAAGCCAGTCAATTTACCATTTTACTAGGGTATTGACACAATATTACAGCTCACGAGACCTCGCCCAGTGCGTGCCCATTTCATTTCCCTTGGCTAAACTATATCAATAAAATAAATCATTACGGTTGGTGTGCCAGCCGAGGCGCAGATCTATGAATCGATGTCTGCTGTGCATGCTGGTCCAACCAGTGGAGTTGTGATTGTTACTGATGTGCTTCTGAGTGGGTTCGACTGCTGCACTTGACTGAGTGCAGGTGTGAGCTGCTTTGCTAAATCTTTCACGTTCATTGTGTGTGAGTGACCCAAGAAGTTCCTTCCCTTGAGGGTTTGCCCTGAGAGTATATGCTGTGTTGGGATTAGCTGGGATTAGCTCAGGAGTAATTCTACTCCTTATGAGCCCTGTATCTGTCAGCATCACCCAGATCTGTACATGGGTACAATGTTTCTGTACTCATGTTATTTTGTTTATTGCAAATAGTCGTAAAGCAGTTCATACTTTTAGCAGGCTATGCACTGCTCAATAAGGCATTGTCAAAGTTTTTTGCCTGGCAAATTTTATAATAATAATTAGTAGACTAGTTGACAAGAATTAATGCAGCTCATCCATATTTCAAAAGCACTGAGGCTTACCAGCTGTTGTTGTGACAGGGGCTTCATCACACCCGCAGACAACCACAACCCAATAACTATGACCTTGATTTTAATTTGATCTCTAATTCGGTGACACTATTAACACTCCTGCTCCTGCAGCAAGCCAGGATTAGTCCTGTATTTACAAATGCTCCGTCCAGAAGGCTAAGTCATGGCAAGGTCCACAGCAATTTGTGTCAATGAAATCCAGTAAAACACCTCGGTGTCCAGAAGCTGCACGTGAGAGCAGTAAGATCAAGTGAAGTGTGAAGACTGCGTTTGCTCCTTGGCTTTACTTATGCTGCAACAACTGCTTCAAGTTATAGTGGTTAACAGCCTCCCACCAACTCATTCCCAATAATGTGCTCAAAACAGCGGAAGGTACTGGAGGAGTTACACTCATTTATTTAGGACTTTTCAAGTGAATGCAACTGGAAATACACTGGAATTGGCTCATAAGTTAGTTTTCATCCATAGTAAATATTTTAGTAATTGGTGAAACCGGAGCAAAGGGAAGAACATGCAAACTCTGTTTTGAACTCAGAGGCAACATGACTAAATGCAAGTAAGATGTTTAGCGATAAAGACTTGATTGATCATGACAAGGAATTCACATATGGATTACTTTGGAGAGGTGGTCACATGACCAAGCTTGCATTAAACCTGTGTTTATCTCCCCCTAATAAACCTTCTGTGTAAGAATAACATTCTTAAGTTAAGTAAGGTTAATTGTCTAATGTATTATAATGAAATATTCTTTATAATGTTGAGCCAGGTTGTAATTGTGTCTCTAAATATAAAACACCTTTTTTGTTACAGAATGTTTTCACAATAATGTGAAACATTCTTTGTAGTCCCTAGTATTAACTAGTACTCCTCTGTGCCCCATTACTTAATATGATACCCAAGAATAGTTATAAAAAATATAAAGTAACTTTCTTTTTTCCATTGGGATGTACTGAAAAAACATGCAGTGCAGTGACATTTACATATGGTCACTTTACAGTCCATACACCATTTTGGAAAGATTTGATAAATAAACATTTTGTACTCTACTCCAAAGATACTTTGTGTTGAAACAGAATTAAGTTAAATAATCTCCCTGTTAATTTGTTTGACTTTTGTGCCTGTTGGTCTGTGGCCAACTCTGTCTGCATCAGTGGTCTATTTGACTTAATCCAACTACATCTCAGACATACAGTTTTACTGAAGCTTACAGAGTTTTTTTCCCAACATGAATGTATTTATTAAGCAAAGCACATCTGGATCTGAGTTTTAGGATTATGTAAAATTATTAATTTACATTAAAAGAGATTACACAGTGTATCTGAGATGAAAAGCAGGGGCTGAGGTTGTACTGCTTGGACTCAAGTGGGTGCTGCTCTTGCCTTTTAGGTTGGGAGATATGTGAAGGAGTGTGAAGGACGGCCATGGGACAGGAGAGACAGTGGCTTCAGGCTGTCATCACCGCTGTAGCCATATGTCTGCTTAGTAAGTATACTTTATTTGATTAATTGATTAAAATAAATCTGGCGTACCTAACCTTCAAACAGCAAACAAATGTAACTATGATATCCAGCTACAAGTTCCTCACTCTCAAAACACTTTGGTTCTATCACTAGTTTGCACATCTTTGGATCAGCTTTTCGGGACAGAAATTAAAAAGAGTGGGCCGCCCCCAATTACCTCTCAGCTCAGAGCATCAAATAGTAACTCATCGGATTCATTCTTACATTTATGCAAAAGAGGAAATGTTTTCTATTAAGATCACGGCAGCATGTTGTGATTGATGTTTGCACACCATCTATATTCAGAAGACTGGATGATCAACAGAGTCTGCTGGATTAACAAAACAAAACCGTTAGAATCCCCAGATTTAATACAGGTTAGGTTAAAAGTAATATTCTATTGACAATAACTTGCAATGCCAAGAACAGAAGGCTGATTTGCAAACATATTTTTACAGTATGTATAGTAATCTAAGTTTGCTATTACAATTTAATTCTAATTATTTAAAAAAAATGTCTTTCCAATTTTAATAATTATCTTACCTGTAATATTCCTAAGACATGAACACAAACATTTTTGTGGAGAAAGTAAAGAGTGAGAGGGGGGTGGGGGCAAAACAGAGAATGGGGACAAAATCCAACTTAAATAATATCTGGTTGTGGATTTAGATCAAGCTGGGATTTGTGCTACCCCCAACCTTAGGCACACTTTTGGTGCGTGTTTGCGAGGGTGGGCTGGGACCAGATTGATTGAGCTGGTCCACAGACCATGTGTGTAAACCCCAGGGGGTGGTGGGATGTGGACGCGAGTGGCCTGGTGTCCTGCATCAGAGCGGCACCATGACCCCTCCCTTTGGAGATTACAGTAATCAGCAGCCAGATGAGAGACGCAGCACTGGCACCAAGTCGCACACGCTGGCGTCAGCACATGGCACAAAGCACCCAGTCACCAGAGTGAGCTCCAGGTGCCACTAATGGAATTGTAGTGTGTGTGCAGGCTTTGCTGATATACGATCTTATCAAATGTTTCTCTTGAGTCCCCTACTTTTTAAAAAAAGCCTACAGAAGAAGGGAAAAAAAACTCAACTCATGTTAAGGCTGGGATACCAATCTGTTCTCTCATAAATGATACTTTTTAGTCCCAAGTTAGTCCCAAATATTCATATGAAGACTAGTGATGGAACTAAACTATTTTGAGAGTGAGAGTGTTTATTACATAGTTACATTTTTATTAATTTACTTCCAATGTGCCTCTCCTTTTTATACAGTGGGGAGAAATGCCACAGAGAAATTATATGCTTTCATGACTATCTCAGACAAATATTTACTCTTACTGGTATCCTAAAAGGACTTGAGTCCATATGTCCACTGCTTTATTGGCTGCTGTTCAAGTGCATCTGTAATACATTGCTGTCGTTGCAGGTGTGTCTCAAGGTGTGGCCACCCTGGTCCAAGCTCGTGAAGGGGGATCTGCAAAGCTAGACTGTAACCTCAATCCTATACCCAATGGAGAAACCACCCCAAACCTCTTCCCTCTGCATGTGGTGGAATGGGTGCGACTTGGTTACAACGTTCCCATTCTGATTAAATTTGGAGTGTACGCCCCGCGAGTTCATCCAAACTACAAGGGTAAAAACAAACCAAGTCTTCCATTAACATATTTGTATATTGATATAGTAACTAAAAATGAGGACAATTTAAGTTTGTTGAGTATGATCCCTACACACTAATAACTAACAATTATACCGTTCCTTCACTCTTTGATGCATTTTGTTGGCACAGATAGATTAAACAATGTTCCACCGGTTTGCCAAAAGAAGAGGAAGTTGGATCAAGCAGAACCCCCTAACGTTAATCCAACTAAAAAGAGCCCTGCAATTATTACTGTGGGTGTCCTGTGCACTTCCAGACTGCAGCACAAGTGTAAAGAGCTGAGGAAGAGCCGGAATGGATGGATGCAGTTAAAGGGGGTTGGGGAGGCTTTGCAGAAAAAGGGGGGCATCAGTAACGTTAGGGGGGATTAGGAGTTTGGGTGGGGGCTTGGTCGTCTGATGATGTTGTTTTATTAGTATGCTGAGAGGGTGACCCAGTAAGCTTGTTTTGCTAGAAGGAGAAAAGATGAACATAGGAAAAGATGCTGGATTCCTTACTGCAACCATATAATCCACTCATTGTCTGGCATAGGGCAAAAAACAAAGAGGGGTATCACAACCTCCACTTGCTCAGCAGAAGCTGGGGCACACAAAATCCCATATAGTTTCATCTAGGTCAATCAAATGTACTAAGCCCTGCCATATACAGTACAAGGATTTTAGCCCCAAAACAATAGAAATAACATAATCATGTATCTTTAGTTGGAATAAGGTATGGTAGATGTCTTTTTAGATTTTTTAGTAAATCATTTTTAAATTATCTGAGTAAATGATATTTATGGGGAAATTGCAGCGTTAAAGCATTTTTCTACATTAAAAATTGCTTGTCCCAAAAGGAGCAGGAGTCTTGTATAGTTCTATCCTTGGATCAAATTGACCCGCCACTACATAAATAAAAATCTAGGTGTATTTTGATGTGGTTTCCTAACTTGATCAGCACCGGATCTTTAGACCCTTTTAGTACCCAAGGATAGCACAAGGGCTAAGGAATATTTACTGAAAAATTAGTCCACATGAGGCTGTCTTTGTCTTAATAGAAAACATTGTATATGTGCTATTGTAGCTGATTGGCTGAGTGAGGGACGGTACTCTTTTTCACTAAAAAAGGTGATCTAAACTTATAGCATGTGAATATAGTGATAGAACCAAGTTTAGAGAGATAGTTAGAAGGGTTTCATTTTTGTTGTTAGGTACTCCAGCTTTAACTGTACATTGATTGAAGGCCAAACAAACAAGCTTGACCGTTAGCATGTTATTGTTTCGATGCAGTCATCAGTCATAATGATGTAAACAACATAGTAGGCACGTGAGGCTCTGGTATGCGCTTGTGTTGTACCATACTCGCTCCTTCTGCTGAGGGTTTACCCTGTCTGCCTTAGATCCTCACCGCTCCCTCCCTCCAGAGGCAGATGGCTGTGTGCAAGCGTGTCAGTGCCATATATGTAATGTATTCTACCCTCAAATTAAAAGGGGGGGATTTTAGATGTAACCATACAACCTGCAGAGAGAGTAGTATTTCCTGGTACTTGCCTTGGCTTGCCTGAGATCAGAAGTAGAAGGAAGAGAGAGAGAGCACAGCTTTTAGGAGCGGTAATTATAAGCTTAGTTAGGAGTAAGACATGTGGATCTTTATAGATGTCTCATTATAAATTCCAAGGGAATCGCAAGATTGATGGTTTGCTACGTTTTTCCCTTGGCTCTTATGTAGTATTCAGCTATTTTCAATATTTCAACAGTTTTATTTAAGGTTGCAGTTTTTACTTTGTTTTCTGCATATTTTAGGAAAAGTATGATTTAAAATTTATGATTTAAAATTTAAACTAAAATATAAAATATTCTATGCAATACTTTTAATGGCTAATGCCAAAACAGACTTTGGCCTCAGAGCAGTGATGGCACACCATTGGTGTGAAACAGAAATTAGTTTCACATCAAACGAATAGCTTCAGTCGTAGCAATTGATCGATATATTGCAACTAATCAAGTTTTTCAATACTTGGTAACTATTTTAGCTGCACTATTTACGGACTTCAACACACGTATTGTGTGTGCTGTGATTTTAATTACATTTAAAAACTAATTCTACAAATGTCAACAGTATTTTCAGCTTTATCTAGGTCTAATTAAAATTAAATACCATTTTTATATTGGGTGCATTTTGCACTGACCTTTTGAAAAAAATGTTGTACACGGAGCTGTGTCTCTTGACCCCTAGACAGCAGCCGGTCAGGGTCTGGCTGAGAGCTTCTCCTGTCTGCTTAAGGGGGATCCGTCGTAGGTATTACGTAGCAGCCGCAGCACCAACAGCATTGTCGGGGAAAATAAACATAAACACACTATGTTTGTTAGCGCTTTGCTTCACAGCAAGAAGGTCCTCGTCTCGTTTCGATTCCACCTCTAGATGGGGCCTCCTCATGTCTGCGCAGGTTTCCTTCGGGTACTCCGGTTTCCCCTACCACTAAAAACTTGTGAAAAAATTCCCCCCACCCCTTTTCCTACCCCCTGTCTGGGTTCAGGACTCCCCTGAAGTCCCTGGGACTTTCCTGGTTAAATAAAGGTCAGTTGAAAAAATACACAAAAACAGTAAAAACGTATGCAATAATCAAAATGTGTTTTTTATTTTATTTTAAGAATATTGGACATAAGTTTTGGTTCAGCATTACATCTTTCTGGTTTATCTTTACAGTCCCGCCATATCATTCTTGTTTTAATTATATTCTGAGATCAAATGCATCACTCCAGATAAATGAAATGAGCAGAGACACTGAGCAGGGGATTCTGACCTTAACAATGGACAAACCTCCAGATCCCAGCAGGCTCCCAGCTTCAGTTAGTGTGACCTCTCCAAATCCAAGGAGACACATGCACACACTTACATTAGTGGACACACAGTCAATTTAGAAAGTTCAAATGAGAACATACACTGAACTAGTTATATCCAACCAAATCATCATACATGAATTTTCATATTTCAAAGACTGCTATTCATCATCTTAATTTTTTTTCTCTGCTAGAAATTAAATTGAACTAAATCTACATGACAAGACAGCCGAAGACATTATTACCCACTATAGACACATGAGCCGTACAGTTGTAATCTATAATATATGTTAATAATTGAAGCCAGTACAAATTTTACATTTGAAACTAGTCTCGTGTTAGGCCTTCTTACATTCTTTACTTATGCCTCTAAAATGAGTACTTCAAAAACTTCTACTGTATCATTGTTACCTCCAACCTGGGGGTTAGGTTTTTCCATTCGCAAGACAGCTTAAATAGGTTATGGGTAGATATTAATAAGAGTTTCAGTATAGCTCAAAATTGGGACAAGGAACAAATAATTCAATTTTTGATATGATCTGCATCACCATCCGGATCTAGGATTTTTTTTTTAAGGAATGAAATTGCGCCTTTTTTCACAGATCAGCACACTGAGTGCTTTTCTATAGTCATGCTATGTTTGATCTAAACCGACCAGATTTCCTGCCTCAGAGAATAGAATGTCACAATAGACCTGTGCCTGGAGACTTCACGGTTATCGAGTTAAAACGAAGGTCATTACATCTTCGTGCCTGAGGCGTGTAGCAGCCAGTTCACAGACTGTGAGAATCTATCAGGTCAGCAGTAAGCGTGTAACTAACTTATTATACACTTATAACTGATTAAGTGCCAGTGCTTTTTACGCTGGCTCTATAAAGTTGGTCATTTTGTTGCAAAAAAGTGGAGTTTGTCAGATGAAGTTGCAGATAAAGTGAAAGTTGGCACGTGGGGTAAGTGCTGGTGCGAGGGGTGAACGAGCCGGATAGAGTGAGAGGGACAGAGTTAACTGTAATCTATCTCACGACAAAGAGCTATTCATAAGAGGGTTAAACTGATTAGGGAGACAGGAGGATTGAAGGGAGAAATTTGGGGAGTGGGAGGGGAGTGCTGTCAGAGCAGTGGGCTGGCCCCCAGACTTATGATTGTATTCAAATCAAAACACAACCCACAATGCACCTCTGCCCAGCTTTCTACTACACATACGGATATGGACAAAGAACAGCAGAGCTGATGCTTCTCAAAACAGTATCATCCGTCTTCCTCGTTGGTAAAGCTGCTTTTGTGTGTATGTTGTTTCACCATCGACCCCACTTTCACTATTCACTGAGTAACGGTGAGAACAGCAGTTAAAAACGGCACATGACCATTATATTTATGATACTGCAAACCATAGGAATCACAGAAAGTAAAAGGGTTTGGTCAATACAAGTATACTCTACCCATGATGAGTGAGGTTATGTCACAGCTACTCATTTCAGTTTGGTGGTTTCACTTGCTGAGCGGGCCATATCAATATCTAGTGAATAAAGAAGATCAGGGACCGTGAGACGAGGCTCAGCCGGCGGCGAGGCTCTAAAGCACAGTTATCCTTAACCTGCCACCCACTGGGTGAGAGCCTGACTCTGCCTAATATGAAAAGAGTGCAATGTACAGGTTCACGCACAACTGTTGGATTAGCGGTGCCTTTTCTTCCCTTCCCTTCCCACTGCAGCTCGAGCTGATGGAGCAGGACTCACTTTACGACAGAGAGGCATGTCATGTGATAGCTCCTGGAGGAATAACAGTGATGAGGAGGAGGGCTATTGTTTCACCCATTCTCTGTTCAAACAGGCTCTCGCAAGATTTGGCTCTCAGACAACTCGTGGATATTGTTCTGTGTTGAACTAGGAGTAGTGATGAATGTGTCTGATGGGGAGTTGCAGGTCACAGGGTCAGGAGGGTCAGCGACACATTGGTTATTGTCAGTAGATTATCGATGTGCACACTCTCTGTAACCTCAGTCTTTATGTGAATGTAGTGTAATACACATTACATGTGTTTTATGCATGTTGAGTATACAAGAAATATCCAAATTTAGTAAAAAATATGCTAGATGTGTATTTCTCACAGAGCAGGTGCATTGTTATATTTTGTGGTATTCACGATTAAAGAAAGCAACATTAGTCACCCAGCATCAGGCTATTGTCTGCCCACAAGCAGCAGAGAAAACCATGGCCCTCTCTTTTCGAGTGCGTCACAATGGTACTTTCAAAGCTAAACATGTTTTCATCCAATTTTTCAAATGGCAGTAAAACCCACCTCCATATTATGTGGTTGACACGCCCATGTCCATGTTGGATCCTTCCATGTTTCTACAGAAACCCAATTCAAATCTAACCCCACAGTCACCATGGAAACGCTGGGGAATGGGGAGTGGGGGCGGGCTCTTTGTGGTGATGGACAAGAGGCTCCGGGAAAGGGTTAAGTGCCCACAGTGAAATGAGACTTCCTCCATGGAGGTCCAGGGGGCAGGGCTCACCTCACATTTGAAAATCAACATGTAGAGACCCCCACGTGCTTCTGAACCACATGGCCAGACTACTGATCTATAAGCAGGATTTGGCATAAGCTGCATTGCTGCTGTTATTTTGTTGTGTTTGCAATTGCAGGTGTTAAAGCAATTCATTACATTTTACCATTCATTACTAATTTGTGGATTTGTACTTTTGTCTTTTGGCTCATCAATGAATGACAGTTGAGCCACTAGAAAATGAACTGAACAGTACAATTCAGACTGTAAAGATGTGTGAATGTATGGAAATGGTTTTGGGTGGGAGTGTGTGTAATTATAGTTACAATGTTATTTATTCTTCATGTACAGTATTTCGTTTTTTACATTCTTTGACACATTGCTTAACTTGACGGAAAAGGAAATGGACAGAGAGAATCACATATACAACTAATAGATTTTTTTCTTCTACTACTTCTTCCTTCTACCTGCTGCCATTCGTTCACACATTCCTCAGGTTTAAAAGATATTGACCTAGAATGGAGGCCTCCTTTTTTCAGGGCTTTCAGGTGAACGCCGCCCATCCAATGTGAGTTTAGTTTGAGGGGTCAGTCAATCATTAAACTGCCCATTAAACTCTGCAACGGCCCCAGTCAGGAATGCAGAGTTAATTGTTAGCTATTGTTGTCAGTCTGGAGTCTGAGTTTAGCCTGGTCATAAAGCTATTGATGATTTCCCACCCCTTCTAAAGCCATTTTTTCTCCTTAAAATGTTCAGCTTTGTATTGAATAATTACTATTGTATTTATATTTTTATTATGGAGTTTTCAATTTGGCTTCTCATTGTTAAGTCAGCAAACCTGTGTTATAAAAATGCATTATAGTAGTGTCATTTTAACCCATTTTAAACACTTCTCATCAACCATTCTTAAATGATGAATGTAGGATTAAACTTGGATAGATTTTTGGGGGGTGGGGTGTGACCTAGATTAAAATATTGTTTTCATTTGAAGGCATTTCTGCGAGTTACAAAAAAGCTTTAGCTAGAAGTAAAACAATTAACATAATAGGGTAATGGGATTTTTTTCTTACCACATTGGCAAAACATTCTTGTTTAAAATAAAAAACAAATGTGTTAAAAATATTGAGTAAACCAAACTAGTTGTAAATGTTGAATGAGCTCATTGGAAAGCACTTTTGTCACTTTGACTGTTGTAAAGTGCTCTACAAATAAGATTGATTGATTGCAGGTTGTTCATAATATTGATCCATACCTCGCTGTCTGAACTAACAAAGACAGCAGTTTACTTTTGCACTGCTTTAGCAAGGGTCTGGTATGAGCATGTATTCTGCTTCCTGGTCCATACATCCTCCTGTCTTTAAAAGCCCACTGATTGAAGGGGTAAAAAGAGTTTGTTGAGAGACAGAATAAAAAGATGGGGAGTGGGGGGGTTAATACCAGGCTTCAGTCACCAGGCAACCGGCCGATCAAGTTTCAAAGTCGGACACAGAGTTGTAAGAAGGAGAGCAGCAGTGTCTGATGGTCTACGCTCTTATTTTGATTTCATTCTTCAAAGTGCTCAAAACAAGTGGTGCAAGCATTCAAGCGGAGCCCACTCAAAACAAAAACAAGCTCTCTTTTTGGAGTTTTCTATTTGAAATGTTTTCAAGTACTCTCTTTTCTTGCTCTCCACGACCTCCTTCAAAGCCTGCTTTTGGAAGGATCACAAATGTGTTATTACTCGGTTAAAACAGGCTTTCTAGTGGAAAGTGCCACAACTAATATTTTGGCTTTTGACAACATAGGTCCCTTACTATTTATTCTGAGGGTCGGTGGCCGGTGGTCTGTCTGTCCTCCTGTCGTGCCTGGTTCCCTGCTCTCCCCTTATCCTTCTTATGAATGACTTTTCTTGGATCAGACCTAACATGGTTCTTTGGCGGGGCTAATAGCCGCCAAAAAAAGTTGTAACAAGGTGGAGGCCCCCTCACTTGCTGTCTCGCCAACAGTGGGTTATTATAACCTTTGGAACAGTACACAAAACATACCACAGTCCAGATCACTTTGAGGGTTTTTTTTTTTTCATTTTAAGTTGATTTGGTGTCTTTAACCTTAAACTTGTCTATGTTTTATTATTTAAAAACTTCATAAAAATAGATTTGGGGTAATGTCACAGTTAAAACATTTTGATTTTGTCTGATCAACTTTCCTGAATACAAGTTCAGTGTAAAAATATGCTTTAAAGACCTTTAGATTTTCTTTTAAAGTCTAAACAAAATGCTTTTACAACACTGGAATTGTTATGGACTTGCAGATCAAAGTGACTAATTTTCAGATTATAGGCATTGTATTATTTTGTAGGTATACATTAACCTCCAAAGAGCCCCCAGTTAACACTTACGTTTTTGAAAGCTTTTTAAATGTTGCTTTTGTTAGTGTGGGGCCCTGTGTCTGCATGTGCTGATGCTGCTGTTCTGTCCATTGGTTTGACTCTGTGTTTCCTTTGGCCCCTTTAGGCCGTGTGTCTTTGACCCAGGGTGCCTCTCTGCTGGTGGCGGGACTGACCCTGGAGGACGAGGGATGGTTCGAATGCCGAATCCTGCTCTTGGACAGCAAAACCGATAACTTTCAAAATGGCACATGGACCTTTCTCTCCATCACAGGTGCAGCACTGTGGGGTCCCTCATGGGTGTTGTCCCTGAATAGTTCACCGTCTGGCAAGAATCATTTCAGAGATTTATGGGACAAACACCATATTATGATGACACATTGAAAGGCCTCTTACATCGCCAAAATAGTAATTTTTTTTATTGATAGCCTTCTCTTTTTGATAATTATTAAGCATATTGGGCGCACACTCAATGTTTCTTTCACATACACAATTATTTAAATAAGGCTCTTAAAGCACATTTTGTTCAGCAACAGCAAATCATCCACCTCCTTCCATGTGTTAGTGAAGTACAAGCCATTTTAGACGCCCTTAACATTTTTCTATTTGCCAATCAAACACATACTCACTATTCAGTAGTTATGAGCCCCAATATCACTGCTAACTTTATTTGTGTTAGACTGCTGATTGCATGAATATTATAGAATAGCATTTGCAACTTTTTAAAAGATATTCTGGACCACAGGTATCTGTATATATACATTTGGAATGTTGATTCTCTCATGCATGTCTGAGATTAGTGTAATTGGTTCCTTAAAATTAGGAACATCTAAAGCTATGCCTCTTTTAAATGAATTTTGTTTAGGCTTCATTTAGAGCTGCACAATTGATCTAAAAGTGTATATGTATTCATATTTCGATAATGGCTTGAATGGCAATATTGATATCATGGCATGTGTTTTTTCATGCATACACTTTGCCATTTGACGCTAGACAAGACAAAAGTCAAATTGCCCTTCCGGGCTGAGGGAAATTTTTAATGTGCAATTGAGTCACTCTCAGCTTAAGGTTTGGGTTGGGGATGATTTAACGGTTATTTTTCAGTGGGATAAAATACTAAGATTTTACTGAGTCCAACTAGAAAGATTGATTCCTTTGGATAAGAAAAATATTGAAAAAAAGATAAGAAAAAAATAATCTATCATTGCAGTTCATGACATCATCATATATCACACTTATTTCCAATAACGTGCACCTTGTTCTACTCCTTAGTCGCCATTTAAAAGTCAATGAACATTTTTGTTTTCGGAAAATATGATCAGAATAAGAATCTTTTGTTATTGTCATTGGAAAAAATTCACAAACAAGGATTGGCTTAAAAATAACTGTAAATAAATAATCAATTATATTATAACCAAAAAAATAAATGTAGTTCAGGAAAGACAGAGTTTTCTAATCTGTTAATTCTTGTCTCATCTCCAACTGCTCACCGCATGTGGTTTCTCCGAGGCACAAGTTAAGCCAAATGTTATCTTGCATTTACTGTAGATCTAACTGATTGAAATACAACGTTAATAGGGTAATACCCCCTGGTTTACATACAAATCAGATTACTCCACTTGGTTCTGTGTCACTAGCAATCAATGGTTTCTGTTGCAGCTCCACCTGTATTTATCAAGACTCCACCAACTTTTGTGGAAGTTCTCCTTGGAGACTCACTGACTCTCAGCTGTGGAGCTCATGGCAACCCTCGCCCAACTGTTGTCTGGCATAAAGACGAGAGCCCCGTGGAGAAACATGAGAAAATCAAAGTAAGGACAACAGTAAATGGTCTGGTTCTAAATCAAAGTTATAGAAAAGAGCTAACAGGGGGTTCTGAATGACAAAACATTTGCAACATTTAAACATAAAGTGGTATTTATAAAAATGGTAGCCCATCAGTTTACAAATATGTCATGCTATGTTTCAAATGTTTATTCTAAATACAGGACTAACCATGTAAAGACTTTAACCTGTGACTTATTTTAGGTGCTCAATGGGTCTTTGTCTCTGGCTTCGGTCACAAGAAATATTTCAGGGGTCTACAAATGTCACGTGTCAAACTCAGAGGGAAATCTTACCCACTCCACACAGCTGCAGGTCAAAGGTGAGAGTCGGAACTGTCAGCGTTCTGGGGCAGAATGAAGAGCCCCTGTGCTTTGATCTGATGTTTCCAAAAGTATTTTGTCCAAAGTAATGTCAGACACCTGCAATACTCCTCCTTCAATCAAGTGTGCACTGCCCTCTATAGACCAATGAGGTGCATTACCATACAAACCTTTCAGTAAAGCTCGGAAAAAGGGACAAAAACCAAATTACTATATTTTCAAGGTAATGTGGTTCACCGCCTAAATCCAGGATTATTATAAAGTAATGCAACTGCGCAAAGGTCCGACTTCTGCAAGTGCTTTTTAATTTGCCAGTGGTTTTAGATATTTAGAAAAAGATTGGTTAAAGATTTGGTTATTGGTGGTACCGGGCGGGCTTGGAGATGGCCTCTAGATTACTCAAATATGCATTTTTACAAAGCCCTATGTTTAGGATTATGCTATTGATATGTTTTATTTATTATGTATGCATTGCATACAGAGCAAAAAACATACATACCTGTACACATATTTTAATAAAAGTGATACTAATAATTTGATTGGAAATTAGTTAGAATTCTCTGCACTTGCAAGTTGTACATATTTGTATATATTTGATATTTATATGTTTTTCTGTCCAAGGCCCGCCAATCATCCTAATTTCCCCAGACGACACCACTCTGAATATGTCCCAGGATGCAGTGCTGCAGTGCCAAGCTGATGCCTACCCTTCTAACCTCACCTATGAGTGGATGAAACAAGGACAAAATGTCTATCATATTGAGTGAGTTTTAAGTTACAAATTCAAGCATAAGAATATTTTTTTGAATTATTTAATTAATTTTGTCCTTATTTTGCCTCTACAGGTCGCTTAAGTCCAGGGTAAAGGTTCTGGTGGATGGGACACTTCTCATACCAAATTTGATTCCAGAGGATGCTGGTAACTATACTTGCATCCCCACAAATGGGATACTAACTCCACCTTCGGCCTCTGCACATCTAAAAGTAAAACGTAAGAAATTTGCAACTTTGACTAATTTAACTATTTTATACCGGAAATACAGACACCTACGTATACAAAGACATTATTTTTAAGAACTCTTTGTATAGTAATATTGTGATCATTACAGAAATGCTTTGTTGCTCCCACTTTAGATCCAGCAAGGGTAACACGAATGCCCAGGGAGACATATTTGCCCTCTGGCATGGAGGGTGTCATTGTCTGTCCTGTTCAGGCAGATCCTCCTGTGCTGTATGTAAACTGGACAAAAGATGGAAATCATTTGAATCTTGACAATGTAAGTTATCTTGCCATTGAGGAATATATTTTATATTTATTCTTTCTAAAATGTTCTTTTTGGTTCAGTTCCCAGGTTGGATGGTAAATTCAGAGGGCTCTGTTTTTATTGCCCGAGCCAATGATAATGCGGTGGGCATGTACACATGTACACCCTATAATATTTACGGTACAATGGGCCAATCTGAACCAACCAATGTTATTTTAAAAGTAAGAGAAGTGCTGTCAACACTTCCTGAGCTGGCAGCCAGTAAATGTTCTTTTCTTTCCAGGACCCTCCAACCTTCAAAGTCCCTCCCCGCACTGAATACTTGCAGGAGGTGGGCAGAGAGTTAATAATCCCGTGTGAAGCCTTTGGAGACCCCTCCCCAAACATTAGCTGGAGCAAGGTAGAGGAAGTGTAAGTAAATATATATATATATAAGCACTGTTTTACTTTGTGTATTGTCTTTTGAAGATTGGCCCAACTCCACGATCTCCCTTTACTGTGCTGGCTAATGGCTCCCTTTGGCTGAAGCCCCTCAGTAAAGACCACCAGGGGGGCTGGGAGTGCCTGGCCTCTAATCGAGTCGCCACTGTTAGCGCCAGCACTGTGGTCATGGTGCTTGGTGAGTGTACCAAACTGATAGTGTATCTGTCCTTCTTTCATTAAATACAATAACTTGTGTGTTTGTATGCTAGGCACCAGCCCCCATACTGTATCTTCAGTTACTGTAAAAGCAGAGATGAATCAAGCTAATGTCTCCTGGGTGCCAGGTTTTGATGGAGGATTCACCCAGAAGTTTACTGTATGGTATGTGGGTAATAATTGAGTAAAAGACATGATGGTCTTAGATGTTTCAATAAAATATGAATTATTGTTATTTATATTTTTCAATTGGTAAAAGGGTCAAGAGGGCATCCAGAGGAAAGCATGAATGGGCATCATTGCCTGTCCCTACATCTAAAAAGTACTTGTTAGTCACTGGGCTGCTCGCGGGTACACATTACCAGTTCAGTGTCCTTCCTCAGAACAAGCTTGGATCTGGACCGTTCAGTGAAATAGTTTCTATCCAAACTATTGGTATGTGATTGTTACAATTACAAGCAGTTATTAAAATGTAGTTTTTGTAGTTTTAACTTCAATGGGTTATCTTTGTTTATTAAGCTTTTCCAACAGAAGCACCTTCTCTCTCCCCTTTTCTGCCCTTGGACCCCCCCATGATGTTGTCGGTCAATCAGACTTCTGAAGGTGTGGTGCTGAGTTGGTCTGCTCCGGAGGCTCCCTCGTCCCCCCTCACTGGCTTTGTGCTACAGGCTCGCAAAGACCAGGGCCAGTGGCTCATCATCAGCAACACCATTGGAGCCAATCAAAGTCAACTCCTTGTGAAGGGCCTCTTAAGAGTAACTGGATTTTTATTAATTTCCTTATTTATCTCCTTTTATCTTTGGTTAACTATTTTGTTTATGTTCATCATAGGATTCTGATTATGATCTCAGACTTCTTTCTCGCAGTAATAGGCTACTTAGTGTCCCCAGTGATTCTGTCAATGTCTCTACAATAGGTGAGGATTATACTCTTCTTCTCACTGTCAATAAAACATGACTTAACACTCTGCTACACTACAGGGATGGATATGTATCCTTTGCGGCCGAGTTTTCTGGAAAAGGTGCCGGAGTCTCTTTTAGCAGGTGTGATTGCTGGAGTGTGCTTCCTGTTTGTGGCAATAGTTCTGTCTCTGGTAACTGCCTGTTATATGAGTCAAAGGAGACGGCAACGTCGACAAAAGAGAAGAGGAGGTGAATTAATTGAGCACATTCATTCACATGTGGAGTGAAACGGTTTTCATTATTTCTCTCATCTTTTGTCAGATTTGTCCAATGCCTTACTGAAGAGCACAGCGCCACAGTGTGTATACTTAAACCGTCATAATCTATAAATTGTAAAATATTTCTAGATGTAAAATTATATCATTTTTTGTAGAGCACCATCACCTCCTCGGAGCCCAGACAGCGTTCTCAAGTTGAAGCTGTGTCCACCATTGTCTTTCTTTCCCAGTGTTTCCACTTCACAATCCAATCGTTTATCTTTTGAAAAAGGCAGTCGTGGAGAGTACTATGACCAGCGGAAACAACTTCTGTCCGACTCATCTCCACCTCCACACTACACAATGTTTGAGAGCCACCTGGGGTCCCAAGCCCCATCTCCAACTGCACTGGAGTCCATCTCCAGAGGGGCAGATGGACGCTTTATTGTGCAACCACAACAGGAGATTTGTATTACAAAAAATGTGCTGCAGAGTAATGGCACTGCAAGTGATGCTGGGAGCAATCGAACATCGTACAGAGAATCCCCAAAGTCAAGCATCTTGAGCTCAGACCAGGGGGAAAGAAATAACTCTCCTCTAACTGTGGATGTACCTGAACTTGGAAGGCCTTCTTCTTCACCTGGGAGAGTACGAGCGATGGCCAGAAACTTCACTCGTCATGGCTGTTTTTACTCAGATGATGAGCAAAGCTCTGAAGCTCTTCTTGAAAGAGCAAGTTTCTACTCTGACAACAGTGAGAAAAAACCTAGTGACTCACTACGGAGACACCGAATACTGGGCCATACGGAGGAAATGTTTCCCAGTTTGGGTCGAAGAGTCAAACATCTCGAGAGGGGGAGGCTAAATGTGAATGAGTCTTTAGATGGGGAGACCACTCGAGTTTCTCACCTGGATAATGAACAGGAGGTGGACCATATCAGCAAGTGTATTCAGCTCATAGAAGAAAGAGAGGGAATAGAGAAGGAGTTGAAAGCTTACACAGCCCATCAGAGAAGTCGAGCTCAGTCAGAGAAGGAAAGAAGCCCCCAGAGAGAGGCACCTACAGTAGATGAAGAACCGGTGTGGAAACTACATGAAGTTTCTTTTAGGCAGAAACACAAAGCAGCTGGTCAAACAAGTAGGATCTCAGATTATAGAAAGGCTTGTTACTTTGGAAGTACTAGCAGCCCCATGGACCGCCTCTCTCCTTCCCGTATACAGTGGGACATAAGCCCTGTGACATCACTTACCAGTCTTGTTCCAGTGCAACATTCGCAAGATAATGCATCCAGAAAAACTGTGGCCACAAATGGGGACAAAACAGAGGACTCTGTTCACATGGACACACTACGCTCCCCAGTGACACAGAACACATCCCTTTCACTGACGCTAGATGTCACATCAGAAAGTCTACCAGCCATGCACTTGCAGTCGCCTCAGAGAGATAGATCGTTTAGTCCAAAAAGGCTGGAAAGTTATCGAAGGTCCATTGCTGGTACGCAGCCTTTGGACTCACTGGCCACTGCTCGGCCCTCTACTCGCACAGATAAGGCTACTGTTGATTTTAAATGCAGGAGGGATTCAAGTCCTTCGAGTTACTCTACTTTACCCATTCATGAGCGTGATACAGAAGGGGTGAGAGCGCGGTCTAGAAAAAGTGACAAATGTCTCATCTCCAGCAGCCCTAGTCCGATTACAACATTAACTCTGGTGGAAGAAATAGAAAGTGACCAGTCTCAGTTGTCTGTCCCCAAAATGTCTGGGTCTTTCAAAGCTAAACCAGAAGCGCTGACTCCAAAAATGTCCCCCATGCAAACAAGTGCAATTCTTGAATATCTAAGCCTTCCAGGTTTTATTGAAATGAGTGTGGATGAACCAGTAGAAGGTGAACAAACTGATACCCAACAAAGTTCTGAAGGAGCTTCTCCAGTAACTAAGCCAGATGTAGTTCCTATAAACTGGGAGTGTCATGTGAAAAAGCAAGAAACGGATTCACATCCGAAAGGAGTTAGATTTGAACTAAGTCTTAAAGAGGAAGACGATTCACATGAGCCTAGAGAACCTTTACTCAGGGTCAGGTTTCCAGATGAAAATGTTACATGTGCCCCAGAAAAAACCTGCCGACAACTTTACAATGAAAAAACTAGGCACAGAAACACAGGCATAGAGAGAGAAGAGTGTCGACTTGGATCGTCGTCTGCTCATACATTGTACAGTGCAGCTAAAGGTATGGCAGGCATAATTGCAAAACATTCATCAAGTTTTGCGGACAATCGTGAGTTATTGTCAGAGCCACCACAACGACCCGTCTCTCCGGGCAGCAGGACTAACAACATTGTGTCGCGTATAGCTCAAGCCCCTGTTCCATTTCTTAAGAAGTCATTAAGTATTGGCCCATGCAGAACACTTTCAGCTATGGGGCCACAACACCCTTTCATGAAAAAATCTCTGAGTTTAGGTGCTCAGAGATGGGAGCATTTTGAGAGCCCAAGACCTTATGTCTCTGAGAGAAGTTATTGGGAAGAGTTTCCAAGCTCAGATGTCAGAGTTAAATCCTATAGTTTAGGGCGCACCCCTCCATCTTTTATGAGGCCAGGGCCATCATGGAGGGAATACATGCCCTTCAGAAGGCCCAGCATGGGCAGTTTAGAAAGACCACATCATATTCACCATCATCCACAAAGATCTGTAGTTAGTCCTCCCTACTTTGCATCAGCAATGTGCCCACCTAGACAAACGTCAACCTCCCCTCTGCTAGAACCTTACGATCCACGTCGACAAGCTGCAGTGTTTCCTGAATGTAGCAGGTGGTCGCCTTCACCTTCATTTGAAGAAACAATGAGGCCCCCTGAGCCAAAGTATGTCCCAATGCCCTCCTGTATCCCTGCCCCTCAGTACCAACACTGGCCAGGTTCTCGTGGGGAATACATGAGGCCGATAGATCATAGAAGAGGCCCTCCAAAATCATACCTACCACGGGGTATCAGCTGGCCATCCCCTTATTACCCGCCTTGCCCACCTCCGTGTGAGAGGGAGCCATACAGACACATTGACAGGATGGTAGGACGGCCTGGGGACCTTGATTACAGAGAGATCAGAGAAGGGGGTCGGGCCAGTTATGCGAGCCAGAGCAGTGGACGTGGAAGTGCTGGTCTCTATCGCCAATCTTTGTCGATCACTCCAACTCTGCTCAGCTCTCCTGAAACAACAGAGGAGAGTGAACGACACATGGAGCAGTCTGAGAGGAGAGCCAAAAGGTGAAACATCGCCACACCTGGACAAGTGTGGTCACATCAGGAATAATGTTGCCAAAATGAGTGTATGTGTGTGTATGGAATCATTTGTTGTTAACTGTTTTTTGTGTATGTTAATAGAAAGAACACATCAGTAGATGAGAGTTATGAGTGGGACTCTGCTGATGTCTGTGTGGATGTAGAAGTCCTGGAGGCCATGATGTTGGATCAGTCAAAGAAGGGCCTTTGGAAAGGCAGACGTGATCAATGCATTGGCCTCCAGGACAACCAGCAGAAAGGTAAGAATTCAATTCCATTGTTGTTTTTGAATTGCATGTGTTTGCAGAGCTTGATGTAACTGCACTGCATGTGTTCATTTTATCCTGTGTTGTGATTACTGTGAGCCCACCCAAGCATTTCCTCTCCATAATACCTTTCCCAGGCCAGTGCCCCTCAGTCAGTCCACCAGTTTCCAACCCGCCTCGCCACAACAGGCGCTCCCTAAGTGAGGAGCGTTTCAATGCTCTGCGGCAGGAGTACCATGAGTACAGGCAAGCTCAGGAATCCTCCTCCCATGTGCCCTGCCTCCAGCGCAGCATCGACAGCGACTCTGAGGCCAGCTCCGCACTGCTCTAGCAGCTTCATCGGTCCGTTTACCTCCTTCCCTCTCACCCATCTCTCTCTTTCATCTGTTGCTGCTTGCCTGCCTTATAGTCATGCATGTGTAGCTGTGAGATGATTCTGTGTCTTAAGACATTATAATTATAACTAATACATATCTTCTTCTTTCTCTTCCAGATTTGTCAAGGAACAAACCCTAAATCACATTTTGAAATACGCTACTATATGGATCTGGTCTTTTATCCATTTTAATGTCCTGCCACTCCCCAGCTCTTTTATCAATGTTAGAAGATTGTATTTTTATATATATGGTTCAAGCAACTTTGTATGTTACTTGACTTTTGTTTTACTGACAATCAGACAACAGACTGTGTCTAACTATTGATTTAGGGCTGGCTTTTGACTGTTGTCAAAAACTGTTGTTTTTGATGGTTCCAAACACAAATCCCTTCAACAGTTCTTGTTTTGATTCTGAATACGTGTCACTAATGTTGAAAAGGACCCCTTGGTTATATTTTTCATGGTTTTGTTACTTATCCTTTTTCATATTTTATTAAAACATTTATTGAAGCCAGTATTATTTTGTACATAATTACTGTACAGATGTACAGATATGTATTTAATGTAAATCCACTTTTGATATAATATCCTCTAAAAATATACTGTAACTCCACTTGAATCACTCTTGATGACTATTTCAGCCTTTCAAAGGAAATTGTGCTGATGAACTGAAACGGGGATTACTGCCTTACGTAGCGACAGTGAATGACACTTGATGAGCTGAGGTTAACATTTGTTTTGTACAAATTCTTATGATGCAGAGATATTCTGTCTAACTATAATAAGGTAAAGCTACTGTTTACAAGACACACTGTGAATATGTCTTTTTCTGATTTTGAATGTGAATTACAAATTGTATGAATTTTGTGCCCATCTACTGAACAACTGTTCATAAAAATTAACACAAAGGCTGTATATGAACTTGGATTGCATTTGACCTATTTTTAAAACAATTCCCCAAAGAAGAGGAGGCTGCATTTTCTGAAGCTTTTGTACAAAATGTATCTTTTTATATTTTTGACATTAGTTTGTTATTGTCATGTATGTTTGAATACACTGTTAATGCTGGATGCTCTAGTAAGAGTTTATTTAAATAAATAAAAAACTGAATCAAATGCATTTAGTTTCAATTTATTTCTCTGTCGCTAAAAGAAAAAAACTATAAATAAAACAGATTGATGGTGCAGCTACATATCCAGTTTCTTAATAATACTTTACATTTGTGAAGTCTAATTGCATATTTACAGGTACAGTATGCTTTGCTTTCTACCTTAACCTCACCCTCCTCACATTGCCTTGATCTGGCATCTCCTTATATCTCACTTGGTTGGCATCCACATCACGTGTTTGACCATGTTACCAATGCCGTCAAAAATGTGGTGATAGTGATTTTCAGTCTCCCACATAAAAGCTGGAGTACTGACCACTCAGGCGGCACGGTGGCTGAGTGGATAGCACTCTCGCCTCTCAGCAAGAAGGTCCTGAGTTCGAATCCCGGTCGGACCAGGGCCTTTCTGAGTGGAGTTTGCATGTTCTCCCCGTGTCTGCGTAGGTTTCCTCCGGGTACTCCGGTTTCCCCTACCACTAAAAATATGTACAATAGATCTGGCATGCGCCTCCTGTTCGGCGACCCCGCTCCTGTCTCTGTGTGGAGTGAGAGACAAATGCCCAAAAAAATAATAAAAATTGTAAACCGCTTTGTGACCATTGTCTGTGAAAGGCGGTATATAAATAAAGATTACTTACTTACTTTGTTTTTCTCATCCGCATAGGCCTTGTAGAATACTCTTAGTTAAGGTCAAACAAAATGAAATCTTAAACAGAAATAAAGGCACATCAGGGGACATGAAAGGATATGAATGGCTCGCATTGTGGTGGGCGCCCATGTTCTTCACAGTTTGCACCATATTCGTATTGGGCCAGTGTCCCCAGCGGTTCTCCTCATCCTTGTCATACCCCATGGTCACCAACAGCCCAGGCAGCACTCTGCAGGCCAGCAGGGGAGCCAAACTGGCCAGCCTGGAAATGTGAAAAAATTATTAATTTAAAGTGCACTGCTTTCAACAAAATCACAGCTTCTTTAACTTCATAAGTCAGGAGCAAGTGTAGGAGACAGATCAGCCGCTCTACAGAAGATTACAGATTTGTCTGAACCTTTATTCTGTCTCCTGGCAATACACCCTTTGTGGACTTTTTAAAGGCCCTGCTTAATGGTCTCTATATGCTTTGAAATGAATAGGCATTCTAGTGTGGCACCTTGGTCCTATAAAAAAGAACATAAATGGATATAATCTCACAAATATTAGATCTGAGATTTGAATATTCTTACCCGATGGGTTTGTGTGAGCGGTGGAAATCTTTCTGCACCCTTTCAACATCACTGTTGATTTTACAGTCTTTTCTGTCCTTTGTGAAAGAGGATCTATTTGAAAGTTTAATCATATTTAATCTGACTTATAATATTCTTGTTTTTAGCTTCTGTCTGTGGTCACACTCAAAATGTTCCTTACAGGTTCTTGGTGACCCCATGACCTCCTAGGAAAATCACAGCATCAAAGTTTTTGACGTCCAGATTGGACAAGTCATTCATTTGCATCATTCCCTGGCCCCGAGAGAAGCGGGCGGATTCCATCATCGTGTTCCTTGTAACAAACAAATTAAATTGTTTTTATATTCAACAATATAGAACAAGCCGTATATAATTGTCAATTATACCGGTTCTCCCCAGAAGACTGCTATTTCTTCATGTGGTCCATCACCTGCATCTGCTGCTGGTTTGGGGCAAACATCTGGAAACGTGCTCCCTACAGTTCAGGTGCTGAAATGAAGTTACATTGTCAATATTTAAAACAGGAAATACAGTTATGATAGAATGGATCTCTATTTACTATACTCCCTCATGGATATCAGTGCCATCCCACCTGCCACAGCCAGAAAAACCTGAAACAGTGTAACACATGTTTATTTATCCTAATATATTTTCAATTTCGTATACCTCATACACTAACCAGAGCCACATTGGTATTCCCCCAGTTGCCAGAATTCCCATAATGAACAAAGCAAGCCTGCTGACGTGAAAGAGCCGTCAGGGTTTGCTTGGAGAGGAAGGATTGCAGGTGTCAGCATGGTTTTGGTCTTGTTTGAATTAAAGGAGTGAGAAATACCAATGAGGAGAGGAGTTTATATATGACTGTCTTGACTCTTGATCCAAACCAGATGAAGCTGCATCCTAAGTCTAATTTAGAAGACAAGTGCCTTTTCCTTGTCTGATCCAGTTATTTTTCCGTCTGACCTATTGCCCTTAGATCTCCATTACCTGATTATTCTTCTGATCTAAGCATATGGACTTGAGTTTCAAAATGTAGCACTACCCAATTCATGTTCCCCCTATTTTAGCACATTTGTTACACAAAGATTTTATAGTCTTGCCTTAAATTTAGGGTTTAGTCTATTGATTAAGCTGTTTCACCACAGGTATGAACTTTAAAGTCTCTTAAGTGGTAAGGCTCTTACACAGTAATACTATGTTTGGTCTGCAATGCTTGGATAGAAAATCCACGTCACACAGAAATGACAAAGTCATTATTCGGTCTGATCAAATTAGCCCAGTCATCCATAAACTATACTATTATTTCCCTACATGTAAGAAATTATATTTGTACAATGATATGGTAAGACCAGGCTAGGTCAATATATTTATCAAACCATTGTCTTACTAAGAACAATCTGGTGAAAAACTACGATTTTTGGTTTGTTTATTATGACAATTTTGTATGTATAAACAATCAATATTTACATATTTATCATAAACATATTGCAACAAAAAACAAATTTAATATGGCATCAGTAAAGCAAAACACAATCAAGTTACCATCAACCACCACCATTTTAAGCCTTAAGTTGCGAACTGACGTTCCTGTCCGAACCCAGGCCTAAATTCAGAACACTAAACCATGCAACAACAAAAACAAGAAACATACCTTGACATACATGGGATCCACAGAATACAGTAAGTGGGAATATTGACTTGAGAATAAACTTTTAAAAACAGGGATGCTTTCCTATTTGTCTGTGGCTATATCAATACACAACAAATACAGAGCGTTATCGCACATAAATGAATAAGACTGAAGAGTGCCAAATGTTCAAAGTCACAAAATGAGGGGAAGAAGGAAATCATAATAAATAGTTATTTTAACCACATATAGAAAACAAAAACATTCTGAATATTTATCAGTATGTAAATCTATACATATTGCAAGCACAAAAACAACAGCACAACAGTGCTCAATGAACAAAGTCCAATCCATTGCTAAGGTTTACAAATTGGCATTTGTGTTTATTCCACTAAATGGTCTTTCAAACAAAGTCTTTCATATGCTCTTGTCAGACCTTTAACCTTTACATGTAAAGACCCCTTTCTAAAGGCCATTTACATGCACACAACAAATCATTTGATTGGTGAATAAATCTTCTCCTTGGTAATCCACCATTAGAAAGAGCTTTTCATGCATCAGTCAGGAGCTTATGCCTCTATTGAACACCAAGTTCATTGATAAACATACTGCAAAGGTATTGCAATATTGAGTGACTTATCTCAACAAGCCAATAGCCGTGCTTGTATACGAGCATGTTTTCACAGAGTCAGTTAAGAAATACTAAGGTGTGTAGGCAGGTGGTGGTTGAAATTGATTGGTAATGTCATAATCAGCAGGAAAGGTTTCACTGCTGTCCTCCATCTCAGAGAGCAGCTCCAAGGCCTGCTCCTCCTCTTCAGTCGGGTAGTGGCGCAGGAGATTTGCAGCTGTTGCTAGAATTGAGGCGCCTCCAGCTCCAGCCACCAGATAAAAGCTTATGGCAAAAGTCACGTATATGAGGGAGCCATGGTACTTTTTATGTTGCTGTTGCAAAGACAAAATGAGCTCTGAAGCCCAGTAGCAGAAGCCTATGACTGTGGCACATTGTAGAACTGTAGACAAAACATAACATGTAAGTCATAATTGATGCATATATGTAAATAATATAACATATAACACTTTTTACCAGTGAGAATATGTGCAAATGCATATCTGCGTGTTATTTTGAGAGCTGGATGTTTAGGCCCAAACACATCCAGGAGAAAAGCTGTCAGACTGCAGAGGATGCCAAGAAAACAAAAGGCAGCGATCACTCTCAGTAGCAAGATGGTTTGTGGGTTCACACAGTAATCTGGAAGAAAGGTACAAGAGATTAGGAAAAGGGGCACGTCTCTGTCTGAACTCTCAAGTCTGCAGTTAGTCATTTAGGAGGTGAAACATTGCATTCTCAACTTTGTTGTGGCGTTTGCTAAAGGTCTGTTGACAAACTGATCAACTAATCCACAGACTAGGGGTGAGTTTCAGTGTGATGATGATGCAGTATAAGTTTCACTCACCATCCAAAAGCTTCGGGTCAATGTAGCCCAGCACGTCCGCGACTCCGAGCTCCTGCTTGGGACAGGTTCCCCCGTGGATCCGGAGCCAAGCGGGCTCAGCCAGCGCGGTGCACAGGGCTGTGATGGACAGAGCCCCGGGGAGAGCAGACACAAGGCTCCGCTCGGGCTGTTTGGGCAGAGAGCCACCTCTCCTCCTGCGAACTCCAGTCACGGTGGATCCCGGAGGAGCGTACATGGTCACCCGACGATAGAGTCCCAATGCACCGTATATTATATGACAACTATGTTGCGATGGACGGGTCAATCCGTGGGCTGAGTACAATAAAACAACACGGGCCAGGAACCAATATACACGCAATTAAAACTTATGACAACGAGTATTTTATAGTGTTTAGCAATTACACGATAAAAACACCCACAGAAAGCTTCAACACAGATGACACAAAGCTGCTATGAAAAGGAAACAATGAACAGATGGCCTTGGGGCCTGTTAGCTTCAGCGTTAGCCCGTCACCTCGACTAGAAAACAACAACAACGATCTGCTACTGTCACCGAAGCAGCACAGACCCCTCCGTGAATCACACAACTGGTCCCGTGACAAAGTGAACACACGTCCCTCCACAAAGAACAAAAGTAGAAACAAAGCAAAAAGCAGATTACTGGATGTTGACTTCCTCATTCACTTCATTCTTACTCGTGCCGCACCAGACAGCACACACGTGCGCCCTACTGCCCCCTACTGCCCCCTACTGCGCTCTACCGCTCCCTGCTGCCCCCTGGCGGACACGACAGTCAACGCCTGTTAAAATGTCACAATTAAATCAATGTGTGCGTTTTATCTAAACTACAAAATGTCACACATGTGTATATTGTTCATACACTTTGAAACTATGAATTTTAAAGGAATGAGAAAGTAACGTTACACTTTTAAACTCAAAAATTGCCCCACAATGCTTTGGGTCTTATCTGGAAAGATGGCGGCATCTCAGTAACACAACAACGCGGATATCTGAGTGTTTTTGTTGGATTTCTTCAACTTTTGACTGTGACAATATTTGGACTAAAATCTTAATCGATCTTTTCAAGGTAGCATTTGGTCTTTTGGTTAACCTTGTGACATGAGGCTACACCGGTGCTGATTGAGTCACTACGATTGTTGCATACATGATGATTTAGTGCTTATTATGTATAACTTGTGTTCAGGACCATGAAGGAAGCGTTGTCTTTAGTGCAGAGGCTGAGTGCACATCCAGACTCTCGCTGTTGGTTCGTAAGCTGGAGTCCAAACGGGTCTCTGTTGGCGTCCTGTGGAGGTGACAAGGCCATCCGAATCTGGGCTCAAGAAGGTACATTAGACACAACAATGAAGTTAAATACGAACAGACAGGTGTAGCTAAAAGTGAAGTTTCGGTCTGTCTGAACTGTACACCTTAGTTATTTTAGGGGTGAAACAATTATTTATGGCTTTTCCGAGAATTATGTGGTAAATACAAGGTGATAATCCTCCCATCAGAAGCTGGACATTGAAAGTTGTGGCAAATGAAAGCATCTTCTTTTGCATGTAACGCTATAGGTTATAATAATATCATTATTATAGGTTACAATTATAATTGGCCAGACAATGATTCACCTAAACTAATATGGTTATCAAAGGCTTTGTGATTGAGAAAATATTTAAAGGAGATATCATAATGAGGACAAAGTCTAATTCAATCTATCTTGAGACATTTTTATACTTGTGGTGACGTCGTCTGAATAGTCCAGTTCACACACAATGATCAAAATGCAATCACTGTTAAAGTTGGAGTAGCCAACTCACCAAATTCTTTGTTCTCCAAACACTATGGTTCTATCACTAGTTTTGACATATTGTTTTGGCCTCTCAAGTCTTTAGATCAGATTTTTCAGATAGAAAAGTGAAAAAGAGAGGATCACTCTTATCCAGCCAATCAGCTCACACTCGAAAGTGACAAATAGTGACTTAGAGACTTACCCTTGCTTTCATTGCGCTAGTTGATTTATCTTGTTAAATAAACCTTTTTGACAATGTCGGATGCAAAAACTAGATATCTGCTCTTCAATGCAATTTAAAAATCTGTAAAATGAACACACTTTTGTTTAATGACGTGACTTATTTCTCATTCCAGGTGACACTTGGGTTTGTAAGAGTGTTCTTGAGGATGGACACCAGCGCACTGTGAGGAAAGTTGCCTGGTCTCCTTGTGGAAATTACTTGGCCTCTGCCAGCTTTGATGCCACCACAACTATTTGGAAAAAGAGGAATGATGGTTTTGAGGTATTATTTTCTGTAGATGTATTACTTTGGTGGGTTTGCATATTGTCTCTCAAGCATTGACCTGCCCTAGAGTCTAACGGTCCTCGAAGGCCACGAGAACGAGGTGAAATGTGTTGCCTGGGCGCCGTCTGGGAATCTGCTCGCCACATGCAGCAGAGACAAGAGTGTTTGGGTTTGGGAAGGTTAGTATACAGATGATAAAAGTATGTACTGTAAAGCCCTTTATTACTGATTGATTTTCTAGTTGATGAAGAAGATGAGTACGAGTGTGTGACCGTTATCAACTCTCACACTCAAGATGTCAAGCATGTGGCGTGGCACCCGACACAGGAAGTATGTTTGGATAATACTATTGTTCAGGACTCACTAAAATCATGGCACCTTGTCCCAAGCAAAGAGAAATATTCCAATTCTTTTGACATTTTTAATTGAGTCATAATCCATTTAGTTTGGGATTTATTGACAATGACATTAATAAAATTTACAACAAAACTACACCAGCACAAAGCAGCAGAGGTTGCCTATAAAAATGTATCAAATAGTTAAAATAGATATGCGTTCCTTCACACATGCACTATTGAGATTGCACTGGGATTAGGGTACCTAGATTTTTGAGTCCCCTACTTGTCTCTATTGACAGTGTTATAACTGTTTGGGTCACTTGTGTGCAGCTTTTGGCTTCGGCAAGCTACGACAACAATATTTGTATTTATAAAGAGGACGATGATGACTGGGAGTGCCGTGTTACGTTGGAAGGACATGAATCCACGGTCTGGAGTTTGGCCTTTGATGTCACAGGAAAGAGACTGGCTTCTTGCAGCGATGATCGCACTGTGAAGATCTGGAAAGACTGCTCACCAGAGGATGGACAGGGTAGGTGTACAGTTAGTTGTAGGGGTTTTTCAAAATGACCAGAAAGCCTGTGTCGACCCCTTTCCATTCAATCTGACACTGCCGTGTCATTTTGACTCTTTCAATTTACCTTTTGACATAGTCTCTTTGACAAGCAATGTTCAGAGAAATTAGATTAATACAGCCAAAGTATTCTAATTTTGATTTATTTATTGAGCTGTTCCGGAGCACCACGATCCTCTTTACCAACCTCATAACATGGGCAAAACAATGAATGCCTTAAACTTTCAAGCACAACTGTACATGTAGCATTTAGTAACTACAGTATGCATTTTATATTTACAGGAGACTTGTCATGGAAGTGTATCTGCACATTGTCTGGGTATCACGGTCGAACGGTCTATGATGTCTCCTGGTGAGTCATAATGGTCCTGAAAGATGATGAAACCAAACTGAACATGTTATTGTGCACAGGTGTCGGCTGACTGGCGCTCTCGCGACAGCTTGTGGTGATGACTCTGTGAGAATATTTAAAGATGACGAAGCAGCAGATCCAGATCAGCCTGTGTTTTCACTGACCGCTCAAGTGGCCAAAGCCCATGACCAAGATGTGAACTGTGTCGCATGGAACCCAAAGGAGGCAGGGCTCCTCGCCTCGTGCAGTGACAACGGAGAGATTGCCATCTGGAGGTTTCAAGAGAACTAAATGTTTTAGAACAATCCCCAGATGAGGGCATAGAGGTTTGCCCTCATCTGGGGATTGTTCTGGATTTGTCCTTAGCATTCGAATTTCTAAAAGAAATGGATAACAATTAAAAAATATTTAAGGTTCACTTTAATCAAGAGATTCATTAGTTAGTCATAAATATATTTGTGGAATCTTTGTAAATGTCATTGGTGGACCTTATGTTTGCACACTTTATCATGGAATATTAAACATTTTAATCAAGCATTCTCTGTACAGCACAAGCAACTGGAACTGAGTCTTTGCAATCATTGCTTCTCTTTATTACAAAATAGACAGGACATTTAAAACAACTTTAAAAACAACAGTCAGTGATTGCTGACACTTCTGAGATGTGACAAAGAACTGGATAAAATATTTTAGGCAAAGTAAAAAGACATTGCTTGAGGACAACCTAAACAAAACCATTATAGCAATATTGACAAAGAAAAAAAATACCAGATTGGTTTTATGGGACAGAATATCTACACACAAAACCAAATGCAAGAAGAGTTTTCACTTTAGTCTGAGTCACTGTCTCCTTCGCTATCCGCCTCCTTCACATCCACACTGAACTTGTACTCCTGATCACAGCCCATGTATGCATCACTCATATAATACAGGGTATAGTTGTGAACGCCCATAGCTGGTGCTACAAAGTCCAACTTAACCTATGGAGTAAAACGAAAATGTTTATTTTTATTGTGCAAGAAGTAATTTAAAAAGTGACAATAGTTCAAACTGACCTTTGCTTTCTGCTGAAGGGTCAGCCTCTTAATTGAAATGAGACTGTTGGACTTGGGATCTCCAATGACAACCCACCATCCTTCCTCGCGTTTCTGTAAAAGCAAAGTTGACATTCATGCTACAGTAAATAAAATAAGAAAATCTGTTACCAATTTGCAATAAACTGACCTGAGGGAAAAGTGGAGCAATAACAGGTCCTGTCACCTCCTCTTCTCTTTCCAGCTGAACTTGTACCAAAACCGGACTTCCACTATAAAACAATCACAAGGTCCTTTAAAACTGTAGAATACTTACCTCTTGACAGTAAAAAAAAAAAAAAAAAAGACATTTGTCAAGAGAACATTTTTTATAAATACATCAATCATTTCTAAACCTGCCTTTGGAAGACATCAGCCATGTATGCCACACATTTCTACCAAGAGAAGCTGGATCTGCTTTTCTCTTGTAATGATACATCCTTTCTCCAATGGAAACACTCAGCAGTTTTTTACTTTTGAAATATACCTCTTGACATTGTCTTTCTCAGCAACTTCATATGAAAGCTCGATGTTGGGATAACGGTTACAAAAACGTGCCACATCTGCCATCTGAGAGTCTGTGAGCTGCAGAAGTGCAGTACGCTCGTCATCCTCCATCTCCATGATGTCAAAGATACTCTCCACTCCCTAAAGACAACGACAGAACAAATAAGACGCCAATTAATAAAAATATTAAAAGCGGACATTTACACCAAGACATTACACAAGGAATCATCCATTTAGGAATGATTCATGTATCAATATATAAAATAATTTACGTATGTTTGACATTATACACAGCTGCAAAAAATGACAAAGAAATCATTCCCATGATGCAATCAGTAAGATAGACACCAGTACCTTGTCAGTGCATCGTTTGATATGCTCTGATGTGAAGAAGGGAAGCTGTTTGAGGTACGAGTCCTTGGACCACATGGCCTGGGTGACCATCTGAGCCAGCTCCATAGCAGCCAGTGCTGGACTCAGCCAGCCGTTACTGGACAGCACATCCACACAGGCCTGGATCAGACGAACAGCCTACAACAACAAGAGGCCGCGGTCACACACTGCCACAACCAGTGTCACTAAAGTGTCATGACACACACCTTGCTCAGGATGTCCTCTGTGTCTGACTGCAGCTCCGCACTCAGCTGCATCCTGGACAGATGCGCCTGGAGCAGCAGGTTGGTCTTCACGTGTGGATCATTGAACTTTGGGTTGTTCAGTTTGTGTGGTACTTTCTGAACCAGCTGGAGAAGAAAAAAACATGTGTATGGTAAATCCTAAAATATAAATCCGTGGAGAACCTCAACACCTCAGATTGTGTACATAGATGAAATGTCACAGAAACATAACATTGTCACTATGTGAAATGTAAAAAATCCAAACCGAGTACAGCCGATACACAGGCTTTAAATGAAACAAATGCCCCCTACCTGTCGGAGAAGTGTGTCTTCGTGGTGCCGGATAGGAATGTGCTTATATTCAGCAGCATTGGAGATAATCTCAATCAGCCCACGGATCTTTGTTTTAGCATTGAGCGACATGCTGAATAGCTCTGTACACAAAAACAATTTGTCTTGTTTAAAAACAGTTCACAGCAGAAAGTAACAATGAGTGAGTGTTGCGACAGACCGATTGTGGTGTAGTTGATGTAGTAATAAGCAGCGATCATGCCCAGATTGAGGGGCGCTACGTCCATCTCATCCTCAATGCTGATGCACTTGGACTGCTCCAGATCATGAAGCGTGTTCTCCACCAGCTCAGAAAGGTGGTCCGACAAGTGACGATGTGACATGCCTAAAGTTATATCAAGAACTTAAAGTTTTTTGTTCTGTTACAGTATTGTGTATTTATTAGTGTGTGCTTTCCCCCTGACCTTGCAGGTTGTAGTAGTTTGGATTCTGGGTCATACGGCGATAGAGGAATGTCCAGGTGAGGTAGTCCACAGCGTCCTGTTTGTTCTCCACAGTCTTGGTGACGATTTCTGCATTGAAGTGGTCATGGAGGCAATGGTCCAAGTGGGACTCCACTGGCAGAGGCTCATAAAGGAATTTCTTGAAGAAATCCTGCAAGACATTTGTTAGAGTTACATCAGGTAATATGTACTGTGGTTGACATTTTTAATATTTTCATTCATCTAAACACATTGGTAAATATATTTATGAACTTCCTTTTTCCTCAAATCGGATACCCTTTTTAGCAACATTTTGGCTAAAATGAAATAAAATTATGCTGAGCCATACTTTATGGTACATCAGTTGTGTTTTAAAGCCATTTATCCTTCAGTACCGCAAGTTCATCAGTACCAAAAGTTCATCATAATGATCCACAAGTGTCATAACAATATTGGAGTCTAAAAGACTTAAATCATCACCTTTTTAGAGCCTTGGCACATGATGACACAGCGACCTTCATCGTCGAGCATTGGTCTGTTTGCTTTCCCCACCATTTGGAGGATGTCATAGATCGGATAATCAACATATCTGAAAGAGACAATGATTCACAGTTTGGAAAGAGTGATTGCAAAACGACAGCAAAGCCAGAGTTCAGAAAACCTACGAGTTAATCTTGCCGTTGTAGTACTGCGTATCCATGACGATGACCAGATGAGCAGCAATGCTGATGCCCCAACAAAGTGAACGAGAAGACACCACAACCTGAACAGCACCTTTAAATAGACGCAATAACTGAAAAAATGATCTGGGAGAATTGATTTTTCCAAAAGCAGCAGATGCAGAGGAGCGGTGAGTCATACCAGTGTTGAAAAGCTGCTCGACTATTTTGCGCTCGGTGGCAGACAGGCCTTCGTGCAAGTACCCCACGCCATTAGCCAGGGTCTCCTTCAGTGTAGCATCATTGATTTTCTCAAGGAACGGAGTCAGGTCTTTCTCATTGCAATGCAGAAACCTTCACAAACACAAATTTTAGCTTTCCCTGTGCATTTATGTTGGCAGACAGTTGTGCTTCAAAGTGTAAACGCCCAAGCATATATTTCATCGTTTGGAGATATTTGCGATAATGAATGAACACACACAAATATTATTCCTCTCATCTTTTGTGGTTATGTGAAGCTATATATTGTGACATAAACAGGTTTTATATTTGAACATTATAACAACATTGAGCTTTTTTTCCAAGACCATCTATCTACTATCAGAGAATAAAGAACTTCATCGTCAACAACCACAAAGACTTTGATTTCTGTCTGGGTGTGTAAACTTTCAAGCTCGACTGTATTTATAGATGATCGGTGAAAATTAATGCATTGTAACCTCTGAGGGACAACATCGGCAGCACAGAAGGTGAGGATGTCGATGGCCGTGAGACGCGTCTGTCTGCGGGATGGGACAAAGACGACGGCAGGTTTGGATGGCGAGTGCTTCATGATGGCGTGGTACACAGGTTTAGCCATAGACAAGAGTCGGGTCTGCGTGTGACTCACATTGAAGCCCTGTACAAATGCAAGGACATTAGAAAACACCACATTTATATGAACCTGAAAGTATGCATGTATTCACCCACCTGAATGTGCAGCTCAAGTGGTACAGGCCGGACGTTGGGGTGAAAGTTAAATGTTGCTGTGGTGCTGCAGCCCAGCCAGTGAGCCACGTCTTTTGCGTTTGACAACGATGAACTCAGAGCCACAATGCGGATGGGACGCTCGATCTGCGAGGAGATGTACCTCATCCTCGAACAGATGACCTCCAGGACAGGCTGAAGTACACAGTTATGATTGTTTTTCCAAGTTTTGCCAAGAAACATGGTTCATTATGTTCATTATGAACTCACCCCATTCTCTCCTCCAATCAAGTGAGTTTCGTCCACAATAAAAAGGCTGACATTTTGGACATTCTTCCTCTGTTTCCAGCGTCGGGAAAGGATGTCCCACTTGTCTGGAGTACTGACGATAATGTCTCCTTTCCCCAGAAGCTTGAGATCTGTGCTTGTCTCTCCAGTCAGGAGCACCACCTTTTTATTCAGGATATCCTGAAACTTTTGATGCCAGTCCACAAATACCTACACGCAAATGAAGCACATCAATAAACACACACAACTTACATCTGTTTGGTTCTCACATGTGTCTGAATGTGTTTTAAATTTATGAGCCAACTCTAAAAGTTTCTTCAAGCTACTTCAAGAACGTGTTTGCCATTTGGGTGCATGGGCTTGGAAAATAACAATAATACTTACTTGTTCAGCAAGCGCCTCCATGGGTGTGATATAGACACAGCGGCCCTCTGCGTTGTGCAGGAGCATTCTCAGGATGGCAAACTCGGCACATATAGTCTTGCCACTACCAGTAGGAGCTCCCACAAATACATTGTCATCACTGTTGTAGATCGCATTGAAAACTATGGGAAGAAATATTTATGTTGAAAATCAAAATAGTTTTATTCGAGTAAATATTGTAGAAAAAAAACAAAAACCTTGAGTTTGAATAGGGTTGAAGAAAGGGAACTTGTTCTGGTAGAGTGCTTCAAAGGCAGAGTTCCTGAGAGCAGTGACGGGCAGTGGCTGAAGGTCCAGCAGCTCTGTGGGCGGAGGGTACTTTTCTGGGAGGATCAGGTGACGGAAGGAGACTGGGAGCTGAGTCTCACAAGCTAAACATGGACCACTGTTAAAAACTAATATCAACAAAACATATTTATCAACATCACTTACAGAGCCAGCGGTCTGACAGCACTCTAATGAAATACTGCGGTGGAAGTGGCTCAAAGACTGGAACAAAAAACGTCACCAGGTGTTCATCCTGAGCATATTTGGATTTAAGGAGGAAGTATTCATGATGCAGGATGACTTCACTGTCCACATCCTCCACCAGGATCCAGAAAGCCTCAGATGATCCATGGATCTGAGAAAGGAGCAAAAGTGTAAGATGAAATACGTGTGTAAAGTGCAGAAGCTGAAACACTTACCTTGTCATCCCACTGAAAGTCTGGAGTAACAGTGAGCTCCACCTTCAGAGTGGAGCGAGTGATCGGCTGCAAGTGAACAGCCAAGTCCAGTTTAGGAAACTGGTGGACAAACTTGTGAATAGTTTTTCCCATTTTTGGCATTCGGATGAGCTCACCTGAAAAAGATTTTCCATTAACAGAAATCCAAATGAAGGAAAAACTCATGAAAGGAACTTACCAATTTCATTGTGGTTTAGATCATACAGACGCTCAAATGGGAAGTTTTTCTTTTCAATCTTTTTGATCACTTCTTCTGGTAGCTTCTTGAATTGTCTCAAAGGAGACATGGACTGCCACCTACAAAACAAAACAATATATTAAAACTAAAAGTAAAAACAAATAGTAGCAACAGCATAACTTACATTCTTTTGTCAATCATCTTGCAAAGGTTCATGGTCTTGTCACTAAGTTGAGCCCAACCTCTGTTGAGTACAATCTCAAATATAGCACGCATAAGTCGGCCAGCACTCTGGGGGAAAAAAATCATATAATCAGAGGCAAGTTTTTTTTGAAGACTTGCAGTATTCACATCCTTGTTGAGCTTTAATACCTGTGTAACATAGACCATGTCTGCCATCAGCGCAAACCCTTCTAATTTGAGTTGAGAGATGTAAGCTTGAAGCAGCACATTTATCTGTTCATAAAAATAATTAAAACGTTTTTGTACATTTCAAAAACCGTATTTAACATGCAATTAGATTATTCACCTTTGCGCTTGGCTCTTCAATGCTTTCCTTGACTGGGATTGGGACACGTTCCAATAACTTCTGCAGCTCCAGTTTCTCCTCCTAAAGTATAGATGGATTTGCATTTTATTTCTTTTTCAAATCTTGTACTGTTGTGTTCATTCTACACATCCACCTACCTCTCTGACTGCAATGTTCCTGAACTCTGATGAAAGAGAGAAAACACGAAAGAGTTCGATCTCGCTCAGAGTGGGCTTCAGCAGCTGGTTGTACGTCTGAATAGAGTCATGGGTGATGTAGAAGTGACTGGCGATGCGTCCCAGATCTGTAACCTAAAACAAAAACATGAATCTGTTCATTTCTATTAAGATAAGATAAACTTTATTGATCTCACAATGGAGAAATTTACTCAAATGCATAGAGTATCTAATGTAATTGGACACAAACCTGGAAAGATCCTGTTCGCTTGTCATATTTAACAAGATTGTTTTTGTCCAGGACGTTAGCTGCCGTGTGAATAAGGTCCATCCGGCGGCGCTCCAAGAGTGGGTCTATGGTCTTGTCGTCATGGGAGACGCCGTAGAGAGTAGGGTTGCGGAGCATTCGCACATAAAGATACGAGTAGCCAAGCCAGTTCACAGCATCCTAAACAAAAATGCAATGTTTAAAAAATAAATAGTTTGACGACCTAGGTTGTAGCAACATTTTAGGCACATACCTTGACATTTTGTACATTGCCAAGTACTATTTCAGCATTTAGCATATCGGGCAGCTTGGCCACCATCTGGCTCTCTATGGGCAGCTGCTGGTTCAGGAGGGAGAGATAGTACTGCAGTTCTCCATGGGATGTGATCAAAATGCCCTCTCCTTTAGTGTCATACTGCGGACGCCCAGCTCTACCAAGCATCTGCAAAAGTAAAAGGTTAACTTGAGCCCAGAGATTATTCTTTACACCAGCAGTTCCAATGTCTTCTGCCATGAGTAACCCCTAAACTTTTCTGAAACGTGGCACTTTGAAACTATAAGAACTACTTATTGCGGAAGCCAGATCACTGTATAGAAAGTGGCAATTCTGCTCCTTTTTGCGCCTAATATTACAGCCATTTATGATGTCATCTTATTGATCTGGGATTGCATGCTCTTTTCTTCCTATTGCTCTATAGTGCATATTGCTACACTGAGCGCTCACTGTGGGACAAATAAAAGGTCCTCATCCCACAACGGCAGTGCGCTTGTTGAACCCACCTGTAAGATGTCAAGTGCCCCAAGCTCCGTCCAGCGGCCTTTCTCGGGGCTGTACACCTGCGTGCCTTTGATGATGACTGTGTGAGCGGGAAGGTTCACGCCCCACGCCAGGGTTGCTGTGGAAACCAGCACCTGGATGTGGCGATCTGCAAAGAGATCCTCCACCAAAGTACGGTCCACTCTCGTCATCCCGGCATGGTGGATGGCAAACCCGTAGGGCAGCAAATCCTTCAGCTCGAGGTTCTGTGCAGAAAAACGGGATTAAGACTTAAAGAAGTGAGGTTGGGATGAATGTTTTCAAGATTGGATTCACTCACTTTGCACTGTTCAGCCTCAGTTCTCAACACTTCTGTCGACGCGGATCCCTCTCTGAGGAACAGGCCCAGAGTATCTTTCTCCAAACACATGTCTCTTATTGCTCTGGCAGTTTTCCCAGTCTCCTTTCTTGAGTGTACAAATACCAACACCTGCTCAAGAATTGTGAACAAAACCAGTCAAAAATTCATCAGTCTCATGTACACTTCAATATTCCATTTTGCATGAAAATTAATACCACACCTGATTCTTTCCAGCATGCTCCATGATTTTTTCATACACTATCTCATTCATGATCTGGAAACGTTTAATGGCCTTTTTTTCTGTGATTCCAACATAGGTTTGCTCCAGGGGCACAGGGCGGAAACTAGGCATGAAATTATGTTTGAGGTTAGTTATTGCAAAATGGACACCACAAGACATTTGTGAGTCATGTCAACCTGTTGTCAAAATAGAAGAGCCCTTTGGCAGGGTCGACACGCAGACAAGTAGCCACATCCTCGTAGTTAGGCAGAGTTGCACTAAGTCCAATCAGACGCACATCCTCTTGGGTCAGTTCAACATTACGAATAGTTCTCGCAATAAGAGATTCCAAAACTGGTCCTCTGTCGTCATGCAGCAGGTGGATTTCATCCTGTAAATATTCAGCTTTATCAGACTGTGGCGCTGGTATAAAATAATTTTCATCAAGAGTCCAATTACTCACAATGATGATCAGGCGCACAAGCTGAGTGTAGGTACGCTCACCACCTTTACGTGTTATAATGTCCCATTTCTCAGGGGTGCACACAATAATTTGCGTGGCATTGATCTCCTCTTTACACAGCTGGTGGTCTCCAGTCAGCTCAGACACTGTGATGCCATAACTTGCCAGGCGCTGGAAGAGATTATTTTTGTAATAATAGAATCTTCCAAAATATAGATGATGAGGACAAGAGTTAGAGCTCACCTTGCCAAAACTTCCCACCATTTCTTGTACCAAAGAACGCATAGGTGCAATATAAATAATTTTGAAATCATCTACATTGATGGTCCCGTCAACGTTTATGTGTTTTCCAATTTCCCTCAACATGGCCATCAGAGCAACATTAGTCTTACCGGCTCCCTTTGAAAAGAAACAAAATATATTACACCACATTTGTAACAATAACAAAAGGAAGAAACAATAGAACCAACTTACTGTAGGAGCACACACTAACAGGTTCGTGTCACTGTCCATGGTGGTCTTGAACAGTTTGCTCTGAATGCGATTGAGGTTTTTGAATCCCTCAAACCCAGCCTGAGCATATTTGGGCAACTTTTCAATTGCAACCAAGACCTGGTGACAACATAAAAAACTTTACAAACACTTTTGTTTAGAAACAGTTCTCTTCAACATAGCATATGGTTCGGTTGGTAAGACTCAGGTAAAAAATACAATCTTAAGTGTAAAAAAACACAGATTGTCAGTCAAGCAGCATATGGAGTCACTTTGCTGGGAGAAGTGTGGTAACTTGAGCACTATCCTCTCCTTCCTACATTATCTTTCATCGTTATAACTTCTAGTCTGTTCATTGCTATTCACCCGCGTCCCATTGTCTGTTTCATGGTGTGATGATGGGACCCCTGAATCCGACCTCCTTCATCTGCACCTGCACACTGCCCTGGCCAGCCCGACTTGTGGGTTGCTCCCCCCTCCCCACCTGGAAGCTGCCTCAGTCCTGCATCGCGTCTGTAGCCTGAGTTCTGGATCTATAGCCCGTCCGTCCGTGGGAGCTTATCCCTCTCAATGTGGACCTCCCCAAGGTTTCTCACCTTTTCCTACTAAGTTTTAGAGTTTAGAGACAGTCTTACAAGGACAGTGGTGACAGTCATACGTCCCTTATGGAACAATACCAATGTGTTTTATATTTAATTTCTTGTGTTTGAATCGTTTGATTCTCTGATCTGTGTTGGCGAAATCAACGGTTGCGTTAAGACCGTCAAGATAACTACTGTTCTGACATGTTATTTTTGCTAAAGGATAAGACAAACCTCATCATCAGAGAATGCTTTGGGTTTCAGGGCTGGCACGTGCACTTCCTCATAGCCTTTGCGCTGTTTGCGAAAAGAACCATCTGGAAGCTGACAGCGCTTGTTGGCCATGAAGTGGCTCCCTTGTGTGAATGCCAGGTCATCCAGGTCCAACAACTGTCGAGGAGCAATTGACTGCAAAACAAACATGAGGTGAGTAAATCTTCCCCCCACACAAGCATCAAAGCAGTAATAATTCTGTTCACCTCTCCATGGCCAATATCCATTGCTTCCATATCATCAACACGAGACTTTCGCACTCTTTCTCTGCGAGATCGCTCCTCCTACAAAGAGGAAGTTGAGTGCTATTGTCCAACTAAATTAAATAGCCACACATATTTTAATAACAGTGCCATACCCGGATAATATCCTCCTTCTCTGTCTCCTGCAACTGATAAAGGATTTTTGACAGTTCCTGATCTGACTCCATCTTTCCAATGATACGTTCTTTTTCAGACTCGCTCTGTGCACTCGCCAGCATCGTACAGTACTGAACTGAAGTCAGATAAAATTATATAATTAAGAGTGAAAATTGAAATGAATCATGTAAATATTTCAACATTTACAACAGTAACTTACTCATGCGACGATGTTGGCGTAGAACTTTAATGAAGTCAAATGTGTTGAAACCGAGCAGCAGCACCAGCTGATTCTCACATTCTCGATCATCACTGGCAGTCTGGAGAAAACAGTGATTACAATTCAAACAAAACCTTTTCCTTATATGTCCCAAGGAAGAGTAAATGATAAAAGTACTAAATACCTTGAGAATTTCCAGAACTTCATCGGCTTTCTTTTGTGATACAATAGCATCATCATAAAAGCGACTGAGCTGGCGCTGGAGCCAAAAGGCATCAATGTCTCTGGGATGCAGATCCTTTTTCTTCACAGTCATCACATCACCTGTGACTCCAAGCTAAATAAGAAGTACGGTTACATATTACAGGGTACTGTGAAAGACACAAGTGCATAATCTTAAAGTACTTACATTGGCTGTAAGAGTAGAACTGACATCCGCTTCTTCTCCTTCACTGTCTTCATCTGAATGCTCATCTCGAACCTCTCCAAACTGGTCTTCATCACCCTCCTAAATACACAAAACAATCAAGTCCAACATTCACAAATGCCAAAAGTAACCAGACTTACCTCTTCGTCTGATTCAAACTGGACATTCACTCCATATGTCTCATCAATGTTGTCATCTGAAATGTCATTTAGTTTAAGCACTCATAAGTATTTCCCTTGAATGATTTAAAGTAGGAGGAACTTACCCATGTTTTGTAAGTCCTTGTCCCCTCCATAGTCCGTGATCTTCTTTCCTAGATTGACCAGCACATGATAACGCGTGTCGTCAGCAGGGCCAAGAAGCTGCTCTACCTCACGGCGCCTTTCCTTGTCCCTCATTTTATCATTCTTCAGAACGGCCAGGACTTCATCTGCTGCTCCACACAGAATGTCTCTTGGCTATCGAAGAATACAAAATTGTGTCATTGCAAACTGCAAGAGTAATAAAGTTGTAAACTTAAGACAGATATCTGACCTGATCTCCCAGAGCTGCATGTATAAAGCTGAGCAACACTTCATACGTCTCACGAGTTTCCTTGGTTTTAGGCTTGTACACAATGCCCACCATATCATCAATACCTTCAGAAAGCAAGGTAAAGCCTTTCATTTTATTGATGTCATGTCGATCTTCATCTCTCTTTCGTCGCCTAAGTAGAAGAAGAAAAAAAACTCATTGTCGAAGGATGGGTTATTGAGGTTTGTCATGTTGGAATATAAGATTTCTTTATTCAGTGCCACAGCATATGATATTGTCCACTTTGTTATACGCCCTGCTTAGTTATCATTGCAAAATATGGGACAAAACAGCAAGACAAATGCAGCCTCTCATTTTCGAGAGATCTTATAAAGACCTATAATATTGGTAAAATATATATATTTTTTAAACTGACTTGTCTCGTCTTTCCTCCAACTTCTGAGGTTTGGTCCTTTGAGATTTATCGCCCATTTTGGTCCCCTCCAGCTTCCCCACAAGGGAAAGCACCTCTCCAGTTGGCTCATCTCTCCGTGTTCGGTCGATCAGAGACCGATCAGCTTGCAGCACCAAGTTAGAATTCTTTAATTGAAAACAAAAGCACAATCTTACACAGTCAGCATGTTAAACAGTTAATTAATCATTATATTTCAAGTTATTTTATGACCACGTTTAGTTATTCCAGGGTAGAACATTTTCATTTATGCCACATGAATTATTAGATACTACCTGGATGATTTCCCAACAATGTTCAAAACAATTTTGAATAGCTACGTTTGTAGATTAAATGATGGGTAAAGTACTGCACTCATCTACACCAGATTAACCCAAGTGGTTAAAGATTCAGGGGCGACAGTAGCTCAGTTGGTAGAGCATTGGCCTTAAGCCCAGAAGGTCGTGGGTTCAATTCCCACCTCTGCACCTTCTCCACCGACTCCCACTGATGACTGCTGTCGTTGTGTCCTTGGGCAAGACACTTAACCCCACTTTGCCCAAAAGCTCCCACTGAAAGATCAAGGCTATGCTCACACTCAGAGAGCAGCCGTCCTCCTGTGGACTCACCACCTGCAGAGGATCAGTGAGGGGCTGGTGCTATGAGACTTGGGTGGAAATGGATTAAAAGGGTAGAAAATGGATGGATCTGATTGCCACCCCCCGACCCAGAAATGGATTAAGGGGAAGAAAATGGATGGATGGTTAAAGATTCACATGTACAATGCTTTGATGATATTTCTATGCGTACATTGGAACAGTTAGCTAACACAAAATAGTTTGATCTTCAAACTAGAGACGGCGACGACTTAACCTCTCTAGGGCCCATGGATCTATTATAATAACGCGTCTACCTGCTACCATATACATTTTGTTTATTTGACTTCGATCATTTTTGGTGACCGGTGTAATTACGAGCTACCTAACCAATTATTTAATGCAGGTTCATTCAAAGGTGTACTTACCGCTTTGTACTCGTACTGCAAGTTACGCGCAGTTACGTCCGCCATGGCTGCGACTTTAGTCCGTCAGCTTCAGCTCATAAGACGCCGCTCTCTCAGTACAAACGCCCTGTGGTTATAGTGATCTATAAACGAGCATTAGTTTGAGACGCAGACGCGTTTCCCGGTGTTGATACAACTTTTGTTTCTCGAAGTGCGTTTTCTTTACGTTACAAAGGCACCACACGAGCCACAACAAGCGCCCAGTGCGGAAGTCTTTCTATTCCGGAGTCAAAGGTGAGTGTGGATGAGTGGGGAAGTGTAGCGCCTCCTAGTGTTTAAAGTCAGATGTGCAAGTTAACTGTATGACTTGACGCATTTTTATATACAGTCGTTTTAGAATTAAAAACCTGCAGTTTGGGAATACATGACATTTACAGGAAATATATCAGTATAACTGATGACATGCAATTTTGTTTATCAAAATATACTTTCTCTAGACATTGAAGGAGTTTTGTCAAATTACTATACACTAAAAATATTATCAAATTGGAATTACATTTTGGAAATCATTACACAATTCTTGAATATGATCATCTTGTGAAAGGTAAAGTCTAACCTGTCATATACACTTGAAACAGTGTTATGCTGATATTATTAATGACCAACATACCAATTTATTTTTGTGTGGAAAAATCAAGTAACATGAGCTCAAGCCTCAAAGTCTGCACCAAAACTTTATAGATCTAAGTACACAGATTCAAGTCAAGAAAACAGATCCTTTTTGTATTTATTTTCATTCTATGAAAATACTATCATTTGGTCTGCTTTATTGTCTGAACATAATATTGTTCCTTTTTACCCTAAAAGATAAGCTAATAACTAATTTATTTTGTTTATTACGGTGTTGTTACAGTTGTTGCAGCTTGTGGCTGTATCATGCAAGACATCATGTAATGGGGCTTTTCCATGCAAATGTTGTCCCATGGAGTTTTGGATCGAGGTTGTGGTCATTTCTCTATGCATTTTTAAATCTCAATGCTCGTACTGGCCAAACATAAGTTGAAGAAACAGATCTTACAGTAAAAACGCAACTCATTTTCCATAGACTATATAGTCCATGGAAAAGAGTTATAGTCTATAGAGTTGAGATTGTTTTTCTATTGTTTATCATAGTTATTGTAGCACGCTCAAACGCAATCCAAACTTAATTAAAAAATTAAACGAGTTACAAATTATATGTAGGCCTATAATAATAAGCCAATTGTTACTTCAACAGCATCTGCAGTCTCCATGAACAAACAGCTGCATATCTCAAAAATACACAACTGGATGATTTTAATGAGATGTCTGCATCATCCTTTGCTGAGATCAGGCTGCAGCTTCTTGTGTGACCCCAGACAAGATTTAGAGGCAGAACCCTGTAACAGATGTCGAAGAGGCCAGGTTATGCAGGGTGAGGTATTAAAAGCAAAAGTACTTCCATTGGAACAATGGGCTGAATAAGCTCCTGGATATTCAAGAGTCAACATTATTCAAGACCCATTGTTGATATTGAAATTAAATGGTTATTTCAGTATATCTTACTAGCACATACAATCATGCAATTTTACTGGTGTGTGGCACTGACAGGATATTGTATTGCCTGATATTCAATTACTGTAGCATTATTTTAATTCAATTATAGAAACTTGGCGTTCAGCAGTAGTGTTACCTGCTTCTTTTCAGGGAGAGAGATTGGTTTAATAAACAGTGGAGAAAATACAAAAGATTATTGGCACATTTATGGAGATAATAAACCACATCTCCATAAAGATGTTTCTGCCCTAAAATGTATACAATAATGGTATCATGAATGGCTCTCATTATAAAACTTGAATAGAAATATGCTTTTGGGGAGTGTTGAATATTTACAGGCACAAACACGGATCTTTAAAATTGGTTTGTTCAGAATTTTCCACTAATATTATCTAAAACTGCTCAACAGAAACAGGTCAGTTAACATCCTGTTCAAAACTGCAAACATGATAGAGACCTCCCTAAAGTTGCATTTCCTCCTCGTCAGCAGCAGACTTTCAGTCACATGTCTATAATGCGCATTCACACTTGTTGGTCTGGTTCACTTGAGGAAGAAATGCTCCTCAGATCTGTTTCAAAATATGTAATGAGTGTAATAAGTGAATAGTGGACACATGTTCACTTGTTTTGTGGTTTCACAAATAAAGCATTTTCTACCACAAGTGACCCAGAAATGGTCCAGCTGAAGTGAACCAGACAATCCTAAGAATGCATAATTTAGTAAATGCATTATTTTAACCCCTTGTGTGATTTTAACAGTTTCATGTTTTTAATTACTTGTGTTGATGATTTGTGCCTTCTGTGAAGCACTTTGCGTTGCTGGAACACTGAAGCCTCTAATACAGGATGATGCAGGATTAGGCAATATCCATGGATAAATCACAAAATAAACTTTGGTGAGATATTGGCATAGCCAAAACATTTCCCATAAAAAGTAAAGTTTTACATAATGTGTCCTTTAAGAATGTGCAACAGAAACCAACAAAACAAAAGAGCCATGATAATGTCTCTCTGTACAGTTTTATTTACATGATACTATTCTGTCATAATGCTGGATAGCAAGATTATATGTAATACATAAATAAACACAGTTTGTTGTTTTTTCATTTTTTGTACAAATTTGCATATAACTAAGATTCAAAAAACTCAAACGGATACATACACTTTCAATGAAAAAAAAAAAAAAAAATCTTACACAAGGAAGAGGAGTGGGTTCAACACCTATCACAGACATACATGGACACACTTTCACACACGCATTCACAGAATCATACACTCCATAATGTCCATCACCGACACACAAACCATGAGCTGTAAAATTAGAAATTACAATTATCATTTTCTTAAGTCTAGCTCTGGCATGCTCTTGTATTTCTGTGCCGATAAACCGGGTAGTTCCACAAACAAAAATAGTTGAATACCCCCACTCCCACTCAAACACTCTGCTCACAAGCATTGTTAGCGCAATAAAATAAAAATAAAACATGGTTCACATACCCTAATTCCACAAAAGTACTGAATTACATGCGCTAACATCAGTACAATACCAATGGAAAAGGAAAAAAGCTAATAGAACAGAAAATTGTCTTTCAGCAAATAAAAATGTGTTAAAGTCTAGCTGAGTGATGCAAAATGTCATAGATTATACCGAAAACACTAACGCTGATCAAGACTAACTCATGCATTTATCCCAATCATTCATGCCCCTTATAAAAGTAGCCTAAACTCACTTCCAGGCAGAGGTGCTACCCCTTCCCCTGGGTCACTCATTAGTTCACACAACCCTACACCAGGCATCTCAAATACAATCTTGGTTAAGGTAACTAACAGATGAAGCCCACTGTGAATATTTAGTACACTGGAGTCCATGTCCTTGGCTAGCAGATACCTCTCGACCATTTTAAAACAGCCTCATCACAATCAAATTGATCCATGTCGCAGAGACATTTTGATCAAAGGGTCATTGAGGCTGACGATCAAAGTGTGGACTGCAAACGATCCAATTTTCTACTATGGTGAAAAAAGTGATTACATCAATGCTAAAACACAGCAGCTGTGAGGTAGGTAAAGCTAGGAAAGACAAAGTAACAAAGCCCCTTGTGCACAGTAGGGGACAGTTGTACGATTCTCCAAACATAGACAGACTCCAATACCAACGGACACAGTAGAAGATGATCGGTTTAAACAGTCAATGGGTGTATTATGGATGGAAGGCGAGCCAGTGTTTAACATGTGGCAAGCTCTGGGTACAATGGTGATCTACGGTTTGGCACAAAATGGCGCCTGAGAGTAGCACAGCGTATCTTGAAAGTTACCCTGGGCTGCTCTTAATAAGACAAAACATGTTATATAAAAAAAATAGATCAGCGGAAAAGTCACACCACAGAAAATAGGATAAAATAAACTAATTAATTATTCGGAAAAATGTGATCATTCATGCAACTCAGAAAGAATCTATTTTGTTTTTCTTCTCTCCACAGTTGTTTTCTTGAATTCTTGAGAAATTTTCTAAATCAAGTCCATGTAATATTCACTTTGCCACTCAAAAAGGTTCACACTCATTCTCCAGTCTTTTTCAAAGGTCGTCAACGTGATCTTGATCGGCACATTTTATATTCTCTGGATCTTGTCAGCCACCACCACAGGATTTTCTTTACGGATCTTGGCAGCAGCTTCAGCCTTGTAGTCATAGGGGCAATTGTGCTTATCGGAATATCGGTGGATGCCACAGAAAAGGTTGCCACAGCGACAGTCAAAACCTAAAATAAAAGAATAAAGACAAAAATTTAAAATGTAATAATATAAAAGACATTATAATGAGCTCAATGAGGCCCAATAGGGAAGTGCCTGCTCCAACTCGCTCTGGGGCCTATATTATTATCATTCATATACTCATTTTAGTTCAGTAGCCTTTTGTGTTACGCTCACCATTTTGATGATCTGTTTATATTGTCTTTGTAAATCCAGATATGAGCCATAAAAGAATTGACCAATCAGAGGCTTTCATTTGCGAGAGAAACGCCAACTTGCCTAGCAACCATCTTAACAACATGTCTGCCCTGACTACGGCAAAGCCAACACCGTCGGGGAGAATGTGCCAATGTAAAAATTGGCTCCAGCTTGCTAATGTTGAAATTGGCTTTTTCCGCATTTGGCAAACACTAAGGGGGGCGTCAGCACTGTTAATCCACTCCATTCGACCTATGGTGTTGATTAATTGTCATGGGCTTCTATGGTAATATTAATACTATAATCATAAATTATGTTATATTAAAGGGTGGTGCCACCACCTGCATGCGAAAGCCAGATCCCGTCAACCCTCTGAAGCTAAACAGGGCAGGTACTGGATAGTACTGTGATGAGACCTCTAGGAACACCACAAGCTAAGCTGTGGAAAACTGTGTGTGTCCTTAGGCAAGACACTTCACGCACATTGCCGAGAATGAGTGTCTGTGTGTGCACGAATGCTTGGTGGAGGCCGGAGAGGCCAATGGCACACTGGTACATACATTTGACCAAACTGGAAAGCACTTTGTGTTGCAGCTTGTGTATGAAAAGCACTTTATAAATATAATGTGATTGTTTGATTGGGTCTTTGAGAGTCCAAAAAAGCGCTGTATAAAAGCTATGCCTTAGTAATAATATTAATAATAATGATAATAATATTATCTATGAACCCCATCATAAAAGTTGTGCAGTGCACCTATAAGGACAACAACCTTGACTTATGCTCACCTGTAAGGCCCACTCTCTTGCGGCACATAAAGCATCGGTTCTTCTTAGGTTTCGGGGTGTCTCCATTACTTTCGTCACTACTCAAAGAGGCTACAGGGGCGGGACTAGAGGCGGCAGGCTGGTTTACGACTGCAAAACAGATAAAACATTTGTCATTATATGTCTAATTGGACATTTTCTAATTGTATCCCCTAACTGCTTTTAACATTGTTATATTCCCTTATTTGCCCATAAGCATTTGAGGAATAACAGTGTATTGCAACAGGGTACCTTTGTAATAACAACATTATACTCACATAAGTCACAAACTTTTTTAAATTCTTGTTGAAATTTGTGCACTACCCCCAGGAAGCTCCTGGCAGGCTGAACCAAATGTGAGAATGCCCTCTGGTGTAGAAGTATTTTTAAACAGGTTTATTTTGGGCTGCCTCTCTTTCTTGGAGGCTGTAAGTAAAACCCACAGTTCATATGCAACATGGAATCTAAAATAATCTGTGGTCATGGAGGGTACTAAAAGTGTGCGTAGAAATGGCCATACGAGAACAGTCACGGGCATGTGTTTACCCTTGGCGTGTGTATGTTTGCTTTGAGGAAGTCTTACCAGGCTCTAATGGTTCAGCTTTGTCCTCTCTTGAGATACTCATCTCTGTCATTTGTTGGGTGACAGGGAGAGATCCTTGAACAGTTCTAAAACAAATACAAAATGATTTAATTACAATATCCCAAGCATTGTGGAGGCACATGTTGATAAGACCCAATACTTGGAGACAATCAACATTAAATGACAATACTTACCTAGACATGCCTGGTGATGAAGTGGGCGAAGATTCAACCTTGGCTAGACTTGCTTCTAGTCTTTGGATAGCTGAAGCCTCTGCAGCACTAGCAGCCGAGCCTGGACAGAGCAAATGTATGTATTTATTTGATATGGACACAACAGTTTCATTGGACTGCCTTTAGTGTTCTAGCTAGATATGATAACTGTACAAATATACAATTAAATTATGAAAAATTGAATACATACATTTTAAACAATCAGTGATAATAACTGTAAAAGCTATAATCCTTTTTTCTGAGTGATTGTGGGACAGGTTTTAACGTGTTGCTATAATTAAAACAAGAGAAACTGACTTGACCTCAGAGGTTTCTCAAAAATCAAAATTAGTGTCAAAAACTGCTGTCTTTTATGAGAGGAAAAACAAAGAGGTGGGCGTGAGCTTAGGAAGAGTAGATGTGCAAAGAGCTCCTACATCACAAATCTTGTCCCATAATGTTGCTACTTATTAACAGAAACTCACCCATTGGACTGAGCGGGCTCATACGGTCGCTGCTCTGCTGTCGCGTCAGGTGCTCCTTATAACAAACCGAGCACATGCCATTGGTTCTTGGGTTTCCATAGAAACCACAACCTGTGGCACAGAGCATGGGCACAGGGCTCTGGTTCGTCTCTTGGGCCATTTCTGAGGAGAAAAATGTGAAGTGGTTATGATTCTGCACCTAAACCAATGCTAAATCTGTTCTATATAATAAACAGACTTGACATTCCTGTTCTGATGAAACTCATACGCCCTTCAAGATAATGTAGGAGTTAGTTTGTTATGAAAATCTGACTACAAGGACCTGTTGGTTTCCGTCTGGCTGCTGCTATGAAATGAGCACTACACATGAGAAAGCATCAAAGACAGACAGAAGCCACTGTTCAGAACATTTGGCAGACCACGTACTGTCCCTTTTGATAACTATGTGCCCGATTACATCTTCCAGCTGCCTTTTTGTGAGCCCTGAGAACAGCTGAAACTTATATGCCTCTCTGGCACTATTTTCTATCACAACCTGCACTGATAAATGTACACCAACAATTGTCAACAGCTATGTTATCATCAACATTATCAGGCCTATAACACATTTGAGAGAAGAGGCCACTCCGTTCACTTGCTTTGTATCTTGTGACATCACTTCGCATCACACTTCCTCTGAAAAAACAATTGTGTACATGGCCTGCGTGGCCCGATGGCGTAGAGTCATAGCTGTGCAATACAAGAGGAAGTTGTGCAATGGAAGAAATCACTGCTCATTGGGTCACAAAGACACTTGATGAACAAAGAGACCAGAAATTAGATTAATCAAGGACCCCACATTACATCAGACACTGAAACTCAGGTTGTTTTATAAATCACCTGAGAACAGATCTTGCCTGTACACTATCGCCTTTCACTTGTAAACAACTTTTGGTCCTCTTGTGCTGTAACGCGGCAGCTGCTCCCTCACACTGCCCTGAAGCTCGTTTGTATTCCGCTCTCAGACAAACAGGCCAGCCTAGTGTTCCCTGCTGCCTATTTCAGAATGTCCTGTCAGTTCAGTCAAGGTGTCCTGACCTCAATGACAGACAACAGTGCATTTTAAATCCTCTGACCTGCCCCCTCCTCACATATATCTCCCCTTTCACCCCTGCATGCTCTCACTGATGTGTCAACAAAGGGTTTCCTTGGAAAAGCCCACAAAGCCTTCTCTTTTGTGTCACATGCTCGGCTGCGGACTACTGGAAATGCCATAGACAAGGAAATCATAGATTGGAACATTACCAATGATATACCCACTTATTCAAAGTGCATTAATATCCAATAGCAGCATTTTGTACAGAATGAGAGGCTTTTTGTTTGGATTATGGTGGTCAGTACGCTCTTGAAGCCAAACAGTACATTACATTTAGTAGTAGTGGTTGTATATATTCTTCGGCAAATATGTACATTAGATCTCAGGTTGCTTACAAAAAAGCCCCTTCCCCTAAAAAATTAAAACCATTGTGACTAAAACAACATGATAGGCAAACCCCAGATGTTAACCATTGACATAGTATCAGCTGACATGTTTGCCACCTGGTGTCATACAATGCTTGTGACACTCTTTAGGTGGACTACTGTCTTTTTTTTGGTGAGTTAGACTTGTTTTGAGTTGTCAAGCGTTCCTAAGGACATGTCTATTATTAAACTCCATTAATTAGATCGATTTACAAAAACAACCTACATCCTGTTATATCAAAGCTCGTCTATCTTGATGGTAAGGTATCTAATTCCCTCATCAAGTCTGGTTAATCTTCTTCAAAAGTCGGGCAAGTCAGGGGGTTTCCAACACACACATAGCTCAGCCCTAAGCTACAATTGTCCGCTATCAACTTCCTGCAACACAACCACAAGCATAAACACCATTTCAAATGATCAAGCCGTTTTGGAAATTAGACCATTTTAAGGCTATTACTTACAACTGAAGCCTTCCATGTGACTGATAATCTATGGCCAACAAAGGGGGAAGACTAGGCTCCTTTATCAACCACAAGCTTAGCTCATATTTCAGCAGGCCTTGCTCGAGCTGAAAACTACTGAGTCACACTCAATGGCTGGCCTTAAATGACTACAGCAGGTTTACCAATAGCAAAATGTAAAGCTTCAGATACACAAAGGAGATCAAATTCAACCAAAGAGGGCTTTACAGCAATAGTTTGTACGATTTTCAATCCCTAGACACTGTGTGGTCGTCTCTCCTCTTTGTCTCATCTTTAGTCCTTTGTCTGCCAACCCCATGCTTCCTGTTCCCTTTACTACCCCTTTATAATCGAGTCGTTTTCTGTAATAGTCTTTTCCGAGTGTAATCATCGAAGTCATTTGAACAAACTCTATTATATAATCACTCTTTAGCGCTTAGGGATCGAATTGAGGCAGTCAAAGAGCCCTGAGTCGACCTGATCTTGTTATCCATGTGCCACATCGCGTCACAACCATGATCAAAAACTACATTTCAGACATTCAAGCAGGTTTTAAAGCGAGACATGGTTTGCTTGGCTTTTCGGTTGGTGATTTTTCTATTTCTAGACAAGGAATTAACAGGCTTTGGTTCCCCATCCCCCAGCTCTGGGCAAACACGGCACAGACAGGACCAGCTCAGCTCAGCACCCTCCCTTGTTTTTCTCTTTTTAACGAAACACTGTCGCGCCTGGAGACTCATGATCTTCCCAATAAAGAAGATATGACAGTGCAGAGTTGGTGCGGATACCCAAAGCTGATAAACGCGTTGATCACATTACCAGAAACGTGTGCACCGCCTGACCTTTCAGTCCACCAAGAAAGGTCGCCATGACGCACGGCTGGTCAATCATTTTCCATAGAAATCAAAGAACAAACAAAAGAAGAAAAGAGAAAATATGGACGTTCACCTTTTTAAATCAATGGTAGCCTCTAGGGTGTTCTTCCTTTTTGATCTCGGATGAATAATATCAGCGCCTTGGGGCCAGATCGATGAATTGTGCCGTATTTGGTGATGTTTGTGTGGTTGTGGTCCTTAGGCAGAAAGCATAAAGCCGAGTCTCGCTCCTCTGCTTCCCCTGGCCGTGTCCAACCTCTTCTTTCGCTCCGTGCCCCGTTCCTTCTGGATAGATGTTTGTTTCCTTCTTTAGTAAGAGGAGTGGCGGCTGATGTCACGGGGAAATCAACGTGTCGCTATTGGCTGCTTGCGGAGCCCCCGAGCGAAATGCACAGATCCTACCGCGCATGCGCAAAGCCAGGGTGGCGTTTTTTATTACACATCCATTCGTCATCCTCCTACAAGGACACGCATCTTTTTATTGAGTAATACACCTAAATGAATGGACTGATGAATAACAGTGCGGACATTGTTACGGCAAGCAATTATGAAACGGATAGCACGAATTTACAGGACTATTATAATTAGAAAAGGCCAAATTATTGTGACTAGCCTACTACTTTGGACCTACAATAAAACCTTTAATTCAAATAAGATATTTTAGAAATAAATGACAAAAATAACAAACATGACATGCGATTATATACATTTTTTGGGTGAAAAATGCTGTCTCATTTCACAACCCAACGTATCATAACTGATAGAGAATATGTAAACATGTTGTGACAGAACAGAAAAGATAAAACTGAGGCTCAAGCCAGGAGAGCACAGTGGGTACACTGCATGTACACAAGACAGTTGTGAAATACAGACCAAGCTCCAGTCGCACAGAGATTCTAGTAAACACACAACAATAAGTCTTTCACGCCTATTTACAGAATCTTGTCATTAGATAGTGCTAATCTATGTAACTTATGAGAACATGTTGTTCACTTACAATACATTTAGAAAATATATATAATGGCCTTGCACGTCAAACAAGCTGCAGCATATTTTGTTGCCTCACGTCACATATCTTCAGGCACTATTAGGTGTACTGATTCAGAACAAACATTGAGCAGAGAGGAACATTTCGTCATTAATCAACTGAGCTGTTTCATGGAAACATGAACATCTTGAGCAACCTAGAAGTCTTCTGTTGTGTCTACTTCAATCTAAACTAGTATGTACAGTTTGAGATACATTTCTAATCTTTGTGAAGGGAATATTCCTTACTTTGATAATTTATCTTTCATTATCTATGTTAACCATAGCAGTTAATGTGAAAAGATAACATTTCTAGAGTTGCCATAGTATTCCAACTCAAAACAACCCTACTGATGTTGCTTTGTAAATAATGAAGAACAAAAAGTTTAGTTTAGACCCAACAAACTATTCAGCAACTTCCTTGTGATTGCCACAACAAATGATAATTACCATGCAAATATATGAATTATAGCATTGTACATTAACACTATTATCCTATGCTGCTAACAATATTTGGATCATATTTACAAATATACCAATCATTTCTAAATATCTTCAAAATACAGCATTTAGTAAAACATTGGAAGCAATAACTAGATTATCTCTTTGTATTCTGAAGGGCTGGGTCACAAACTACATTTATTTGTATGGAAATGACCCAGTGTAGATACAAATGCATAGTGTGTAAGAAAATAAAGACCAGGAAGGGAGGGGTTTGCAAGAAAACGTATGCACACATCAATGCCTTTGTGTGACTGTTTTGGTAATGGGGGTCCTGCATGGGTGCGAAACATAGGGCTGTGTCTGTGTGTGAATCTATATGTTTCTTTAGTATGTGAAGGTTCATGGTTTCAGTGAGGGGAGGGTGGCAGCTGAGGAGAGAGTGGGAGGTGTTCAGTATCATTACCATCCCCCTAGTCACTCTGCTGTGTTATTGCTCTAAACATGCAAGCTTGTGTGGGGAGCACTGTAGGAGGAGTGGGCTGCTAGTCTTGCTCGAGGGGCTAGTCTAAATGTATGAACATGTCCACAGACACACGTGAGCTCTATGTTGCCTGTATGTCTGCATTGAAGGTGCCTCATATTGTAGCATGCCAGAATATTGCTGAGGGATTATTTCTGTGAATTGAGAACAATCAGACTGTGGTTACCAGGCAGATAGGCTTTGTGACAGTGGTGTGTCTGTGGTGGGCCACTTGATAAAAAGGGGCTGCTGGTGGAGCTTGCAGCTTATCCATTTACATAAGTGGTGTGCAAAGTTGATAAGCTGCAATAGAATATTTATACTTTTACACCCCTCCCTGCTCCATTCAAATGTATGCGGAGCCCTGATTAGGTTTAGTTTAGGTGGTGTGTCAAGGTATAATGTCCTTACTCAAGTTGTGGACAAAAAACAGGAACAAAAGGGAAATATCTTTAATCGTAATACATTCATATTTTGTGTTAAAGCTGAGGGTAAAATAAATTACACACCACCTTGGACAATAAGGAAAAAGCATTTCAACTTAGATTTTCCAGAAGAACAACAATTCAAAAATGTGCTGATTCAGCAGCCCTTGACCATTGTGCCTTGTGCATGGCTAGAAGCTGCAAAACTCCTCCACAGACCTTGTGAATGCTTTTTATGTCGTCCTGGGAGGAGTTTCCCCAACGTCCAGTTTATTCTTTCTTGTCTACACATTCTATTTCTACAATATATAATATAATAAGGCTCAATCCATAGGATCTTTCTAACTGAGGATACACTAAATGCCATTAGATAAGTTAATATTTCTTGACTTGAAATATGGCTGTGCTACAATACACACTGTTAAAAGTGTGTATGGCAGCACATATTTCCATTTCTGATGGTTTGTCCGTTTCAGGTGATATATGATCTGCTCTGGGCTTGTGCCTGAGAACAAATGCTCAGTAGCTCAGCTCAGCATGTGAGCGCACATGTGTTAGCAGCAGATGTCCTGACTCCTGAGTGTGCTCTGTTCCTCAGACTGGCTGCTCTTTGTTGGTGCTCCCTCGTGCAGACGGCTTAGGCCACGTGCTTTTTCTGTCTGCAAACACAATCCCCGCCTCCTGCGCTTTAATCTGTCAATCGCAGACGCCAAGTCCCGCCTCCCAGAGCTTTCCAGGGCCCTCCTCTTTATCTGATGACGCTTCTTTACTCATGCATTCTACCACCATGCTCTCTCTCTCTCTCTCTCTCTCTCTCTCTCTCTCTCTCTCTCTCTCTCTCTCTCTCTCTCTCTCTCTCTCTCAAGCACAGTGCACAAATCAACACAATGCATTGTCTGTCTGTAATACAATCAACATTTACATTTATGCGCTGTTCTTTATCTATTGCTCAAGAGAAGCTAAAATATAATCACAGCCATAAATGGGACTTGAATGGAAGTCCTGAAAAACAGGAAGAGAGGAATTTAGTTTGGGGGCTAGAGAAGGCGGATAAAAATCCACCTGGCTTAGTAATGGAATGCAATAATAGTATAGTGTTTTAAATTCAGCAAAACAGTTCTGACTGCTTGAAAATGTTATTCTTCCAATGCTATGTTTTAACAAACAACAGACACTATAATTAGCAGATAAAAAGTTATCTTCACAAAGTAGCCACCTGCACAACCTGGAGTTCATCTTCTCAACGTCTGGCAAAAACAGCCATGGTGCTTTTAAGGCTTCTCCCAAGGAACCACACAATAGAACACCAATCACAATAGAGCCTCTCTGTTTTGGGTGTTTTATTTTACTTATTTTTAAGTGCCTAAAATAAAACACACCAGTTTCTGTTTTTTATCTATTATCATCTATAATCAATGTGAATGTTTCCTGTGGTTACATACTTTGCTTACTTCAAACTGGCAGTTCATTATTGTTGGCAATAGAGGGGTAAACAAAGTAAAATAGAAGATGAGCTTTGATGTCACGCTTTGCTCATGTGATCCCTACATAAACTTTCTGTCAAAGTAGGAGCTAAATTAAGAATAGTGTAAGTGATATGATTCCACTCACTCACCTTCCAAAACACTGACTGTCAAGCTCACAAACGGACAACAACAACTCTGTTCAGAACACGGGAAAGACTCACGTGGCTGAAAGAGGTTAGGAAATGTGTTTTCTAAGAATTTGCCTGTCCCACCAGATGATTTGTGATAGTGAAATCAAGTCGCCCTCTACAGGTTTAGAAGAGCAAGTCACTTCATTCTGCTTGTACCCATTAACAGCTACAATACATTGCCGAAAAAAGGTGTACAGTTTAAAGGTGTACAAAGTGTTCTATGTAGCCCATTTACAATTCAGATCCGTGTTAGATACATGCATTATTATAAAACAAATCATACAAGGTTCAAGTATTTAAGATTACTATAGAATTTATTGATCCTCAAGAGAAATCTTTGGACACAGCTCAAACATAACCTCACAACCTCGAACAAATGGTTAAATAAAGTTATAAGAACAATAGCCTACAACACAGCCACTGACCTAAAAGCTACTTTTTAAGAAATGAAAGAATGTTAAAAAATTATTAGACTCACTCTTTTAAGACAGCTCACAAACATGTTAAAACTGCTGCAACAACACCAAATCCTTACTTTTGAACCACATTGGTATAAGAGCCTATTGAGTTTATGAAGATTTCTCCTGACCATTATCAAACAAAAGAAGATTGCATAAAGCAAGTCCCACTAATTTGATCTTTTCCCCCTTCTGTAATCTGTCTAATGGTCTTATAAAACATCTGAGGTAATTACATCATCATCATCCAAGGTAACTCTCTCACAGAACAAATACGTAATTTAATCCATCAATCAATCTATTGAGAAGACAAGAGCATTCCTAACCTGCCCCACACCTTCCTGTCTCTGTAAATACAAAACGTTGCCTATTTTAAAAAAGTCAGATCATGAAAACAAAGCATAATTGAAACATCCCTATAATCCAGCAATTATTTCATCAGCAAATATTAGTACAGATATCTATCAACCCACACAGCTACATAAAGGCATTCATATCTGTTTTGAATAATTCATCTGCAGTGAAATTGCGTGGCTCTAGGGTTTCCATGCTTTCATTGTCCCTGTTTCGGGTCGATGGGTGGCGAGAAAAAGTGAACTTCTCATGGGAGTCCCATCCTCTCGGAGCCCATTGCACACAGACACACAGTCGGGTCATGCCTTTTCTCTGCAATGTGGGGTGGACGAGGCTCATCTATTTGTGCCAAGAACCATTATTAAAACACGGACACTTTAAACTCACCCTCTTCACATGAGTCCTGCAACCAAAGGGAACTGGTCAATGAGAGAAGATGTCCCGCGACAATCTCATCATCTCCGACAATGACAGTAAGAGTTGATATCATCTTAATTCTTGGATAGAATAGTCTGTGTTTATTTAGACCTGGAAATAGTTAAATGTTTAGTTAGCCTAAAATCTGTCATTTTTGCAACTTACTCAAACATTATAAATGAACAGTATATGTATCTTAAGTGAATTACAATGTTTGATTAATGTTAGCTGCCTTCTTGTAAGATTGAATGATAATCTAGTCCAGCATTTATTTTCTGTAACTTCTGTTCATTAGGCCTCTGTTTGTGGTTTGTGACCCTAACTTCACATAGCGATAATGACCCTTATACCGGCCGATCTGGTTACACTGACGACACACATCATAGCACAGACTCTGTAAATATCTCTTCAGTCCATCACTGGTCCCCATTGTTTGGCCCTTGATCCACCTATTACTTCAGAACAATAGTGCCAGGTACACAATAAAGTGTGCTGAGGGTCACCACTGAAAAGCCTTATTGTAAGGGTATAAAACAATATATTAGACTGGATTCTGTCGGAGGAGAAACTAGTTTATATATATTACCAACTACATTTTTCTATAAAAATCTCTCTCCCAACAGCTGACGTTCAAGTGGACTTTCCAGGTAAGTTCTTCTTCTGCCACGAGCCCAAAATGTCCTATTTGAAAACAAAGTATCTGCAGGGGTGGACAAGACTAATTGTACTCTTAAAAACAAAACAAAAATGACCTTATTTTATTCATAATAATAGATTTATTTTGAAGAGCAGTCTCTTTTAAGACTTTAAAGACAATGCAGAAACCATGTAAAAAAAAGTCTTAAGACCTTTTAGAAACTCATGTTTATATATATTTGGGTCAAAAATAAAAAATAAAAAATAATAATAGCTCATGATTTTCAATAATGGATGGCTACATTTCTTGATTGTATTTTTCTAACAGACGTCTATGGATGTTGACATAATGTTGCAAAAAAAGAAAATGTATGATGATAGTCCATGGACATGATTCATGAATTATGAGGAACAAGTTTCAAATACAGGGTATTAAGCTAAAACAGAAATATTTGTGTAACTATGTCATGCATGTTTTGATGATGAAATGTTGCAAATATAGTGTAGCACAAGTATGATGTAACTTTTAACTCCAGCAGCTGAGGACCAAACCTCTCAGGAAGATAACGCTCATGAAAACAAAAGAAGGAGAAAAGCAGACGGCAAAGAGCGAAAGAAAAGAGCAATAAAGACAGGCCGTGCGTCAAGCATCGAAGACACAGAAGAGCACACTCAGAAACACAACCGGAAGAGAAACGGCTCGAAAAATCACAAACATGACAAAGAAAAAGATCAAGGTGAAAGATTTTGGTAAAATACCAGCCGGGTAATTGAAATTTTCAAACAAACATTTTGATTTGTATTGTGATTAATGATTTCATAATTGTATTTTATAAAAGTACGCATCCATCCATCCATCCATTTTCTTCCCCTTAAACCATCTCTGGGTCGGGGAGGTAAAAAGCACACATATTTGATCAATTTGGTATAGTAATATAGATAATTGAAATCTAATGTGAACATGTACTAGCTAGAGGGCAGTAAGATATGAACGAATACTCTTTTAGCTGTATAAACTGGTAGCCCCCGATCTACAGGTTGGAAACCCAAACCGTATAAGGTTTTATTCATTACAGGGAGGATCATTTGTTGCTGGCAAAGTTTCTATGTCCATGTCATAAAGATAAAACATATTTCAGTATGGCAACTTGATATATCTTACAGCCAAAAAATATCAGAACAATAAAGAAGAAGAAGGAGAGATAAAGAGAAAAGCTGCGAAGAGCAAGAAAAACCTGAAGAATGAACAAACCAAAAAGAAGGAACAAGACTCAGAGAAATCAGGAACAAAGAAAAGAAGCAAAGAGAAAAAGAGGAAAGACAGTGCCGAAAAAGACACAAAAGAAAAAGAAAAGGCAAAGAAAAAGAAGAAAGTAATTGAAACAAGGTAATTATGCTCATGCAACAAACAAAGGTTTTTAACAGTGTAGCTCAGTATGTTCAAGAAGTAAAACATATTTCTAAATACATTTAAAATGCAATAATGAAAATCAAAATGCATTTTTTATTCATGAAAAATCTAAATGTTTAGAAAAATTTAGAATCTTGCGTTAATGCTGAGGTACCTAATTTTCAGACCACATAAAAATGTAATAATGCAATCCATGTAACTTCCTGGCTCTAAAATGGTTTCGTTATATCGCTAGTTTTCACATGCATGTATTTATCCCCTCTGTCACATCTGTAGATCAGCTTTCTTAGGCTAAAAGGTGAAAAAAGAGGACCACCCTCACTCAGCCAATCAGCTCTCATCACAGAGAGACCAAGAGCATGCAATAGAATAAATGTTTTCTGAAATGGTGGAATGTTGTGGTCTGATTTGTTCACAACATCTATGTAGTTTTTTTCATGAATTTTAAAAGGCAAGGCAAATTTATTTGTATAGCACAAAGGGAACTCCACGTGCTTAACACACAAACAAGATAGAAATCATCATAAATAATCCCAGTACATTAAAAAGAGTGTAGATACAATCCTTCAGTTGTATGCACAGCAAAACAGAACGGTTTTGAACCTGTAAGGTACCCCAGATTTAGATTAGGTTTGGAGTTCTTTAACAACCCAAATTCATTAATGTGTCTGCAATGAACTCATATGTATGCAATTAATTCATTAAAATTAAATGTATATGAACTAACACAGTCCAACAGTATTAACCAAAGTCCGTGAATTTAGTGTATTACAAGCCCATTGTGTGGAACTTGTCTCATAGCTCTGAGCCAGAGTCCAGTGAAGAGGAGAATGAGGAGGAGGAGGAGGAGGAGGATGTGGTGAGGCCTGAAACACTCACACCGGAAGAACTGGAGAAACTGAAGGAGGCGGTGGAGGACAGGAAAAAACTAATCCAGGGTCTGAGAGGAAAGCCTTGGCCAATGAAAAAGAAACTAGTCACTTTAAAGTAAATGCCATGCTTGACTATTATGTTTTTGTATTCTACATTATTTTACATTATTATTTGATGATTCCAGGGAGTCCCAGATGTTTGTGGAGAAATATGAAGGGGCTCTTGGCAAAGGCAAAGGAAGGAAGTTTTATGCTTACAAAGTGATGATGACCAAAGTAAGTTACTGTACAAATGTGTGACCATTTATTATTAACTGTGTATTTCAAATAAAGCTAAGTCTATTTATTGTAGAAATGGCTGAAATTTAAACGAGATTTTGAAAATTTTAAAACTGCTTGCATCCCATGGGAAATGAAAATAAAGGAAATAGAAAGTAGGTATGCAACAGCTAACATGTTGACTTCAAAATGAGCATCTCACTGCTTTTTCATCTGCTTCAGGCCATTTCGGCTCCTCTGTGGCATCGTACTTCCTCTTTCTGAGGTGGATGTACGGTATCAACATGATTTTGTTTGGTCTGACATTTGGCTTGGTCATGGTACCTGAGGTATAAAGCATCAGGAATATTTTAGTCTGTGCCTTGTAAATCTATGTGCTATTTTCCTCTATAAACAGGCGTTGATGGGGCATCCTTACGGCAGTTTACCGAGAAAGACAGTACCCAGACCAGAGGAGGGCAGTGCCATGGACTTTGCCGTTTTATGGGATTTTGGTGTCAGTAGATTCCTAAAAGTAAAACAAACATTTAAAGCTGGGGTACCTCACTTTCAAACAACAGCAGTAATACTGTACAATTCATGTAGTGCCTCAGGATCAAAATTTGGTTCAAACACTATATTTTTTGGCCTCTATCACATCTTTAGATTAGCTTTTTCTGACAGAAAAGTGAAAAAGAGGGAGAGAGAGAGACTTACTCAACCAATTTTAACTCTCAGCCCAATACTGACTGGGGCTCTTTCTTACATGTATGCAAAAGATTTCTAATAAGATACAGAGATGATATGGTCTAATATGTATTAAAATGAATTAATTCAATGAATACAAAGAAATAGGTACCCAGGCTTTTGTTTCTACAGCCTATGTCTATAACCAATGTTTCTAAATTACCTTTATCCACAGGGTTATGCACAGTATTCAGTTCTTTTTTATGGTTATTATAATAACCAGCGCGCCATTGGCTGGCTAAAATACCGCTTGCCTCTGTCTTACTTCCTGGTTGGTGTGGGCACCGTTGCCTATAGCTACATGGTGGTTATTAGAACGTAAGTGAATTCCACACACACATTTATAAGTGCATTGCAGTACACTACTGAGAAGCCTTTTACTCGTTTTTAGAATGGCTCGCAATGCAAATGAAGGTGGAATTGGAGATGACAATAGCTTTAATTTCAGTTGGAAAACATTTACCAGCTGGGACTATCTAATTGGAAACCCTGAAACCGCAGACAATAAATTTGCCTCCATAACCACAAGTTTCAAGGTTGTCACTTACAGTTGAGTCTTATTGGTTGCAAAGATAACACTAATCTTCCTCATGTTTATATATATAATTAGGAAGCAATCTTGGAAGAACAAGAAAGTCGAAAAGATGACAATATCCACCTGACACGTTTTCTGCGGGTTCTGGCCAATTTCCTGGTGCTTTGCTGCTTGGCAGGAAGTGGCTACCTCATCTACTTTGTTGTGCGGCGCTCTCAGAAGTTCACTCTGGATGGATTGGAGAATCACAGCTGGTGGGAGAGAAATGAGGTTAGTATGTTTACCTCTGGAGTGTTCTTTGATGATTGTTTTTATTATGGACAAACAATAATTATGTTGCTTCTTCTCCAATTATATATTTATTCATTACGGAGAAGGTGAGGTTTCTGTTTTATTACAGATGCAAAATTGAGTCACCAATGACCCACAGGAGCCCATTGGCTGCGGGTGTATACAGTATCCATGTCATTAGTCTTCTCTGAGCATGAAACAGCTCTTTTATCCTCCCACTGGGTGTCTTTCAGGTGAATATGGTCATGTCGTTGCTGGGGATGTTTTGCCCCATGCTGTTTGACGTCATCAGTTCTCTGGAGAACTACCACCCCCGTGTTGCACTGCAGTGGCAGCTGGGACGCATCTTTGCCCTGTTTTTGGGCAACCTGTACACCTTCATCATTGCTCTGATGGATGAGATCAATGTCAAAGTAAGAACTGTGTGTGTGTGTGTGTGTGTGTGCGCGTGTGTGTCATTGTGTGGTGAAATGTTGCTAAAATGCATGTGTCACAGAGAGAAGAGGAGAAGATAGTCAGGTACAACATCACTATGTGGGAAGCCAGTCTTTATAACGGCACCCTATCAGAAAACAGCACAGCTCCGCCAATCACAGTGCACCCTGCTGATGTCCCCCGAGGGCCCTGCTGGGAGACGATGGTGGGCCAGGTCAGTTTGTGGGCTCCTTCTTTATGTAATCACAATCACTTATGGTGTGAATGTTTTAACATAGGTTGGAAATTATAGCTAAATAAAAGGTTTAATATTCCCAGGAGTTTGTCCGGCTGATTATTTCTGATACCATGACAACATACATCACCCTTCTGATCGGCGATTTCTTCAGAGCTGTTCTTGTTCGGTTTCTTAACTACTGTTGGTGCTGGGACCTGGAGGCAGGATTTGTGAGTCATACATTGCACTTTCAGACCAGAGGGCAGATCAGGCCACACATCTGAACCAACCCATGGTGCATCCAATTATCTAATGTTTTTTTTAATGTTTACTGGTTTAAATCTCAACTAGACCTACAATATCTGCTAATTGTCTAATATTGTTTATTTCAAGGTTAATCTTCTACTCTGATATAAATAAAGTCCAATTTTATCCCGGTTCAGCACTGGCAGAATAATTTCAGACTTTGTTTTCTTCTATTTGTCACCATTACTGTTGTTATAAATGATTAGTAATTTAAGAGGTATATTTTGAATGAGATATATATTGGATGACAACTGTTGTAATCAATCTTTTAAAAAGTGGTGTGAACTGCCCACATGAGCATATGACCCTCTACAAAATCTGATTCTTGGGAAAACGTTGAATAGCACCTGAGTAATTTTGATTGCTTTATTATTGTATGTATTCTCATCTATCTCTCAAAAGCCATCATACTCCGAGTTTGATGTGAGCGGAAACGTCCTGGGTCTAATATTCAACCAAGGCATGATATGGTATTGAAAACTGTAAAATATTTGGATTGCCATTCTTATCCATTTTGTATACGGTGCATTATGTAATTACCTGTGTTGTATCTCAGGATGGGTGCGTTCTATGCCCCTTGCCTGCCCGCCCTGAATGTCCTGCGTCTCCACGTCTCCATGTACCTCCAGTGTTGGGCCGTGATGTGCTGCAATGTGCCACAAGAACGAGTTTTTAAGGCTTCGGGATCCAACAACTTCTACATGGCCATGCTCCTAGTGATCCTCTTCCTCTCCACTCTCCCAGCTATCTACACTATAGTCAGCATCCCTCCTTCTTTTGATTGTGGGCCATTTAGGTGAAAAGTCCCCAAAAAAACTACGTTTTGCATCGGCTGTACATGTATTCTTACTAAGTATTTTGCTACAGTGGGAAGAATCGAATGTTTGATGTTATTCAAGAGACTTTGGAGTCCGACTTCCCGGCTTGGTTTGGTAAAGTCTTCAGCTATGCCTCTAACCCTGGACTAGTGCTTCCCTTCATATTACTCATGGTGTGAGTATGGGCTGAAGATAAATGCTATATTTACAGTATGTTCCTATATTATGTAAACCATAATGTACTGTGTTTCCTTAGCCTGGCTATTTACTACCTGCAGTCCACATCCAAAAGTTACAAACAGGCTAATATGGAGCTTAAGAAGAAACTGCAAACGGTACACATTCAATTAATTGTTATTTTAGGTTTTTCATAAATGATATATTTTCCCATTGTGTGAATTCAGAAAGGGTGAAACACCATTTCACACTTTGGTCTTTTTTGGCAGATGGCCAATATGTGAAAACAAGTGAACCATAGACTGTAAATATTAGGATGGAACCAAGCTGTTTTGAGAGGGAGCATATCATTACATTGGGTACTCCTACTGCATGAATGGTATTTTAAATGCTTAGTTTGTCTGAATCTGGTCATTCTCAGCATAAACTCAAACACTAGTTAACCATATTGTGAACTTTCAATAAGCATGGCCTAAACATATTCACATAGCAGTCAACTCCCCATACGGACTAATTTTAAGTCAGTGGTTTCTTTCATCAACTATCGTCTCCAACCAGTAAATACCAAGGACCATACATACCACAGCTTTAGTTTTGTATAAGACTTTTGATATTATTATAGATCCATGAAGATCTATAATAATATATTAAAAGGCGGTATATAAACACTTACTTACTTACTTACTTACCTGAGCGCAACTAGCCTGCGACAAGCTGAAGCTGTAAATAGGCCAGCAGAGGGCAGTAGAGTCAACACTTCAGAGGAACGGCGCCTGTGACCTGACTTGGCTTCACGAAGAGATTGTTGTGCTAAAATAACACAAGTATACGTCTTTGTTTTAGCAAAATGAGGAGAACAAGAAAAAGAATAAAAAAGCTGCACTAAAAGCAGCGATGGATCTGGAAGAGGCGAGAAAAGCGGCGACACAAGCAGCACAACTCCAAGCAAAACACAAGCCGCCATCTCAGCAGTATGAAAGTAAGATACTAATGCAATTATTAAGATACCAATCCAGGCAAATTATCTTTAAATACATTTTAGACATTGAATGGGACCACGAGCAGAGGCGGTACCACAGACGTGACGTTCGCCATCAGCCCACGAGAGGCTCCAGACCCCCCCATCACCAAGAGGCCACTGGGCACCTGCCTGGGGCCCCAGCGCAGCCGAGGATGCACCGATCTTCAAACGTGCCAAAACACTGAACAGTAAGACAGTCAAGAGTCAAGTACCGACGCAAACGTGTGTCCCTGATTCATTTTAGTATATATCTAAGATAATTGAATGTTCGTGCGAAGATCTTTATTATTGCCCCACTTTTAAGCCAAAGAAATAACAAAGTAAGGTTCTTCTGCATGTTTCACTAAAATGCTTATTTGATAATAATTTTCTACAGATTGACATAAAACTGAATCTGATCTGATCTATTCCCATGTAGAATGTTCCAAAGAATGGTTTTAACTTTCTATTTACATTTAGTTATACAAGGGATGTCTTGAAGTTACATGCACTGTGTTTTAAACTATGTACTGTATTACTATATAGCTACACAGTATTCCTTACATTTCTGTGAAGGAATTGCACTAACTGACTTCACTACACAAACCAGTGTTATTTCACATTATTAAACAAGTTTGATTGTCCTCCTTTGGGTTACCGGTAGTCATTATTTTTAAGTTACCCACGTTTTTAGTTGCATGTGAAAGCCGGTGCGACTTCTGAAGCAAAGCAGAGCTGTACCTGGTTAGTACTGTGATGGGAGACCTCTGGGAACTCCAATCGCCACAGTGGGGCGGCTGTAAAGTGTCAAACTGTTAAGCAACCTTAAAAAAAGCGCCATGTAAAACCATCCATCCATTTTCTTCCCCTTAATCCATTTCTGGGTCAATCAGTTCTGGTGGCAATCAGAGCTGCACCCAGTACACAGAGCACCAGCCCCTCTTTCAGCGGGAGCTTCAGGCAAAGTGTCTTGCTAAGGATACAACAACAGCAGTCATCAGTGGTGACGTAGGTCTCGTGGTGGGCTCGAACCCAAAACCTTCAGGTTCTACGGCCAATGCTCTACCAACTGAGCCACTATTTTTTCCATATATAAAATACAAAACCAATGCATTATTATTATTATTCTATAGTTCAAATCTGACAGTTCTCATGATGCCAATTTTTATACGTGTGAGAAACATGAAAAAAATATCATCCGTATGTTAGTGAAAACATGATGCCTAAGTGCTATTCTCCTTATTACTCTGCAACTGGATCATTGTAGTAAAGTATTTATTAGACACAGACCATTTAACCCAGGTCTTTGTGGAGGACTAACGAGATCCATCACTTCTGGCAAAAAGTGAATATGTATTTTAAGTTATAAACCTTTATGTAATTGGAGTAAACAAAGATCCAACATGAGAAAAGATCCAACCACACATCCACAGTGCTTTTTGGTTTGTCACTGAGAAAACACTCCTGACAAACCTGGTTTTGTAATGTGACTGAGGCCTATTTCCTAAAGTGGTGAAATTAAAATCCTTTTAGGTCTCATAAATCGGTTATAAAACAGTTCATAAAGCCAATGGCCAAAGTGGGTTCAGCTTTGCATCAATGCACATTATCAATTAATGGTAAGCATTAAGTATTCATTCAGCAGTTATTTGAGATCTGAGAAAGTGTTTTTTTAATTTCTTTTATTATGTGCCAAGTAGTTAATCAAATTGTGCATGAATTGTTTAATACTTTTTTCTTTTTCCTTTTTGTTGTTCTGAAGACCAACATCTGAGGACTAGCCATGGTCTGTGCCCCATGCTCTCTCTGTTGCCCTCTGTGTCACCCAACAACTAATGCTGCCCATTGGCTCTGTCCCAGTCTGCTCCTACAGAAAACTGAGCCATGAGGGGTTACACATTACCGGATATCTCAATGTCCGCATCTCCTATTAACTACATTAATGAGGGAGACTGAAGATGGGCTGTGATTTGATGACTCCCATCATGTTTCTGCAGATCCAAGGGTCAATGTTTGAATATCATTTTCTACAATCTGTGAAAAAGCGTTGAGTCTGTTTAGTGTTAACAAAGAAACTCATTACTACTGAAAAGTCACAATGAAGAAATGTTTTCGGGTTTAGGACTTATTTTATACACATCCAAACTCTGAAGTAAGTAAGTAAGTAATCTTTATTTATATAGCACCTTTCACAGACCAGAGTCACAAAGCGCTTTACAATTGTGGAAAATTAAAATGTAGTACCTGGCTATCATATAATCAAGTTTTTGGGATAATGCACCATTATAACATTCATTCCTCATAAATTCCAGTGCCACCGAAAAAAACAATTGCTAATTTAAATTTGACCAATAAGCTATCTTATTTATCAGACTGTGGCAGTAACGGTGAAAAGGAACTGGTACCACTCATTCACTCAAGGGTTCTCACCTTTCACTGTGATTAATAGTATGCAAAGTTAATTAAATCAGAAATTGAGATTGATCAATATGGGCAAAAAAAGTGTAGTTATCCCCCAGATTGTCCAGCGCTAGTTTATTCCTATCATCTAAGCTCTCTCCTTTGTCGTACTGTAGCGTCTCCAGTTTCCTTGTATTATTTAACAGCTCACATCTGACATTTGACTCATTGTGGTTACAGTCAGATAGAATATGATGTAAAAAAAACAAGTTTAGGTCAAGGTTCAGACATTTTTTCCAAATGATTTTATAAAGCTTGTTTTGTCCTAGTGAGCGTCATAAAACAAAATATTTCTTTATAAATGACAAATATTTTAAAGTCTATACTGATATTATTGATCTACTTGAATTTTCCAGTCAAAGCTTGATTCAACTAGTATCTAATTTAGTATCTTAATAGAACATATTTTTACTCTGGCTGATTAAGTAACCTGACTAATGTTATCTACTGTACCCACTGAAGCTTTCATGTCACATGTCAAAGCTTTTGGTGTCCCACAGTGTAGGATTGCTTGATAGATTAGCATTTGGACTGGCAACCCCATCGTAAGAGTTTCCTTTGCCCCTGGCTTCAAGCCACTGATATGATCTGGTGGAGTGTGTCTGTCGCAGTCTCCAAGGAGCTGCCATTTAAATACCTGAGCGCAGAGGGACACCTGTTCTACTCCGCGTCAGTGTCACCGTGTTACATTCTGAGGCTTTCTGGAAACGCCGACAGTCATGGAGAAAAGGTTTTCAGACAAGGAATAGTTTATTTTGAAGCTTGTGCACCAACCACCTCGAGATGCCACCAAAACGGAAAAATAAGGCTGTAGACGTTGAAGATGGTATGTTGTTTTTTTATTACAGTTGTAATAATTTTTGTTTCATTAGCTTTTACTGAATTATTTTGTTTCTCATCCATAGTTGGGATGGATGTGGATGCTATGTCCGATGATGGAAGTGAAGGTGAGCTTGCATTTTCTTCACCATTGTTGAACACAACAATATTAAAAAAGCAACACTAAATGTATTTTGTTTTAAATAATTCCAATAGATTTGCAGACATTTTGTATAAAGGCTAATACAATAAATGCTGGAGTACCTAACTTTTATTGGGTCATAAATTAGATATTTTGTTTGTCCAACAGTAAAAGTTGTCAAAACACAACACTTTGGTCAACATGCTTTTTCCATCTTATTAGAAAACGTCTTTGGCACTTGTAGCAAAGAGCTCACTATTTGACTCTAAATATATAACCATAAAGGCCAAAAAATACAACTGTTTTACTAGCTAGAGGATAGTTTATTTTTATTTTTTATACATCATACATTTCTTTTGTGGTTGAATGTTAGGTACCCCAGCTTTACTGTTGTTGTACATACAACATACATGTATACAATATTGTTATAATACAGCTTACTATTGTTATCTTTTTAGAATGATCCATTTTATTTTTTATTTTTGCTGCTACTGGACACCTGAATTTCTCCTACGGGGTTCAATAAAGTATCTATCTATCTATCTATCTATCTATCTTTAAGATCACAGCACTTGTATCGAACTGACTCACAAGTCTTGCCATAATTGTGTCTTGTAGAGGAAGCCAGAAGGAAAAGTAAAAACCGAAGAGCCAAACCCCAACGCAAAGCCAAAAAAACTAGTGATGATGAAGAAGACGAAGATGAGGACGAATCACCAAAAAGACGAGGCCGGAAAAAGAAAAAGCGAGACAGTGATGAAGACGAGGAGGAAGACGACAGGAATGTAAAAGGCAAAAGGTCCAAAGGTGGAAGAAAGAAGAAAGCCAAAGAAGAGAGCGAGGAGGAGAGTGAGGAGGACAACAAGAAGAAGAAAAATGGTCGAAACGGCGGCAAAGGCGTGTCCAAGAAGACAAAAGAAGAGCAGAACAAGGACAAGAAAGGCAAAGGGAAAGGAAAAGACAAAGGGAAAGACAAAGGGAAAGACAAAGGAAAAGCAGACAAGAAAAAGAAGGGCAGGTGCAGTATTCTCTGAGCGCTGATTAGACCTGCACGCTCTATATACCCCTCACATTGTGTGGCATATATTTAGGTGGTCAGACTCTTCTAAAGCATTGGGCTGATGTATTTCCTGAATATGTGCCACGTTTACGGATTGGTATCTTAATAATCTATGCACACAGTTCTCGTCTGTGTCAGAAGTTACCTCAAAACATGGTGCAGAACATACAGTTCACGTTCTATACACATCATAATATACATATGGTTCTAATACTTTGCTGTTTTCACACAGATTTGATATACACTTTACGTATCATATTCAGTTAAAGGCATTTTTGCTTTAGAGATAAGTGAATTTAAAATTTTCTATGAAAAGGATTTATTTTAGGTAACTTGACAAAGTCAGTCATAAATGTTTCCAAAGAAAATATTCTGAAAATTCCAAGATTTGATTCCAAAGATACAATGATGTGCTCAATATACCCGCATAAATGATGAGAAGATGAAAACTATGGTAGAAGTGATATTTTCAACGATTCACCTCCTAATAATACTTGTATGAGCCCCAACAGAGATATTGGGCCTCATTCACGAACGGTTCTTAGGAACAGATTTGTACGTAAATCCTACTTACGCGGTTTTTACGAAGAAAGTGGCATTCACGAATATTTCTCGTAACCAGAATATCTCTTGGGCAAGTACAAATCCTACGAGTCCTCAGGAGCACTCGTACGCATTCAGTGCCGACATGTTCACACGCCGGGGTTGTCCTCTTTGGTGAAGTTGAATAAAAATACAACATTCCAGTGATATTTCCGTCATATCGATGTATGTATTTATTTATTTGTAGTAATCTTTATTAGTAATCTTTATTTATATACCGCCTTTTTCACTGCAGATCTGGCCTACTTTTTAATTCATTTTGAAATGAAATGTGCCAACGCTTTGTCAAATACATTGGAAATCTTGCCGTGTATTAGTGACCCCTTCCTATTTATAGGGGGCATTTCTTTATCCACGGGCCACAGAACAACGGCATATATACTGCTGCTGCAGGAGGTTACTGGGTCCGCGCTGAGTCTCTGCGCTGGTCTCTCCTATGGATCTATACGGGTCTGCACTGGTCTCTCCCATGGATCTATACGGGTCTGCACTGGTCTCTCCCATGGATCTATACGGGTCTGCACTGGTCTCTCCATACGGGTCCGTGCTGCATGCTCCTGGATCCATACGGGTCCGCGCTGGTCTCTCAAGTCTGGTCTATGCGGTCTCTCTTCGGTCCGCGCTGGTCTCTGCGCACCGGTCTCTCCAGTCAGGTCACTACAGTCTATGCGGTCTCTCCTATAGGTCCGCGCTGGTTTCTGTGTGCTGGTCACTCCAGTCTCTCCTCGGGTCTGCATTGGTCTCAGCGCTGGTCCGCGCTGGATCTCCTCCCAGGGTCCAAAATATTTTGAGATTAATCTCAAAACATTTTGAGATTCATCTTTAAAATAATACATAATATATTTTTAAATTAAGCTCATAACATTTTAGATTAATCTCATCATATTCTTAGATTAATCTCATAATTTTGCTAGTTTGACTTTATTATCATAATATTTCGACTTTTAAGTCAACATTTTATAACTTTATTCTCAGTCTGGTAAAAGAAGAAAAAAGGGTGACTCTTTTGCTCCGTGTAACTCTTTGCTTTAGGCCTGTTGCTGTTTCCTCTGGCGTCTGCACACGGCCCTGCAGTCCCTTATATGGGCATTAGTGGGCGGTTACTTATGCTAAGTACCTATGCTAATGAAGCACCTGGCACGCGCGCTGTGCTTACGAGGAAATGGGATTCATCAATCTGAGAGAACAGCTGTGAACAATTCAGCGGCTTACGAGCGCGTTGATGAATCCCACGTGGGGACTTCTTAGAAATCTACTTAAGGACAACTTGAGAAGAAAGTTGAGTAGTTTCTTACGAAGTTATTCGTGAATGAGGCCCATTGTCTTCTGTGAGGTCACATAATGCAAAATTAATTTGTGTTCATAATTGGAGTCAGTAATTACTGTAACTAGTTTTACACATATAATGTAATGCCTAATGACCTATGAATAAGTACAAGTTGTCTTACACCTGAAATACGGCGCAAACAGAATGCCACCTTATCAAAATTAGATTATAGCCAAAGAAGTAATATCATTAGACAATCATAAACCAAGATGATGAGTTGTTTTACAGTAATACAAATAGTAGTTTTGCCCAATAGCTTTATAATAATAAATTTATGTTTAGTTTGTAAATGCATCATATGGCTTAAGTATTCAGTAAGGAGTGTTCCGACTCAGATGACTGATCAGGTCTGCCACCTGCTTGTCTCCATCAGTTGTTATTCATTGGATTAGATTCTTACAAGACAGTGAGAAGACAGGTCTGGGGCCTCATTAATATGCTTTACATTGGTAAGTGTGCATTTGAACACATGTGTTCAAATGCACACTTATAAAACATATTACCAAAGATACATGTTTCTCTCTGAGCCACATCTGCTTCAACCTCATTCCTGAAAACTTCAATATGCAACATTTTGGGTTGTGTCTCCCACTTCAGAGAGAAACTTGGTTAATTGGTAGGGTGAATGCATCCATGCACACACAAAGATACCAAGCTCACCTTTTAATAGAACAAAAAAATATAATTATACCACACAAACAACAAGGTTTGATGAGCCTTACTCTTTCCCACAGTAGCTCTTCGTCTGGTTCTGACTCTGATGAAGAATCATTGTCAGAAGGAGAGATGGAAGCCCTGAAGGAAGAAGTGGAGGAAAAAAAGAAACTCATTGCCACATTACGAACCAAACCATGGCGCATGCAGAGAAGACTTGTGCAGCTGAAGTAAAAAGCTATTCACATTATACTATTGTACCGTGAGATTTAGCAAGTCTTTTTTTCTCCTTTCATTTTTTTCTTTTTCTTGTGTGTACACTTCTATATTTATGCCATCACCTATGTCCAGTACATGTGATGTGATCTTTCATTATTAAAGCATTCCATATTGACTTGCATATCTTTCTGTGTTTTATATTTTCAATTCTCAATTTGTGAAATAAAAAATACACTGCCAGCCTTAATCAAACCGAAGTTGAGAGCTAAGATCCTCTGGATGTCGGCATGTGTATGGCCTGATCCTCTAAATACAGTTCATTGAGCAACCTTTACGACAGGCAACATGAGAGGCTTGCTTTGCTAACTTTTTCATGAGCTTGACACTGTTTAATGCATGTTGTTGTGGCGGAGTGACCTGCTCTTTGCCTGGCCCTATTCACTCAACATACTTCTGCCATCACTCATCAGTAAATCATACCAAAGCTGATGTTCTAACATGCTGTCAACACTAAATAATTAATGTGGAATTTGACAACAGTTTACAGGAGATTTGATGTTGAATAGTAAACTGACCATTATTATGTTTTAATTGTTGAAACAGAGAAGCCCAAGAGTTTGTGGAAAAGTTTGAAGGCAGTCTTGGGAAAGGGAAAGGCCGGAAGTGGTATGCTTATAAAGTCATGATGACAAAGGTACTGTCTTCCCACTGTTCTATTTGTTACATAATGCAGATTTGCACACAGCATTTACTTTGGGTACTTAACTTTTCCTCCCCATAATATTTACAGAACATTTTGTTACATCTGTAAAAGAAACATGTTGCTATAAATCAGACAACAACATGCTTTCTTATTAGAAAATATTTAATCTTTTATGTTAATGTTGATTATATATGCATGACTAATGTTGGCCATGCAGACACATTTTAATTTCCATCAAGAATTATGATTTGCATCTATCTCTGAACATATGTTGATAAATTAACCGTTATCGGGATGTCATTACAGAAACTAATCAAATTCAAACGTGACTTTGAAAACTTCAAAACTGCTTGTATACCCTGGGAAAGAAAGATAAAAGACGTAGAAAGTGCGTATTCTTTCCATTATTTGAAACCTAATTACTGTTTATAAACCACTGTTTTTAACCATTATCTGAAATAACTATGAATCAGGTCACTTTGGATCTTCAGTGGCTTCGTACTTTATTTTCCTGCGTTGGATGTATGGACTTAACCTGATTCTATTTGGATTCATGTTTGGGTTGGTCGTACTGCCTGAGGTACAGATTTGTCATTGTTTTCACTTGTAATTTTTGAAGACTTTATAAATACAGTATTAAATTCAAGATAATATGTATAGAATTAAGAAATGAGACACTATAGGATTAAACTGTTGGATTTCATCTTCCTTTTGACAGGTTCTTATGGGTCTCCCTTATGGCTCCATTGCAAGAAAGACAGTCCCCAGGGCGGAGCAGGACACAGCCATGGACTACTCAGTTCTCCTAGACTTTAGAGTAATTTTGTGTCGTTTTTTCAACACACACACACACACACACACATATATGTATATTTGTTTTGCATTGATTTATATTTTTTCTTACAGGGGTACTGCAAATATTCCTTTCTTTTCTATGGCTACTATAACAATGACCGGATGATTGGAGTGCTACAGTTCAGGCTGCCTCTGTCGTATCTGCTTGTGGGAGTGGGCATATTCGGATACAGCCTGATGGTTGTTGTCAGAACGTAAGGCCCAGATTTATTATATCGTTACATGAAAGTAGAGCTAAACAAGTTCATCAATTAAAGCTGTGGCACCCCATTTTCAAACCACAAAAACAGAAACATGCCGTCAAGGCTATGGGTCGTCCCCAAATTTGAATACAGTCTTTCAGCTCAATCCATCCATTTGTGCAATCCTTTTATCAGAAAAATAGAAAATACTTGGCATTTCCCCACTGACAAAAAAGCACAGGAATTTCTACCTGGTGCTCCAATTCCTTTCAAGGAAGCTCAATCAAAACTAGCCTGGCAACACTCGTTGGACAATATTTACCGGCTATTTGCGGAGTGGTACAGTGTAAAATGGCTACTAACACACATACAAGCATGCACACACACACACACACACACACACATCTGAAATTGGTCAATCAATGATTCCTTATATGCATTTGTACTATTTTAACAATCTTTCTTTTTCTGTAGGATGGCTCGAAATTCAAACGAAGGAGGTGAAGGAGGAGAAGACAATCAGTTCACCTTTAGTTGGAAAATGTTCACAAGTTGGGATTATCTGATTGGAAATCCTGAAACCGCAGACAATAAATTTGCCTCCATTACAACAAGCTTCAAGGTCAGTATGTTTGATCTCCAGGATTAAAATACTAATTCAAGTATAAACATTTGCCATTATCACTAACTTGCCACTGCAGGAATCCATTGTAGATGAGCAGGAGAATCAAAAAGATGAAAACATCCACTTGCGTCGTTTTCTTCGAGTTTTGGCAAACTTCATGATTCTGTGCAGTCTGGGGGGGAGTGGGTTTCTCATCTACTTTGTTGTGAAGCGTTCTCAAGAGTTTGCGGAGAAGGATGACGATGATATCTCTTGGTTGGAAAAGAACGAGGCAAGTTTAAAACAGCAGTCAGATGTTATTACTAGATTCTACTTATAGCTGTGAAATGGCTTTTTCTGTTCTTAGGTTGAGATTGTCATGTCTCTTCTCGGCCTGGTGTGCCCTCCGCTATTTGAAACTATTGCTGAATTGGAAGACTATCATCCTCGAATTGCTCTGAAGTGGCAGCTTGGGCGCATCTTTGCTTTGTTCCTGGGAAATCTTTACACTTTTCTCTTTGCCTTGTTTGATGAAGTCAATGCAAAGGTGAAAGCTTTAACCATTGCTTACAGTTTGATAACTTTTCTAGCATATACTTTATTTCTTTTTTTAGTTGGAAAAAGAAAAACTCATCAAGAATTCCACTATTTGGGCCTTGGATGAATACTACGCTAACTACAGCAGTTATCACAATACAACAGATATTCCTCCACCAAACGTTCACCCTGCTGATGTAATCCGCGGCCCATGTTGGGAAACTGGAGTGGGAGTAGTGAGTCTTCATTATTGTTCAATTCACCTGTTCACCTGTTTGTTCAATTCACCTGTTCTTAAATTCACAAATAATGTTTCCCATTTTCTGTCAAGGAATTTGTGAAGCTTACTGTTTCAGACATGCAAGTGACCTATTTGACGATTCTCATTGGAGATTTTGTAAGAGCGCTCTTTGTGCGCTTTCTCAACTACTGCTGGTGCTGGGATCTAGAGGCTGGATTTGTAAGTATTCTAAAAATGAGTTGAATCTAAATATTATTGAATACCATCAATATTTCCTAGTATTAAAGCTGGGGTACCTAATTCATAACACAAAAATGGATTATGTAATAAAATCCATAAAAACCAGTGACATGCTCTTTGTTCTATCACATTTTTTCATACATGGCCTCTGTCACATCTTTTGTTCAGTTTTTTTCAGACAGAAAAGTGAGAGAGAGGGAAGACCACTTTCACTCGCTCAATCAGCACAAAGCTGATTTTATATTTGTACAGGAACAGTTTTAAATATTAGTCAAAATGTAAGTAGATCCAATCCGGCCCTCATTTAAGCAATGTTGAGGTCCATATCACTTTTACAAGACTTTCTTGAAAAATATATAATAATAATAATAATAATACATCAAACTTGTATACGCTTCACATGGGGAGTAGAATACAATAATTAAAAAAATATATATATATATTAGAGCTGTCAAACGATTACAATTTTTAATCAAGTTAATTACAGCTTAAAAATTAATTAATCGTAATTAATCGCATTTCAAACTATCGACAAAATGATGCCATATTTTTCTGTAAATGGCTGTTTGAATGGAAAGATACATGCCAACATGGTGTACATATGAACTGTATTTGTTTATTATACAATAAATCTATATAAAATGGCATAACATTATTCACATTCTGTCTTTATGTTTAGACTCAAACCAAAACTATTGTTTGTTACAGATGAGGGACATTTCAAAACAGTCTGAAATGCAGAATGTCATTACATCTGTCTTGAACTGGTAGTGGAAGGGAAAATTAGGTACCCCAGCTTTAATTTAGGGAGTGCGCTTCGGGAGAATACAGGGAGGAGACCGAGGCTCCGCAGTCCAGCTTCAGCGCTGTATTTTTTGTGTTCACTGGTTACGCACTACAAGCCACGCACATTACGAGCAGAGAATAGTTCTGTGTATGATCTTGGATATGATCACGTTACGGCGCCGTTCGGCGTGATCACAGCCGCTGGAGGAACTGCTTGCAGAGTTCACACAGGAAACGCGTATATTCTTTTAAAGCTTGAATTCCCAGAGACATGCTCTGTGTGTGCATTGATTTTTTGAACGCGATAAATGAAAAAAAAAAAATAACGTGCGTTAACGCGATAATATTAGGGCTGTCAAAATCATCGCGTTAACTCACATTTTTCATTATTGCGTAATTTTTTTTCGCATTAACGCATGTCCGAATGACCTGCCCATTTATCCATAATATCTCTCAGAATGCAGCGGACTCATGCGTTTGTGAGATAACATCAGAGCAGGTAGGCCCTCTGGGAATTACCGCGGGGCTGTTTACTGAAGTCCGCCTCCCGGGGCACACCCCGTGGGCAGCTGCGGTTGTTCTGGTTGTTGTTAGCGAACCAGAGCGAATGGCGCCGCACAGAACTACTGTATGTTGTGTGCTTGTCTTTAAAACCTGTGCGCGCAAATACACCGCGCAAGTGGCCGTGTCACCTCCTGAAACTAAACTAAACTAAACTCGCTAAATTAAAGCTGGGGTACGTACATTTTCCCCTTTCATTAACAGCTCATTTTGGTTGTGCCCAAAGTATAAGGTTTTGAGGAAATCTAACAGATTTAAGTACATTTGGTCTGAATGACAATGTGCCATTACATTTGATAATCTCATTTAACTTCAATTGGAGTGGATTTGAAATAGAATGTTAAGAATGCGATTAAATCGTGAGTTAACTCACCAATACTATGCGATTAATCAACTAAAAAAATGTAATCGTTTGACAGCCCTAATATATATACATATATATGTTTGTGGTAAAAAGGTACCCCAGCTTTAATCATTTAAATAGTTCTGTTACCAAACACAGTGTAGTAAGACTCTCTTTATTTGGATCCAAGTCAACCCGATACTTCACAATGACATCTGGCGAGTCAGACGATGCCTTTGAACGTTGAAAGAAACTGGATCTGTGCCTGACAATTTAATTACAGAGAACAGCGAAGACAGGAGTAAATGTAAAGTGATTAATTAATATGCTAATTGTGTTGTTTTTTCCAGCCTTCCTACGGGGAGTTTGACATTAGTGGCAATGTACTGGGGCTCATCTTCAATCAAGGAATGATATGGTATGATACGATTAGACGTTTAACCTGTATTACTCTCACAAAGGGGACATCAGTATTGTGTACTGCAGTATTACTACTAGCGTTCATTGTTCATTGTACAAACAGTAATTTGTTATTCAAATCTGTTGCTTACATCTCAGTCACTCTTTTGAACACCTTATCAGATGCATTAGAAAGATGTTCAAATATCCATTCATGCATTTTCAACCCCTTATTCAATTTCTGGATTGGGAGGTGGCAGTCAGTGCTGCATCTAATTCACATAGCACCAAACCAGTGGCTGCTCTGTCCGTGATCTTTGAGGGGGGGACTTCAGGCAAAGTGGGTCTTGCGTAAGGACACAATGACAGCAGACATTAGTGGGAGAAGGTGGAGAAGGTCTCATGGGGGGATTGAACCCACAAACCATATTTTTTTGTGTCGCTCTGAGAATGTCTGCTATACTATAAAGACACAAGAAACATGGACATAGGTAATTCTCTCTGTGTTAGCATTAGCACTATTAAGACAAATATGTTAATCAATTATTTGTTTAGGCCCATAATGTTTTTGTATAATGTCTGTTGCAGGATGGGAGCCTTCTATGCCCCTGGTCTGGTGGGTCTGAACGTTCTTCGCCTCCTGACCTCCATGTACTATCAGTGCTGGGCTGTGATGTCCTGCAACGTCCCACACGAGCGTGTATTCAAAGCTTCACGATCAAACAATTTCTACATGGGACTTCTGTTGCTTGTGCTTTTCCTCAGCCTTTTGCCTGTTGTCTACACCATCATGACTTTACCTCCATCTTTTGACTGCGGACCATTTAGGTCAGAATTCTGTTAACGCCCATTGGGCTGATTTTGGGATATAAACTCAGAGATTCAGACTCGGACTTGAGTTGGACTTATAAGTTGCTATTTTTACAGACTTGCGACATGAACGCGCCCCCTTGAGACTCAAGACTTGACTTGAGACTTGGACTTATCTCTGTAAAAACTTGTATGATAGAATGAATAGAGGGAAACCTGTGATTGTATATTGCTTATATATTACACCAATTACATTTGATTTTCTATTTTCATTTCAGTGGTCAGGAGAAGATGTACGACATTGTTATGGAAACCATAGAAAACGATCTCCCTGCCTTTATAGGAAATATATTCACATATGCCACAAACCCTGGCCTGATCATGCCTGCAGTTCTTCTTATGATGTAAGTATACTTTTATATCTTTTGCTTAGCAAGGTTGAAAATAAATCCTAAACTTAATGTATAGTTGAATGTCAATGTCAACTTTATTTGTATATCACATTTACAACAACACCAGTTGCCCAAAATGCTTCACAGGCACAAAAGATAAAAATACGTTAAAAAAACAGCATAAATAACAAACAAATACATGTAAGTGAAATGGTAAAAATTGGTCTTTAGACTAGACTCAAAACGGACTCGGAGGTAGACTATTCCACAGTTTGGAGGCAGCAACAGAAAAGGCTCGGTCTCCTCAAGTTTTGAGACGAGACCGGGCCACGTTTAACAAAAGTTGGTTTTCGGACCTCACTGATCTGACAAGAGCATACAGAGATAACAGCTCAGACAGATATGAATAGTATAGTAGTGCTGTACTAAAAACATATTTCAACATCACTTCTGTGCATGTCAATGGGGAATCATATTGAGAAATACATGAAAGACCGATTAGGCCTACACTACTTTCCCTGGTGACATTATGCGATACTATTTACTCTAAGTCCAACATGTGGCTGCGGCAGTAAAGTGTGAAACTGTTGGTGAGTGAGTGATGGTGGTGGTCGGAGAGGCCGCACCCACTGTCAATCTTCCCTATTATGCCATGTTAAGAGTCTTTGATTGTGGAGAAAAGCGCGAGCAGTTTATAAAACAAATGCATTATTATTTATTGTTCATAGCCACTGTCGGAGGAAAATGGGGAACAATATTAGGAATGTTAAAGGAACCACTACACCCATTCAAAAAAGGAATAATTTTATCCACCACGGTTGATCAGAGACGCCACAAAGTGTGAGCTACTCTTACTTTGTTACTCACAGAATAATGTTAGAGAGATTATTTTTTAGTTTCCTTGGCTGTCGCATTCAGATTGCCTCCTTGTATACATATTCCACTTTTTATATTCCTTCTCCATGTGCTGCAGTTTGTCTGAGTGCGTGAAAACTGAAGACTGCTGTTTTCTTTTCTCAGTCTGGCTCTTTACTACCTTAATACAACCTCAAAAGGATACCAACAAGCAAACTTTGATCTTAAACGGAAAATGCAAATGGTCAGTCACTATTAATGTCAGTTTGTATTATTGACAATGAATATAATTTACAATCAACTGTCATCTATTTAGGCCCGAGATGAAGAAAAGAACAGAAGAAACAACAAGGACAGTACAAACCAAGTGATGAAAGACTTAGAGGCACTGCTCCCGAATAGGTCTTTGGCTCCTCCACCAGAAGAGGAAGAACCCCCTCCAGGTAAACAATAGAAACATTACAGCTGCACTTTTAAGTTTGCATACTTATACGAATACATTTTCTTTTTCTTGAGAGAGAGTATGAACTATAAGAGATGTTTTTTCCCACTCCTGGTGAGTGATTGTGTGAAGCCAATTGTCAAGGTTAGCATTAGTAGCCATTCATTTAAACCTTGATGACTTGTGAGCCAATAATCACTGGGGCCTTATTCATAAACAGCATGCATAAAGAAATGTTACGTACATCAGTTTTTTTGTTAAATTTTGGAAAGATTAACAAACAAATTGACTTGGGTTAGGGTTAGGGTTAGGGTAAGTACATCATAGAATCATTTTCAGATATTGAGAAGAAAGTGATGTGAGCTCATAAAAAAGAATTGAGTAAGTTTGTTCAAGTTATTGTATTGTTTGTACTTTCACTTCAAGCAAACATCTCCATGACGTTTGATAAATAAGGCCCCGGTAGTTTTTGTTGAAATTAGGATCAATAAAGTAGACCACCACCACAGTTTTTGCTTGTGATTGAAAGTATTCTGTCTGTGCATGTAAACATGTGAACATAATTGTAATATTTCACGACCTAATTTTGTATACTATTTTTGATTGTTTTCAGAGGTGGTAGTTGATAAAGGGAGTAAGTCACCCAAAACAAAGAAAAAGAAAGAAAAGGGCGAGAAAGAGGTGGATTTACAAAAGGATGTCTCCCTGGCGGCTCAGAACCCCAAAGGTGCAGTGACTCGGGCCCCAGGGCCTCGAGGGGCTCCTGCTGCCAACACTAAAGGCACTCAGCCTGGGAAAGAGCGCAGCCGAGGAGGGCCCAGATAAAAGTACTCAACACATACATGGTTTCAAGTTTTATTGTATTTGTATTCATTATTCAATGTACAGTATTCATTATAGAACAATACTGAGATGTCACTGTGTATAGGACGCTCAGAATCAGTTTACTGGTTGTTTAAAGTGTTTTGATTTCATACAGAAATCCATATAAGTTGTAAATAGTCTTGTATTATAGTTTTGTAAATTATTATTTCAATTAAAGCAAACGTTTGACAATGTACTATTGACAAATACATTCACAAATGATTATCACAAGTTACAAAACATTTAATTTCCACAATATAAAGGGTATGTAGGAAAGGTGTGATTTCAAATGCGTGCACAATTATGAGTTTCACTAAACCATTTAAATGACAAAAATCTATTATTAGAAAGTCTACTATAACATTGTACTTGTTATACAGTCAATTATGTAAAATCCCATTACATTAATATTATAAGTTCTTTACTGAAAATCAAATGACAAAATAAAGAAAACTATAATGAGATTTTAGATCTTTTGTGAGAGTTTGACAGTCACCGCCTTGACCTCCGTGTACTCCTGTAGGGCATATTGACCTCTGAAATGAAATTCCAACTTTCATCAAAAAAATATCTAAAAGCATCACATATAAAGTACCGAAATCTCAGTGGGACTTGATCTTGATTGAAGCTTAATAAAAAAGTTCAATACTCACAGTTCTCTGCCGTTTCCAGACATTTTGAAGCCGCCAAAAGGACACTGTGCGCTCATGGCGTTGTAGCAGTTAACCCTAATAAACACATTTGTATGTAGTAGCATAAATGAGTGAATTGTGTTACATATATTACATAAACACTTACCACACTGTACCGGCCTGTAACACAGAAGAGACTGTGAGGGCTTTATCAATATCAGAAGTAAACACTCCTGCTGCCAAACCATACTGTGTGTTGTTCGCTTTCTCTATGACCTCTGAGATACTTTGGAAACTCATTAATAACTGCACTGGACCAAAAATCTGTAAATTAAGGAAACATCTTTGTTATTATTATCCCCAGGTTTATTTTGATAATGAACTGTTTTTGCAGGCTGTGAACAGACCTCTTCTTTGGCAATGTGCATGTCATCTGTCACATTTGAAAACACTGTGGGTTCTATGAAAAGCCCACGCTGGCCCCACGCAGAGCCACCACACTCCAGCGTAGCCCCGTCCCGCTTTCCACTCTCGATCAATCTCATCACCTTTTCAAACTGCTTCTGGTCAATCTATTTAGAATATATATGAATCATAATAATATTGATCATTTTCAATAACATTTAGATGGACTCAATCAAGTGGCAGATTCTGAAAAGTTGGCGAGTTGTGTACTGTGAGTATTTTTCAAGAATAATATATATAGATTTTCCCTGCTCTGAGCATAATTATGACCAATAGGATTTGCTGGAGGTGAATTGTTAAACCAATGATGAGGGGCCTTAAGGATTTTAATTTATTTTGACCAACAAGGGAGGTGAACATGGGCAGGTTTTATCAGTGCATGTCTTCATAAAATTTTACTCTCTCTCAGTTTGAAAATATACTGACATTCACTTTAAGTCAGTGTTAATCAGAATTGATCACAGCACAGTTTAGCATTGGAGTAATGTTAGTGGGCTGTATATAGGATGTACCTGTGGTCCCTGGTCGACCCCTGGTAGCAGTGGATTTCCCAGAACTTTGGCCTTGGCCTTTTCTACACTGAGTTGGACAAACTGCTGATAGATGCACTCTTCAATATAGACCCGTGATCCTGCCAGGCAGCACTGTCCCTGGTTGAAAAACAGACCACTGTGGGCCTGCTCCACGGCGTATTCCACTATAAACAAGAAATGTGTCTTCATTCAAGACATATTATCCAATAAAAATAAACAAGTGTAAAAAAATAAGCCCAGGATATAATATATCCGACTCACTGTCACAATCAGCAAAAACAATTATTGGGTTTTTGCCTCCAAGCTCTAGTGTAACTCTTTTCAAATTGCTTTCACCCGCCGCCTTTAGGATGAGTTTTCCAACCTACAATATATTATATACAGTTACTATTACAAGCAGTAGATGTTTATGTTGTTGTTTGTGAATAATACTGACTTTAGTAGATCCAGTGAATGCTATTTTGTCTATGCCCATGTGATGTGCAATGGCGCCACCTGCAGTATGACCATAGCCTGGCACCACATTCACCACACCTGGAGGAAACCCTGCCTAAACAAAGGAAGACAAAGTGTGTGTTATTTTCCCCTTAAGCATAATTTATCAGTGTAATTTTAAAACCTTTTGATCTGCGGCCTTTTATCGTGGGAAGGAAAAAGAAAGTAATAACTGAAGAAAGCACCTCTTTGATGAGAGCGGCCATGTGCAGGGCTGATAATGGGGTCTGTTCAGCCGGCTTGATGACTACAGTGTTCCCACAACATAGAGCAGGAGCAATCTTCCATGCAAACATCATTACCGGAAAGTTCCACTAAGATACAGGCATGTCTGAGTAAGTTAAGTACTTTGAAGCACTGATACTAACTCTACATTCTGTTTTTTTACACATACTGCTTAGTAGTTTACTTACTGGTATTATCTGCCCACACACTCCAATGGGTTCATGTCGAGTATATGTGAAATATTCACCATCTGAGGATACAAATACAAGTATTAGAATCTGATGTCCAAAATCACAACGGCAGTATTCTTAAAGGATGACAAAAATAATATTATAACTTTTAAAAGATATTCTCAAACTACTCTAATACCAACAAATAAATCAGTAAATATATTTTATGATAAGCCATGGGTGCAATTACTATATGAACTTATAAATGGCTGGAACTAAATGTTTTTCAGTCTCAATATTTTTAGTGTGCACTTTTTTCATTAAAAGTTGGAATTATTTTAAATACGATGAGATGTTTTCTGTAATTATACTTAGCCTAATCACTAATGAGGTTCCCGCTCAAAGGTGCATCATGCAACTTTGAATGTGAAAAATAGTGAAAAAGCATAACGCCTTCACTTATTATCACGACTGTGTCTCCAGTGCTGCAGTAGTTTTGTCGGTGTTGGAGAGAAACCCTTCCAAACAATTGATCCTATCGCATCTTAGTGATTGCTGTGATGGATAATAAAGGTGCCTTGCTGACCACACATCAAATAGACCAAAAGAGAAACTTTCTATCCACATAAAAAAGTTGAAAATGTCCCTTTAACGGTTAAAAGTGTAAACTACTTTATTGAAGAAGTTTGTCCCTGGAAGCTGGAATATACCTTTTTAAACATATCTTCAAATGTTTTTACTGCTCAACAACTAGTGACCGGACTTTCCTTTTTCACTTATGAGCTGTGCTTATCTCCAATGTACATGGACACAATAATGTTAAAGTTAGGACCATACCGTTATAATACCAATATTTATATGGACACAGGCAAGTGGCAGATCCTCTATCAGAAAAGTGTAAATATTGGAATTTATCACAATATTTATTAGGTTGTAAAAAAACGACACTATTTATAAAGCTCTTATGCAGTTTTGAACATATGCCCAAAAGTTAAGGAGCATCTACCTGCAGGGATATTTTTGCCGTGGATTTTGTCTGCCCATCCAGCATAATATCTTAGTGTTTTGATTGTAGCCATCAGGTCTACAAAGTAAGCCATCAGAAACACTTTTCCACTGTCCAAAGCCTCGAGCGTCTGCAGACAAGAGCTGTGAGTGATGCTTTATTTATTCAATTATTATTTTACTGTGTATTTCTTACTGCAATCAAAAGTCTGTCTCTTTCCACCAAGTCTGCCAATCTGTTGAGCAGGAGTCCCCGGTCTGAGGCATCCATGCATCTCCACGAAGAGCCCACTTCAAACGCTGCTCGAGCGCTCTGAACAGCTTTGTCCACATCCTCCTGTAAGACGTTTGAAAGTGACATTCTACAAGGACTACATTCTGCTTGCTATAAGCCTTAATATCATTCTTGAATGGTTTGATAATAGGAATTATCTCCTTTTACTAAACCTCACTGTTGTATCTAATCTTTGGATGGGTGGTTTTTTTATTTACAGGTTTTAATGTTGAATTAAAACTCAAGCATGTAAGACTTACTATAACTGGACAAATGACTAGAAACATTGTTTTGAAACCCGAACAATTGGAACAATGTAAAACAATCCATTAATGATGGAGTGGTCATTCAAGACTTACAGCAGTGGCTTCCTCCACTTCACAAAGCAGATCTCCAGTTGCAGGGTTAAGCACAGGAATTTTCCTCCCACCGCACGACTCAGTCCACTCATTATTGATAAACAACTGGAACATGACAAGAGGTAAACGTTTTTTTCTGGTATGTATAATGCTTAATAATAGAGACCAAATTAAATGGACTTTCAGAGTTTCTGAACATTCAAGAATTATCCCCTTTGCAAAAATGTAAATATATCCATGGCAAAAGATTATAAAATAAAAGGCACTAAAAGTATTTATCTTTAATTGAGTAAAACAAGATTTGCCAATGGGACAAACAGTTGATGTATTTCAAATGCAGTTGAAATTAATTTCTTATCTTAAGTCTGATAAAAAGAAATAGATTATGACATGGCCATTCGCAAAAACTGCTCAAATTGAGATAAATTTAGCCAAATGTAAGCACTTTTAGACTTATTTTTTTGTCATTATTTGCAGTGTACTTGTTGCAGGAAGCTGAAACCCATAGATCTTCACAAATAGGTTATCTGATGTAAAAAGGCTTAATAGAATTTTTAAAATGAATCTTACCTTAGTGCACTGGATTGCCACTTGGTGAATGGGCATAGGCAGCGAGTCTGTTGGTCGAGAAGTACAACAAAGTGGGTTTTGTTCTTTGTATCCCGTCTGAGAGCCTGGCTGATGAATCAGCTCAAACTGTCCATCTAGAAATGAGAAATACAAATAATATGTGTGGGATAAATGGGAAAAGATGTGATTAAGCAGCATGTATTCAGTTACCGTCGGGAGTTGTGGCTTCAGTGAGGTCCAGTCCTGTGAGAGGCATGTTGTAGCTGCGTCCCTCTGCTCTCTCTGTTTGGAGCCCTCTGAGCTGCTTTATATCCACAACTGTGACACATGCCCCTGCTCCTTTCAGAATCCCATAACCCTAACCCAGTTAATCGAATAATGAAGCCTTATTATGCAGGCCTTAAAGCTTGGCTACCTTACTCCTTTCAAAACATAAATGATACTCGTTTGTCCCATCTGAAATAAATATGTAAAAGAACAATGTTGTAAACAAATCTTCAGATTATTGGAAATCATATTATCTTTTACAAATCTAGGAAGAGTCCTGTAAGTCACTTTTTGAATCTTTGGGCTGAGAGCTGATTGGCTGAGTGAGGGTGGTCCTCTTTTTCACTTTTCTATCTGGGAAAGATATAAAGCTGTGGAGAGACCAATAAATACATGTGAAAACTTGTGATAAAACCAAACTATTTTAGATCCAGGCAGTTTTTATATGGATTTTGTTCCATAGTTCCATTGCTGCGCTTTCAAAGTTACTCCAGCTTTAAAAAATGTATACAGGAAAACAAGTTAATATTACTGAGGTAGATTGCTGAAACTCTTAATTTTAAGCTTAAATATTGTGGCAAATTTAGAATTGTATAATTGTTAATCTAGTTCTATGATTTACTATCTATAGACAACTAATTAATATCATACTAATTAGTAATCTCTATATGAACAATCCTGCTGGTCCAATTATTTTCTCTTGATGTGGATGTCCTGCTGTTTCACTGTCTCGCTGCAACAATGCGACCACATAACTTTGTCTGGGTCTATTTGATCTCAAAATGAAAACGGGCTTCGTCCTTTGTTAATTACTCACTGAGGCAAATCAACGCCTCTAATTAATCCTTGTTTAGAAATAGATTAAAACTACAATTTGGCCACAGCTACAACAACAGATCCCTTATTCATTGGTTATTGTGTCACACATCTATCCTGCAAGTTTTATTAGATAACTTTGAATCAAATAGTTACTTAACAGGACAAAAGACTGCTGTGTTTGTGTGTGCGTGTGTGTTCATGTGCCTGTGTGTGTGTGTTTGCATGCATGTTCATGTGCCCCTGTGTGTGTGTGTGTGTGTGTTTGCATGTGTGTTCATGTGCCTGTGTGTGTACTATGACCTATAGATAACAACACTCCAGTTGATACAGTGTTATATCCCAACATTACTTGATTTATTTGTTTGCAGCACATTATTACAGCAGGGTATGTGACACAAAAACATAATATTTCAAGATGTGGGTCACACATTCTTTCATTTGCATGTTGCGCTAACGAGCAATGCACACACTTCATGGCCTGTCGTGAAGCATTTTTACCAGCACTCAATCTCACAAGTGCTCTTCACAGAACATTAGCATTTCAGGTTGAAGCTATTTTTACACACAAATAGTTGAAAAGTGAATTGTTTTCTTCCAGTGTTGCATAATATAGACATGTTCTAACTAAATAATGCATCTTTTAAGACCACATGCTTTGCCAAGTGCATATTTGTACCAGTCAAGGCCATTCATTCTGTTGAAACCTTTTGAGCAAGAGATTCAAATATCTTCCTCTTCCACAGTCTGGCCAGCCTTGAGTTTGGAAATTATCTACAAATCAGATTGCATAAGAGGTATCAACATAATAAGTTATTTCATAAAAGTAAATGGTCAGGAAACTCACCTCTTTTAAGTGAGCTATTTCTTTGCTATCCACAAATCTCTGAGAGTTGTTAGTGATGGTTTTCACTCTAGTTGCATATCTACAAATGAAAAGCAGAGAAATAAGGGTTTGTACAGTTTACATAGTTATCATAATATTGTTGTTTTGATTTTACATCAGTGAAGTCAGCGTCTCATCGAGGTTGTATTCAGATGGTGATATATTTACAATCATCAGTGTTTTGGCATTTCCTCCAAGGGAATCCTGCATGATCTATCAAGGAAAATAAAAGGGCTGTTTGACATAACATATATGTGTACAGAGGGGTTAAGTATTTTGTTCCCCTTATACTCCTTACTTTTAAATATTTGCACTTTCTACTCTTTATATTTGATTTTTTTGTTATGCATTTTGCCCTTTTATAACCTTGGCCACCTCATTAGAGAAGGCAACAACGTAATCACAGCCATGCCTTTACCTGTGTAAGTTTGCTATTCCTGTAGGGGACATGTGGCAGTTCAGAGGACAAGGCTGAGATCACATCGCCCAAGGCACTCAGCGACTTGTTTATTGAGTTGGCTTCCTACGAGAAACGTCACATTTGTTGTTTGTGAGCAAAAGAATAAAACATATTAAGTAAATTTAGAGTAAACCTTGAGTTTGTGGTCCTTCGCCCCTGTTTTGGCTGCTCGCTCACTTCCCGCCAGATCCACAAGGCTCAGTTTTCCAGTGCTTACACTCCCATTGGTGAGGTTTTTGCTCTCAATTTGGATGCCAACAATAAGGTGGGATCGTGAACTCTCTACATTCATCTCTATCAGAACAAAGGAGGCAATACACTTCAAAAGTAACAAAATAACATTGTGTATAATAAAGGCCAATACAAGACACATAAGTTAAACTATAGTTGTTGCTATAATTACCAGCATGGTCGATAATGATATTTATCATGCGTGCATTATCATTGTGGGATGTGACACAAAATTCTACTCAAAAAGTAAGTAATGTAAATCGTGTGTAACTATGTATATACTTCTTTAAATTGAACAAAGCAAGGATGTTTTCCAATTAGTGGTCACAAGAAATATATATGGGTTGATGCAGGGAACACAATTGTTACAGGGAGAATAACATGTAAAAATGTCCATTAGTAACATACTAGGCATCTAACAAGTAAGAATAATTATCTACAAAAATGTCTATCAAAAACCCTAGAAAAATATACATGTACTGAACCAAAGTGGATAGGGAAGTCTGGTGTCCCTGCAGACTACAGAAATTGGAGACATTCCGGGAGAAAATGGATGGATGAATGAACAGAAATATAACGAATCCCTTGAGGCTGTAATACAGGCTCACTAGTTTTGTTTTGCCTGAATCTGTTCAACCTGACATAGCTCTTACTGGTGGCTGCGATGTGTCTGTTTGCACAGGCCTGTTGAAATAGGGCATTGAGCTGCTGAGCGCTGGACGCCTCCCTGGTCTCGGCTCCTTGTGCGAACACCACTCCCTTCCTGTTCCTCTTGATCTCCACCCGTTTGCCCTGTGTCTCTCCTCCCGGATTCATGAACAGGTCCTGCAGCCGGTCGTTGTACAGCTCCAGCATATATGAAGACACCTAAAGCAAAGGTATGGATTGTGGTCAACTTGATGTCACATTAACGGATGGTGAGCATGGACCTATGTAACTCAATAAAGCACATTTCAGCTCCACAAACCAGTCATTTCAATCTTAAGACTGAAAGTATTATCAACTGACAGTATTTTTGTCATGGCTGTCTATATCAGTCCCGTAAATTGTAAAAAAAATAAATAGAAAAATAATAACCATTACATATTTAGTCTTATATCATCGACAAACATCATGATGTAATACAGTAAAAATATGATGTCATAATATTGAAGGCATATAGGAGGATTTTCTACTCCCCGGTGGTTCATCAAGACTATTGGTTCTCCTGATTGTTAATCATTCTGGTGATACGTCCTCATCAAACAAGATACGCAAATTTTTTCAAAAAGTGGAGAAGGCGGTTCCTTCCTCAAATTTGGGAAAACACTCGAATATACGTTTAATATTTGTCATAATAATGCTACTAACTAATTGCTAACCACATTTTGCCAACAAGTCTGAGGGCCAAAATTATATTTATTATGACAACATTTTTCCTCTGACACAATGAGTATTGGCACCACTTTTTGAAATGTCACTTTTACTATTTTATGTGCCATTTAACATTTTGGAACATGGAGTATTTTTTTGTTCATTGTACCTTGAAGTTGAATTTGGTGTTGTTTTCTTTTATGATGTCAAATATAGCATTGAAGGATCTCGGCATGATTCCAGGATTCTTTCTTTCTTTGTCGCCAATCATAGTGTACGTCTTTCCCGTGCTGGTTTGGCCATATGCAAAGATACAAACATTGTAGCCATCTATCGCAGACTGGATTAACCTGGAGGAAAACATTTGAATCTGAATCAATGTTTGAAGTTTTCTGAAGGGTCTCTCTAAATGTTATATCTGCAGAGACGAGAGCTGACCCAACGTAAGAATTCAAGTTTTAGAGCAGTAAAAACTTCCGCAGGTAAATAAAATAATATACACACATTATGGAAGGACATTCCAAGAAATCATCTTTCCATGGCAACAAGCGGGTAACTGTTCATAATAGCAAGGTACATTTTTGGCATTTTATTTGTGGCAGCAATGCACTAAATTAAAAATGGAAAAAGCTTACAGACGTAGTAAGCTGCTAATAGTGGTATAATTTAACAATATGAATAATGACAATAAAATACCTTTGTTATAAATTTAGATAGAATGTGGTCTCACCGGCTAGCATCTTGGAACAGGTCATCTTGAGTGGCCTCAGCACTAAACACTTGGTCAAACTGAAACTCCCTCTGTCCTCTGGGGGTCTCCACAATCACTGAATAATCATCCACTTTCTTCACAACTACTGCACTGCCCTGAGCTGCCTCTGTCTGATTTACAGGGCGGATACGACAAAACACACGTATTTTACCTGATTAAAAATAGATAAATATGTACAAATAAACATTAACAATAGGAAAAACAGAATACAAACACAACTACCTTTAAGATCTTCCACTGTATTGTAATACTTCTTTCTCAATGTCCTTTCAGATGTGTAGTTTTCAATTATCTTTTTTTTTTCTTCTTTTGCCAATTTTATCTGACACAAATGAAAAAAGAGAGGCTTAATTATTTACATAAAATAATAATAATAAATAATTATTATACCTCGTCCTGGAGCACAAGAAACTTCTCAGCAAAACTTTTAAGTCCCTCTTTGGTTTGGAGTGTTCCTTGTCCAAGAATTTCCTCTAATTCAGATATAGCATCACACTCTGGCAAAAAAATATACCAAGATCAAAAAGTAAAATGTTGTATCTTTCTCCTCAAAAAAGACTGCGTTGGGGAACCCAAATACTCTAACTAAGAATCAACGGGAAATCATAAATTAGTGATCTGGTATTGGTCAAAGCACCATCTAATAAAAGTAAACGTGAATATGAACTCAATTTTCTCAGACAATGAAACTAAAAATAATCTCTGACAATGACTTCTTGTGAAAGATACACTTTACTCGCACACACAACTTCTGAAATGACAGAACATATACTAACTACTTACCACTAACGGGAGGGATGTTTCTTGTTTTGATGCAGAACAAAGCTAAACGAGTAACTTGTAACTCTTTCTCAATTTTTTGTTGAAAAAATATTTGTGACTCATATTCTTCTGACCTAAAAGAAAGAATGATATTGATTAAAAACACCTGTAAATTGCAGCTTTCAAATGTTAAATGAATCTGATCTCACCCTTCCTTATCTACTCTCTCGCTGTATAGATGGTTAAGTTTGTCCTGGACCTCTTTCAGACCAACTTGATTTTCATCAATCAATCTGGCTAAAAGTGTGTTGCTTTCTTCTGTGACTCTACAAATAGCATTAGCCTGGAGGAGTAAATCAATATTTAATATCCATCCATTTTCTCCCATTTTATGTGTTGCGCGCTGGTTGTGGGACAGCAGTCTTGGGCATCCAAAGGAGATGCCCAAGCCACTTCAGCTGGCTTCTTTGGATGTGGAGGAGCAGCATCTCTACTCCAAGCTCCTCCCATGTAGTTGAGAGCACACAGACACTATGTGGATTTTGAAATGTATTTAAAGTTGTATGAAAAACAAAAGAGAACCTGTTGGATGACAGCAGGCAGTAGGACGCTGCATGGAGGCAGAGGCTCAGGAGGCTCCATGAACTCAGTGATCTCCCTCTCCCTTTGGCACAGACTCTCCTTCAACACCTCAAGATGCAGTTTAGTGGCCTCTAAAGGACAATCGGAGTCTTTGCAGGCCTGTATTAAGTACATGTATAAATGCTACATAAGAATAAAATATGTATCATTCATCAAACAATGAAGAGGCAAAAGCATTATGAATGATGATTGATTGCTTTTATTTAACCATTTGACTGCTTTTTATTTAGCCATCGCCAGTTTTTTTATTTGTTTTTGTGAGGTTTAGGCAAAAATAAATACGCTTCGGACTAAACCATTTGAGTCATAACTATGTTTTATGACATAAACAAGAAAGTTTATGAATTACGTTGATGTTATTGACTGAAATAAAATTACTCCTACTACTACTACAAAAAGAGAATTGATAAACCAAATTAATTTTACACCAAAACTTACCTCTTCTTCTTTGGCTTGTGCTGACTGAATGAGCATCTCTTGAACTTTCCCTACTTCTTGCCGTGCTGTCTGCAATTCCTGCAATGCTTCAGGGACCATGCAGTAGAAAAAGTGGACAAATATGTCCAATTAAATCTATTAAACTTCTATTTAAAATGTTGTGTGTGATATTCTTTCTCACACATTAACCGCACTCACTTGAGGCCTGATGCTGATGGAGCATGTCCAGTCTATTTGAAAACATTTCCATAATTTTGCTCTGATGGAATAAAGGGTGAGCTTCAGTGGGTATGTTGCTGTACACGCTTCTCACCACGCGGGGGAGCAGCGAGTGTGTTATGTAACCTTTTCCCTCTGCCACTGCAAGGACTCTTCTTTACTCCTCCCTTTTTCAGCTCTCAGTTCCTCCAGCAGCTGCCTGTTCTGAGCAGACAACGCCTATAAGAGAAATATACTCACATCATACACAATCCAACAGTATCACAACTTTCAAAGGGTAATAAAGGGCTAACCACTAATTGTTTGTCCAAGTCAGCATGTTTTTGCTCCACTTTTTCTTGATAAAGAAGAAGCATCTTCTTCAGGCTTTTCAGTTTGGCTTGGTAATGAGACCTCATACGATGTGTAATACATTCCTGCTCACACGTTTAAAAAAATAAAAATAAGTAAATTAAATACTTTGACTTTAAAACGTTTACCCAAAATAATGACCTGGTTTTCTCTTGCCGTAACTTTGAAGCTACTCTCTAGCTCCTTCACTATATCCAGATGTTTCCTCTTAAGTCTTTCAATATCATGGGCTATCTATTCAAATGATAAAACATGTGATAATGTTACGTAGCCACTAGAAAGAGAACGCAGGATTATAATGAAACAGTCACTCATGTGCATTGTTGATATGATGCCATTTATAGAGATCAGATGAGCAGCAGTGACCATGTGAGTGAGAGAAACAGTTTGTGCCCTGAGTGAAAGTCTGCCAATTCTATTCAGTATTGAGGAGAATACTTTGAAAATGGATTTTGTAACATGTTCCTTCACAGGGTCCAATCAGAGCACTGTATTTGGGATTTTTTTTTAAATACTTTGACACTCATTTGCATAATGTTATAGTGCGAAAATACTGCAATTCATTAAAAACAGTTTTGTTTTTGCACCATTTTTGTAGACAGACATTCTCCTTTGTTTTGAGCAAAATCTTTTCACAATTGCGTGATGAAATACACAAAGTAACTTTATTCTGTATACCACCAAAAGAAAGAGTAATGTATTCCAAAAATACATTATACATTTTGCATGAGTCCCCAATATACTGTATGTTGTGTGTGGTATTGTAAAGATTTCCAGGGTGTGTAATGTACCTGAGTGACGCACATCTCTGCAGACTCATATGGGATATAAATCACATCCTGAGACCTCTCTAAACCGCTCTCTACAGTTTGCTCTGAAGCAGTCCTCCCTGAACATAGAGGATTACAGCTCACTTAGTTTTGTGCACCTCATTCACTAGATTAGAAACATACCCTGATTTAACTCTGGTCTACGGTGGGTTCTCCGACTGCCCCTGAACCATCGCCTGAGAGCGGCCCACCTCTTCATCCACACAGACCTATGGCGGGCGCCAGCTTCAACAGGAGAAAGTGTTCAACAGATGGGCCGACGTCTCACACTTCTATTAACACTTTTACTTTCCACAACACATATGTGAGAGGTGAAAAAGAAACACGTTATCAACAGATTCTTCCTAAAGTGTTGGCTGAAGCAGATTCATTCACCATGTTTCTAAAAACAGCTTAGGCATCTATCTGTACATAGAGCCCATCTCAGTGCTGTGGGTAATGCTTTGTTTTTTACATGGTTCTGTTTTATGGCTTATTTGAAATGCAAGTTTATTTATAAACAATTTACGGTGTGCATTTATCAAATATTATGGTTTGATTAAGATGAACAAATAATGCATGCAACACAGTACAGAAAATGTTATGATATATTTATTAACAACTTTAACATACATTTAACATTCGTTTTATGTATTTATTTAACATAGTTAGGCTTAGTTAATACAAGTGGGTTTGCATTATAAAATATTATTGATGTCTATTTAACAGTGGATTATGTAGTTGGATTAAGTTAAAAAAATATTTAGACTTTAACACTTAATGAGGTCATTCCACTCATCTGAGTGGAGACTCAGATTGTGACATGTGGTTTTTTGTGGGGTTCAGAACTGGTGGCACCTTGGCTGTGGCCCCTGAGGCCCCTCTGTGAGTGCTGAGGCTGGGGCTGGGGATAGTCACAGTACTCTGGGATACTTCCTGGAAGCTCCTGCACCATGGCTGAGCCGGCTGCACCGCACCGTGGCACCACACCGGGCTCCTCCGATGCCGGTGAAGTCGTCTCCCAGGCAACTGAACAAATACACACACAGATTAGGACCAGGATGTTGAAGTCATACATCCTCCAACAAGAACTAACTTAATCATCATCAGGGAAAAAATGTATACTGCAACATTGTTTGTTCCCCTCTGAATCCAGTCTATGGTCTCATCTGTAAACTATTCTGTTTAAAATGTGCTCAAATCAAAGGAAATTAAAATAAATGAATGGGTGAGATGTGGAACAAGGTGGAGTGCAGCCTACGTTGCTTTCCGGCTGGTGCTACTGAATGACGTCTTCCAACTTTCTTCCCCAGGTACGTCAGAGTATATCCTCTTTGAGAGCCAGCTGGATTCATATACATCTTGTTTGTCGACTCTGATCAAGTTGTGCTCCACACTGAAAAAAGAAAAACAGAGTAGCGATTAATATTCAATTCTTATATAAGACTGCATTGGCATTGGAGCACTGTCCTGAACTCCTCATCTGCCTTTAAATCATTAGCAGATGTAAGATTGAACATTTCTCAGCACATTCTGAAATAAATCATACCATTAGAACTTTGCTGAGCTACGTCCTGGTGCAGCGGCTTTCTTTGTAACTCTCAACGTACGTGACTTTCCATATAAAGTATAAAGTTTTGGGAACTCTAAAAGACAACATGATTTAGAAACTAGCATTTTGGTCAAAAAACTGACAGAGAAGACATTTCAGAATTAAGGCAAAAAGAGACCGGTTCCATACAAACAAGAAAGGAGAACATTTGTGGAAGCTTCTGTTCTACTTCTAGTAAAAGTTTGGCAAAATATGCCATAGACTAGATGAAAGAAAGCACTGAAGCTCACCTTGAAGAGAAGCCTCTGCTGGGTTTGAATCAGACCGATGTGTGTGTCTGCTCCCATCGTCCCTGGGAACCAAACTCTCAACCATCTTTAATTATTAATCCCAAGAGATGAGGTTTCACTTGGACCTGGCTTCGGCACCATAGAGAATGTATGTAAAAAGATGCTTTAAACATGACTCCAGTTTCCAGTGTGTAAGCTACAGATTCCAACTGAATGCCACATGTATCGAAATGTAGAGTAAGCCATGGTTTTGTTTATTTACTTGGAGATCACTTGTAACAACAGCCACTATACCGACATTAAAGAGGCCATCTTGATTTTCAGAGAATTTAATCTGGATCTTAATCTTGCATCAAGGTGAAAAAAAGCAGTTTACAGTTTGGGTTTTGTTAATAAACCAGTGAGTAATGAATTGTTTTTGAGTATTGGCATGCAGGCTTTACCACAAATGATTAGATATATTTGAAATGCTTTGAATGAATATAGCAACAATTTATCAAAAGATCAAATGTTTACTGACCTTTTCTACTGACTTTTCCTGCAATAGAAAAGACGCCATCCTTCTGATTTGGTCCATTTGGTCCATTGACTGTGGCCCTCACGTCTGTTCTTATGAAAACTATTGAGCGGCTTGTGCTGGACTTCATTAAGAGCCAGATCCCTGTGAGTGTTGACCCGCTCCAGTTTGCTACAGACAGAACAGGAGTGTGGAGGATGCCATCTCCTTTGCTCTGAACTCTGTCTACAGTCACTTGGACACTAGTAAATCTGTCGCGAGAATGCTTTTCATCGATTATAGCTCTGCTTTTAACTGCCTTGTCCCAGGTAAACTGATTGAAAAGCTCATGTCTCTCGGTTTAAGTGTTGCCATGTGTAAATGGATTTTTAGCTTTTTAACTGACAGATCTCAGAGAGTGAAAATCAATGACTGTTTTTCTGATGTTGTTTCTGTGAGCACTGGTTCTCCGCAGGGATGTATTTTGATTCCTTTGCTTTTTACTTTGTACACTCACAATTGTGTGTCCTCCTCTGACTCAAACTTGATCATCAAATATGCTGATGACACCACCATCATCGGTCTCATCAGTGACAATGATGAATCCTCTTATAGAGCAGAGATACAAAATGTGGTTCAGTGGAGTCAAACTAACAACCTCCAGTTGAACGCATTGAAAACATGAACTGTTCTTTGATTTCAGTCGCAATAGTTTTCATTTGCCTGTCGTAATCGACAACTCCCGAGTGCAGATTGTAGAGGAGTGCAAGTTTCTGGGTTTAACTCTGTCTAACGACCTGAAATGGGTTAAAAACACTGACCGAGTTGTTAAGAAAGCTCGTCAGCGTCTCTACTTTCTGCGTAAACTTAGAGATTTTACCACTAACTCTAAGATTCTGCTCAACTTTTATCGCTGCACCATTGAGAGTTAACTTGTTGGTTCTGTGTCTGTGTGGTTTGGAAACATCAAGATCTTTAAACAAGGTGCTCCGCTCTGCAAAGAGGACTGTGGGCTGTGAGCTTCCTGTTCTGGAGGTTCTTTATAAATCCAGACTTTTAAACAAAGCTCTTAGGATTGTTAATGACTCTTCTGGCCACCCTGGGAAAGCCATGTTCCAGCTTCTTCCCTCTGGCAGAAGATATCGCTCTCTGAGATGCAGGACATCTCGTTACGCTAACAGTTTTTATCCACAAGCTGTTATCAGTTTGAACAGAGCACTTTAATGATTTGCACTTGTTTTGAAACTGTTTTAGTCGATCGATTTCACAGTGACATTTGTTTACTGTTTTATTAGTTTTATTTTTGTCTTTTAATGTTGTTTTATGTCTGTATTTGTCTGTGCACACTGGAGACTTTTGCTAATGTATTCCAATGTGGTGTTTTTACTGAAAATGGCAAATAAACTGAATCTGAATCTGAATCTTGATGATCTGTCCCCAAAATAAGCCAATAAGTTCACTAATGAAAAAAAGGTAATTGTCATTTGCCCATTCTATCCCATGCTCATAAGATCTATCAACCATTTTAAACTTTACAAGTGACTTCTCAATACTAATACTACAACCGCACCTACTAATGCAGCAATAACAAGATATAGGTCAATGACTGATAAAAAAACAACAATGCATTTTTTACAAGCCAGTTAAATCCTGTGAATGCATGACGACAGAGTGAGGTGATGCAGATGTGTCACTCATTACGTCTCTGGTAAGATCCCAGTGAAAGCATTACGCCTTGTTGAAACGTGTTGGCAGGTGGACATGTTACTGTGACAACAAGACACACCTAATTGCATCATCGCTGAAGAAGCCGGGGTCAGAGGTGGTCTGTGCTGGAAAGAAGATTTTTTATATTAATTGGACAGACCTAGACATACGAAGCCTATAGGAATGTGGAAAATGGCAAGATTTTCAAACATGGACTTCTGTGTAAACAAGATTGTGTTAAGACAAGGCAAACTCGTTGTAACACATGCATGGTATCTTTAGAAAACGTGACATTTTATACAACAACAAAAACTACAGTCTACCAACAGCAATAGGACTCAGTGTAAAGTTTGTGGAGAAGCAAGCTGCTCACAATAAGGAAAAAAATCATAATCTTATAGGCACTTTCTAAACAGCTTTCCCCACATCGTTCTTATATATTTGTTGTTTTACTTAATTCTTGTATTAATGTATAAGAGTTGTCAATCTCAATTTCAATGTATTTTTGTAAATGTCCATACATATTTAAGTGTTTCTGAAAAACGGATTAACTAAATTTTCTGCAGTGCCACGAATCATCCATAATGAAATAAACTGTTTTGTGTCTGTACATTTTGGGAAGTTACACTATTGAGCATAATGCACAGCAGGCTGCTACATGTGGGTAAATACAGGATTTGCGTAAAATTAAACTAATCAAATGACTCGCCTATCATGTCGTAATCATGTCCCGATGAATGACAATGATTGAAAAGCTCTTGTGAAACATTTGCTTCTCCTTGTGAAACCTTTTTTTTTTCCATTCGCCGTGAAACTTCCTCGTTTGTAGCGGTATTCAGAGTCCAGCGCATGGAGCCAGCGCATGGGGCCAGCGCATGGGGCCAGCGCATGGGGCCAGTGGTGGAGCAGCGGTGGTGCAGTGGTGGAGGGGATCTGGACTCGCCCTGAAAGGTGGGGTCTATCCCGGGTATAAATACACTGTGTCTTCCACTCCAACGACCCTGGAAACTCAGCACAACTTTCTTTCAAAACTTACCGGTAAGAATATTTGTTTTTTATAATAATCCTACCTGTCTATTGCTATGGACTTTTCACCCGTCACACTACTGTTTATGTAAATGTCGGGGTTGTAATCTCTTTTCTCCTCCAGCTATACTTGTCACCAATGAGGGTGTGGCTTTTTACAGCTGCAGTCTTTATTGTGCGTTTGTAAACCATAATCACGTCTATGAATATGACAGTCTATTCTATTAGTCTATTATGAACTCGTCAAAGTTTGCCCCATAAAACTCTCATATTATACTTTAATGCTTTTACAATCAATCACTTCGATTTTTGCGTCAATATCTGGATTAGGTTTAGACAGAATACACACATCGTTCTTTCCAGGCAAGAGTATATATTTGATTGCATAATAATCAATACCTTTTCAATCAATGCCATGCAAATACAAAGACAGAAACATGCATTGTATTATGTATGAACTCATGTTGAACAAATAGTCTAATGGTTATATTTTGATGTATATACAGAAGGACTGCAGCAGAGACACCATGTCTTTCATTGAAGCCCTCATGAAGCAGGCCGTTTATATGGGAATGCCAGATGAGTCAGTGAGTATACTCCTCCAGTTGCTAGGGCCAACAACTGTTTTTTCCCTTTTTTTTCTTTTCCTGTGGTATGTTAGGGTGGAAAACATGTAAGTTAGATTATCTGAGCAATGAGTGTGTTGGAGTTTAAACTGTACCTCTGCTACACTGCCTATTAAACAGTTGGAACACACTAAAGCTTTAGCTAAGTTCAGGGAGTTGTATTTTAAAACTGTAAGTAGTATTTACCCTATCATGATCTTGGTCTGGCTTTTGTGAGTCATACGCAGGAGGAATTTTTGCCCCTCCCTTTACAAACTTCACTACCGCTTCTCTTCTTTTTTGAATTAAAGCTGGGGTGTCTAGCGTTTAAACCACACTTGATTGCCACTTTTAAATTGACACTTGACACTTTTGTTGTACATAATATATCCTGCATTTAACATTTTTGCGCATTTCTTTCTTTTTGCACAATCTTGAGTGTTCTATCCATGCTAAATGTGACATGTGAATTTCTTTCCTTTGTGAGATAAATAAAGCATATCTTATCTTATCTTAAAACATGAACTATGCAATATCTTCTAAATAGTTTCCAACCCTGGCTCTTAAACAGCATTTTTATTTTCGCCTCTGTCACATCTTTAGGCCAGCTTTTTCAGGATATTTGATGCTCACAACTATGAGCGTCAAATAATCAATCCAATCCACTTTATTTATATAGCAAAATTGTTGGGGCAAAATAACATGTAGGTACCCCATATTATGTATAATAATCGTATAATGCATTTTTTCTGTATCTTATCTTATTATTATTATTCTTATCTTCAGATTGTCACTTTAAAGTTATTTCTATTGTGCAATACTATGCAAGCTACTGTGACAATGCAATTTCCCTTGTGGATCTGTCAATTTTCACAGACACGTACTTCCACCTAACACTTCTCCATCCTCACACCTGATATAAATCATAGGTCTGCACATTTTCACAACACACCTCATCTCTGTTATTGTTATAGGTGCTGAAAAAAGAGGGGACAGTCACAGCCGCCCCGAACTTCAATGCTGCTGGAGATGCCGGCGTCCTGGACAAAGCCATCAAAACAAAAGGTGGTGGTCTTGAGTGTTGTTTGTTAAGCTTGTTGGAGCACGTCTTGTTGAGTAGACTGAGTAGTAAACAGTTCAAATATTGATGTCTGGCGCCTTCTGCTGGGCAAATGCCACGTGTAGCATCACAGATATGTTCACTGTGGCTGAAAATATGATCCTTTTTCATGAAGAATGTTTGTTTGTTACAGGAGTAGATGAGAACACTATCATTGAAATCTTGGTAAAAAGAAGCAATGAGCAAAGACAGCAAATCAAGGAAGCTTACCAGCAGGCCAGTGGGAAGGTAAATACAATACAATAAATACATACATATTAAAGAGAGATTAGAGATAGAGCAGATAGTCTATTAACTACAGTTAGTACTGCTACTTTGATCCTTTAGGTCCTACTTGTTCATTCACAATTGGTAACTAATGACAAACATGAGTTAGCTAATAAAATGGCAATATTCCACTGAAATGCAAAGGGTAATAATGGGTTTCAGCGACTGTCACTTGAGGCATTGTGAGGGACTTTTTCCCAGTGAAAAGATTTAATCCTTATTTATGTAGTTTACAAATGTGCTTTCCCTAGACTCTAGAATCTGCCCTAAAGAGTGCTTTAAAGGGAGACCTGGAGGATGTTGTGCTGGCTCTGTTAAAAACACCATCTCAATATGATGCTGAGCAACTGAAAATGGCCATGAAGGTACAACAACACTCACTGTGACTTAAGGATGTTTCTGCTTTGTTCAGTTGTATTATCACCGTGAGTATATTCTGTCTGATTTCGATCTATATACATTTCTGTCATTAGGGTCTCGGTACAGATGAAGACACCCTCATCGAAATTTTAACTTCACGCACTAACAACGAGATTTTGGACATTAAGAAAGCCTACAAGAACGGTACTTAGTAGTAGTTTATTTTTTCAATACTGTTTGCCTACTTTATTATGTCCTTTTCTCAGATTACAAAAAGGATTTAGAGGATGATATCAAGTCTGATACAAGTGGTGACTTCAGGAAGGCTCTATTGGAACTCTGTAAGGTAGTATAAACAATTGTATAAAAGTATTCACACTACAAGTTGACAAAAGGTTTTTAGAAATGAAATAGGTGTTATTATATCATAGGCTGCCAGAACTGATGGAGTAGTTGAGCAGTTGATTGACAGTGATGCCAGGGCCTTGTATGAAGCTGGAGAAGGAAGAAAAGGCAAAGATTGCTCAGCTTTTATTGAAATCCTTAGCACCAGAAGTGCCCCACATCTCCGCACAGGTAAGACAAATCACTCCACAGCAAAAAAAAGTGCATTGCAAAAAGAAAAATGCAGATAATGAATGTTACATTTATTTAGTGTTTGAGAGGTACTCAAAGTACAGCAAAGTGGACGTGGCCAAAGCTATCGACTTGGAGATGAAAGGAGATATTGAAAGTTGTCTCACAGCTGTTGTAAAGTGCGCTGGAAGTCGGCCAGCATTCTTTGCAGAGAAGCTCTATTTGGCTATGGAGGTACACAATCATCTTGCAAATGTTGAAATAGTGTTGCAGAGCAAATATATTTATATATCATTCTAACTTTTTACAGGGCAAAGGAACACGCAAAAATATCCTTACTCGCATTATGGTGAGTCGCTCTGAGATTGATATGAAGAAGATAAAAGAGGAATACAAGAAGAACTATGGCAAAACACTGTACCAAGATATCCTGGTAAGAACGGCATCCTTGTAAATGTGTAAAATCCATTGTCTACTTCTATCAAAAGGTTTTCATACTTAAACATATATATTTTTAATATATTATGTCTATTTTTTTCAGGATGACACAAAAGAAGATTATGAGAAGATCCTTCTTGCTCTCTGTGGAGAAAACTAAAAGTGTGGACTGACTTTGAAGAAACATATTTCAGCTGTATTTTTTCACACTAGTAGTGCTTTCATTCGGACTAATGACTATCATGACATGTCTGCCTTTGCAATGCTGCGTGCCTCATACCTCACCCCATTCAAGCATTACAAGTTACTGCTAATGCTTTGCAATTGCAGAGAAACTCAACCTGAAATTATCCTGTAAATAAATTATTTTCAAAGTGCAATAAGTATTTCACAGTCTCTTCAATTTCATTGTATTTTGCATTATAGCTACCATTATCATTGTCATAATAAGATTTGTAAGTTAGCCTTTTCACAGCTACAAAATACTGGTAATATTTTAAAAAATCCACATGAGGGCAATAACGAGCCATACAAAAATGTTGTACATCACAGAAGTAGATTACAAAATGGCGCTCTCCGTGTTTGTTTATATTTGGTTCCAAGCTAGCTAGACGATTCTACGCGAATCTTTTTTGTTTAATGTTATTTTTTTACGTAATATTACATAAAATAATGAAAATGATAAAAGTTTGCTAATTGAAAGTCAGCAGAGCATGATTCCGTAAGAATGACTGATTTTTGACAGTTCAGGAACGTTGAGCAAAGAATTTCTGTAAGACACCGAGTTAGCATTAGTTAGCATGTTATGTTGCTAATATTAACCCTTTGCTTTCTATTTAGCTAGAGCCGAAGACCTTCTATGGTTCAAAGAGAAAAACCCCACAGCATGATTGATTGGTTTATTCGTGATCACCTCTGCTGAAGCCAGGTCCCTCATGTAAGCTTCATATTAGATAAGCTTTTAGTTTGTTTTTTTATTGTGATAGTTGTTGAACTGAACTATAAATATGCTGTAATAAGAATGTATCGTATATTAAAGAAAGGAAATCTATAACTGAGAAACTATTCAATTGAGCCAAATAAAGTAATATAAATCAGGTAACTAATGAAAAATACGCACAAAAATACTTTGACTATTATATTAATGTGTATGTCTTGTGTCTTCTTCCTTGTGTTTCTAGTAGCTAAACTCCTAATGAGATAAATCAATTTTATTTTGTTATGTTTGTGAAGTAAGGGTGGTCATATAGACAAACTTGAATGTATAAACAAACTATAAAGCAAAACAGTGACAAACCTAAATAGAAATTGCATATCACAAGGGCCTACCGTCTCAAACTGATACAAGTGGTGTCTTCTGTGTTATTATACTTTACCTAAATAGCTTTCTTGCTTTAGAAGGATTTGTGTTTACATGTGTCCTGCAGCAGCTGTGCTATATTTTCTGTCTCTTTGTACTTAGAATAATCCAACATCCACTATTATGTAACTACGCTGCTGAATACAGATATTTATAATCTGAACATGCTGGAGTTATGACATCAGCTGGCTGCCAACCATGACAAGCCTTCGGAGGAGCATGAAAATCACTCGGTCATGGTAGGTCTTTGCACGGAACAAGCTTTTTGAATTATTTCGAAAGATGTGTCACCATCTGTTTACCGTCCATGTTGTAGAGTACAATGGGTTGTCAGAAGACATGTGAGGTAGAGAAGCTTCTGAAATCGAGGGATGTAGTATGGAACCAGAGACAGAGGATCACTACACCAAAACGGAACTGCCATAAGGTGAGTGATAAAAATCAAAGCTGTGTGCATGGATAAGCTGGGAATCGGTCATGATATTGCAGTGGCAGGATCGGCACTGTTGACGCCTACAGCCATGATCTGACCTTGTCATGTCCGACAAAGACCTTTCTTTTCTGTTGATTTGAATGTTCATATTTGACTCCTATTTATTATGATTGCATTGGCAAGTGCATAGTTATAATTGTGATTATTTTCAAACATTTGAAATAGTTAATTTGATCATAGTTCCTTTATCATAAAGCTGACAGGTCTTTTCCACACACTATAGCCAGAAGTGTTGATCACACCCTCTGTGACAGCTGTCCGAGCCTGTTGTTGTTGTCGTTGTTGTTGCAGTTTTTAGATGGGCAGGTTGCTGAACAGAATATACTGCAAATGAAAATAACAAGGTGCATTTTGAGTACAATATGCAACCTTTTGAGTAAAACATTACAATTATAACCAAACTATTTGTGTTCATGCAGGGTCTTATCTGCACGTGGAGTTCACACACAGTAACTGCTGCTCCCTGGCCCTGATCACTCATGTGCTATAGGTGCTGGTGTTTAGGTAGTAATCTTTTAGGATTAAATCAGATGGATTTCACCAAAGTAACAGGCAACCCACATGGCAGACTCATTCTTCTTTCTAATCCAATGATCAGTACAATAAGAATTACAACACAACATTTTCACATAATAATATGGCCTCTTCATGTGGCCTTTTGAACATTGTTTTTAAAAATAAACTTGACTTTTCAATGTATAATTTTTATCATCTATCATTTTTTTGGGACGTAAATAAAAAATCCAAATCTTACATACAGTACAAAGGATGTTTTTAACAAAGAAACAAACAAACAAAGTTGAAACCAGTATATGGTATACCAACCTTTCCTCTTTGTTTCTTGGTGGTCTGTGGGCAGTTGACATCAGTGTTACCTCGTTGCTAAGCTTCACAGATTCAGCTGAGATTGTAAAGAGGGTGGGGGAGAGACAGATTTATAGAAAAGTAAGCAACACTGGTGTTCGATATTTTAGCTTAAACTATCTGTTTAGGCTGTGTCATTCAGTGCTTACACCTTCCATCTACAGAGGGCAGCCATGCTCCTCTACATTCTCCAGTTGTGAAAAAAGATCAGGATGCCCCAAATAATCCCCTTTAATACCCTCCAGCACTCGATTTTCCGATCTCTGATTGGACAGCTGAAGTGTTGCTGCTGTTTGTGATGCCTGATTGGTCTTCGTCTTTCTGATTGTACAGTCAGCGAGTGAGGTTTTCAAGCCAAGCCTCTGGGGAGCGGCTGTGGCATAATGACCCATGACGAGGCAAGGCAGAGTCCCTGTATCATCTTACAAAACAGCTGGAAACAAACGCATCTAAGAAAACAGGGACGACACTGCAAATAAAAATACATTAGATCCTCACTTGACTTTCCCACTTTGGTGATATCTTTCAGTTGCAAGATGTGTTTGTGTTTAGAGTAGTAACTTAACACCACTCAAGACAGGATTGTTTTTGAGTTGTGGGAAACGGTCTGCTCAAAGAAAAGCTTCCTGTTTTGAGAATGCCACTCTGATGCGCACTGCACTACCTCTGCACCCTTAGTGTGTATGAGCAGGCGAGTGTGAGAGCGGCAGAGAGGAGAAAGGGGGCGTGTTGATGTGTGTGCTCCACTGCACAGCCCCAGTAGTGTGAGCCCAGTGATTCTGCCTTGCTGTCTCTCTCTCTCTCCTCCTCTTTGCGCTGCCTCGCTGTGCTTCTTTCTGCCAAGCATTGATGAACCATTTTATGCTACGGAGCTGCCATATACATCGCCTGGGTCTCGCGGCTGGATTGCTTGCTGTCCTACCATCATTATTCTAATCTGCTTCTTGTGCACTTCTCCTTTAACGTCTGCTGCTAAGGTACTGTACCGTCTACCGCCTGATGTAAAAGTGTCTGTTTTTACAGCACACACCGCTTGTTCTGCGTGTTCTGCTGCAGGATTGCTGTGGTGGCTCTGTTGCCAGGATAAGAATTATGGGAACATGTCAGTGTCCCAGAGGCTACGGACATTGAAATTCATGCTTGCTTTACAGCTGACTATTCTGATGTTTACCTGGACTGTATGTTTTAACACATACACCATGAAGAGATAGAGGACAGATAGAGCACTTGATTTGTATGCAAAACGATTTTCCATCCAGTGTGTGTTTCGGTGTTCTGTCATTTTCATATGTTTTTTAATTAAACAGCTACGCTTGGCTGGGGTATATGAGTGTCACAACAAGGTGTTTAAAACTGTTGGGATTTGCTTGTTATAACTGTTACCATCCAAGGGTTTTTTTTAGTGGAATCAATATGCTGTGCATTTGGTAGTGTCAAGTTATACGGAAAGAAGTGTGTTATTGGTGTCTGCACATGAATGCTAATGGTATCAGAGCTGTCATGCATTGTCATATGTATTATTCATTTAGGCTTTACAGGCGACTTCATTCCAGATGAACGTAACTGATATGAGCAGTGATTTGTTGCATCTCAAAAAATGCCCTTGACTGTCAGGTTGGTTTTGAGTCTGATCCAACTCATTGATAAATAGATACATAAAAAGACTGGGTGTTCCATGTGCTGTTTTATAGGTAAATGTGCACACTAAAGGGCTAGAGCCTATAGATGGCAGTCATGAGAGAGGGATTGGATTGTGGGAATCTATAGCAGCCAATGGGAAGCCAGCACCTCTGTGTGATTTTGTCTGACAGAAGAGGTTTATGTATGAGAGCAGGTATGTGTATTTGCAGCATCCCAAGGTCACTCATTTGAAGTGCCTCTATAATTAGGCTTGTCAGTCTCCCTCACACTAGGTAGAAGAGTGTTCTCTGACAATACCTTCATTCATACATTGGCTCTTCTGTCCACCTTGACAAGCAGGCATGGCCATTCGTCAATTTACTGGTTCACCCTGATCTAGAGGCAGGTGACTTATCATCACTATACACTTGTGGAAAAGAGTCATATTTGTGGCTTAAAAAGAACGATTTGTGTAAAATCTGGGGGTATATATAGGGTTGTTTATCAGTGTAATAAAATTTATGAATAGTCTCCATATAGTCTATTTTTCAATGATATTAGGTATGTGACAAGCGTTACCAAACGTTTTTCTACATTATTTACTAGTAAAAACTAGTGCTTTGCTTGTTTGTCAAAGCAAACACTGCACATCACGGCAAATTGAAAATTATAAGACACGTTTAGAAAGAGATACAAAATTCATAAACAAATAAATATGTTTTAATATTTTGGTCTATTCCAAAGTCGCTAGTAATTTTGAGATAAAAGCAATGATATACAATGATAACCAGTCTAACTGTTCCAGGTCAGTTGAAGGACCTGGATCAGTTAGACTGGTTGTCATTTGTGTTCATGTACTACCAAGGTGCAAACCACAATGACTCAGTGTGAGTGCAGCATGGCTAAGCATGGTCCTGAGTGACTGTAGTAACAGCAGATGATGCTGCTGTTGGCGCCTGGATGTGGCCTGGATAAGGCACGTGACCTCAGTCGCGGAGAGCATTAGTGATCTGAGCAGCAGGGTTCACGACAGACGTTACATAATACCTTCTTCAGTGGGAAATCTCTGTCAAAATGGGTCCAGGAATCTCAGCGACTGCACCCTTGGAGTCCACCATTGTGCACGGCACAGCACAGAGCTGGTTATCAACATCACTGATTAATACTCTATGTCCTGATACTACTAGAATAGAGGGGATATCCTTGTACTGCTTTTTATGTTTTCACACACTGTAAATGTTTTTTTCCTTGCATTAAAACTGTAGGTTAATAACCATCAGTGATAAAAATTAAAAATAATAAATAATAAATTCATTAATCACAAGTAATGAATATTAATAATACATAAAACTCATAAAGACCACTGTTAGGTCGTTATGCACAGACTGCCAAAGACAATTTCTGCTAAGCAAAAAGGAATGTTTTAATTAATCGCATTTCTGTTTTGAACCTTTTCAATGCACCTCTGTTTTAGGGCTGGAACGAACGATTCATTTCTGTCACAAGTCTGAGGCAGGGTGTAGGTCAGATATGTTGTCATGTGACTGTCTGCTGTGGACTGAAGCACTGGAGGCCAGAGCAGAGGGTCCACTAATCACTGCAGGGATTTGACTGCATTCATAATCGATTGTTTCAGGACTCAGTAATATCCCTAATGTTCATGGACTGACTGAACATTTGCATTTTATTATTATGGTATTTTTATTTTGTAAAAGCATTCTACTAAATGAGTTTGCATGAAATAATTACATACAAATTTAGGCCCTGTCCACACGAAGTCAAGCTCAGGCCTAAACGCAAAAATACTTTATCAATCCAGTGTATCGTCCATACGAGGCCGGCGTTTTGGGGGGGTGTAAACGAACATTTTTGAAACTAGGTCCCAGAGTGGAAAGATTTCAAAACTCCGTATATGCCGCTCCGTGGTTACTGCCTTTCCGCAATGTATCTGAGACGCTTGCGTCATCGCCCCGCCTCTTGTTAAAGCACGCATGCGCCGCACTCAGAAAATAATGACAACAACAATGTAGCTTGTTGGTTTTGTAATCCAGTGTGACCCGAAACAACAGTTCAACCTCATCGTCCGTCCATACTAATGTAGTACCAGCTCGCCCACTCGCCATGTTGTCTGTTTACAAAATTCCGCGCATGCCCACGGAAGTTTGGGCTTGATCCCGTCATTGCGTCACAGCGCCACCAACAGGTCTGGCATAGTTTCACAGCGTTTTCAGGCGTATTGACTACATTCATATGGACGCACACATTTACTGAGCTAACTCCGTGTTTACAGAAAAAGTTTCTGAAATTATAAGCGTTTTGTCTTCGTGTGGATATAGCCTTACTTTATATTAATTTTAACTGTAAAATCTTGCTCTGTCCTCATTGCAACTAAGCAATTCAAAGTAGAATTGTTTGTTTTGAATGTGCTCCTTCAAAGCAGGGGGTACCTTGAATAGATATTATCCACCCTGTTGGGTTCAGGGTGTGAACGAACATACCTCGGATATAGTTTTACTGAGGGGGCAAATGTATTACAAATATTTAGAAACCATTTATTTATTTCTCTACTTAAAATCTACTTACTTAAAATCTATTATTAACTAATATTATGTTATAATGCACCTTTCTGACATTGGTTCAGTTGTTTGTGGAAATGTGTGGAAAAGTGGTACACTGGTCCACTCGTCAGCTCAGCAGTTCAATGAGAATGTTTTGTGACTTCTTTAATTCTTTAATTTTCTTCTTAAATTAACCAAAGAATGTTTGAATGCGCCCTCAGAGTACATTATATATGCAAAATGCTTTATTTTTTTGTAACTGAGGCCGGTTCTTGTACTATTTTAATTTTGATACATTTTGTGTTCACTTGATGGAGCTTCATATTTAAATGCCATAAATGTAAATAGAGACTCTATATTTACAGTTTTACTTTATAATAACTTTCTATATTCTGTAAATGTTTGTAAAACACCCTTTTTTTGGCTTGTATAGAATTATATCAAAACTACTATTACATTTCACAAACACCAGTTTTCTTTTCTCATTCAGTTGCGAAAAAGAAGTTGGCAGTTTGGTTTCAAAAGCTGTTGTGTGAATAGAAAGATGCAATTTTATTCTAGATGTATAAATATGACTCTTATTATATGTATATAATTGTGCCAAACGTAAGGATCCATATGAATCCCTCTTCTGTGATGTCAGGCTCTGGAACTCTGCTCCACTTCCTGTAAAGCTTTCTTCTTTATTGTTGTAAAACTATCTTGTAGTTTTTTAAACAGGTTCTCCAGCAATAAAGATTAGAAAAGCATAATAAATAGGTGTCATGTGGGATTTAAATAAAATCTTTGTACATGTTAAATATGCACTTTCATAGCTGTTTTCATGAGGCAGATGATTATTTAGATTTTTCCCCAAATCCACAGGCGGCTGTGATTATTTGTCTGGATTTGCTTTGTAATAAAAAAGCTTATCTGCACCGGTCGAATTCATGTCTGTCTGCACTGGTTCCTTTTGTCCCTCTAATCTGCCCACTGACACTGTACTCGCATACCTCCATGACCTAAAAAACAATATATAAGACTTTTCATATTTTCTCTTGAGAAAGTTTAAAATCTGAATTAGGATCTGCGTTTATTGTTTTGTTTTAGAGAGTGATGTCATAACGATATCATTAAGTAACAGATCAAGTTGGATCAATGATGAAGTTTCATAGATCATGATACAAATGATAAAATTGTCATATATAGTGATCTTTTGTGTTTCTTATTAATGGAAACCCCTCAATTTATAGTTCAGGTACCTGAGTATCAAAACACAAAAATGACTTCCATCTAACTAGTTCCTCGCTCTCAAAACAGTTTGGTTTTATAAAGTTTTCACAGAGAGTATTTTTGGCTACATCAGACAAAAATGTTAAGACCGGTCTTATTCAGCCATTCAGGTCTTAGCCTAAGGGGTCAAATAGTGACTCACAAGGCTATTTCTTATGCAAAAGTGAAATCTCTTCTAATAAAATAAAACGGCATGTTGTGGTCTGATTTGACAGAATTATACTTTTGCATATTTGTTTTTGTTAGGACAAACTACGTGTATTTACCCTTTCTTTCAATTATAAGTGTGTTTTTTTGTGGAGCTATAGCAACATTTTATTGTATTTGTGAGTAAGTTGAAATTATTATTAAAGTATTTTCTCTCATAATTAATATCCCTCTTGTTATTTAGATATCTATTACTGTTTGACTTATTTATATACATCCGGTAAACTCATAGATGTGCATTTCCAGTCGAAGTGAAGTGTAGGCCATTTCTGCTGTTCTTTTAATGGTGGGCATAATTAACGGCATGCTAATGTGGCCAGGAGTTAATGCCTTACTGTGTGGGATTGTAATTGATTCTAATGTCCCGATCAAGAGAATTTCAGAGCAAATTAGAAAAAAAATAACTGACTACTGGCTACTGCAGCGCAAACCCTTTTATAGTCATTCATCTTTGTTAACTCTTTAATGCAGCACACTAAATTGGTCTATAGGTCTCTGTGGAGATGGTAACAGCATGTCTACCTATGGTTCTGTGCTAGCTCATCAATGAACAGGGGCATAGAGATTGCACCAAAACACTGTAAAAAGACAGATCAATTAGGGTTGCCCTCAGTAAAATGATTTAAAACGTGTAAGTGTATATTTTCTTCTTTAATTTTAATATATATATATATATATATATAGGTTTAGGTAAATAAACAATAGATATAGCAGTCATATTGCCTCCACTTATTTCAAATCACACTTACATAATGATAATAACAACATTATTCACATGGCGCTATTCATTCACTTTGTTTACTGTGGTGGTAAACTACTACTACAGTACCTACAGCTGCCCTGGGGAAGACTTAACAGAAGGCGAGGCAACTAATCTGAATAATCGGCCCCTCCGACCACACCCAATCATTCATTCACTCACACATAGGCAATGTGGGTGAAGTGTCTTGACGCAACAATTGTTTGGCACTTTACAGCCGCAGCTGCACTGCCGCCCTCAAAGTTTGCGGGAATTAATATAGGTTCCCCAGTTTTAAATGGTGATTAAAGGTTAAGGTACACTTTATTGTGCGACAGTAGCTCAGTTGGTAGAGCATTGGCCTTTGAGCCAGAGGGTCGTGGGTTCGAGCCTGACTTTCACCATTGACTCCCACTGTCTGCTGTCGTTGTGTCCTTGGCAAGACACTTAACCTCTGGGAACACCAGCCACAGTGGGGCGGCTGCGGCTGTAAAGTGCCAAACTGCCGTTGTGTTCTTAGGCAAGACACTTTACCCCCATTGCCTACCTAGAATGAGTCTGGTGTGTGTGTGAATGGTTGGTGGTGGTCGGAGGGGCTGATGGCACATACTGGTTGCTTCTGTCAGTGTGCCCCAGGGCAGCTGTGGCTACAGTAGTAGTTTATCACCACCGTGTATGGAGTGAAAGAATAACGACATGTAAAGCGTCTTTGAGTGTCCAAAAAAGCGCTATATAAAACAGATGCATTATTATTATTATTATTTTTGTCTCTGTAGAGAAATGTGTCCTCTGCATTTAACCCATCCTTCCAATCCCGCTAGAGTCACCTATCAGGAGCGACTGTGGGAGAACTTACTGTATGGACTTTGCTTTGGTCTAATAGAGAGTAGAATAGTGAGAGCGTGTGTCTAGATGTCTGTTTGCATTTGGGAGGTTATGGCACTGCCTCTTACCATGAGAAACAAACACTAAAAGCCCAGTGGCCTGAGGTTGGAGATGTGCAGCTGGGGACAAGCAGCTAAAAATAGCTCAGCTTGTTCCCATGAGTGTTGGGCGCAGAACCACAGCATTAGTATTCAACATTGGAACATGGCATAGACAAAGAAGGTCAACTCTTTGCCATGGTCACAAATGTCAGGGAGGGGTACCGAGGCTGAATTAACCCTGCGGATCACACTTTGTCTGCTCTGATGAAGACCTGCCCACTAAAGCCTTGTCCTCTAAACACTTGCTTGGAAATGTCACATGCAAACAGCAACGCCCGTGTCATGACATCCTACGATCTGTTTGTAGCTCAGCAGTGTCCAAGCCTCAAGCCTTTAGCTCCACGCTGAGAGAGCCCTCCATGCTCGAGTCGAGTTACAGCTCGCTCTCTATGACACAAAAGAAGCATCTGGTTCCACCTGACTGGAGTTATGAATAATTTAAGTGAGGGAATTATTATTTCCAGCTAGCTCTACTAGCTTGGCAATAACAAGCTGTTTATGTGCTGTTATCAAAGTTGCTTGCAGTATTTGAACATTGGAGTAATTATGATATTGTAGGTTCATATACAGTATTTGTTTATTTATGGATCCCATCAGCTGAAAGCTTTGCAATCAGCTATTCTTTCTGAGTCCATATTGAGAATCCACTTAGCCATTCTTATTCTCATACCATTGTAGGCGACAGTGGGGGCAAGGTGTCTTGCTCAAAGACTCAACAGCTTTTGAAACCAAACTGCCACCTTATTTTCACAACCGAATGAGAAAAGAAAACTTGTGTTTGTAGTGTTAATAGTAGTATTGATAATATTCTATTCAAGCCAGAAAACATGGTCTGTTACAAACATTTACAGAATGTAGAAAGTTATTATAATATAAAACTATCGGTAAATAGAGTCTCTGATGTATGAATTTATTGGTGGTTTATTGTTTTGTTTTTCCAGGTGAGAAATGAGGTTCTACCCTTCCAATTACCACACAGACGATATTTGGACAGCTCTCCTCTAGATGATTGCAGTCTTAACAGAGACCCCTGGAGCCACCAGAAACTAAAGCAGAAGTTACTGGTGAGTATTCTGTGTGAGAAAGGATAAGCGCTGTTGGTGTTGGACTGAACACAGACTATTATCCACATTTGAAGATGGCTTTGCTTCAAGCTCTTGTTTGTCTTGCTTCTAGCTCTACTGTTGAGTGTAAATTATTTTCCCCCAGTTGCTTAGCCAGTGTCAAAATGAGTTGTTTTTACTCGCAGCGGACTGTGCAAAAAATCCCCACTCGGATCTAAACTTACTGACTTGTTGAAATTGTGCCTTTTTGCCTACCTCATACTTTTGACTTCAAACTATTTCATTATTGTACTTTTTCCTCTAGCTATTATTCAATTAGTTATGACTTTTTAGTGCATCTGCATCTTGCATTTCATTCCTTTAAATTATTCCTATCTCTTTGTTTTATCATTATCACTGTTTTATTTATTTTGTGTCTTACAAAATAAGATCTTTTCCCAAATAATTCCGGTTGTAGTTTTTATGTACCGCTTTGGTTTGACCTTACAGTCTATGATTTGACCTGAGGTATATTTTGGAGACCAGATGATTTTGGTTTTGGTTAGGAAAAGTTTTGTTTCAGAAATTGATTATTTCTGAAAATCAAAACATTTATATTTGGTTTTTTTTGTGTGTAGCAAAATGTTGTCACAAGTTTGTATGTTTTACCTAGGCATATTGAACACAGGAGAAAAAAAGAAATCCAATAATGATTTTTTTTTACGAATGCATTTTCATATTCAGTTTAAACATATCCCTTGAATAGAGACAATATGAAGGTTTCCTAGGGTGTAATACTTTGTCTGAGCTGGGATCTCACAGTGGATGCTGCTTGTAATTCCCCCGGCTTCCCCTGATGTCTGTGGTTCAATATGAATGAGCTGCATTGATTAGGCCTCGGTGAGTGTGTTTGTGTGTCCGTGTATGTTGTGGGTTGTTTCACATGTTTCGCACTGAGACAACTGCCTGTTGTTACTTGTTGTTTTGGTAAAATTAGTTCCTTTAGAGTGGCAAAATTATATTCACAGACACTTTAATCTAACTACTGGAAAATGCAAGGTTTCCTTTCATGCTTTTAACCCATGTATTTCTTTTGCCTAATAAATGAGTCACGCTGTGTTAAGATACTGTATTATAAGATGTAACTCTCAAACCACCAGAGCATGACCTTCTTGTGTTGAAGTGTGCCAGCTGTAATCTATAGGGGTGCGATGTTAGAGCTCCACTGTGATTGCTCGCTAATGAGGGTGGTGTGAGCTTTATTTTTAAACCCCCGCCTCCTTGTGACAAGGCTACTTGATAATTACCTTGTCATCATTTGTTATAAGCAACATTTGTTTCTGCATGTGCGGTGTATGCTTGTGCCGAGCAACATACAGTGGAAACCGGAAGTTATGAAGACATGCTTTTTTATTTGAAAAACAAAACCACTTTTTTTTACCAAAACAATGTATTTTTAGTCAATGTCACTATATTGATTATTTGTATTATTTACTACAAAGTCAGAAGTTTACATGTGTGGATCAGATTAGTATGGTAGGCATGTTTATGCAGAGAAAAATATGCTACTATTTAGGGATATTTAACATATCCAAAGCGACTGTCAGAGAGGAATGTAGAACAATGCTACCCAAGCAGAGCAAACCAAAATGTGTGGAGGGGGTGCCAAAAGAACCACTGCAACTAATACCATGCAATTCAACAAGGAAACCAAGGAAAATTCTTGTATCCACCGCTAATGAGTAACTAAATATTGTTATCTACTCTAAGTTAATTGTTTTTCATGAAGAAAGGTTGAGCCGACTTTTGGTTTCTTGAGTATTTACATTTTTACTGTGTCCCATATCTTGGGCATGAGCTGCTTGTGCATCTTTTGCACATCTACACATGCTGTTGTTTGTCTGGGTAGTGATGTCAGTATTAAACTATTGCCTTTAAAAGTGTCTGACATGTTTTGGATATTCTGGATAAGCTCCTCACAATAGTTGTCAGGAAATCTGTCCTATTACTTCAGATTTGTAGGACACCTCACTGTCACACACCCTTTGAGATCTCCCCACACATTTTCTATGGGATTGACATCAGAACACTCAAAAACATTGAGTTTGTTGTCTTTAAGCCACTTAGTAACGATTATGGCTGTGTGCTTGGGGTTATTGTCCATTTGGAAGATGCATTTTCATCCAAGCTTTAACTTATTTGCTGAAGTCCTGAGAAGATAAGAAAAGTTAACTTTTATTAATCTCACAATGGAGAAATGTACATTTGGCATAGATAGTATCACTCAAGTTGTGCAAAAAGACATGAAGTGTGCAATCATGTTAAAGGTTCAAATATAGACTTTGCAGAATATTATGTGGCTATAGCAGTGCTGGTTTTTCAGTCCTAGTGCAGGTCATTAGTGACTTAAAGTGACTTATTGTACAGTCTGACAGCGGTGGAGATGAAGGCCCTGCGGTACCGCTCCTTATTGCACTGAGGGTGCCTCATTCTTCCACTGAAGGAGCTCCTGAGCTCCTCTACAGCCCTGTGCAGTGGGTGGGAGTTGTTTTGACTAGCACCCTCCTGTTCCTCACCTCCTCCAGAGTCCAGGGAGCAGCCTAGAACGGAGCTGGCCCTCCTGACTAGCTTGTTGAGTCTACTCCTGTCCCGCTCTGTGCTGCCTGGGGCCAACGGCAGCGTATGGCAGAAGCTACCACAGAGTCATGAAAAGTTGAAGGGCCGCAGTCTCCTCAGAAAGTGGAGGCGACTTTGGCCCTTCTTGTACAGGGCGATGATGTTATGGGACCAGTCCAGTTTATTGTTAATGTAAACACTCAGGTACTTGAAGCTGTACACCAGCTCAATGCCCTCCCTCTGGATGTTCAGCGGCGTGTGGGATAGCGGTTTTCTCCTGAAGTTGATTACCATCTCCTTGGTCTTACTGGTGTTCAAGCACAAGAGGTTGCGCTCACACCAGTTGACAAAGTGGTAACCGAGCCCACAATGGCGATGTTGTCGGAGAACTTCTGCAGGTGGCAGCTGTGTGTGTCATATGTGAAGTCCGAAGTGTAGATAGTGAAGAGAAATGGTGAGAGGAGGGTGCCCTGAGGGGCCCCAGTGCTGCAGACTACCACCTCAGACCCACAGCTGTGGTCGGTCCGAGAGGTAGTCGATGGTCCATGCAGCAATATTTCAAAAAAAATGTTTGGGGGTATTGGCAATTTGGCATCTTCCTTGCAGAGCCAGAAGGAAGATGTTGGCTAAGCCTTTTCAGCCAACATCTTCACAAGTTCAGCTTTTTTCTGAGGTTGACCAAACATGCTTATCTCTGGAACACTGCACCCATCTCCCCAGATACTGAAATATTTTAACCCTGTAGAATTACTTATATTTAGGCAATTGGCAAGTAAAAATCAGTGTTGCCTTCCTCCATGGCCCAATTTAGCCATTCTTGGGAGGAAGGGTTAATATTTTGCTTATGTGCAATACTGCTCCTTCAGAATGTCACTTTATCCTGCACTATTTAACTCATCAATCAATACTTGGGAGAATAGCATACATGATGAACATGCTTAGTTTAAAGACATTTTGTCAAACAGTGGACTGATGAACATCGATACTGTTACACACTTGTTCCAACTTTTTGTATACAACATTTATTAATGTTAGTTCTTTTGAGCCACTTCTACTGTAAAATTGTAAATCAGAAAATACACACCAAGGTTGTCTAATTGCATAACTTTTCCATTCATGTTTTTTTCAATATAACAAATGAAAACATATAATTGTTTGGCCGGTACTAGTTTTACCAGACTATGTGTAGACTTTGTCTATTTTTTCATGTGAGTAAAGACCAGACCACATTATGAGAAATTCAAGCAAAAAGTAAGTCAGAAAGACTCGCATACTACTCTCACATTTTACTTCTCTAAACCTATAATATACGCATCAATCTTAAAGGTGCACTAAAGGATTCAGCTTAGCTTAGCAGTTGCATGTCTGTAGGATGTCCCGATGTTGAGGTTTTCGCCCTTGTTGTGTTCCGAGATGCCTTTTCCTCATCTAATTTTCTTTTTCTTTGCCAGGGCAACAGGGCAAGTGGGTGAAATTCGCTCTTTCTGTTCCGCCATTTTAGGTGTTTAAGAAAATCCGACACTCAAAAACCACTCAAGTGCGCACACTGACGAAAAGCAGGAGGGGGAACGCATCCCATTGGTTCGAGGGGGGATGAACGCATTTCGTTGGTTTCTATCGGACCGCTCCAGAATATTTATGATTTATTTTTTGAGGCTACAGGCATCTGGTCATGTCCATTCATATTTGAAAACACTCTTTTGCGGTTTAAGGACATTTCCCCACAGTATTTTAAAATTTGCGTCACAATAAATCATCCCACACTGATTAAAAAACATGTTTGTTTGTTTGCCATGCAGAAATCAGACCAATATTTGCAAATATGCCAAGGATAAACTTACACAACATCTTATTTTTCCATCTTATGTGATGCCTCACCTCTGCTTGTCAGCTGCAGGGGAGAGCTTCAGTGGTGAATTGGCAGACTTACCACTCCGTCAGAAAATGAAACCCTGCATCCGTCAAAGCCTTAATGCAAGTGTTTTTTGTTTTGAGTTGTGCACTGCATGCAAAGGTTAAAGTGGAAGATGTTTTTGTTTGTTGCCCAATCCAGTAAAATAATATGTGACATTTTGGCAAGCTACTTCTTATGCGTCAGCAGCAGACTATTTTATGTCTATATTCATTGTTTTTCTGCATGTGCTGTTCTGGCCTGCAGTATATTTATAAGCTCAGATTGTGACCCATTGGCCATCTGTCTCTTAGGGTGTCTCACTGTCACAGCTGTGATAGCAAAGACTTATTAGTGATGTGTATGTTCCCATCTGAATTTAACTTCTGTCTCATGACTGTGACAAATGTAAGCCCTTCAGCTTTGCCTACAGTTTACTGATGATTAACTCACAAACTCAGTTTTACGTCCTAAATATGCAAAAAAGGATAATGATAGATGCATAGATTGGCATGATGTTTATAATGTTGTTATTTAGGTACTGTATGCTTTTCACCTCATTGGTCAAATTTCAGATTTGTTTTAAGGGAGGTTTTACCATTTTACAGTCGACCATTTATAGTAAATATCCTGTTCTGGCCTGCTCTAATCATTCAAGAGTCGGCCTTATTGATTTTTCATACACCTGATTGTTTCCGCATACAACAAATTGACATGGGAGGCTGCTTTGTTAAAGTTAAAGACCGTGTACACTACACAACTCCACTGATCCTTTAATTCAATTAGCCCAACCCTTTATTAACACCAGATGCTTCTGCTCTACCCGACTATTCCAGTGCACTTGGTTCGTCTGTGTGAAAAACAATAATACAAAAATCTCACAATATAAAATGACAAAACACTACAAAAGCACTTGTAAAGTGAAGACATCTGCCTAGAGGGGCAGTTCCATTCCTTTAAAAATCCTCAATACGGTGATTCGGATCACCTCCAAAAGCAAATCAGTTTTTATTCACCTGTTTCCTGAACATTTTGTCCAAATCCTCCCCTAAAATGTATGTTACTTACTAACAGCGGTGATCACTTTACCTTCTGGGTGGAGATTATCAGTGATAAATGGCATTGGACTATCTTGATTCTTTTTTTTTACAGGTGGCTTCCAATCCTCACAGAGCCAGATTTTACTGGGTTAATGTACACTATATTGTCTCAGTAGAGAAATGTATTTTCTCTGTTTGACACATCTGTCAATATCCCAGGGCCAAACTGTCAGGAGCAGGGGAAACAACATTTATTTTGTTAGAATCTTTGTTAAAATCATTCTTTCAAATCAACTGCAGCATACATGTGACGTGTTTGTGTTACTGTTGTCTTCCTGACTGAGATATATGGGCATCAAGTGTAAACTGTGAGACTGTGTTGTTATTGGAACCAGTCCATGTGCTTCTCAACCCTAACAGGTTTGCACAGAGCTGGTGGGATACGCAGCACACAGGCGGTCTGATGCCAGCGTGAACATAGACACAATCACACTCGCCAAATATGCAAACACACTGCTTATAGCCAACCTCACCAGCTCAAATAAACTAAAATGGTCAGCTATCTAGTTATGTAGTTATGAATGACCCTCAAAATCAATTAAGCTGACAATGATAATTATGAACACACATGTTGGCCTAATAATAGTGTGACTGATCTCTTAAAACATACCTGACCAGAGAATTTCTACATTGTGCTTATTGAAATATACATGTGCTTGAGGTTCTTTCTCTCAGTTCAGAATGGATGTTCTCTGTTAATAATGTAACTGGTTTGAACAAGATCTTAAAGTGTTCATGTATTTTTTATTAGCTCCATTATCAAGTTATGAATGTATGTGTCAAATGACAAAATCAGACTGTTATTACTTTGGTGGTAGAAAGCTTGACTTGAGTCTTGGTTGAATTAGCCTCTCTGATATAGAGGTTATTGCTGAGGCCAATGACTTAGATTAGTCTTCTGGTAACTGATAGTGCTCGTTTGAACACTCCCCTTCTCCTCTGCCTCATCTATAATTCACACATGTTACCCAGGAGCTAAACCAGACTCAGCCCTTTAAGCTCCAGCTACACAAACCACTGATTCTACATTCTACCATACTAGCATGGTCATAGAATGGTCTGGGGGAAGTGGTGGGAATGTTTCAGGGCTGATCTATCTGAGCGTGTTGTTAGAGTAATGTGACCTTCAAGATGGATTCAAATATGCAGTGTTGCATTGATTTTTTTGGCTAGCCAATGATATTTATGGCTTTTGCCTGTGCATCAAAATAGATATAATTGCTCTCAGAAAGAAACATCAAGCTTGTACACGTTTTTCCTATGTCATGCAAAATACTCTGAAGCCATTTGTTTAGTAACCAATATGAGCTATAAGTGCAGCTTAATCAGGGGTCCCTTGTGTATCTGGTATTTAATTGAATAATGTCATCAAGGTTGCTTTGCTGCATGGCCAAGCTAAATGGATGGTTTACAGATTAGCACAATAATAAGATGGTATCATTCATTTGGTCTTGATTCAAGCATGGAAATCAGCCCATGATATCTGCTTTAGGCACAGCAATAATGAATACTTACAGCATCGAGATTAAGATCTATTAATTTTGTATGCTGTATTATATATGACTGTTTATAGCTAAAATAATAGCTTGGATTTTATGTGAACATTTTGGCATGATTTGATATGTGTGTGTTGAAATATATTTTAAATTCCTGAAGATAATTGGATTTTATTGGATACTTAATTGTACTAAATAGTTGTGGAGGAATAAAGTGATTCTGTTCAGTAACGCAATAATTTGCTCATGCAATTAAATCAAAACAGTAAAAGAAACATCTGTTTATATTTCGTGTTTTCTCAGAATTTAATCTGGTAATTTACATCTGAGGTTTATGTTACTCTATGTCTGCTTTTTGTAACTAGTCTATTGTATTTGAATTATTCATGTGAGAGGTCGCCTAATCAGAGAATAATTATGTCATGTCCTGTAATAAGGTTCTGTGTCCTGTGTTTTTGTACTACCCTCCTAATGTGCTGACCATGATAAATGTGACATTTGAGTTGAGCATTGTTATTTTCCTAAATTTTTGTACTACCTTTGAATAATGTGAGGGACATGCATTTCAATATATTGCAGTATTACTTATGTTAAGAATAATATTTAATTCTGGCCTAAATATCGCAAAACTATCAAATCTGTACATTTTGGCCAATTCCCACCCCTAGTATTAAACTACTTCACTGAATCAAATGTTTTGGCCCAGGGAGCTATAATCTGTTGACGTGTTTAAGGGTACCTGCAAACACAAGATTGAAACATGTTTGTGTTGACTTATTGTGATCTTTGGAGGAGAGACTATGGGCTTTCTGACGTGTTCATTGTGCACCACGCACGGGAACTTTCTTAGTAGGTGATGTTATTCCCCTAATTATACCATGCCCGAGTAAAATAAAAGGCCGGCAATAGCCGCAGGCGCTTCTCATGCCATCTCCAAAGATGACTGGTTATTTGACAACTCAAGTGTCAAGGAGAGCTTTGTGTGCATTGCTGACTTGCATGCACACCACATACAAAAATATGGATTTAAAGCTGAATTTGAACAGTGGTATGTACTGTATGTCTGCAATATTAGGAAACTCAATTTATACTCTCATAGGAAATGTTTTTTTTTGTGTGTAGTGATGACAAAATGTTTTGCTTGCAATCACACATGCATTTCAAGACAAGCAGACAGATTTTGATTTTAAAAAACAAAAACATAAAAACATTTCTATATGAATACAGCTTGTACCTTAAATACAGCTTGTAATTGATTAAACAACAACAACAGAAACAAGCAGCATGATTTACCTCAACTCTTCTTAGAAACTACTTCAGGATTGTGTTACTAGGAGTGCTTGTAATTATTTTAAGTGTGCTGACTTGGCTTCATCAAAGGACTTCACCACATGTAGCCATTTTACACTTTCCTTAACAGTATCTCTTTTACTTTCTGTTTATCCGTTTTATTGCGGGGCCATTGCAGTCTCTTTGTAAATATAACATTTCCAATTTGTAACACTGCGTGATGCTTGCTATTAAAAATAGTTATTGAAACATTTAAATATTGAAAAGTACTTTTAGAGCACAGAATTCCACCAAGAGGCATAAGTTGCCCTCTGTAGAATAGAAATCCTGAATCCAGATGTTGATCCAGATCACCTGCAAGATATAACCATAGTTAGTTCCATTCCTAAAAAAAAAAAAAATCCTGAATCCAGACACTAATCTGGATCACTTGCAATATCAAATATTCCTTGTCCCAATTCCAAGATTTCCGTCTTTTTAGTTGTGTTGCTAACTAGTAAGTAAGTAAGTAAGTAATCTTTATTTATTTAGCACCTTTCAAAGACCAGAATCACAAAGCGGTTTACAATTGTTGTGGGCATTTATCTCTCACTCCACAGAGAGAAGGGAGTGAGGTCTCCAGTACAGGAGGCGCATGCCAGACCATATTGTGCATGTTTTTTGTGGTTGAGGAAACTGGAGCACCCGGAGGAAACCTACACGTCCATGGGAGAACATACAAAATCCACTTAGAAAGACCCTGTTCCGACCAGGATTCGAACCCAGGACCTTTTTGCTGAGAAGCAAGAGTACTATCCACTCAGCCACTCCAACTTTTTTGGATATTTGTTAAATGTTGTTCCATAAGTGTAATTCCATCACCTTCAATACTTGACATTATATGCACAATAAAGGGTATAATTATCAGGTTTTGGGTTTGTGTGTTGACAAATGTGATAGGCACCTTCTAACATGGCAGCAAACTGATTCAATGTTTGATGTGCACATGCAGTTTAGCACCTGGATTGGTAAATGTACCCCTTAAAATGTCAAAACAACCTTTTTGTTGGCTTGACTTGTTCAAGTCTGTGATATGAAGATTATGTTTACTGCTTGAAACTCAATCACTTAGCTGTGTTGCGGAGCGCCTGGGCTCTGGCAGCGTGCAGTAATTTAATCATCAGGCTTGGATAGCCCCACGGACTTCAGGTGAACTTCTATATCAGGTTGCGCAGAAGGCAGAATTGTGGGTAAGACGAAGGCAGTGTTTTTGTCACTATAGTTTGACCGGACTCCTAGAAGCTGTGTGTGGTGGGACTCTTGTCTGGATATGAGGGAACTGGTCTTTCAGAGCTGCACTGTCTCTGTGTGGGAGAAGGTAAGGACATCTTCCATTTGTTGTAAGTTGAAGTAAGGAAAGAATGAAGATAAATCATGTTTTTTTCAATGAAATTGTGTTTACTCGTTACATTTCACATTTTTTTTCACACAGCTTTATTCATTTGTTTTAATTGCTCATTAAAACATTTTTTTTTTAATCCACAGTTGTGTGGTTATTTAACCACATAAACAATGAATTGGACAAATTTCCTCTTGAAATTATTGAATAGATTTATTTGTCGATATTTAAAAGTTGCGCAGACTTGTGAGTGTGAAAAATAGTAGTAGTAGTGGGCTGCTTCTGTACCGGAAAGATCATTAATCAATGTTGTACTTGCAAACCTGTGCAGACAAAATTCATCATGTGATTTACCATATAGGTGTAAAACTTTAGTCTGAACTGAAAGTCTACACAGTAACGTGACCACAAAAAAGGCCCTTGACGGAGCTATACATTAGTTGCTAATTAGACGTTGCGCTAATTAGCATTAGCGCAACGTCTTGTAAGCTGTACAACAATTACTGATGAAATGGTACAAAAGCAACGCACTGCTAACACAATATCTAAGTAAAAGAATACCGCTAGTTTCACGTCCGAATGTATAAATTTAAACATTAGAATATATTAGAATATTTAATTATAAATTATTATACAACTCCTCACAGCAACAGTAGAACACTCCATTGACTTGAATGTAATTTCAAAACGTTCTACTGATCATTTTTTCTTGATAACAGAACTCTCAAACCAATAATGACCGCTGCCCTTTGGCAATGCAATCTCTGTTTGTAATTCAGGTGTGTAAAATACTAACATTACTCCGCAAGTACAACGAGCTTTCAGCACCTGTCACTGCTTCTGTCTGTGCAGAAAAGCTAGCGGAGCTAGCCACGCTCAATAAACAAATACCAATCAATCAATAAATCAACACCTTTAAATGTTAATCGGAGAATACATTATACATATACATTCTTAACACACATGCACGGAAGTTTTCAGAATTTGTTGTTAACGTTTTCATGACAAAAATACTGTTTCAATGTGACAAAAAGCGATCGCGATAAACCCGGAAGTAACCATTAACATGAAACGAACATTTTAGGACACATTTGAAGAGGATCTGATTATGGATTTAGGTTCGGTATATAAATGGGTATTCTTTGTTCAGTTTTCATGTAGTTCCAGAGAGTTTTTTAACTTACTAGTTTAGCTGTTACCTGCCTAGCACGTCATGGTGAAACCTTTGGGAGCTAACTATTTTATTTGCAGTCATTAAATACATTTCGAATTATAAGGGCTGTCTAATATTTGTTCGAATATATGTATTTTTTTAAATTTCAGAATTATATTCAAATTTCAAAGTCAAAGTCCTTGTGTTTACCAGCGCTGTAGAGGCTAGAAAACGCAAGCTGTTCACTCCTCAATCTGTGAGTGGAGGAGAACGAGCGTCCCGTTAAGTCTCTACTCAGCACTTTTCACGGCCTGAATTCATACACAAGCTGAATCAATGAACTCAAGTTTTCAATTAAATTACGGATTATAATACAACTTGTATGTAGTAATAAGGATTTTTATGAACTACTTAGAAAAAAAATCGGGTATTGCTTCTTTAATATTCAAACATAGAAATAAACCTTAACCCCAGAGTGACTGATATCCAGTCCTGGTTACATAATACTAGCGTGTGGAGTTTGTTTCACCCCTTATTTGCATAATATCTACTAGATTTTGTGTATGACAGGATGTTGCTGCATTGCTGTTATCAAAACTATGTTTGACTTAAAGAATGCTCCCCTCCTTTTCTCCCTGCACTGACGATGACTCACACTCCAACACTCCCTGCAGAGGTCTCGTCTTGTGCATCCAAGAAAGTGAAAAGGAGAAGGATAGGAAATGCTAGATTTTACTATACATTATACCTGCTCACGTGTCCTGCTATTTGTGCCATGCCTCCAAAGACCTGCTTCTGCTGCCTCTGTCTCCCTAGAGGGGGAATCACTGCTATGTTTAATTTCCATTTAATCCAACTCCAAGCCTATGCATTTTCTTATTATGATCTTCTTTTTACAATACATTTCTTTATATGAGCATCATTGTCCAATTGACACAAATTACATCACATGTCCATGCACTTAGAGGCTACCCATACGTATCCATTGGCTGGTGGAGCAAACATTGAATGACATTTGCAAAGGATGTTAAAAGTCCACCATGGCACGTGCCGCGGTGCTGTAGGTCCGCTGCCTTTGGGCTCCAGCTTCTCTGGAAATAGAAAAAGAGCAAAGAGACCCAAGCGTGATTAATGGCCATATATGTGCAGCGGAAAACACAACCGGGCCGTCTGCCGCCATTTTCCTCACACATGGCCCCAAAGGCTCGCAATTACATAACACAGCTGCAAAGTTGATTGCACCCTGCTTTTTAATTGCCTTTGTTATGTTTATGTAATTAATTATTATAATCATTTGCATCGTTGCTGTTTTGAATCACCACACCCATATTTAGCTCCCAAGACAGTCTTTAAAGAGGAAGCATTTATCTCACTTTGTCTGACTTTGACTGGCACTCCCATTTTTTTTCTTTTAAGAATTGTCTATTTTTAGAACGCTGTCAAAACTCTCTTGCTTATCCTTTGTATGCATGCGCTCTGAGAAAACTTCCTTTTTTTCACAAAGCTTGAGTGATCTAAGTCTTGTTTGGCTTTGGTCACACTCTGCATACAGAGATGACGTATTATGCAACTTTGTCGCTATAGGACCGGATAATGGCTAATCTCTTTAAACATTTCCCCTCAACATTTTCTTGGTTGCTTTGGTCTGCTTGTGTCCAGAACTGCCCAGTGCTGATTGTTTGTTTACTCCGGATGACCACAGTCTGTTTTTAGGGAGTCAGTGAAAACTGTGAATTACTGTTGAGTTTCTGGTTGAGTGTGTTGTCTAGTGTGAAGGCAGGTCAGCGGAGGCCAAAACACAACAGAAGAAGAAGAGGGAGTCATCCTTTGTTTCCTGCTCTTTTTAGACATGCATGGATGTGACTGCTGTCTCTAAGTGCATCACATTTATTTTATTCTGGTCCATTTATGACTTGTTCTTTTGCTAATGAGAAAGGAAAAGCATTTTGTAAATATTCAAACTGTTGAGTATAATTTTTCGGTCTGTGGGCTTGACAGTCGTGGGTTCGATCCACTCACAAGACCTTCCATCTACTCCCACTGATGTCTGTTGTTGTGTCCCTGAGCAAGACACTTAACCCCACTTTACCTGAAGCCCCCACTCAAGATCAAGGCTTAGCCATCGCTGACACAGCAGCTGTCCTCTTGTGGACTCATCTCCTGCAGGAGGATCAGTGAGGGGCTGGTGCTCTGTGAATTGGGTGCAGCTCTGATTGCCACCCCCCTGACCCAGAAATGGATTAAGGGGATGAGGATGGATGGATGGGACACATTTTAAGGTGAAATGTTGGTGGTTCTGATTTTTTCAGCATTGTCTATATAAATGTAGAGTTACTCAATGGTCTTGAATGCATTTAGCACTTTTGTTATGTGTGTCAATAAGTGTACAATGTTTTTTTTGTGACCAATTTTTTATTCAAGTTTTCCATTGTATTTACATTTTTGCACTGGTTGGCATGCATCACACTTTACTTTTTTTCCCCTTTTTGTTCCCCACATCCCCCCGCAGAGAAGCTCAAAAATATATATAAAAAAATATATATATCACCAACTCAATCATCTAAACTGAATGAAAATCAGTTTAGATGATTAATCGATTAGTTTAGATTCATCAATCGAAAAATGAAATAAAGATGAATACATAAATACAATAAATAACAATACCCATACCTCTGTCCAGGTTAATATAAAAAAAAAAAAACTCTTCAAGAATTGAACTGATATTCACAGATGTGAAGCAAAAATATATACAGTTGTGCAAATACAAAGTTCTGATTTCAGTAAGTGTGCAATGTTCACAGGTTGGTCACTTTCTTATGTGCACAGTAACAAATAATCGGATTGTCTTATCATTGGTACCATCACCTGATGGGCTCGACACACGGGAGGCGACAAATGAGAGCGATCAGCGAAACTCAACGCTGTTGCTCAGATAACATGACAGACGGGGCGCGATGCGGCTTGACGACAGCGTCGAAAAGTTGAGCCGATTTCAACTTTCTGGGATCGCGTCGCTGACCTGCGCGTGCACGATACATGCACGAGCAGGAGGATTTCACACGCACGTTTTTCGCCCGTCGCTGAGCAGGAGGCTCGCTAGCGATTGACGCTATGTCGCGCACGTCCCATTGAAATGAATGGAGGCGATGCGATGTCGCCTCCCGTGTGTCTAGCCCTTTACATTGTAACCCTACCCTATAAATGACTAATAGACAATTACAAATATAAGGACACATGCTTTTTTGCCCAGTTTCAAGGTGTTTCATTGCTCACAGTTGTATTCATTTGTCCTTCTCGACTTCCTCCTGTTCCTTCATATTGTGTGTGTAAGGCTGAAATCAAAGCATGTTTTCTGCCTTAGTCATATATTTTCTTTTGACTGGAATAATCACTTGAATAATTAAACCCCACAGCTCGAAGCACTGAATTGCCGCAAAATGAATTAGTTCTGGGGAAAAGGCCTGTTATGGCTTATAATTTAGAAGTAAGACGCTGGCTTCGCTATTCTCTCTATTGATCCTTCAACAGTCTTTGTTTTTTGTCTGTTTAGGCAAGGCAAGTTTATTTGTATAGCACAATTCATACACAAGGCAACTCAAAGTGCTGAACAAAACAAGAAAGCATTAAAATCATAAATAATCACAGTACATAAAAAAAAAAAAAACAAAAAAAGATAAAAATATAAAATCCCTCAGTTGTATGCACAGCTAAACAGAACTGTGTTTAATATTGTGTGAACTGTGTTTAATATTGAATGTAAATGCTGTCATGTTTTTGAAGGGCGGTGATTGGCAGATTGGTCAAGATTGACTTTTCTCATAAATCAAACGTTTTGTGACTGTTTTTCTGGTCTCTGGATGAGCAGTGCACCAAGAAAAATATTGCCCATTTAGTGCTGTGTTGTCTCTTTTGTAGCTTGGTGTTGTTTAAATGCTCGCTACCCGGTTTAAAGCTTTCAGGAACTTGTTTCGTTTGAAATGCTATATCTCCCCAAGATCACAATTTCCAATACTTTTCTGCCACAGGCCCAGATTGAAAGAGCTTAAGAGGATAACTTAAAAAGGATTTCTCGCATTAATCAGTTTCTAAATTAGCGTGAACTGATGTAAGTAAGTAAAAAAAAATGCGTACATAACAGAGTCGTCACACCTGACTTGATAGTTTAGCAAAAGATGGATTAAATTATATGTAATTGACGCATTTTCCAACACTCTTTCTATGGGTTATTATTATAAAAAAATTAACATTTGAATGTTGTTTGTATATAAAATGTCTTAATCCTCAACTTTGAATAAAGCCCTATGTATTACATTCAGAAGCATTTCAATACGATTATAGCCTCCTCAGACACACTTTTGCAAATACTGGCATGCATAAAAGGCATTCAAGGCAAAGACAAGTTCAACCAGCTCCCATGATTCAGAATTTGGTATTTTTATTCTTGACATTTGCCCCTGTCACGTACGATCTGTTTATCTGAGATGTGTGTGGATGTGGTTGCTCTTGCCCTGACCTCTACCTCTCAGGCCTCAGATCAGTGTAAAAATAAAAATAGCTTGTGTCCATTAGCATAATGTAATTCTTCCACTACTCACTTGCACGGCCGCCCTCCTTTGCTTGTTGGGGTATGTTGACGCTCAGGTAATGACCATTAATTGAGTGGTCTGTAAATTGGCAGCAGCGCTGGGAGAGTGTCCTCAGTTTGACTCTGTGATATTGCCAGGTTCCTGTGGGGTGAACGCTTCACTCTTTATCTCCTCCTGGGCACCACCTGTCTCCCATTACTGGACAGAGGATCTCCTCACCCTGCACCTTCATGTCCAAAGCCCTCACATCACACACCTGTCTGATGCAGCTACTGTCCAAATATGCCGCTTACGTTATAGAAATATAAGACTTTAAATTTAAGAAAGGTGTTTTCTTTACTTAATTCTACTGATACAGCACAAGTTCAGGACTGAAAATAGGTTCTTATGGCATAAAGAACATTATACAATACAATTTATTCTTGTATAGCCCTAAATCACAACAGAAGTCCTCTCAGATCAGAGAATCAACAGTTAAAACACATAAAGAATATAGAACACATGTTGAAAAATGTCCATACATGTAGAATGTTAAAGCTATAATGTTATAGCTAAATCAAGTACAGATTACATTATTAGGTCTTGTTATTATAGGTTAAAGTATTGAAGCATAGACATTGATGCATAGACAGCGAGAGACAGCAGGAACATTTTGCACAAATGAGCTGTTGTTTATTCTTGCGGTCATCATCCAGAATGAATAAACAGCCTGCTGAACATTATATGGGGACAAGATGCGTCATTAACTACGCATGACAAAGATATGAAACAGAATGAATAGACACATTGTTGACATGCTTTTATCTGACCATCGGTCATGATTTCTTTGCTTTTGTTCAGTGTTTGATTTTCAATGTTCAAAATGAAGGGCTATAGTTCACACTAACCTCAGCTTTCTACAAACTATCCAACTATACTCTACATTAAGCGAAAGTTATTTGACTGGTTTTGCAGAACAAACTAATTAGTCGGCAGCTGTACTGTTGGTAATGAATGTGAGGGGAGTGGAGGGCTCCTCCTTCCCGGATGGAGCAGCATATGTCTGTGGATTTGGCTGTGGATCAAAGTGAGAGTCAAGCCACCTCATCTGCTGACAGCCCCTTTGTCATTCTGTGCCCCTGATCTTTGAAGCTGCACTGGGAATAAAAACCGCTTAAATAAAGGAAATTTACCACGGTGTTCTAGGGCAGGGTGCATGAAGAAGTTGAGCATAACAGAATCTGGATCAAACTGACCACCACATCAGAGGTGGCAATAATTAAACATTCTTGCTTGGACGCTAAAATAAATTAATGTTTAGCTGTTTAATCTATCTCTTTAATTTTACACTGAGATAATGGTGGATCAGATCAAATTCTTCGCAGCGTAATATTTGATGTCGTAATCTGCTTATCTGATCAAGTATAGCAAGTGTGTGGACAGACAAATAAGCCGTCTGGTCTGAAGTGAATGAGTGTGATCATGGCAGGTTCATGACGACGATAGCACAGATGTGACATTGCAGCTCCTGGTAAAACAGCAGTGAGAGACTGTAAGTCTGTGAAAGATGTGACTGAGGAGAGAAAATGATCTAATATTAACTTGTTACTTGGATGTACTGTGACTGCATTAAGATTTAAATAGATTATGAGATGAAAAGGTGATCTCAAAGCATGCTACTCCTGAGCTTAGACACATAAACCCATTTTGGATTGAGCTGCTATAATATATTACGTAAAACACTTGACAGATGAGAGAAGAAGGTTTAGAAAGAAAATCCTGTTGTTTTGAGTCCGAAGCACATGTTGCATTTGAACATCACTTAATTTTTAATTTGCGTTATATTCTAGCATTGTCTTTTGAATATCTTATAGGCCCTTTTACACTTTTACACTCATGTTTTTGAAATGCATGCAATAAATCTCAAGGGTGACCTATAAGTAACATATTTTTTTTTAGGAGATTTTAGAATGTTACAATAACTTCCCTAACTTTAACTTTAATTTATTGACTTGAAGGTGTATTAATTGAATAATCTGGAATTAAGTTGCAATATACCATACTGTTACATACATCAAACATGCACATTATTTAATGGCATACTTTAGGCAAGGCAAGGCAAGTTTATTTGTATAGCACAATTCATACACAAGGCAACTCAAAGTGCTGAACAAAACAATAAAGCATTAAAATCATAAATAATCACAGTACATTAAAAAGAAAGATAAAAATATAAAATCCCTCAGTTGTATGCACAGCTAAACAGAACCGTTTTTAACCTGGTTTTAAACATTGTCAGAGAGGAGGCCAGTCTCACATCTTCAGGGAGATTATTCCAGATTTTAGCAGCATGAATCTGAAAAGCAGCCTCCCCATGTTTAGTTCTGACTCTGGGCACTAACAGGAGTCCAGTCCCTGTGCTCCTCAGAGTCCGGGCTGGTTCATATTGTACTAACATGTCACTAATATATTTTGGTGCAAGGCCATGGAGAGATTTGTACACAAGCAGAGCTGTTTTAAAGTCTATTCTCTGAGCCACAGGAAGCCAGTGCAGGGACCTGAGGACTGGACTAATGTGGTCGTACTTCCTGGTTCTAGTCAGGACTCGAGCTGCTGCATTTTGAATGTACTGCAGCTGTTTTACAGCCTGTTTGGACAGACCTGTGAGCAGGCCATTGCAGTAGTCTAACCTACTGGAGACAAATGCATGGATAAGAATCTCCAAGTCTGCTTTAGACACTATGTTTTTGATCCTGGCAATGTTTTTTAGATGGTAAAAAGCTGCTGATGTTACTGATTTGATGTGGCTATTAAAATTTAAGTCTGAGTCCAGTCTTACCCCTAGATTTCTGACCTTGTTTCAAGGTTTTAGGGAGAGAGACTGGAGGTGACAGATGACCGCGTTTAGTTGAAGGAAGTTTTTTTGCATCCACTCACTGATCTGTTGGATACAGTGAAGGAGTGAGTCCACTGGTCCATGTTCTCCTGCAGTCAGTGAGACATAGATCTGAGTCTCGTCTGCATAGTTATGATAGGACACTTCGTTTCTGCGTATTAACTGACCTAACGGCAGCATGTAGACTGAGATTGAACAGAAGAGGTCCCAGGATCGACCCCTGTGGTACTCCACAGGTCAGGGCCATATATACTTTAGAACGTTCCAGGCAAAATCCAAATATAGAAAGTGTGCCTTACCATATTATGTCTTTTTATGCCACTCACAATTCTCTAGCATATGATGATTTAAAGGCCTAAGCTTCAAAAAATGTACAACTAATTATTTTAATGATGATTTTAGGAATAGTAATAGAGGCAACAGTGGCTCAGTTAAAGGAATAGTTCACCGTTTTTACATACTGACATATGTTCTTACCTTACCTTAGACTAGTTAATACGTACCTGTCTGGTCTTAGTCCGTGCGCTCTGTCATGCAAACGGAGCAAAAACGGGAGCACAACCGCAGCCTCCTCTGTATATTTTGTAGCACCAAAAGGTAGCTCCCGCTAGAAGCTACCAAACTCTTCCAAGTGTTCCCTATTAAATGTATATAGTTACATGACGTGTTACACTGCAAAGTATAGTAACACAGAAATGTAACAGTCGATTTTCTCAGCGGATAAAACGGGTACTATATTGTGAGGCGTAGTAATCTGAGGGGCGCTACGTCCGCGCACTAACTTCTCTCCGGAGACTTCTCTCTCGCTCACTTCCGTCAATAGAAGCAGCGTGACTTGTAATACACACAGTAGCAGCGAGAGAGAAGTCTCCGGAGAGAAGTTAGTGCGCAGAGAAGTTAGGAGCGCTACGTCCGCGCACTAACTTCTCTCCGGAGACTTCTCTCTCGCTGCTACTGTGTGTATTACAAGTCACGCTGCTTCTATTGACGGAAGTGAGCGAGAGAGAAGTCTCCGGAGAGAAGTTAGTGCGCGGACGTAGCGCCCCTCAGATTACTACGTCTCACAATATAGTACCCGTTTTATCCGCTGAGAAAATCGACTGTTACATTTCTGTGTTACTATACTTTGCAGTGTAACACGTCACGTAACTATATACATTTAATAGGGAACACTTGGAAGAGTTTGGTAGCTTCTAGCGGGAGCTACCTTTTGGTGCTACAAAATATACAAAGGAGGCTGCGGTTGTGCTCCCGTTTTTGCTCCGTTTGCATGACAGAGCGCACGGACTAAGACCAGACAGGTACGTATTAACTAGTCTAAGGTAAGGTAAGAACATTTGTCAGTATTTAAAAACGGTGAACTATTCCTTTAATAGAGCATTGGCCTGAATGTCGTGATTTCAATCCCCTATCAATTGTACCTCAACTGCTCCCTCTAATTTTTGCTGCTGTGCTTGGGCAAAACACTTTGCCACGTTGCCTGAAGCCCCCGCTGAAAGATCAAGGCTTTCTTCTTCCTTTGGACCCAACACCTGCAGGAGGTTCAGGGAGGGACTGGTGCTATGAGCACTGGGTGGCATCTCTCATTGGATTCTCAAATCTAAAAAACAATATTTTATATGAACAAAAACAAATAATTGAACCAATAATAATATTTAGTACATAAACTGTATTGCATTACAAAAGCGCAAATCTCTGCCAAGAGGAAAAGTTCCATTCCAGTCCAGACAGTGATCCAGATCCCCAAAATCAAATAATTTGATCCTTGTTGTATTACCGAGTCATACTGAAAATTACGTAATCATCCGGCCATAACCTCTTCAGTTAGAGGTAGAACTTAAAGAAAAATCTCGACTAAGTCCGTTATAATTAGCCAGGCTTTGCAGGGTACATAATTGTTGTTTTTTAAATACTGGTATACCTGATTCATGGTTGATTTGACCCCTTCCTGGTGTTGCCGCCCGCCCTAAGGCTGCCGCTTTGTCTGAGCCTCTCACAAAACCGTTCATCATCTCCGTGGCTCCTTTACCTGCGTCCTCACTAATGGCACGTGCACAGACCACTACGCTATACATCACCTTTAATGCCCCTAAGCTTTATTTAATCAAGAGCGCCACTGGCTTCTAACAATGACAAAGATGGCGGTAATTGTCACACAGTCAAACAGCCACGTGGAGACCGGAAAGGCAATTTACATGTGTTTCTACGACTCCATGTATTCATTTGCAATATTTCTTGGCTCTGTCCAAAATCTCAAAAAAAAAAAAAAAAAGAATAGTTGCATCCTTCCTCTTGCAATGCTTCATACAAAATTTTTTTTAATTCCCTTCGGCCGAGTATCTAGCCTTTTTCAAAGTGGTTTTATTGCTTCAAAATAGATGCTATGTAAAATGTGCATACTTTCTGTGATTGCCTTGCCACAGATCTGACCTTCAGTTAGTAGCATCAAGCTTGTCTCCATGGAGAAGAATTTGTTTAATGCCACACCGCAGAACATTCCCGTATCACAAGCAGGTTTTGGACCTCATACCAGTGATACTCAGAGATTATTGCAATTTTGTCCGTTTTCCTTTTTCATTTAGACAATTTTAAAAAAGCGATCCGTACGTGTTTGAGTTGCTTTTTTCACTGGACACCAACTGAGCTTTTTTTCCCATTTTCCCCCTGAGCAGGACACGCTCACTTTGTTGATTTTCATCCTTAGTCCATGATACATGAATTATTTGGAAGTGCTTCCAAGCACTTTGAAATAAATGTTGCTAGCACAATTCAATATTTCAAATTAGTAAAAAATCATTACAAAAGTCAGTGGCTAAGTAAAAAAACAAACAAACAATGTGATAATGATCCATGGGGTATAGATAATAGATTAAAGCTGGGATACTTAACTTTCAACCTACAAATAGATGAACTATGTAAAAATACATCTAACTGGCTCCTTGCTGAGTTTGAGTCTATCATAGTTCACATAAGCATTTTTTTTCTGGCCTTTGTCACGTTTTATTTTTATCAGTATTTTCAGACAGAAACATTTGAAAGAGAAGACCCAGCTCTCGTCCCAAAGCATCAAATAGTGACTCACAGGTCTCCTTACATGTATGCAAAAAATGTTTTCTAATAAGATGAAGACTGTGTTGGGACGAAAGAAATGTATTATGTGTGAAACAGAAAAGTTAGGTACTACCCAAGCTTTAATACATCATTGAGGATTCTCATGAATCACTAGGCGTTTTATCTTTGTGGGTTGTAGTGGGAGTCATTCTCTGAGTTTATAGTCCACCTAAAGAGGATAACTTACCACCCACACATATCCCTGCTGTTGTTGTATCATGTGTTGTTGATGTTTTGAAGTTTCCTCAGTAGTCACAATAAAGGCTGCTTTGCTTTTACGAGAGCCCACTTTTGTCATAAGATGTTTACTACTGCATAAAGGGGATGAATGTAGACTCTGTCTGCACCGTGTGGACAGCAGAACCAGCAGGGGAGATGAGTGGGCTAATGTGGGGGTGGTAATAGTGATAATCAGCACATGTTCCCTTTGGATCTTAGTCAGCATAATGCTCTAGGTTACTAAAACTAAAAATAAAAATGCACTTTATGTCCCAGGCTTTTTGATAATGCACCTGCACTCATTTATACAAACAACTAATAGCATTTTCCTCCTGTTTGACCTGTTACCAGTGTCATGGTTTAGATTTATTTCCTGTTTTATTTTGAAATGTGTTATCCCTGTGTCTTCTTTGGTTGTACTTCCTGTTTTATGACCTGCCCCGCCCTCATGTGTCTCACCTGTGTCTCGTTAGTCTTTTATTCAGCCCTGTGTGTTCCTTCACTCCCTGTTCCATCATTGTCATTCCTCGTCTGTTTCAGTTCTTGTTCTCGGTCCCTGTGTTTTTTGATTTGTTTTATCTTTTTATAAAATCCATTATTTTTTGCAGTTTTGCATTTTGGGTCTTCTTGTTTTTCACCTACGTGACAACCAGGTTGCAGCAGGCCAGCAGTCTTAGGATGCCCAGACTTCCTTATCCACACACACTTCCTCCTTTCAACCTGCTAATATACTGAAATTCAATATGTATACATACTAAGGAAAGATAAAACAAAGCATACATTTGTATACGATTATAAGATAAGATAAGAGATCCCTTATTCGTCCCACAGTGGGGAAATTTCCAATCATACAAAATAGTGTGCAGATTTCACAATATATTTTGGGACTATTGTGTGTAAAATTTGAGGAGACGTGTTGTTTTCTTAATGCAAAAAATGAGGTTGTTGTTCCTGCTCTTTTAGATATCATGTGCAGTTGAAAATGAGAACATGTTTTTAATGGCATAAAATATGTACAATTTATCACAATATATTTCATTAGCATTCCAGCAGTTTTGTTTCACTCATATTATCCGTTCTTTAAAAAACTATTCTGTCTCCATTGACAAATATTACTAGTAAAGCAATGGACAGAGAGCAGACCATCTCCTAGAGGTGCCGTTTCAGACCCAAAAGAAAATATGAAAATGTCATTTAAAAATGTCCTCTTTGTGGATGCATGTACTCATTTATCTTTAAAAGAGCTTCACATCTTTGCACAGAACTATTCAACAGTATTGAAATGCCGACCCCCGGCATCTGTGCCCACACACTAAGCTGCAGCAGTTATGTAACTGACTCTGCCATTTCTGATCATTTGAAATTACAGGGACTCGCTTGATTACTATGTCTGCTCTCACATTATGTCTATGTATAGGCTGCTGGGTTGAATTCCTCATCTAATGTTGAACAGCTATTAGACTTTCCTCAGTTTCAATAGTAAAAAAGTGTAATGACAGAAATTACATATGTTATTAATGTTTTTATTGCTTCTGTAAATGTAAATGTTGCACTTGTGTGCTTTTGTTTGTTTTTAATTCAAAGGAGTAAAAAACTAAATCTAAAATACACTTTTTTACAGACTGCGTCATTATTAAACATCTCACTTCCTTGTCTGCTTGGACGTAAGTGCCCCCGTAGTTATACGTCTGGGACTTTAAGTAAACCTATAGGCGGGTTTATTTCCCATCATTAGGCATCATACATATTCAATAGCACCGCGGATGAAAGACTGAAGGAGTTACAGGGCAGAAAGCCAGTAATGAGGTTACTCCTGCTTGCAAGAGATTATGCACAGAGCTCTCCTTGACTACAAAAGATCAGAGGACAGTAGACTAAGAACCTGATGGGGAAAGCCTTCAGAGTTAATTAGTCAATGCAGCAGAACAAAATTCTGAATCTCTTTGTTACAAAAGGACTGTTTATTAGGTTTTCTTGATGGAGCCAGAAATGGTTAAAATCGCTGAATTGCCCACATCATGTACTGTATATCTGCACTGCTGTTTTCTCCCAGTGGAAATAGGAACTCTCCATGGTGCTGAACACAGAACCACATTCACAGCTGCAGGCTTTGTCTATACATTTCTTGTACTCCACACTCATACAGTGGATGGACAAGCTTGATCTTAGGGATTTTTTTTGTATTATTATTATTTTTTTAAATGTATTAATTTTTTTGTATGGGATAGTATTAATGTAGCCTAGGGCTAATTTTTATTCCTTGTCCACTCACAAACACACACTGATTCACTCTGAACATACATGTTTTTAGTGGTTGGTGAAACCGGAGCACCTGGAACAAACATATGCACACATAGGGAGAACATGTAAATTCCACACAGAAAGACTTGTCTGGCCCTGGCATAAAACGCAAGACTTTCTTGAAACATGAGCGCTAACTGCCACCATTCTGACCAACAAGATAAAAATGACAGCTTTGATAAAAAAGCAAACTGGAAGTCCCACGAGACTTGATGAAAAATTACTTTCTATAAGCACTTTATGTTCTTGATGTTTTTTGAATTGAGAAGAAAACAGCCTCTGTTTTCTTTATCTTTGCTCAAGGATTTCAGGAGCAAAAGCATCTGTGCTGTACATGCATTTACATTAGTGCCACAGAAGCAAGTACCCTAGATCCAGCCTGAGGGACTAGACTCCTTCATTTGTCTTCATCTGCTGCGCTGTAAACGCCTCTTCACTTACACTCAAACTCATTACTCACAATGGCAGCCATTTGAATCTTTTATCAGAGGGATTTTTAATTGAACATTGGCAAATGTGTTTCAAACGAATTGCCCAACATAAATGCAAGCAGTCAATGTGGGTGATAAATATTTATTGTACGTTTTAGCACTGTGTCAGACATCTGTTTCTCAAAAGGTTATACTTTAGATGTCAACCCACACGAACAATGACAAGATTTCTATAAAGGCACTCACTTTATTAAAGCCAAATCAGAAATTGGCTCTAATACACTATAACCAAGCACCCAGCAATCTCACACAAAGAGTGGCTTTGCTACAGATGCACCTGTACAGTTCCTCAGTTGTATTATTTTATCATTTTTGCATTCCTCTTAGGGGTGGGAACCTCACGATACGATACGATACACGATACAAAGCTCACGATAACGATATTATCACGATAACGATATTATCACAATAACGATATTATCACGATAACGATATTATCACGATAACGATATTATCACGATAACGATATTATCACGATAACGATATTATCACGATAACAATATTATCACGATAACGATTTTATCACGATTTGACGATTATTTATATATTGGTCAGAAATATACAATATGCCAATTAATGGCATAAATAAAAGAAAAAATACTAGAATGGAGATGCGTAATGTAGCCATATATTAAGTATTGATACCAATTAAAAAAAAATGAATTGGTATCAATTTTTAAAAAAATCAATATCGATACTTGGCAAATGCATATCAATAATCGAATCGCGGGAGAAAGTATCGCGATATATCGAAAAATCTATATATCGTCACACCCCTAATTCCTCTAGTGAATCTTAGTTATTTTTCAAATTGTGAAGAGAGTGAGAAGCTACATGCGCCAGCTTGACCCGCCCATGCTCATCCTCACTCTTCCTAATTAGGCAAAATTAATTGAAAACCTTGCCGTTGGTCTTACTGGGCTATATTGAAGGACGACTAAACACCTGTGCCCAGCCTTACTCCGCCCCCATGAAAATTTGAACATTTTCTCTAAAAGGGCGTTGCCTGGAGGACCAGGGGACAAGAAGGGGGGCTTACAGTTGGCCGTGGTCTGGGCTGTGATTGATAGGCTCGCTTGTCAATCACAAAAAAAATCAGACAGTTGTCATTGCTGCTTAAAGCAATAGTTTACACACCAGTAATTCTCATTCCACCCTTGTTTACACAATTGTAGAGCTACACACCTGAACCTAAGCCACAGAATTATCTCAGCCGTAGTAACGGTCAACTAATATCATTTATTTTAAACCACTAGATGTCACCAGAATACTCCAACTCGCTACTGGGGCATGTGTGAGAGTTGGATGCATGTCACAAATACCAACTGACGTCACACAGTACTCCAGAGACAATGGAGAGGCCATGCACCACATTAAAATGTAGTGCTTACAAAAAGGTATAGAGGGCGCCACACAAACGGTTTTAGGCTCAAAAGTGAGATTTGATTTAATTTGCGCTAACATGTCAAACAAATGACCAGGACATGTAGCGAACACTATAAGAATTTTTTTTGCAGTTTGTGAGTTAAAAAAAAAGTTGATTTGGTGTTTAGTTCATCCTTTAAATATATATTTTGAAAAATACTTCCAGCTTACTACTACATATTATATGGTCAAACATATGCATGCCGTTTTTTCTCCTAAAACACATTTTTTGTGAATTTTCTTTCGATTTTATTTCAGGTGTCGATAATCGCGATCTACAAAAGTTGAGATTGCGATTCTTCGACTTTTGGTACATCTCCATGGAGAAGTAGGGTGCCTTCACAAAAAAGTTAGTGATTAAAGCTTCTTTTCTAAACTTATTTGTACACGTATACACTGCAAAAGAGGTGCTTCCAGAATCCAGGCCGTGATCTGGATAACCAAAATCAAATACTTTGTTCCTTGGCCCATTCTAGGCTTTCGTGTAAATGTCCTAAAAATCCGTCCATAACATTGTCGTTATAATATGCAGACAGCCCAGCAAATAAACAAACAAACCCTGGTGAAAACATTACCCCGATAAGCATTGTTATTTGGTTGTATATTTTCTGGCCAAACTTTGTCACAACTGGACCGGTCTTCTTTCACTGACTTGACCTTTGTTGCTCACTTTGCTATAAACTCACAGAGCCTGGAGCAGCAGATGTGGCTGTGTGGAAGAACAGAGGTTTTTTTCTGTTTGAGTGAATGTCATCATGCTGGACATATTCAGCCATTGTCACGTGCTGCAGGATGTATTTTTCTATTCCCTTTTTTCAGAGCCAAATTTAAAGACTCGTGAGGGAGTCAGGATGAGGAGGATGTGTGTTTGTGTGTGTGTCTGCAAAGAGCACACTGACACAGTTAAAATCCTGTTTAATTCTTTATGCTAATCTCAGAACAGCTGCACTTTCACTCTAGTCCACAGTGAGGATGTTCCTTGTCCACTAGTGATGAACAGAGAATCGGCTATGTGATGTAACACTTAAGATCCTCGCCGCTGCAAGAAGAGTGCAATTGTGGGCTATCCATTACAACAGCTTCCCCAAGGTGCACTTCAAAGTTCACCATAATGCATGTAGGCTTGTCACAAATTGTTAAAATTAGCATTCAAACCAAACAGAATGAGTTTAAGCAGCATTTAGTGAGATATCACTTTTGGTCCACTCACTCTTCCTTACTTCACGTTTAATGTTTTTTTTTGTAATAAAGTCTCCAGTAAAATAAAATATGCAGATATTTTGCAATCCTTGTTTAGTTGATGTCAAACATTGTATTAATAGAACTGTAATTGCGTCTTCTCTGGCTTTCCTGACGTAAAATCAGTGACCATCGAGACATGGTCACTGATTTTACCTAAAGATTTTCTTTTCTGAATTTGTAATACTCACCTGATTCGTCAGGATTACACTCAAAGGAATAAGAACAACTAAAGGCTATCTTGATCTGGGGTTGGAGATGTTTCACTGACCTGCTGTAAAGAGGTAGAGGACAGAGTGATACAAAAGATCTGAATACAGAACCACATGAACTTGTTGCTTTTATAATATTGCTTTAACTCATTTTTTTATATCAAGTGTTCTAGTATACAATCATAGGCCATGGATTGTCTTTGAAAACCATGTAGCAAACAGAAGCGTGTCGTGTCTTTCTGAAAATTGGCAGTGCCTGGAGTTCATCACACATTAAACATGTGATGTTTAATGTTGCCGGACTCATGGAAACTGAATGGGTCGCTCACAATCCTGCTTTGTCTTCAATGTAATTTTTGGTGTTCACACGTTGTTCTGGTTAACTTTAACTGGACTGATTCTTGTTCTCTTGACAAAAGTAGTGTTTTAACAAGTGAGCAAGTCAGTTTACATCTTTTCAAACAGATCCAGATCCAACCAGACCAACAAGTGTGAACACGCCCTTTGACATGAACTTGGTTTGGCCTATATTCTCCAATATTCATTGATTAAATAGTATCTAGATTAAACTAGATTTCTTTGTCACTTCTGAAGTTAACTTCTATGCTGCTCATTCATTACAATACATTATCCACTCTGGCCAGTGTTGGGAAAGTTAAATATTGTTATACATATATATTACTCATGCAAAGTGGGAGTAATAACAAAAGCACTGTGTTTATGTTTTTATTCAGTGAAATCATGTATTAATGCTGAGCTATGAGTTTAGATTTTTTTTCTTCATATTTCCATGTCTTAATGTTTCAGACACACTTTAACACTTGTCTTAAACAGCTTTTGTTGTCTTTGTTCCCAGGAGACTGAGATCAGCACCAAGAAGAAGGAGTGTGAAGCACTCGAGGCAGAGGTGAAGAAGAGGAATCAAACATGTCAGACTTTGGTAAGTGCTCCAAAAATACACCTCTGGTCTCTGAGCCAAAGGACGGGGGCTACAAATTGATTTGTACCTGAGAGGTTGACTCGCTCTCCCCACACACTGATGCCCCCCAGAGAAAACAATTCCATGTCTCCGATACTTTGATTGAAATTGAGAGCTGTTAATCAAGAGTTTTGTTTACAGAGAGCAATGTACTGTCAATGAGAACAAGGCTACAATGGACAGAGGGAAAATGTGTGACAGAATTTATAATACTAGGACAATTCTCACTCAGAGCTCTTTTAAAGATTGTTTTACCAGTGCACTATAAATGTCAGCTTGACTCTTTGGGTGGCTGTGATGTCAGACTCAAGACAATGTAGTTGTTGAGTGCATTAGGCAAAAGTGGCCTCGACCATTGGAAGACATTTGCCTACCATGTATAGGTTTTTTTTTTGTCTGTACTAATAAACAATATAATGGTATGCCAATAATTGATGTTCCTCACTATCTTTGGAACAAAACTAGAATGGCCTTATGGAAAACAGGAAATTGGGACTTTTGGCAAAACATTTCTAAATACATTTAAGTAACGCTGTTCATTTGATACTTCTGCAGTTGGAAATAATTCAGCCTTTCTGCCTATTTTGGAGAATACAAGTATGTAATTTGGCCATTGTCCACTTTCTCTTCCAAGCCCATCCCCTTATCCGCTGTCAGATAGAGTAGTCTAAAGGAAGTTGCCCAAGGGGTAACCTCTCCCCAAATGCACACACAAATGGCAGGCAGGTCCCAACAGACCACGGTGCTGCTCTTATCTCCTCCTGCAGCGGACTCTCACATCAGACGCTCAAATCCAGACCACTGCACACTATTGTGAGTGCTGCACCAGTTGACAGTAATGTCACCTCGGGTTTGGTTTGAACTTGTTCACCGAAAAATCTCCTTGTTTCTTTTGTCCTATTTCCATTTAGACCTTAGAGAATGTTTATAGCACTTAATACAGAATTACATTCAGCTGTACTGCTTCACTAAACTCTGGTAGCATTAAGTCCATGTGTACTCAAGAGTTGATCTGCTGTGTATGTAAACACACGTCTGAGTGACAGTGACGTCTAAGAGTGACAGTAAACACTGACATTGCCATCTGCCAGTTCCACCTTCTTTAGTTGCTGTTATCAGACCATCAGCTGAGATGTGCCATTTAATGCCTGTTACCATGGTTCTCTTAGCTCTGACAAAATTACTTATAGTGACTATGTAATGATGCTGTTCTCTGTCAAACTTTAAATTCTGACTCATGATAAAAGCGTAAAATTTCCCTTCTGTCAGTTTGACTGATGTTTTGACATGTATTGTACATGTATATAGTTTTGATATAAGTGTCACTGTCATTGTAGGTGGTCAGAGAGGCTGATGTCTCAGAATGACACATCTGTATGAAATATTAACGGCTTGCACTGACTTTGAAGACTTCTGAGAGGGCACTAGGCATGGCTAAAAGACACTGTATATGAACACTGTAAAACACTGTAAAAATGGTACATCTGAGGTGGAAATGCAATTGAGAGGGGCGTCAGTTCAGTGGTGGCAGTCTACAGTACCTGTCTGTGTCTGGCTGCTGAATAAGGCTTCATAAGCAGAGGAGTCCAGTGAGCAGAAACTATGTGGGTGAATTGCTTTGCCAGTGTTTTAAATGGCAGAGTTGAATCATCCGTCAGGCGTGCTGAAATTAAACGCTTTGCTCTGGCACACAGGGCTGAGTCAGACTATGTCTGAACTAAACAAATATCTTCCTGACTAGTGCTTCTAAACAGTCACTAAACTTACTCTCGCTTTCATCTTTGAAAATCAAAGATTGAAAATCATGTTGAAAAACTGTGATCGTATGGCATCGTGATTTAATTTTGGGTTGAAACTTGTTCTCCTTCTGCAGGCCACCTCATATTGGATGTGAAAGGAGAAATCAATGGATATGAATAACAGGCATGGCCATTTAAGGGCTTCCTTTCGAGCATTGAAATTTACAAGGCACAACTGAGACCCGTTGAAATGCCAATATCTGTTGCAAGTGTCTTGAGCATGTCTGTCATTGTTCCTATTAGCTTTTTGTGGAGTATGTTTATTTTTATATATATTTTTAAATAATGAAAATCATAATCCTATTAAATATACCGCAGACAATTGAATTCACATTGATTCATGCTTTATAATATAAGCAGTTTATTTATGGCTAAAATAGCATTCCTTTGTATTCTCCACAAACGTATGCATGTATTTTCCTCAGCGCTGTCAGCATATTTTGCCTTTCGAGAACATACCAGAGAACTGCCTTCCAGGTTAAATAATACATGAGATATCGCTGACCAACAACGCTGAGTACTCTTGTTTTCTGCGTACTTTGTTTTAGGAGAATGAGCTCCAGGATTTTCTCCATGAAAACAAACACTTGAATCTGCAGTTGTTCAACAGCACCTACAAAACATCTGAATATGAGAGGGTAAGTAAAGGCCTTAGGTGGCGACTCTCCAAGAGCATTTTCAATGTGTTTAACTTTTCATGAAATCAGCCATGACTTTACCTAGGAACATTTTGCAATCCAGTTTAAGTGTATTTATCACATAGGGAAACGGACACATAATTTGTCTTCGAAGCTGAAAAAGCAGAGAGAAGAACTAGGTCACCGCTTCTTCAAAACTGTAGCCTTGTGGGATGTCTCCAGCCCACAGTGGGCATTGTTATAGATTGTGATAAATAAAAAAATAGATTGTACTTAACTGTAGCTGTTTGGTTCTATTACCAAAAGAAAACATGGACACCAATATTCATGGCTTAATCATAATATGTCGGTTCCTTATATTTGTTGTTCTTATCTAAGGCAGGGATTAAAGTCATGTTCTACTGGTGACTTACATTTTCCAGTTTTGCTTCTTAAAATTTAAATTTGAATAGCTGACCGCACAAGCCCACATAGATGAACCAAGTCCTTCTCCACAAGAGGTAGATTGGCAGCTTATTGTCAAGGGACTGGACTAAAGAAGTGCTGGTTATGGAGGTCTTATCCGGGTTGGGGTGTAGAAGCTTCTGTACCTCATGTTATCAGTTTTGCAGATATGAGCCGTTCTCCAGTGCATATATGAGTCCTCTACTCACTCACCCTTGTCCTGATCACTATCATTTCTGAATGAACTGCAGCAAACAGCTATGCGCTGCATGGCTAATAGTCTATTGACCTGCTTATATACAGTCCAGTGGATTTCTGCAAGCATTGAATCTGACAAGAGCTCTGGTTGATATAGCAGGCTATATACATTTCTTGTTGTGCTTGTCGGAAACGCCCTCTCGGAGCATCATTAGTCATTGATGGCGGCTCCTGGGAAGGGATTTACTCTACCATATTACAGCAGAACCCTGTTATCTTTCAGTCAATTGGAGCTATTTGAAAAGCTGACAGGACAACTCCACCTTTTAAACCACAAAAGCATACAGATGCACTCATTTAAAATGTCAGGCAACCGCTGGCTACAAATGGTGTATTAAATGTAACTACTTCTACTTTGTACTGGAATTATGAATTGTCCTGTTAACTTTAATTATATATTTACAGATACTCAACTGCAATCATTTCCATCCTGAAAAACTGTATTTTTAAGCATTTGAGCTTCAGCATAGATAGAGACTAATAGAAACAATCTCCTTTTGAAATGCTAATGCAATGTGTAAAACCACTTTAGTGTTGATTTGTAATACATAGTCAATGTAATATGCAATTCCCTCATTCAATTTCTGAGCGTTTAGTTTACATTGAACCATAAATAATGCCTCCATGGCAGTTAGTAAATAATGTCACTGTTACATTTGTGAAATCGTCTTTTTATCACCACAGCCACCAGACAGCTGCCTCATATGGCATGGACAAGTCATTGGCGGGCCCAAACACTTAGATTAATGGCAATCTGTTTTTTCTGTGTAGTGCCAGAAATATGGGCACAATAGCACCATTGACTTGTTGTCGATTTGTATTTCTATACATTTCCAAGGATTTTTTCCAATTCTGAATTACTCTGTGTTGCATAAAATGATAAACACGCATTTGTTTTCATTTTTTTTTCTTACTTCGGCTATATAGATACAGTATGTGTGTGAGATCTTAAAAAAAAGTACTGCTAACATTTAACTAGAGATATCCTTACAATTATTTGCATATTATATTTTTAACACACTGCAATGAGAGAATCTTCTGAATCAGATCCGAATTTGACCCAAAAGTTTGTATATTGTCATTGTAAGTAAGAGGAAGTCACAAACTATTAACTTTCTATGGCTCAAGGTGCAGTTAATATAGATATAAGGAATACATAGAAAATCTTAATAAAATGTCTCTTGGAAACATCTTTATAAAGTACAAAATCCCCTTCCACTGCTTTGCAGACGATCTGCAGATATACTTGCCCCTTAAATCAGGCAGCACTCCTGCCGTGCTGCAGTGTCTCCAGGATGTTCAAACATAGTTAGCCCTTAACTTTCTTAAACTTAACAAAAGTAAAACCGAAGTTGTTGTGTTTAGCAATTCCAATTTCTCTGGATCCACTGATGTTGTCCTTGGCCCATTAGCTCCACACACTCAGACTGTGGTTAAGAATCTTGGTGTTCTAATGGACAGCTCCTTTAAGCTGGACAAACAAATCACTTCTGTTGTGAAAACCAGCTATTTCCAACTGCGGGTCCTTAGTAAAGTGAAGCCTTTTCTTCCCTTTGATAAGTTTGAGGAAGTTGTGCACATGTTCATATCGTCTCGTCTCGACTACTGCAATTCTTTGTACTGTGGTCTAGACCAGACGTCTCTTCATCGTTTGCAGCTCATGCAAAATTCGGCTGCTCGTTTGCTGACAGGGACCAGGCGTAGAGAACACATCACACCTGTTCTGTCGTCTCTGCACTGGCTCCCTGTCAGCTTTCGTATCCACTTTTAAATGCTGCTTCTGCTTTTCACATGTCTTTATGGTCTGGCCCCAGCCGAGTTGCTGTCCCCTTACACTCCCGGCTGAAAACAAGAGGTGACCGGGCTTTCTCTGCAGCTGCTCCTAAACTCTGGAACAGCCTCCCCTTGTCTATTCGAAGCGCCTTTGGCAACTAGGAGGTGTTGCACTGCTGTAATATTTGTTCTGTTTCTACTATAGCCTTTTATTTATTTTATTTATTTTTGTGTATTTGATGTATTATACTGTGCAGTGCTTTGGGCAGCGATTGTTGTTATTGTGCTATAGAAATAAACTTGTCATTGACATTGAGTTAAACAGTCATGGTTTGTTCATGTTTTTGTCAAAATAGCATTTTTGTTTTTGTTTTGGTCGAGTTACTTATACATGGTATATGTTGTTTGTTGATTTGTGAAATATGTACTCACTCTTACTAGTTACAAATGTGTATTTTGTTTAGAGAAAGGAACTAATGGTTCTGTCTGTCTGTCTTTTCTACAGGTGAAGTGTGAGTATGCCCTCCTCAAAGACAGACTGTGTGCTGTGACGCAGGAGAGAGATTTAGCTGTGTGGGAGAGGAACCAGCTCCAAGGCAAACTGGAGAACCTAGAGCAGGTGCTTAAGGTAAGGAGCATATCTTTAACAAGCTCTGACACAAACACATTATGTATGCAGGAAGACATTATTATTATTTATATAGGAGTTCATACAACTCAATGCACTTCACAATAAAACACAAAACAAATCTTCAGTTTACTCTTAAAAGGTGTCAGGGCCGGGGCACATTGACTATCATCAAGCAGAGTGTTTTATTTACAAGGAGCATCATGGGGGAAAGCAGCTTCAACCACCTTCAGCCTCAAAAGTCAATGGTCAGGTTGAGGTCTGAGGATCTGAGACAAGCGCACATGCTCACTAGCCTGGCTAACGCCAGACGAAATATCACAAGTGAAGTTCGAAAGGATTCGAGCGCACACAGCAGTCTGGCGTTCGCCAGGCTACATGCTCACATGGAAAAAGTAAATCAAATTTAAAGTGTTTAGGGCTTTATAGATAATTGTAAGTAGTATTAAACTGAGAGCCAGTGGAGATCCCTGAGAACAAGTGTATTTTGAGATCGTTTTGTTTGTGCCTTGCCTTTTCTGTCTGTGATCAGACACTGTTGTGATTGTGTCACAAGTAGACTTGTAAAATACAAATATGACAAACGTATACATGTAACATAAACATGTGTGGCCAGGCAGACATGGATCACATTTAATTAATTATTCTTACTTATTCTCACTGTAAAAACATTTTTAAAGCACTACGATCCTCTATAATTGAGGAATGTACATGTAACATTAGCAACGTTAAAAACCATTGCTAATTCTCTGATGCATTACAACTGATTATATATATTTTGGAAATGATTCTATTACTATTTTAAAAGTTTACACTCAGAATGGAGGTAGTTTATTTTATTGTAAGAATACTTACAGCAGCTTTTTCTTTTCCCTCCCTCAATCCCTTCTCGACATTGTGACTCCCCTGCGGACAGCATATGCGAGAGGCTGCAGAGCGGAGGCAGCAACTAGAGTTGGAGCATGAGCAGGCACTGGCTGTACTCAATGCAAAACAGCAGGAGATTGACTTGCTTCAAAAGGTAAGTGCACTCCCTTTATGTAACAAATCATATCGCCCAATGTCCGGTACAATACATACACCACAGAAATTAATTCTGACTGTATTTGAACCAGGGATAGAAGCGCTGTTTCCCAATGGTGGTTCTGCAAAAGCTTTCCTAGTACATCTCAAAAGTCATCTATCACTCGTAGCCCACTGTGCTCCATCTCCCACAGACTCCACTGTTCATTAAAATCTAATCAAACAGTCAAAGACTTAATAGGATCTGACACTTTTTGGACACTTGCTTAAGCAAAAATCTAGGCCTGGACATTTGAAGATAACTCCTGTGTGGTTTAGCTAGTTGTTGCCACTCTGAGCAGAGATTGTTGATAGTGTGAAGGTGATAGAGATTGTGGCCAAGCTTCTTGTTGAAGCCTTGTGTGTAGCTCAAGTGCCTCCTTTTGTCAGTTCTCAGTGGTCTGTTACTGTGTTACTGTTGGACGTGTTTGTTTTTTCTTCTGTCTGATAATTGACAACATATTTGATAGTGAGAGTGAAAGATTGTTTGTCTTGGCACTGGATATAAGATGTTGCTTGGGTATTTTTTAGAGGTTGACCAAAATTGTTGACCAAAGGGCCACTACTGATACCAATAATTCGATGTCAAGGAGGTCGATAACCAATACAAAGGTGATATTTACAGTAAAGGTGAAGATATATTGTATAAATGTTAAATAATACAAGCTCCAACACATACATATTTAATACAACAAATAAGACAAATGTATATCAGTTAGGTAACAGATCTCCAGGTCACAGTTGCTGAGTTGTAATTGTTGTAATTTTATCCAAATGAAGTGTCCTGTTATTTAAGTTACTTTTAATCAAACATTTTCATTTCTCTTGTTCATTCATTTGAGCAAAAATAGTTACATTTTTATATTCATCGTATTTTCTTCTACTGTACATATACTATACATGCACATGCATATACATACATATACATAAGCCATATTTAACAGTTTAACCATGTGCTGATATATTTACAAATCTATTTAAAACTTTATTCATAAATGATCAGCTCGAAACGGAGGGGAAAGAAGAAAGACATATAAAAACCTAAATACATATAAAAACCTATGTGACCGTGCCCTATAGACTCTCACCCCATGTCCATAATTTACTTTTTTATGGATACAGTAATGGAAGAATGATTTTTGTTTCAGTCATACCCAGCTTGGTTTAAACCATAAACTGTATGTAGACAATGCAACCCCCCATGCTCAATGAAGCCCAATGGGGAGTTTTGCTCCTCATTGACTTACATTGAAAAGTAAACTCCTCTAGCTTTGTAATCATTTGAGTCTCACTAATCATTTATCTCTGGTCTAGCACTCTCTATGATCTTGGTGTTTATATGTGGATATTGTCTTTGTAAAAAGTGATATAAGGATTGACCAATCAGATGCCTTCATTTGTGGGGGGGGAACTCCACCTTGCCTTAGTATCCATGTTAGCAGCACGTCTGCCCCTGTTGCGACATAACGCTGTCAAAACAAATGCTTTTTCTGCATTCCGCAAACACTACGGTGACAGCACTCGGTCAGTCAACTCCTAAAATACGGTCTATGGTTTTTAGACACACATACAATAATAATAATAATAATAATAATAACAATAATAATAATGCATCAGTTGTATATTGCGCGTTACCGCACAATAAGTGGGACTGTGGTATATGAGTATATGTTTGTGTTTAGTTTAGTTAAAAAAATCAGGAATGAAGATTCGCAAATCAATTACTACAGATCGGGTGCGTTGGAGGAGAGGCCTGTACAGCTTACAGTTGAACAAGGATAATTATTATTAAAATATATTGGCAGGTGATCAACAACAGCAGCTCTTTCATTCAGAAACTATCGCACCAAAATCAAATCAAATGTATTTATAAAGCACATTTAAAACAGGCAAAGCTTATACCCAAACAAAAAACCTGAACTTAATTTCTTAATTTCTGAGTTAAAACGTTGTTCAAATGTTTGTTTTTGATAATTTGTAAAAACATATATCACATGTAAGTGAACAGGAATATAAAATGATGTTGTAAATTAAAATAAACAAAGCCTTCAGTGAACTTACACACTGATCATGTACTCCTCAGGCACAGGTTGAGGCTAAAAAGGAACATGAGGGCGCTGTCCATCTTTTAGAGGTGAGCGTTGACAATGGATCTGCTTTATGGGACTTAATGTTCACTATTTCACTTTTTTATGCTCTGTTTCCAATTACAATTTACAATCTCAAAGTGAAGATTATGTCTTTTATTATTGCTGTTAAACTCAACTGGGTAAAATGACTTTTAATAGCATGATAAGGATTATTGTCTTCTGAACACCATTTTTTTTCTTTATGTTTAAACGTGAACACACAAGTATATGTGCTAATTTTCTTTTTTATATTTCTTTGCACTGTATGGCTGTGTGGTTATGCATATACAGAACCACTTGGACAGCATGCAGGTATTGCTGAATTGCTTTCATTTCTCTATTTGTTATTATTTCACGTGCACCGTCCACGCTTGCCCTGTGCCTCACACTTTACTTCACTATATACAGAGACTCAACAGCCGCAGCTCTGAACGGCTGCAAATATTCAATCTGCTTTGGAATCAGGGTTAACTTAAAAGTTTTAGGGGGATTTTAGTTACCGTACTACTTCTATCACATGCAACTAAAAAGACGGATGCAATGGAGATCAGAAATAAAAATACATATACCATTTTAACTAAAATTGATATCTGCATTAAATCCATCAGTCCTGTTTTCACAAACTTAGAAAAAACAGCGAGCCATATTCTAGTATCTTGTTTACAATAATTAACTTATTAAAAAAGAAATTTAACTGTGATGCTGCATGTTTTAGCATGTCTTTTCAGATCACAGTCTTGTCATGCTTCTCTCAATGTTTTCTCCTTTTGTATTATCTAGTAATTTATAATTAATAATGATGAATGTTACATTTTAGCCTGCACATACAGTGGCTTGAAGTAAAAATACAACTTTTGTGACATGTTTACAACCACAAACATAATGATATTTATGTGAAAGACAACGGTGAAGTGAATGTAAAATTGTACAGGATTTTGAAAAAAAATATTAAATAAATAAAAACAGAAAATGGGCTTGCACAAGTAGCTCTACAAGCTGTGCACATCTAGAGAGAAAACCACTCAAGCTCCGTTAGAATAGATGCAAAGGATTTGTGAACCGCAGTTTTAACAGATTTTCACTTGGATTTAGGTCTGGACTTTGACTGAGCTGTTCCAACACATGGCTATTTTTTAAACCCTTCCGTGTATGAAAAGTAAATTGCAGTGTTGTACTATTTCCATTTCTGAATAATGGATTTACTATGCTTTAAACTTCTCCACAGCTTCATCTCGGACCTCTCTTTCTTAGTCCCTTAGACTTCATGATTCTGTTTAGTAGAAATACTCTACACACTTTCATTATTTGGCCATATATTAGCATTCAGTGGTCAGAGAAATTCTTTTGCTTTCTTTTTTATTTGAGCAACAAACAATACTGTTTATAAAAGAAACATTATTACAGGTTTATTTGCTACTCAAAAGGATTACCTAATAAGAACTTGAGCCCCTACGCCTCATGCCTGTTTGTGGTCATAAACATGACAAAAAGTACAACAACTTTTGCTTTAGTACTTTTTGCTTTTGTATTTTTTTCAAGCCACTTAAGTACCATGTTGTATAAACGGTTTATACAAATGCCTTTTTGCTCACTCCCTGCATGCTTTATGTAGTGCTTTAATGCTAGCAATTTATACATATTTTAACTTGTTTTTCTCACATCTCCTTCCTTGTGCTTTGGTCCATCTTTCTGGTTCCCAACTTTCTCCCACTCTTTTCCCTGGATCTATGGTATTACTGATCATCAGGCAAAAGTCCAGGACTTAGAGGAAAAATGTCGGAGCCAGAGCGAGCAATTCAATCATTTATCGAAAGAGCTGGAGAAATTCCGACTGCACACGGGGAAGTTTGACATCCTCAGTACTGAACCAGTATCTGTGTGTGAATCACCTGGCTCACCCCACAAGTCCCTGTCTCAGCTGCTCAATGGATTGGCTGCTCCCACAGGAAAAGGTTTCATTATTATTTTAGTCCACATAAAAAAATAAAAAAATAAATAAATGTGGTTGTGTGTATATTTATATATTTATGTATGTTTTTATTTGTTTATGCATTGTATTGGTTTCAGGAAATGAGGTCCCTTCGACTAGGTCTTTGATATCAGAGTTTATTCGGCCTCTGCAGCTGAGTGGAGACAAACCCGATCTTCTCTCAGTCAAACCAACATTCCTCACCAGGTCCGGGAGCAGCTCTGCGCGGGCATTCCTCTCGGAGGTATTTCTGTCATCTACTTCCATATTTTTGTACTTCATGCCCACATAATTGTGACCAAATTTGTAAATTAGTAGCCATCTAAAACTTGTTACTCTAAACTAATGTATTATTTTTAGATGGAAAAAGAGCTTGGATCAGCCACAAGGTCTAAGCTCAGATACACAGGGAAGGTTCGTTTGTGCATCGCTCGTTATAGGTATGAATTCATCTTTAACTTGATTACTCAGTTTGGACATCTTGAATGAATCATTTGTGTTCTCTCACCATGTCCTGAAGAAGATTCAGTATCTCATGGCAACACAAAGAAATCTCTGCTCACAAATACTGCATAGAAAGCAACTATGTCTAACAATGTCTTCATCATGTGGAGTGTTAAAAACATTGTGTGCTATTGTAAAGGAAAGTGCTTAATTTCTCCATGATTGTGTTTTTATAGCTATAATCCCTACGATGGGCCCAATGAACACCCTGAAGCAGAGCTGCCACTGGTGGCGGGAAAGTATCTCTATGTCTATGGGACAATGGATGAGGATGGCTTCTATGAAGGTGTGTTTCATACATTCTGTTGTTGTTTTAGATGTTAAGAATACTCTAATAATCTTCTCTTCTTTCTAATAGGAGAGCTGTTGGATGGACGGCGTGGCCTTGTTCCTTCTAATTTTGTGGATTTTGTCCAAGATGAGGGAAAAACGTCTGTCAAACCCAGGGACACAATAACAACAAAAGAACCTGGCTACCTCAACCACAGTAGCCTAGGACCTCAGAGAGTGGCACTGGGCACACTGACAGGAACAGGAACAGGAACGAGCAGTCTGCTGTCTGAGAGTAAATTGGACTGTCTAAGCACCAGCAGCTTGGGCATGCATCTCATAGGCTCCACTAGCAATGGCACAGGAACCTTGGATGTTAACATAGATGAGGTTGGTGAAGACATTGTGCCTTATCCCCGCCGCATCAACCTGATCAAACAATTGGCCAAGAGTGTAATTATTGGCTGGGACCCTCCTGTGGTCCCTCCTGGTTGGGGCTCCATCAGTGGCTACAATGTCTTGGTAGATAAGGAAGTACGAATGAGTGTGCCATATGGGGGAAGGACAAAGTCTCTTATTGAAAAGCTCAACCTTGTTACCAATGCATACCGGATATCAGTCCAGACCATCACAGAGCGAGGGCCATCGGATGAGCTGCGCTGCACTCTGCTGGTGGGAAAGGACGTAGTAGTGGCTCCGTATTACTTGAGAGTGGACAGTATTACACAGATGTCTGCTGAGATGTCGTGGATGCCCAGCAATAGCAACTACAGTCATACTATCTTCCTCAATGGAGCAGAGTACGACATGGTGAAGGCAGGTGGATATCGGTACAAGTTTCTCAACCTGAAGCCTATGACAGTTTACAAGGTGAAAGTAGTGGCGCAGCCGCATCAGGTGCCTTGGCAGCTTCCGTTGGATCAAAGGGACAAAAGGGAAATATCTGTGGAATTCTGCACTCAGTCAGCAGGTCAGTCTTTTCTTAACACATTTTCTACGGATACTGAACAGATGCTGTGTAAAATGTTGTCCCTAAACAACTGGCATTTTTGAAAGATAGCCCTCAGCCATCATAAGCCTATATATCAAGGGAATCAGCCAATTTACTTAGTAAAGTGCTCTGAGCTCATTACATTCACAAACTTGAAAAATGTCAACCGTTGCTATTCTCCCTTGCCTCGTTGAGATTGCCCTGAAAAATTGGTGTGATGAAAAACATTAAAACTTTAAGATTCTTGGAGGAGGGATTATTTTCTGGTCTGTTTTCCATAAGTTAAATAATGAAATGATTCAGGAACAGTTTCACACAAATGACATTTTGAGTTGTATCATAATGAGAAAGAGAAAGACAAAAGTGCAGGCAACAGTTCAAATTGACTTTTTGTCGACGAGTCAAGATGCTGAGAGTTCATTTAATGATCCATCTATTGAACATGGAAATTAGAGACGACTGGAATAATCTAAGTGATGATGAAGACAGACAACTTCTATCAATAATATGGACTGCGTGTGGAAACACTTTGCCTTTGCGTTGTCAGTGTGTTCTTGGAACTGTGATTTAAAAAACATTTGAAAGCGTCTTTGAATAAAGAATATTTGAGTATGAATGTGAATAAAAATAGTGACATGGATCTTCCCAGCTGCAGCTTGGAGATAGTGCTGACCTCATCTGTTCTGTGCAGAGTGTCTGCAGGGGGCACAGCACTGCACAGATGGGGATGTTGTTTATTAGGCACTGAGTCCACTGGCAAACTAAGGATGTTTCTAAATAATATCTGTTCAATGCCCCTACTTGCTCTTCAGTAACATGACATAAAAGTGTGTCAGTGCGTCAATCATGTTGCAAATAACATACTTTCCAAACACGTACAATATACCACTGCAAAGTTAGACCACTGTTTAAAATTTACGCACCCGCCTCTGAGGAAAATCCCCATTTCATAACTCTGCTCGGGTTATTAAATGGATGGATTGTATGGTATACTACTGTGGTCAGCACTATATTTTCCACTAAATCAAGCAGCAGAAAGTGCTCCACCGTTAGAGCTTAGATTTTTTGTTTCCTCTCCTAATACTGTGCATGTGTGCTCTACCCAGGGCCCCCATTCCCACCGCAGGAGGTACAGGTCCTCTGTGATCAAACGCCTGGTATCCTGCAAATCAGATGGAAGCCACCTCCACTGACATCTTCAGGAACCTCTAATGGGGCCAGTGTAATTGGTTATGCGGTGTGCACAAAGGGACAAAAGGTATATTCTGACATTATTTTCTTAAAAGCAGTCTTCCTCTGCAGCCGTCCATCCTTTTGGAGTAGTCCTCTATTGCCATCTTCTGGAGACTTTTCCATAATGTTGCCATAAAACTGTTGAATGTGCATCACATCTGTATTATAATATGTATTTTTGTTGTGTTGATTTATTATGTCTTCCAGATTGCAGAAGTCCTGTACCCCACAGCAGACTATGTAACAGTGGAAGTAAACAGGCTTCATTGTTTGGAGGCCCGAGAAGTCATTGTAAGGACATTATCGACACAAGGAGAGTCCCAAGATTCTTCTGTGGCCATAATCCCGCACAATTTGTTAGGCTCTCCACACCTATCACGGCGAAACATTACACCCCCCCACCCAATGCCCCAAACGCAGACGGCCCCTCTACATTCTCAGCATCCTCCTTACCCATCGACATACCCTCTAACCCACCCTCAGCCCCTTATGCAGCCGGGACCTCGAGGTCTTCCCCACACTCTACCGCACACACAGCCCCAACGACACCCTCCCTCTCTCCCCCAGCCCCACTACCAGCGCCATACTGTATCCACATGCAAACCATTACTAAGTGCCAGAGAGCCAGAAACCAAAGAGCATGAGACTGGCTTACGCTCGAGCCAGCCCTGGGAGCGCTGCCCGTCCCCTCTGCCCACAATGCGTGGACACAACCTGGAGCCTCCGTCCTTCCAGCCGCACCGCTCTCCATCTCCACAGCGAATCCTGCCTCAGCCTCAGGGAGTCCCCATCCCAAACACCATTGCTAAGGCCATGGCCAGGGAAGCTGCCCAGAGAGTCTTTGCGGAGGGAAACCGGGTATGGAGTCTATTATAATTATCAAGAATTAGTACAGATATTTGTTTCTTCAGTTGTGGTATTTAAGTTTAGAACCTCTTTTAATTGCAATATTAGTTTGATAAAAAATGTTTGTGTGTACAGGTTGAAAAGAGGAACATCTTCAGTGATCGTGGTATGCATCCTGTTAACTCTGATGAAGAGGAGGATGGGTATGACTCTCCACATGCGAGAAGGAAAGGAGCGTCTGTGGACGACTTTCTCAGAGGCTCAGAGTTGGGCAGGCAGGTAATGTGAAACTATACAACATTCAGCACAAAGTTAACCACTGCTACAATTTGCCTTTATTAGCCCTTATTTCATTAGGATATTGGTTAAATGGACCAATGATTATTATATACTCCAAGCTAAGCAGAGCAGGGCCTGGTTAGTACTGGGATGGAATACCTCTGGGAACACCACAGTGCCACACTGTTGTTGTGTTCTTAGGATGAGTCTGGTGTGTGCGTAAATGGTTGCCTCGCTTCTGTCAGTGTGACCCCGGGGAGCTATGGCTACAGTAGTAGTTTATCACCACCGTGTATGGAGTCATGTAAAGTGTCCAAAAAAGCACTATATAAAACTAATGCATTATTATTATATTTATACATAAATAAATGTTTCAATTGTTTCTTCAGCAAATGCACTCAAATCAAGACAAATACCTCTTACTTCAAGCACATCCGCTAAAGAGGTTATGTATCCATCAAGGGGGTGGTAGTTTGTTAGTTTGTTTCTTAAACGGGCAGAATGACAGAATGCCACAGACATAACGACTCTTTCGACAAAATGTTGCAAACAAACATTGTTACTCAGGCATCGCTCGTGGAGAGCTCAAATTGGGATAAAAAGTTGTAGTCTGTAGCTAGCTTTAGTTTACAAGATAACCCAAAACATTAGGCGTGGATTTGAATGACATTTCCAGTAAATCTGTGAGTCAGTGAGACAGTGAGTGATTAGTTTTTGGAGGTGATCCGGATCACTGTCAGGATCCAGTCCTGACAAAGGTCTTCACTCTTTTATTTATTCATTACAATGTCACAGAAAACCAATTAAACTCTTAAAGACCTGGAAATACAATCAATTACAGTGTTCTCAATTGTGCAGCTAATATTTATTTTGTTTTTATAACTATGTCGCATATGAAATTACATGATTTCTGGTTAAAAAAGTTACAGTACACTAGTGACAAATTACTTTCTTGTGCTTTTTATTCTCACCTAGCACCATCATCATCATCACTACAGCCACAATGATGAGTACTACACAGAAAGTAGCCGGGGTTCTGACTTGTCCGACATTATGGAGGAAGATGAGGAGGAGCTCTACTCGGAAATGCAGTTGGAGGAAGGTCGCAGGCGCAGCATTAACTCTCACAACACCCTCAAGGTACCTCACAGCTCACTGCTTTAGAAAGAGACTGAAGAAAGATCAGATTGTATGGTCTGTTAGCAGATCCACTACGGTTGTCCAAATCAGACCTCCACCACAGCATGCTCCACCCCCCTGTTCACTTTTTCTTTATGCTTCACACTTTAAGCCCAAGCCTCTAAAATGCTTCCATAATACAAATGGAGTAGTGTGTGAGGTGTCAGTAAATGATTCGCCTCAAAAGCCTGCTCTCTTGTGTCTAAAGCATGGCATAGTCGTGGGTCATGGCATTTCTAATCATAGAGGAATCTCATTTAAGTGAGCACTTAAATGGAAAGTATTGTTGTATTCCGTCTGCCATGTTCTGTCAATTCGTTTCGTTTCAACTGTCAATGTTACCTCTCTTTGCATATGTGTCTTTGATTTGTGAGTGGTTCGTGCGGATGTGTAACAAGAACAGTGTGCCTGATAAATCGTTATATTGTTGTGTACAGTGTGTACTCTCATTGTTTCATCTTTTTGTTTAGGAAATGTATCCCTTCAATGATAAATGTACCAATATTTAGAAAATGTACACACAAAACATTTTATAAGACATGTTTAACTTGTTTATTTCATAAATGCATTGTTTAAGTAACACTTACTGAACATACACAACCACAACATGCCGTCTTCATCTTATTAGCCTTTCAATTGTCTTAGCTGAAAAATCTAAAGGCCAAATTTACACATTTACATAACTGTTGAGAGTGAGGAAATAGTTTTATGGATTTTTTTACGAAGCTATTTTGTGTAGTTTGGGTAGTTAGGTACCCCGGCCTGGCTTTAAATGGGTTTATTGTCTACTTTGGTTTATTGACACTTTATAAAAAATGTGTCTACTGTTGTAAGTCTCTGTCAATGACTATGCACATTCTTTCTATGCTATTTTGAATAATTTGGCATTGTCATTCATATTATATTCCTTATTCACACATTTTATTTTTTCCCCTATTATTCATCATGATGATGATTCATATTTATTTTCCTTAGTCAATTTAGCCTTCACAGATTCCTGCTTAGAGCATGCCATATCCCCGTAATGAAATGAGACTGCATGTCTTTCTACATTGCCACAAATAACTAATTCTGTCTTTATTTTGTCTTCCCTCCCCATCTATTCTATTTGCATACTGTGTTGTTCCTTCAACTTTTCAACCCCTTCAAAACTGAATCTTGAACTTAACTTGAACTCAAATTGTGAACGGTGAAAATGTGGATTTATGGTTGCTCTGCTGAAGGCCTATTACAAGCGTCAGGATTTAGCTGAGGAGCGAGACTGCTGGGACCTTCAGCGGGAGGTGGTCAAACAGAAGTCCCTCCGCAGCAAACGTTTGCACAGTATCCCTGAAGTGGCCGAGGAAGAGTCGGACAGCGTGGACAGTGTGGGCCAACAGCTGAGCTTTGAGGAGAGTGGGAGACCGGGAACACCGCACACTCAGAGAAGGCTGTATCCTCAGGACGGCCTCATGCACAATCACTTTGCCCCCAGTAAAAGTTCTCGCCTTCTACAGCGGCAGCGCTCCTCGCCCCGCTTTAGTGACAGCCGCTACTGCTACCCTGAGGACGGCAGCTTTGGCCGTACGAACCGGCAGAACACCAAGAGTCCAGACAGCGGCTTGGACTGTGGTAGTGAGGAGGAGGGCTCTCTGGGACGCAGTCATCGGGTTTACTATGCACACAGCAGCCCCATGAGAGGGCTGGTGCGCGTCATCCACTGCGAAGGTCCTGTAGAGAGGCGCGCGCTTGCTATGGGCCGCAGAAGGACTCTGACCAGGCAGTGCAGTATGGAGGAGGAGTTCTGTGACGGGCCAGGGTCCAAGGCTGTTCACTCGGGTGACTTTAGGAACAGGGAACATTATGGCCCCCGGGAAACTGGAGTCTTCCCACTCAGAGAAAGTAGGCTCCAGTCTATGCCCAGGCACAACCGGGACCAGCCGCTGGTGTGTGAATCCGACTTTCTGCTGTACATTCCATCAGCAAACTGCCATCTTGTTTTCTGAATGTTTTTATTTTCTATATAAATAACCACTCTTTTGTTCATTTGGCATTCTCTTTCTTTAATGACAAAGTGTCACATGTTCACAGTCGGTCTGAGTTGGTGTTTACTTTGTCTCAGTTGCTTTGCTTGTATTTCAGTGGTTTTACAAAGAGGAATTTGAGTTACCTAAAGACCATTTCCCACGTTTTGACTTCTCATGTCTCTGATGGGGAAGTATTTATAAATGAATAAACATTTGTCTTGTGCATGGACATGGTTATGTTCTTTTTCTCCTGCACAACAAAGTACCATTAGTACATTTTGCATTACTTTAGTTTCAGAGAGATCAACCATTTTATTCTTTGCTCTTGGTGATTGCGTCACATTTTGTCCAGATGTATTTTATTCAGTCATCTTCCAGCCCCATTTGTTTCTTTACTACTTATTATTTCAACCTTCCCTGATATAATCATTAGGATTATGCAAAAGGAATGACATGCCTGGAACAAAACTAAAATAGAAAATGGTCTTTAGCAAAAAAAACCAAACTCAAACACTTCTTATTGTGTTGAGTACTGGTTTAATTGTTAATCAGTTTTCTTTATTGATGTTTTGTCTATTATTTGGTCTCCCTAAGGACAAATGGACAGTCATTTGCTCTTACGGTTTTCCGTTTGTTTGACAGGATTAATTTGTGATATTTATTTTTATGTTGAAGTTTTGCTGAAGTAATGTTGTAACTGCTAATCTTTTTCCCTTAAGATTGTCAACTCGCCAACACATGGAAACTCAGAGCGCCTGGACCCCTCAGGGAGGAGAACGGTCCACATCGGCACCCCTCCTCAGCGAAGGCCCATCCCATCTATTGGTTAGTGAGGTCACATCATGAGGCTAAGTGCCCTGCCAGTCCACCTATGTCTGTGCCGAAACCTTGTGTGCTTCCCTTTTCTCATGTGAGCCAAGCTGCACATCTCTTCATAGCTTTAAGACTTGTCCAGCCAGTAGCCATTCATTTCCATGGGCTTGAATTATTTAGAAAGTATACTCTCTTTGTATTAAACATGTGTGAGTGTTTATTATTTACTAAAATGCTTGCAACAGTGCAAGCATTGCTGTTTTACATCCTAATGACAACAAAGAATCTATTGCCTTGTGCACCGAGCCAAACCAGGGCTACTCCATCATCTCTCGTGTCACAATGCTAAAATGGGGGCCATGGGGGAGAGCTGCGTGTGTGTGCAAAGGAATTGGATGTAACACTGTGATTGGTGTCTTCTGTAGAGATCACCATGGACAGTAACAGTGAGGGGAGTGAGGGGAACCTCTCACCTGGCAAGGAGGATGTTAACTATGGCAGTGTAGCTCGGCGCAGGATATGGCCAACTATGTCCTCAGAGGAGCAATATGGTATGTAGTGCAGCCTCTCCAAGAAGCTATTGCATCATTGGTAAGGGCTGGGGTAAAGTCAATCATTCGAGGCAATATCATTCATAAACGGTGGTCGTAGTTTGTTATCGAATCTAGCTCAGATGGTACAAGCTGACAGGGGAATGCCAGACTGGCCACTATTCCCATTGCTGGAGAATGAAAACCCCTCCTTGTATGTACACCTCTAATCCTTACAGAACCCCACTCACCCTCGATGTCCCTTGTTGACCCTCTTTTGTCATCTGATCCCTTTTTGGCCCATTCAGTTGATTTATGTTTGCATGCAGTTTATGAAAAATTGCATCAAATTACATGTCATGAATATGGGATGGGACAAAATATTAGCACAAGTATCTCTTTAGAAATTGTAAACAAAACTATCTTGTCTGTGTCTTGCCCCAAACATAATATGGCATAGTTTTAGTTTTTGTTGTTGTAACATTGAAACATAATTCATGGGACTCCACAAGAATCTTTGAGGAGGTTTTATCCCCGCTGCCTGCAAACTCACAGGGATCTGATAACGTCATCTTTACAACATCACTTACTTTAAGCACTCACATTAGAACACTGATCTGTTACATTAAACGCTTGCATGCCTCTGAGCGAAACAGCAATGAACTTAGTGCTGTGTCGTTCTTCATCAACTCTTTTTCCACCTTTTGCGCTCCACACCACATTTTTCTGTTTGTGTTGTTCAGTCTGTGATATATCTGGTGTCTGTCAAATCAGAGCAGAGAGCTGTAGACGAAAACACTGATTTTGATTTGGTATGTTTTAACAAATAGTAAGTAGAGCGACATTGATCATGGTTTTTTTCACACGCCGCACCCACCGAGTTTCCCCAGTCAGCTTTAACAGACACCACCCATTTATCTTCATGTCCACTCTGTCCATGTAAAGCTGTTAGTAGTAGCAGGAGCCTTGTCTTTGTTTCAGATAGCTATGGTGGACGCAGACACGGCCGTGGACACCGCTCATTTGGGGAAGAAATGGGCGAACTTACCCGAGTGTTTGTAGCTCTTTTTGACTATGACCCAACATCCATGTCACCGAACCCTGATGCTGCTGATGAGGAACTGCCATTCAAAGAGGGTCAAATCATCAAGGTGACATATCATGAGAAACGTTAACGGATGTATGGATGCAGGCCGTCTTTAAGTATTTCTCGTACATTTTAGGTGTTTGGAAAAAAAGACAAGGATGGATTCTACCGAGCGCAAATTCGAGACAGAATTGGTGTAATTCCGTGTAACATGGTTTCAGAGATTCAGACAGAAGACGATGAAATGATGGGCCAGCTCCTCAAACAGGGCTTTCTTCCACTAAACACTCCCGTGGAGAAATTAGGTGATCCCTATCAAAATATACTTTTCTCTTTCATTGTTCTGCACGTGTTTTCAGGTTTTACAACTTATTTCTGATTTTTTTTTTTCCCTGTGAAGTGAACTGCGACCGTTTCAGAGATGGCCGGTCAGTAAATCGCCGGTCCAGAAAGTCAAAGAGAGGTTTGTGTAGATGCTTGTTTATGTCATCTGCGTAATTTTCAACATGTTTTGTTGCATTTAAACATTGTTGTCATATTTTGTGGCCCCAGAGAGATATAGGCGAAGCGGTCGGCCATATCCCATGTCGACTAGAAGAATGGTGGCCCTCTATGACTACGACCCGAGAGAGAGCTCCCCCAATGTTGACGTGGAGGTATCACACATGCCCACTTTGTCTTGTCGCTGTCTATTCTCACCATGGTTCATTCAGCACGTACATAAATGTGTATAGCTTAGAGCTGATTCAGAGGTTAACATTTCTTTCCCATATTGTTTTCTGGCCATGTTATTGCTTTTACTCACTGTCACCTTTCTATTGGCACTGCCATCGACTCAGTATGAGGGGCACAGGCTGAATGAGGAGGTGAGTTTGGGTGAGGAGGGTTTCCACTTTTCTGTGTGTGTTTCTTTCCCATGTTGCAGTGCAAATGATGAGGTAAGCTTCTGACTCTCCTAAGGCAGCATTCTGACGCCTCGGTTTTCTCTTTGTGTCCACTCGTCCCCTACATGACTTTTGTGTTTCCACTGCAATCCAATGGAGAGCTGTGTGTTGTATTTCTGCCTTCAAAGTCGTGATGCATTCTCAGCTGCGACAGTAAACGTGCGATCGGTCTGACTTGCATGAAAGATGCATCAGAAGTTTGGAGAAGGAAATGTGGAGAAGGAAAAGTGTTGAAAATACTCAACACTTGATGATGTGATGTGTTTAATCCTTGAACCTGTTTGAAAGCTGACTTCTCACTGAAAAAGATGTAGTTTCATTGTTCAAAGAAGAATGTGTTTTTATGTATTTATTTTCCCACAGACGGAACTGACGTTTTGTGCGGGAGATGTCATCACAGTTTTTGGTGAAATAGACGAAGATGGTTTTTACTACGTACGTACATTTACCGTAGATCTCCAATAATAAGTGCTTGAAGTAAGTTGTATTTTATACTGGCTTTAAGGGAGATTGGCAAGTGGAAAAATGCAATTAAAGTAAGAAAATAAAATATTAAGGATTGATGTGTTTAAACCAAGACAATGTACATGACCATTTCTGTAAAAGTGAAAGTTTTAGCTTCAAAGCAAGTTTTTCACGATAGTCTCTGTGCAAGGAATTAGCTTTATCCCATTTGCAGAGAAAAATTGCTGAATTCAAGCACTTATTAAGACATGTTTTTGTTATTCATATAGGATCAGGTCTTTCATATGGTACATCTTTTCACAATCCATAATTTACAATGAATGGATGATAAATCACTAAAAAGTATTTTGTGTGTAAATTTGTATTCATTTATTTGGAATTCAATACTGTTTTAGGAGTAAAGGGTTGAGTGATTAGGCTTTATATTTAATATTCTATACGTGTTCCCAGATACTAAGTCAACATGTGCCTTTTCTGAACAGCAAGAAGTGAAGTTGTTCTTGTAAAAAAAAAAATCGACATGATTTCCAGAATGTTAATGTTTACAATTTCCCAGAGGATTATCCAATCAGAGAACAGAATCATATATTAGGTGAGATTTAGCTGGTTTAGGTTATTTATTAGTTTAATAGTAAGTAGTTTTAGTTTTTTAAATTACTAAATTCACAAACAAAATAGTACCACACATATGCATTTGTTATGTTTTTAAAGAACACACCTGCTTGCTGACGTTGTCCTGTTGTTTCCCTGTGCTTTTAGGGTGAACTTAATGGACACAAAGGACTTGTTCCCTCCAACTTTCTAGAAGAAGTGCCTGATGATGTCGAAGTTTTTCTCACGGACTCCCCATGCCGTTACCCTTCGGACACTCCGGCTCGGATAAAGACCAAAAGGGTACATGCTCCCTCGCAGTACTAGCCCTCTCATCCATCCTCCGCCCTCTATCTCAGTCTCGTGTCTGTGCGTTTGTCTCATTGGTCCAAGTCTGGTGGGTGCTTTTTTGATGGAGCATTTTAATGTGTATATATATATCTATATATATATATATAGATATATATAGATGTTTAAAATGATCTTTAAATAAATACTTGAGGTATTTTTTATTTGCCATGTTTACTGCTGTGAAGGGGGGAACTTGTGAACTACATGGATGGACTCAAAGCATTCTCATTTAGTCCATTTCTTCAGTGACTTTTTACCTGTTACTGTCCTGAAATCAGCAGTCAAACCTTTTTGCACATGCATACTCTGCATTCAGCCAGATGCTTTATGACTTATTTGGTTTATTGTTTAAACTGGAATTATTTATAATAGAATAAATAGTTTTGTTTTTTCTGATAGATCAACATATGAATATGGAATATTCTCAGCATGTCTTATAGATGCATGTTTTCTTGAAGATTTTATAAAAAGATAAGCGCGGAATAGTTGAACTTTTGTATCAGCTCCGGAACGCCTTGTTTTGTAAATCTGTTTTCTTGTAAAGTAGCACGCAAGGTTACAGAACATGTTGCTGTCAGAGAAAACTATAATTTCCTAAATGTAAATATATTATGTTATTTATACATTGTACTAAGATGTTGTTTTAATACCATGTTCAGTTCTCTTTTTACCATTGTCATTAGTTAAAATATTGATATGCCATCACCATATTATTTTGTTTTTATTTCTTTTCCTCACCTGCTTGGCAAAACAGAAGAAGAGTGTTCATTTCACACCTTAAAGGCTCTATTTCCTTCACGTAAGTGAGCAACTGAGGATACCTCGATAACTCCCCTTGTCTAAGCAGAGTCCTGGGTGTCCCTTACATCTCTTGTATACACCCTACTTACATTCCTCTAGCTCCGATAGTCTAACAGACCCTCGCCAATGCATTAGACAAGAAGAACGGTATCTTCAGTTGTTTCTCTGAGTGTTGTATATTACAATGTGCGTCCCCTGCAATGAGTCTCTTCCTGTAACTCATGAGATTCTGAAAGGCCACTAGTGCACATAGAATGTATCCCTTTAACGTTTTTTTTTTTTAACTTGACAGTAAATCTTTAACATGATGTGATCTTAGTTTCAAACATAACTGTAATTGGCATAATGTACCTCTTTTGCACATTTGTCTTTAAATTTTAAAACGCAAAGTAAGGCCTTTCAGCTCATGATTACAGAAACTAATAGTGACATGTAGTTTCTCTATACCTCAGATGTGTTTAATTAAAGTACATTATTACAGGTATTTAGAGAAGTAAGGGAAGGTTAATGTGATAACTATGTCCCACTTGTTAGCATTTGCAAATGTATCAGTTTTGTGAGAGGAACTGCATTGTCTTTGACAACCATTGTTGAGAAATGTGGTTACCCTAGTTCAACATGCTTCACCTCTGTGTTGTGAAGTGTCACCTGTGGTAGCATCGTGATCCCTGCTTCATTATGGAGGAGAGGGCTAGAGCTAAGTTAATCAGGAGGGGGGGGGGGGGGCTAGAGCTAAGATAATGAGGATGGGGGGGGGGTGATGCTTCACATATTACATTTCTGACTTTTTAATACAGTCAATTGTCCCTTACGGGTTTCCCCATTAGGTGCCACTGGAAAAATCGTCTCTGCTCCCATTGTCCGCCCACACTTCCCCAGGCCTGGCTCTGCCCCGCGGCACACGCACTCCAAAGCAAAGAAAACAGGACCGCTCAATAAAGGGAAGGACCTAATGCCTAGACTTGTACCTATTAAGTCTGAAACCAGAGTCCACAAAGGGATAGATTTATTTATTTTTAAATGCAACCAGAGGTATTCAAATATTATTGTATGTCTGTTGTATATTGAAATATCTTGTTTTTGTCATAAAAGTCAGTTTCTCAAAATATAAAAAACCCTCTCGTCACTGTCTGCCAATGCAGACATTTTGTATGCCAGAATTACCTAGAATGTCAAATAAAAAAAACATCCACATATACATACATTAACATTTCTCACTAATAAGTAAGATATTTAGACACTCTACTGAACTTAGCGTTTATGTGCATGGAGGTATACAAGATTGGCTCTCCCTCGGCCCCCTTTGATAGGCACACAGAACAAGCACATTGTACTTACAGGGTCTGCAGCAGAATTCACCTTTGACGTCCAGTGTACTGGGAATGCCTCGCAGATCCAAACTTCATGTATTTGCCTTATAATTGCACAAATGGTTTCATGTTGTCCAGTAGTGTGCAGCTTCATTTCTGCTCTTCTGTCACTTGTCATAGCTTTCCTTCACTGCTCCGAACTGTGATGTGCAGGGATTTAAACTATCATAGGACTGAGTCGGGTCATATTCTGAAATAGAAAAGCACTTTAAGTGATAGTCCTATACTGATATCACACTAATCCACAGCATACTACAGTATGATAGGATAAGTTATAAAATACTAGTCACATTTGAAACTAGCTTAGGGCAAAGCTACCTCTATATTTTGTATGGCCAAATTTAATCTGGTTATTCTGCCTGTCTAAGGTCCATAAATTGACGCATTTTTATGGATTAGAGTACTGTATATCTATAGAATCCACTTAACTGTAGAGTAGTGAATGTATGAATTGAAGGCCAATGTATAAAAGTTATCCAAAGGGATTGTCCAGATGTCAGTCTTGTGATTGTTGAGTGTCAACCCTACGTTTAACTATTCTTAACCATCTCAAAGTTTATTTTTAAAAATACAGTTGAACTGAAACTGCCAAATGGAATGTATGCAAACATTCTGATATCTCCTGTACATTTTCAGCTGCCTGACTTTGTGTTCAACTTGACATTTTCCCTTTAGACCAACTTTTTGTTTCAGTGACTGTTGCTCTTTTTGTACTTTGTCCATTTGTAACATTGTTTTTAAATGTTTATACTTGATTTTTCAAACTGCCTTTTTTCTACATTAACTTTATAATCAAACAGTGCAAGCTCCCCCCATGGTGTCTTTAAGACCATATTGTTTTAAGAGTCTGCTATTGTGTGCTAGCTTTATGATATAAAAGGATCAGCCTATATTACTGGTTACACATTGTGTGAGTGTGCATGTGCAATATTTTCTAAAGAAAAATATAATGAATAAATTTGCTATTTTGTAGTCTTGAGTCTCATTTGCATACAATTTTAATATGAACATTTATTGGATTGCACACTGAAAAACATTCACAACAGCAAGTAAAATAATTAGATATTCTTGAAAAAGAAAATGTTGACCACCATTAACTTGGTAAACAAAAAATAGTCCAAAACAGAAAAAGGCTCATTCAGTAATGTTGGACCTCTAATATACTTGCGTGGACACCAGGAACATCTTAAACTTAAAAAACCTTTAGTCTACAGGTAAAACAGCAGGTTGTCCAATTTCACATTGGGCTCTCTGTGAATGCTCTGCCCCACGAGGAAGGCCAGCTTGTGGGCATACTGGCACGGGGCGGGAACTCTGACAATTCCCTAGGAGGAAAGGACACACAAGACAACTGTAAAAAGCCATTTGAGTGTTTACTTTCATGTTTGTCTTTTCAACTGCATCACACTAATTACGGTATTTGTCAGATCATTAGTCATGGTCAGCCTGCTACCCACCTGCCAGTTGTAGTACATGTGGCACAGCTTGTATGTGAGCCGCTGCATGTGGTCAGGCTTCAGCCCCGTGGTGTCGTACACAACGTTGTAGTGCGTTGGAGACACACATCCTTGTCGGACAGATTGGCTCACGATGTAGAAGTCATACCTTTCATTGTTAAAAAAAAAGAAAGAAAATGGGGTCAATGCGTTTATTATTTCTGATCTTTAAAATTCAAGAGTTCCCTATTAAGTCACATGGTATATTCCATACTGGGTGGTTTGGCCAATTAAACGAAACTTAATATTTGTTATTAAAGCAATGAAATAGACATTAGGTTTCTTTCTAGACAAAGATTAATGCGCTGAAACCGAAATTACAATACATCATGGTCACAAAATATCGTTCTGAAACAGTTTATTAATTTGATAACAGCTTTATATTCTCACCACTCGGGGCGGGTGACTTCTGAATCCACGACAGTGCCTGGTGGAGGGTTGGACACTTTGCCGTTGATGAGTGCAAAGAACCTGCTGTTAATGCGCTTCTTCACCACCACCACACTGAGCTTTGGCCTGACACCGACAAATAAAAATACAATGAAAATGGAGACAAGCATAGAGTTTGTTCAAAAAAAAAAAAAAAGCGTACATGTAATCTTGACCCATAGATTTGATGGCCTCTATGATCTGTGCCACTTCATAGTTGACAACACTGTGGAGCTGCCCATCTCCGACCCCGTCTCGATACACAATTATGCGAGTGGGCAGACACTGGTTAAACTTCAGGTATTCCTTCAGAGCACCTGGAAATATGTTGTGCATATTTTATAAGGGTTCCATTGTTAATTCACTCACTCATTTACCTCCAAAGCATTTCTTCAAACCGTCCATGATCTCCTGACCTTTGTGCTGCAACACGCAGTTCGAATACCACCTAAAAAAAAAGACATTTCTATTTAAGTGATCAAACTTTACAACAGAAGTGATTGATGTATTCAAAGATCATATATTTGATCATACTATACTCAATTCAGAAGGTCAACACACCTGCTCATGCTGTGGTTCAAGCTGGCAACTAAAGCACCAATGGACCTTTTCCCTGCGGTGGTGTCATGATAGCAGTCAATGCCAACAATCATCAGCTGCTTCAGCTAAAAACACAAACCACTGCATTCAAATCATTTCAGATGTATCTTTTTTGGGACAACATTTTATATAAATATGTATACAAATATAGAATGTCAATTTTGATTATAAAGTTATTTCCCACATCTTCAATTATGCACTCTGGTCTTGTGCCTCAACTAGACAACGGTCCTAACTGATGAATCATACATTTCTAAAAGATCTGATTTTGACCTAAACATTAATTTCCACATTTTCTTGAAGCATTACTTTGCTGAAAAAATATAAAACATTTATTTTCTACTTTTTTGATATATGTAGAAGTTTGGTCCATGTAAGCCTTACAGGAATCTCCACACTCCACAGCTCTCCTCCCATCTTGCAGGCCATCTGAAGTGCTATCTTTGTGGCCACGGTCATCAGCGCCTGAGGTTTGCTGAGGGTGCGACCGAGGACACACTGGCTGGGCACAGGGCAGTCAACACAGAGGTACTTTTTGACTGAATCGTACTTGTCCTGCCTATTGCTGGATAAAACCACCACCACCTTTAAAAAGAAATTCATTACGAGATAACCCAACTTTATACTTTTGCATCCTTTTTCCATTTACCATCTGCGTTTGTGGTGTCACATTCTGCTGCAGAGCTCTGAGCAGAGATTCTTGATGATCCTCATATTCAATCCTGAAGGGTTAAAGCAATACTTAGAAAATAATTAACAGACCTATGGATTAATAAATATAGCAGTGAAGTTACTCACATCACAGACCGTTGTAGACGGATACCAAGTGGACCACTGACTTTTCCAAGGCTCTGCAGAAGTCCCTGCGCCTCATTCATATTACGTCGTGTGAAAAGCATCAACCAGTTAGAAAGAGGTGGGGCACTTATCACAGGTATTCCACGCATCTCTCTGGCCCAGTCAGCACTATTGGCGTCATACTCGTACTGTTGGACAATTCAACACATGATACTAGTAATAAAAACAAGTGCATAACCCTTATTAGAATACTTACAGATTTTTGTCCCTGAAACATCCTCTCCGTTGGAAGCACTCTGCCGGTGATCTGGACAAGCCGCTTGTCAAAGCTGAGACCCCACTTGTCCATGTCTGATTGAGCTTCCTCATTTCTGAAACAAACTATGATTACAAGAAACTGACAAACGACTTTATTTTCAATTCAATCGTACTTGTTGATGTTCATGACAAATCTGCTGAGGCGTCTCTCTCTGTCTTCAGGTGACAGTCTTGTGTGTACACTTAAGTCTTTCATGATGTTGAAATCTGATCTCATCTTATCAGTCAACCCTGCATACAATATATTGCAATAAGAATGGAAAGAAATACTTGTGCAGCCTCCTAGCCTTAATTAATGACCTGTGAGGTAGCACAGTTCTGGGACCAACATGGCCGGTCCAGGAGGTGGACCCCCACTTGGTCCCAACCTCTTCACATGACTGACAAGCATCACTTGGTTGCAATCGACGATGTTTATTCCGTATTGCTGTTTAAGAAACAAGTACAAACATATCAATTACAAGCTACAACTAATCAGGATTTTAACCATTTCTGAAACTTGGCACTTACATTACTAAAGTAATTCCTGAAAGAAATCTCAGTGTCTCCCTTCTTAAAGGTGTTGTTGGGTGTGTGATCCCATGCGATGTCATCAACCCTGTACGTTTTGTTGTTGTACCTGAGAAGACTAAGATGTTAACTCATGAGAGAGAAAGTCTAATTCCCATTCTTTATTAAACATACTTAGTGAGAACAACCAGACCAATAAGTTCCTTGGCACAGATGTCTGGAAAGCGGTGAGCGGGAGCGGTCTGCTTGAGGTTGATCATGAAGTCGCGGACAGTCTCACTACGAAGAACTCTGTGGCTCACATCAGTGCACAGCATGATGCCAGACTCGTACGGCAGAATAGTTGTAGTGTATCCAGGCCATATAGTCAACCTTAAAGTGGTTTACATTTACTTGTTATTGTAACATTGAACTTTTATTTATAAAGATGAAAGGACAATTAACATCTGACAGAAAGTAACTACTACATTGTATGAAGAGACTTACTTGTGCTTTGGGATGTCAAGAGGATCGTTTGGGCTGTAGTAGTTTCTTCCAATCTGTTGCATCTTTAGAACTCTCAGAATCCTATTTGAGAAAAAAACGTTCACATCAATATTTGATGGTCAAGTCAAAGTATAATGACAATGCATTTACCTTTTGAAAATGATGTTATAAAACTGGATGCACACCGGAGACACTGGTGGGAGCTCATTGGTCAGTGTCACAGTTATTTGGACCTTGTCTCCACTTCTCATCTCACTACAAAGCACAGTCTCCTGAAGATAAAAAGTGAAAATAGCATTTACAAATAGCGTGATGCGCAATGCCGTGCCACTAGTTTCCATTGAGACAATACATTATATTACTAGATTTTACTGACCAGTTTTAAACATGGCTACTTCATTCTTAGTAAGTTGTACCTTGCTATGCAGTCTGTGAGGCAGAAAAAGCAACGCCCCATCAAAACTTCTAGCTGAACCGAGGATTTCTTCGTGCTGATAGAGCATTGCAGATCTGAAGCGACGAGACTCAATTGAAGGTTTGAAGTCCACATGGTACTGGTACAAGACCCACTGAGGGCGTGACAAAATTCGGAAGAAGTTTGCGGAGAGTTGAATGGCCCGACCCGATGTTCCTGTTGAGAAATGTAAGAAATGTAATGTAAGAAAATGTTGCTTACTTGAAATAAAAATCCCTGTCCACACAAAGTTCTGTACCAAGCACAGAAAACAATTGACTTTGAGAGAATGTAACTTATGAGTAAATTAATAAGTACAGACCACACTTTGAATCTTTGACATGTTCCATCACTTGTCTTGTGTTGATCCCAGCATCATTGAAATCTCGACGATGGCCTCCACGTTCACAAATCTTCACTTGTTGAAATCCAGCAGATATCTGCATGAGAGCTACAAAAAGAGGTTTTCAAAAAGTGTTCCTTAAGTCACACACAATCATTCAAAAACAAAAGGCAAGTAATTGATTCAAATTTTAATTGGAATAATATGTCACCAAATAATTACATTTACAATGTGTGTCAACTTCATTAAAGCTGGGGTAGCCAAATTATTGACAATTCATGTCATTTGTCATTGCAGTCTAGTAAAAGTAAGTAAAATGTGAACAAATGAGAACACGTCATCTTCTTGGCAAACATGTAAGGAAACCCCTATCTGACGGTTTGCGTTCAGAGCCAATGGCTGAGTGGGGCCCTCTTTAAAAAGAAAAGATGGCATACACAAGTCATAACACTGTTGACCGCTTAGATTTAACATGGATTTAAATCAGAGTTCCAATGTGAGTTTGAAAGTTAGGTACAACAACTAACAATGAAAACGTGAGTGAATCGTTCTACCTTCTTCAGTAAAGGGACCTGGAGTAGTTTTTTGCCTTCCTCGTCCAACCTTGCCCTCTTCAGGTGGGGCCCCCACAGGCGCCGTCTCTGTTGGCTGGTCCTTCATTGCGAAAAGTGATAAAGATTACAAGTATTGAACTAAGCAATAACACCAGTTTCATTATTATAGGGGTTGAAATTCGGAAACTCACAGCTCCGGGTCTCTCATGGCAAACGGCCCTGCCACGTGACCTAGCTCGTGCTCGCCCAGTCATTGTACGTTCCAATGTCTTCACAACAACTGAAAATAAGGATTTAATATACAATGTGCTGTGTTTGATTCATATACCCAGAATAAATGTAGTACTGGTTCAGTAGAACTCTTTAAACCACCGCGCAAGATATAGCTAATGGTCAAAAAGCTCATCTGCACGTGGCGTTTCTTCCTTGCTAATGCTAACCACATTGAACAAGTGAACACGGAATCACAATTGTTATAAACTTGGAAAAACGTCGACATTGGATAACGATAGAGCATATTTTAGCATTTGGTGGATTAAAAAAAAACTAACAACTTAATGTCAGGTGTAAAGTTAGACAACTTGTGATTAGGTTTAAGATACTGCGAGTACATTTAATATGAGGCATTATTACATTTAAAATCTAGTAGTTAGATACTTACAGAGCGCGGTCAGTTGTAAAATGATTAATTACTTCGCCTTCTCGCAGGTGGCGGTAAAGCTGGTGACGTCACGAACCGCTTCACCTTGAAAATTCTTGCGCTGAAGATATTTAAATCAATTAAACAATCATGTAATGTTTCTATTGTTGGATCATTTTAGTAGATACATGTTAAAAATATAATTAAAAACGATTAATTATTAACTTTAATCACATTAAACAGTCAAAACAATGTGCACAGAGTTCAGAACTATTTCTTTGATCGCATTGATAGAGCGATCATATTTGCGAATGTACCATGAATGTAACTGTCTTTTTGGCCACTAGAGGGCGACATATATCAGAGCTGTTCAAAATATATGTCAACATATGTGACATACTTTGAGATGAGTAAAGAGTAAAGACAGATCTTTAAAATATGCTTTTTGGTATTGATTCAAGTTGATTGAAAAAAATGAATCACTTCAATGCATGTCTTGCATGCAGAGGTTTGTCTTGATAAACTGGGCACCAACGTAAAGAAAAATACAAATGGAAAAGTGAAATGAAAAGATTAAACTGGGTGCAAAGTGCACAGGTGCACCCTGTGGGGACGTTGATGAATCCACTTCAGGCTTCAAACTTGGCCTGCAGCCTCCAACAGTGGCTTCCACGCTTCCACTAATCACCGAGAAACAAAAATCTGTGTTTTGTGGAACAATAAACCAGAATCTCTAAAATACAAAATCAGGTCATTGTCCGCACAAATGTTTTGAATTAGGTACTTATGTCATCATTATTGTGAAACGTATTGATTGTAGCCTGATATTTGAAAAGAAGAGACATGAAAGCAAAGTTCTAACACAAGATACGTTTAATTAGCAGTTGTATATTGTCCTCACCCTCTGATCAGATCCAGTCTTAGTCCAGGTCTTGGTCTAATCACACATTTACATTATATTAACATTACATGAAATCATTTTTGCACAAGGAATAAATAGGGAATGGTATTTGGATTTGGAAATAGACATTTTTTTAAATGCCACAGCCGTGTTTCGGTGAACAATGCACTAAAGCTGACAATGATAAATATGGGCATCACTTATCAGTGTTTCCTCTGATTGAAGAAACCAAGGACACTTTCTTTGAAGTTTTAATTTGGAAACTTCCTCCTCATTCCATAATAAACTCATTTTGAGGCCTTGAGATCATTGGCAGACCAAATGGAAAGCATGACACTATAATCAACAGTAACAGCTAATATCCATATAGTGGGCAGAAGGATATGTATATATATATTAACAAATATATCATTATTATGATTTAACCTTTTATTTAACCTGGGCACAAAGGAACAAAGACATAATGACAGCAATGTACATAGCTTCCAGCAGAGGCAAGCATATTTATGTTTATCAAGATTAAGATTAAGAGATCCTTTATTCGTCCCACAGTGGGGAAATTTCAGTGTTGCATCACAAGGAAAGAGGAGCACACGGCACATTAAGTGAACAATAGCTATCCCAATTAAAAATATAACAAAATCTCTATCCCTAGCATCATTTATAAGTTTACAAACTATCTTGAAAATAATAATAAAAGAGGTGTAAAAGTTTAACATTTGGCAATTTTAAAGTACAGTGTATTCTATGTTAGCATCTGTACATGTTAGCAGTATGTTTACATCTGTACATGTTAGCAGTATGTTTACATCTGTACATGTTAGCAGCAGTAGGTTTACATCTGTACATGTTAGCAGCAGTATGTTTACATCTCTACATGTTAGCAGTATGTTTACATCTGTACTTTAGCAGCAGTAGGTTTACATCTGTACATGTTAGCAGCAGTATGTTTACATCTGTACATTGGCAGCAGTAGGTTTACATCTGTACATTGGCAGCAGTATGTTTACATCTGTACATTGGCAGCAGTAGGTTTACATCTGTACATGTTAGCAGCAATATGTTTACATCTGTACTTTAGCAGCAGTAGGTTTACATCTGTACATGTTAGCAGCAGTATGTTTACATCTGTACATATTAGCAGCAGTAGGTTTACATCTGTACATATTAGCAGCAGTATGTTTACATCTGTACATGTTAGCAGCAGTATGTTTACATCTGTACTTTAGCAGCAGTAGGTTTACATCTGTACATATTAGCAGCAGTAGGTTTACATCTGTACATATTAGCAGCAGTATGTTTACATCTGTACATGTTAGCAGCAGTATGTTTACATCTGTACATTGGCAGCATCGGGCTCTGGGACACAGGGACTCAGTAAAGTGACAGTGACATGTAGTTATTGCACATTCTGATATAGGTTAAGGATATTGCAATGATGCATGACACGTGGGATCAAGTTGGCAGTGTTCATTAGTCCTTATTGTTTGTTGTACAGTCTGACAGCAGCAGGAAGAAAAGACCTGCAGAACCTCTCCTTCACACATCAAACCAGGGATAATTAATGCTGCCATAACAAATATTGAATCAGTCTTTCAGTTACAGGCTATAGTGTGTAGAATTTGACAAGAGTTGGTGTAAAAATGTTGCTCAGAATCTAATAAGTTCAATGTGGGAATAAAGCAGAGGGGAGTGAGCATCAAAGGCAGCCACGCGCAGCAGGACTGGCATTGGCTTGAACTCCCAACCTAGGACACTCAGCAGGCTCTTCAGTATCGGCCCCTTTGGACTAGTGCAGGGCAGTAATTAATACCACTATTCCTACTGTTTTCTATCTCATTAACTACATTGAACCTTAGGCTTTAATCTTCCCTTCTACAAAAATAGGACTCCATAGACAGAATGAGGAAGGTCGGCAGGCCCTATAACAGGATGTGTCTATTTATCATTTTAAAGCAATTTTTGTTGTATGTTTTTGTTTATCTGGATGGGACACCAGCGGTGTTACACCAGACTTTGGCCTGAAAACACCATGACACAAAGGGAGAAACTGAGAAAAATCTGAAAAAAATGGTCAACATCCCCTCTTTGTTTATAAACCCTGATGCCAGAAAAAAAGCCTTTACAAAGCCAGTCACTAGTTGTTTCCTCTTTAGGGACACTATGAGTCAGTTGAAAGTAAAACCCAACCACACACTGGATCTGAGCCAAATTCAGGCTAACTGACTATCTCTCCCTCCTCTGTTTCTTTGAGTTGCCTTTGATGTTAAGGGGTGGGGGGTGGGGGGGGGGGACTTAGCCCTCACACTGATAGTTACAAATGATACTTTAAGCAATTCTTTTTTATCAGGCAGTTTAATGAACGATTAATGGGTTTGATATTTGCCCTTGTTTATATCTTATATAGTACAATGTATATACAGTCCTTGGAACCTGTCCAAGGATCATTAATGAAGCTATCAATATATACTGTATATGCCCATGCTAACCTATCATCTCTGCTCCACGCTCCACACCAGCCACCTCACTTGCCATTTATTTACACCTGCTATTGTCTACTGTCTTATCTCCCTGAAGCTGGTTCTACCAACATATTTTAGTGACAAAAAGCACTGTGGAGGCCTTCTGCCAGGCTTCAGTCAATTGTTTCCCATTACAGTGTAAGGTTATGAAGAATGTATGTATGAAAGTGGTTCAGATTAATTTGTGTTGACTGATGAAGCTTAACTTGTGGTCTGTTGCCTTTTGGTTTTTATGAACATATGGTAGTTCCAGAGAGCTTTGCACAGAAAGGTAAAACATACTCAACATAAATATCAATATTAATGGTTATCAGTTACAGGGTCTTTAAAATCCTTCCAGTTGTCACAATTAAGGATATTTCATGGGCATTGAAACTCACCAAACAAGTCACTCATATTGTGCAATCAAATGTTTTCACCATACAGACACAGAAACAAGCGCTTAATGCATGCCAAGGACCTACACCGGTGTGATTTTATGTACAAACACATCAAACTTTTTCTTTCAAACATTAAACCAAAGTAGGTAAAATACATTTTTGTAGGTAAAAGTGAAAGAGCAGCTGATTTTACTGTTCTCATGTCCATATGTTGACACTCCAGCTATAATGAGTGAACCTAAACGTTCCTCTTTCAGCGCACAAAAGACAGTGGAAGGGAATAGAGCTATGAAAGGGGTAGAGGAGTTGATTTGCTCACCCTGACAACCAAATGAAGGCGGGTGGGGGGCAGGGGCACCTCATGGCTTTTTGGCTTGGTACAATAAGGAAAGCCTGGCCGTCTTAACCCCAGTGACATCCCTGTTGTCGATGGGTCAAATCCTTGAATATCAATGAAGTGACTTTGTGGCCCTTGCAGTGGTCTTCAAACAGTGTCTGGCTCATATAAACTGCTGCACTGCTCTCTGACCTTTCACCACATTCATTTACAAAAAAATGTAGTTAAACAAGCCTGCAGTAAGTGACCAGTGGGGACGAGGACACAGCCGCTCACTTGACACTGGGGAAAAAAATAATTTTGTAATGAAAAACAGATTATGGTCAACTGATTTGAGCTATTAATCCCTTGTGATGTAAATAAACTAATCTCTGTAACATTTGCTCTCAATACTACTGAAGAGCGGTTGAGAAGTTTCCAATATAGTAGTATATATTGGCCTAGTTTGCAATGTTTGGACGTCAATGGTCCCTTGTTGAAAGTGCATTGGAGCCAACTCAGGAAAAAGTGCCGTACATTATAAATCTCTGTATGTTCTGTTTGAAAACAAACATGTGTCCCTTTTTTCCAAGAAGGGCACTCGGAATTCACAGGTTACAATTAGAGGTCAGATCTGTGGAGCAACAAGCCCACTATTAATACGGGACAGGATAATGAGGTCCTGTTTAGACACAAATATGAAAAACTGATCACATGATTCAATAACCCAGTTTACTTTATATTTAATTCAGTTTAGTTGAGTATAGGGACAGATGCAGAAAACATACATACAGTAGTCTGATGCATCATAGTTCTTATAGACATTGCCGTATGCAGGATAAAGCCTCATAAGATCTAGACATCAGTATTTTTGCTGGCCCAAATTTGAATTAAAACCATGTATGAGGATAGCAATACACCGTTTTTGTTAGGTTTAGCTATAGGACCCCAAAGCAGAGACTGATATAAACACTGATACAGTTTAAAGAGTTTATTCTCTACAATACTGGAGGCAGGCAGTGGTGGCAGGCAGTGGAGGCAGGGAACAGGCCGACTGGAACTCAGGCTTTGGCGATATCTAGGCACACGGGAGAAAAACAGGTAAGTCTCCAAAAAAGTGACTGCACCTAGATCCAGCTGCTGCAAAGCTACCGAGCACGATGGAGTAATCTGGCAGTGTGGTGCTGAGAAATCCAGGCATTCATATTGGTCTTGATTAGTGATGAAGCACATGTGTTGAGACGCAGCACCAGGAGAAGTCAGCCACGCCCCTGCCACACACTGCTCTGCTGCAACAGAAAACTCAGGGGGAGGGGAACAGAACAAAAAACAGTTTTATTATCATAATGTTTACAACCTAGATACGAATAATTATTTATTTTATTCTTTAACAATGATAATAAAGCCTTAGTTCACTTGCAAAACTGCTCATGCTGTGAAATGAGTGAAAAATAGTGAAAATAGTTCTTCCCCATGATTACATAAAACTCGATACTTTTCTTTAAAACATTTTAAAAGTCGACTTTCCCATTTACTGGCCTAATAATGCATTCATAGAAGGGCTTTCAAGCTATAGAAATATTATTCTCATTATGTAAATTGATCCAATTTTACTGCATATATATTCAATATCTTAAAGGTAGAGTATGTATTTTGCACACCAACTTTTTTTTGCCACAATTGTCCTGCCTGTGACTGCTATCTTTTTGTTTGTGAATTGTGTAATTATACCCTATACTGGCAACCCAAATGAGGGATTCATTCTGCTCTCTGATTGGCTAATCTGCATGTAAACATAAATATTGAGGACTTCATATCCACTGCTGTTTAATTAAGAATAACTCCACTTTAAACTTTTGGTCAGAAAAGTCCAAATAGTGATTTGTACATGTTGACTTTTTACCTGGGAACACATTTAAGAATCCCAGGTACAACCCCAGCTTATGCCAACACGGCTTCACAGCACTTATAGATGGGTTTTTAATACATAGCAGAGAAACAAGTTATGTACATTCAACTAGCAATTTAGGGTGTTAGAATAATGGCAGATTCAGTCACCATAAAGATCAGCAATTTAATGGAAAACAATGAGGAATGAGGAGGCAGTTGCTTTAAGTGACATTTACAGTATATGAGCATATCTACATTACTCCGGTTGTCGCAGCGGTCATGGAAATTTAACATATTGGCATAAAGTTGTGTCATTTCATGGGATTCTGTTTTATCCCAATATAATCAGAAACTTTTGATCTTTGGATGTGTAGCCCTTGACTCGAGCCCCTATTCAAACAGTAATCTATATTTTCTCTCCTTCCTTTAAGAACGTTATTTGTAACATTGTATTCATAATGTGGTAGCTGGTATTGTGTAAGTCACATAGTCTGGATTCTTCAGTGATACACCCTGTACCAGCAATGGCAAGTCTTTGGCTTGAGCTTCCTGACTTATGACAGCTGTTTAGAAGCTAGTCATTTAATCCAGACAATGTTCACATCTGTTCTCTACCGCTAATGTCTTGAGGGATAGTACTTTCATAACTCTGTAAACAAAAATGTACCTTTGATTTCAGTGATGACATGTTTATGGGCAAAATAAAAAAGTAATCAGGCAGTTTCCATCACGCTGAAAAAACTACTGAATACTTTCAAAGTTGGTTTGGGCCATGTGGAATATGATAGGCAAGGCAAGATTATTTAAAATGGTACATGGTTTAGCCTGGATTTGAACATTGTCAGACTGTTTCAGATTATAGCTGTATTAAACTGAAATTCTCTTTACATGTATGTTTAGTTCTGACTCTGGAGACCTACGGATGGCCAGTCCCTGTGCTCCTCAGAGTCCGAGTCGAGAGACTTGAACACAAGCCCAGCTGCTTTAAAGTCTATTCCCTGAGCCACATGAAGCCAGTGCAGAGACCTGAGAACGGGACAAATTTGTTCATACTTCCTGGTTCAACGGAGAGAGACTGGAGGTGACAGATAACAGTCTCTTTGTTTCCAGGGACCAACGACAATCTTTTCAGTTTTGTCTATGTTTATCTGGAGGAAGTTGTTTTGCATCAACTCACTGATCTGTTGGATAGAGTGAGGGAGTGAGTAATTTCTGATCCCTGACCTACTCTGCTTTTGTCCATGCCTCATCTGTTTTACCATTCTAACCTTCACACAGGAGATGGTGCTCAGAACATTCAAAACACTAGAGGTGACGGAGTTAAACAGCTCATTGACAGTAGAACCCACTCTGTTTCAAAGTTTATCATTCCCATGAACAGTGCGCCCATATTTTCATTTATGTGTCTTCTTCGAACAATTGCAGAGTCAGCTGGTGGTTTACTAACAACACACATGCAGCCACCCAAGTTCGTATTATAAATAAAAAAATCTGTGTTTTTCTGCCTGCTAATTTTGGCTACAGAGGAATGGCTTTTTGTTCTTTTCTTTTTTCTTTCGAACATATTGCTTGTTCCAGTTGTCAGAGAAATCTAAACAATTGTTAATCCCGGTTTTGTAGCAGAATAGAAATGATTTGAAAATGATTAAAGCACAGAAAGGGCTTTAACGAAGAGAGAGATCAGCAAGAAAAAGCGACTGCGCCCCTCCAGAAGAAAGATGATATATGAATATGATACACGCTGTTGGTATTTAGTTTCATCATTTTAAAATACAAGTGTAAGTCATACAGTATTATTAAAACAGCAATACTTCAAATCCAATGTACTGTAAGTATGATGTTGGAAGAGGACACATTTCAACTGTATTTCACTGTTGTTATAGTAAACAGTAAACAGTACTATACGTTAGAATGGGTTTTGGGAGAACTGCAATGGGGAAATGAGCATTCTTGTAGAGCTATAACCTCTTCATAGTCACTCAACAAGTTTAAAGAAGCATACACCAGCAACCCTGTGTGGAAATGGTGTGATGCAAAGAAATCAGGCAGAGGCAGCTGGGAATGTTTGGGCACAATTGACCTGTTTATTTGCAAAGTTAAAGGGGCTAATTAGAGGATAATATGCAGAAACAAAATGCGTATGAAGCAGATATGAACGGAAGCAAATAACAGATACACCATGTATTAAAGTGCTTTATCCCTAACATACAGTTGTCATGTGTTTGTCAGAGTAAAATTTTTTCAGGCTATAGTTCACACCTGCATTAAAAAAGTAATACGATTAATTAAAATGGACTCTTGCAATTCAAAAAATGTCTTCAAAACTTTTTCTACCATGGAATTTTCCTGAACAATTGACGGATTACATGCTCAACCAAATGTATAAAATTTGGCATGGCAACAGCAGGTTATAAAACAGCTGCAGTACATTCAAAATGCAGCAGCTCGAGTCCTGACAAGAACCAGGAAGTACGACCACATTAGTCCAGTCCTCAGGGTCAGCACTAGATCATATACGGAATCGGGACGGAAGCGGAAGTAAATATAACAAACTACCTATTAATGCCTAAACTTAACCAGCCATTCCCATAAAATAACCCCAACCCAGCCTTAACCCTAACCTTAACCATCTTACTCAGACGCCTAAAACTTAACCAGTCACCATTTAAGGACTTATTAGTCTAAAAATAATTAGTAAGTAGGAGTGTTACTTCCGGTTTCGTCCCGATTCCGTATATGATCTATAGTGCCGACCCAGTCCTCAGGTCTCTGCACTGGCTTCCTGTGGCTCAGAGAATAGACTTTAAAACAGCTCTGCTTGTGTACAAATCTCTCCATGGCCTCGCACCAAAATATATTAGTGACATGTTAGTCCCATATGAACCAGCCCAGACTCTGAGGAGCACAGGGACTGGACTCCTGTTAGTGCCCAGAGTCAAGACCAAACATGGGGAGGCTGCTTTTCAGATTCATGCTGCTAAAATCTGGAACAATCTTCCTGAAGAAGTGAGACAGCCCTCCTCTCAATGTTAAACAATGTTTAAGACGAGGTTGAAAACAGTTCTGTTTAGCTGTGCATACAACTGAGGGATTTTATATATATATATATATTTTTTTCAATGTACTGTGATTATTTATGATTTTAATGCTATCTTATTTTGTTCTGCACTTTGAGTTGCCTTGTGTATGAATTGTGCTATACAAATAAACTTGCCTTGCCTGGCCTATAATGTGCTGTTATTTTCCACTCAAACTGACTTTTTGGGCCCTGACCTCTTCAGCAGTGTATCACACCCATCCAGTTTATCAAAAGCAGACAGTCTGATCTGCTGTGTGAAGAAAAACAAGATGCTTTTAACCATGCTGAGGCTTGATTACTCAAAGCTGCACATGCACAGAAATTAGATACAGTCACACACCCAAAAATAGCCATTTATCATCTCAACTATTCCTCAGTACTTGTGGTAAATTGTTTCCAGTCCTGTCACTGCATAAAGCAACCCCAGAGCAAAATGAAACACTACTGGACCTCTGTATGCGAACACATGTTAAGTGTTTGAGTGTCGGCTGGAATTTAAATGATGCCCTGAAAAGAAAGTTTGTAATTAAAAGATAGAGTTATTACAAATGTTTCATGTTCAAACGGAATGTGTATTTGATTCATTGTGGAACATGTAGAAGCATATTGTAATGTTGACAGGAGATTGCAGTGATGTGTTGGGGGATAGGGAGCCAGTGGAGGTGTGTGACAGGGGTGATGTGCTCACGGGAGGAGGTGGGAGTGGTGGTAGAGTTCTGAATGTACTGGAGGTTATTGGTTACTTTGGTGAGAGAACTGCTGAGGAGACTTTCGCAGCTTGAAGGGGCCAAAGGCATGGATGATTGTTATGGCAGACTGTGGGAATAGTTACGACATGGATAACAGGCAGTTGTGGTGTTGTGTTAAATGTTTGTAGGAGGTGATCTGAACAAAAATCCACATGTATTAGTGTCTTTGGCCATTAGTCAACAACAAAATAATATCTAAAAGCGTTAGGTTGAAGTTTTACACTTTTTGCCTAACCCCAGTAGCAAGATAAATAAACTAAAAAACAAGTTGCACGAGATGTAGCATTCAGTGAGACATTTCACAATAATTTCTGTAACCTGAACATAAAACTTGACAATAACATGAGTATTGGCCTATTTAACACACACGTGTGTGTTTGTGTGTTTCTGTGTGTGTGTATGTGTGTCTGTGTGTGGATTAGAATTGTGATTATAGGACCAACTAGGTTTTACTACTACATACAAGTCACATAAGGGACGATACTTGAATAATTACAGCATGACCAGAGTTTTACCATCTAAGTTTGACTTTTTGTACATGCTGTTCTTTCCTTTATTCACATTTTTATATATTAGGACAATATTGAAGTTAAGGCACAGAATGAATAAGGTTGCAGAAAACTGAACCTTGCAAAGTGGAACAGAGGGAGATTTTCTAAACACAGATGCTTCACAATACTTAATTATTACAAAGAAATAAGAGCAATTAGCAGCAGGATGATTCTGTAAAGTTTTTTAGTAATCCTTCTTAATTTTCCAGTTCAGGATGTTTAAGAATTTCCTGTCGGAAAACAATGGGTAACTTGTCAGTAAATTGCAGGTGTTTTGACATCAGAATAAATGTACAGAGACCTGAACATATACAATATGCTCACCGTTGCTCTGCGTTTTGGCTGATGTGATTGTATGATTATGAGGAAGTGTTTGACTGCTCGGTCAGGGGGTGTGTCTGTTTGCTCAGGTCTCTTGTCAGTTTGACTAATCCTCCTTATCTCCACCTCAAAGTCACGGCCTTCTTCACAGGCAAATAAACACATTCAGTCCTTTTTGTACAAAAGCCCCTATCAAATACCGTTTGATCAGAGAAGAGCCTGCAAGCCGCTTCATTCTGTATTTACAAAAGTGAGCGGGCTTGCCTTTAGCATGTGCTGTTTTAGCACACTATGCAATTACTCTCACCTTTGGCTGAGTACAAGCAAGTACAGCACTAATTGTGTTTGAGGATGATTATCTTGGGCACCTTGGAGCATTCACACTTTTATAATATGTATAATATTTAAATTACGCCATGATTTTCTCATTTCAAGTGGCTTTCAATGCAGTTGTTTGTTCCCTCATTACCATAGACTGTATAGGACTAACCGAGTGCTGCTGCCCGTCACAACAGCCTTTACCATATCCGGAATTAAGTTGATTGAGCTAATTCAAGCTAGCTCCATGAGCGGGAATCTGGAGCTAAATTCTCAGATGGCAACTACCTAGCAACCAAAGACCCAATCAGGAGAGCCACTCTCATTTTCCTGCTTGCAATATAATCACAACACAAAGCCAAATTCTGGGTTAGGGTAAGGCCCTGATTAGACGGAGACACTATCTATCTATCTATTTACATGAAATCATAAATAGTCAAATCTAATCTAAACGTATTAGCCAGGATTAAACAGTGTTCATTACTTTTCAATGAAAGAACAAAGCTTTTTTATTAGCTTTCCAGGATCTAGCATGTTAGCATTGTCCATATACAGCCTCTGCTCACTACATCCCCAGCACAGTCATTATTCTGTGCTATAATGTTTAAACATACTGATAGGTGTGTTTATAGTACCTGTTTTAAACAAGCTACATATTGTTGTTTTAAAATGCTCATAAAAAACTAACTTAGCAGGCTTAAACACAGTTTAATGTGGCATTCTTTTTGTTGTTTGTTGTATGTGTGTCATGTGTGTCAAGCAGGCCTGGACTGGTAAACAGGTGCTGAGGAAGAAGACGCGGGGCGTCTCTGTCACTGATCAAAGAGCTTCTGTCACCCACAAACCTGGTTTATGTCACAGTGTCAGAGCACTTTATGAATACTTACAGTGACTGCACAAGCAAGACACACACATTCATCAAATGCTGCTTTTCAAACTGGAATGGTGTACCTCTTGGCAAAGTATTTTACCTGTTTTGGTTGAGTTAATTGTTAGGTTTTAGACAGTTAGAGCCACACATTTTCCCAAAATGTTTAAACACTCAAGAGAAGAGCATGCTCTTTTGAAATGATTGATTGTGTGACTATTAAATTTACCAAAGGAAATGTATTATGCTTATATCTTTACACATGGGAGGTGTGCCTTCTGCATCATGTTATGAGTCATGTGATTGCAGTGGGATTTCCCTATTAGACAAATAAAACAAGTCATAGCAATGTATAATGGCCTGCAACGTCATAGAAAGCCGACATTGTTGCCTTCTGCAGATGGATATGACAACAATGCAGCAAAAACACAGCACTTTACTTTCACCCCTTTGCCCTTGCTCTGAGCTGGGTCCTTTTGCTTTGAAGAATTCAGAAGAGGAGAAGTGAAGTCTGCAGGAGCCCTCGGGGTAGTGCTAACTGTCATTTATATTTACTGCCTCCCTGACACCTGAGGGGCTGGGAACCAGGTGGCCTCCGCTTGAAGCTCTCACACCTTTCTCAACTCAAACAGGCGACTATAGCACACGCGCTTTGATAGAGACGCACAGAGGTTAAACCATGTGATGTGGAGGGCTCAGCGCGTTGGGTTGGCGTTGCAACTTGAATGCCCTTGGGTGGAAATCATCTCTGTGAAACTGTAGATAATGAAAATGCCCAAAATGTCAGTCTTACCAACACATTTCACATTAGCTGTTATTTAATATTGAAACAAAAACAATATGAACTGAAATATGAAGAATTAATTTTAACTCACATTATAAAACGTTAAGGCTCATGCTAATATTTTACTTACTCAGGGCTAGTGAGGACAAATGCTTTTTTCACTATTCTGAAAACATAATGATAAAATCAGAAACTAAAAAAAGCACTTGTAGAGAGCAGACCTCCGCCAAGAGACATAGTTCAATTCCTTTAAAAAAGCATCCAGGTGGAGATTCGGTTCTCCTACAAAATTGAATCAGTTGGTCACTGGGTTATTGCGCACCTTTCCTGAAAATGTTGTCCAAATCCTTCCATTTGTTTTTTGAGTTATATTGCTCAGAGAAAAAGCAAACAAACACCATTGATCACCTTACCTCTTGGGGGTAATAAAACTTACACAAGATACAACAAGTTTACCATTTTAAAAGTATTTTATACACAGAGAATTTGGCGAACATGTAGCAGCAGATGTACTGAACTTATAAACACTGTTTATGTCACATTTGTCAAACTGTTTGCTGTGCTGTCATCTTCAGAGGTAACAAGTAACTAACCTTTCATTTTTTGTAAGCTGTAGAACATACATCTATTTGTATAAGTTGTCAAACAATGAAATAAATAACTTTTGTAAAGTAATTTCCACATCCGCTTAAGATTGTGCCTATTCTTTGTATTTTTTCTTACATTATAAATTTAATCTTGCTCTGTCTATAAACAACAGTAGTGCAAATATTCAAGAGTAGACTTGCAGCCTTTACATTACAACTATGTATCAAACATCTTATGTAGCTTTTTTCTTGTCTATGACTTCTACTGAGACCAAAGTCATTCATTGGTACATGACCAGACTTGCACTTGCACTCTGAAACTGTACTTTCAAGCTGTTGACAGGTTAAGAATTGTTTAACATTTCCAGATATGGCACGGTGCATTGAGTTTGTCCATGCTTAAATGAAGTGGTTTAGTCCACAAGTAACTACTTTAAATCCTGACCAGATGTGCCTTTAGAAATACCACTATGGCCCACTGATAAGAAGTAGATGGAGATGACAGATATTCCTTATTTTGCTTTTCAGTAAAACCCCGTCTTTCAAAGTCAAGCCCTTCAAACGCAACTCTAATCCTGCCGTGAATAAGTGCGGGATTATTGTATAGCCCCAGCACTGATACAGCCACAAGCACCACGCTGAGGAGGAGGAGAAAATAAAGTTGTATACTTTTCAACTTGAGGGTTTAGGACTTACTATAAAAGGTGATTTGGATGTGTTATACTGTCCTTGTAAAAGTGCTACTTCGGTTTAAACTGTATATTCCGACTTTGCGAAAACTTATGTGAACCAGATCTCGATGGTTCTGGCGATACCTTAAAATTGCAACATCAATATAAGTCGGAACATTATAAGCACCCCCAACTCTGACTTCTCAACTGGAACCAAGTGAATTTAGTATATAAATAAAGCAAAATACTGTATATTTGAATTGATTGATTAAAAGCCTCTTGAAATGAGTAATTATGTCTATGGAAGAATGTATTTTCACAAAATACTTGACTTTATTTTTTATGTTTAATTGTATAAAAAGGTGTTACTTCTTTCTGGGTGATATTACTTGCAGTATAGTAAATACATATTTTAAAAATGCCAAGGGAATTGTGAGACAAAACAATTATCCCAGACCCACTTTTGGGTTCCAACCCACAAGTTGAGAACCCCTGGTTAGAAGACCCCCCCTATCTAGCTTTTTCACGTCTGATGCCAACATTGAAACTGTGTGGCCTCTAATATATTCGATCACCCAATATGAACTGTTGTCAGTGAATGGACTGAATTTTTACTCCCTTTTAAATCCGAGCTAAAATGCTACAAAGTGGGTCAAATTGTGCTATTTATGTATGTTCTGAGGAAACTATACTGTACATCTCTGGGTTAATATCCATACATTCATTCATCTTCTTCCCCTAACCCATTTCTGGGTCAGGGGAGGGGTTAATATCAACCGGTAAAATGTCTTTTACCTCACTTGAAAGGCTCAATCAGGACATCACCTTAGCAATATAGAAGCGATATCCAATAACAGTAGTAACGGTTCATAGTTGTGTTGGTGAAATCCAAATGAATAACTGTAGAATGGTTTCATTACAAACCATGACTTTAAGCCATACTTCAATAAAGAATCAGTGACATATCAAATGTATTCAGAAAATGTTAATTCAATCAAAAACAATAAATAGATGGTTGATGTCTTAGTTGCTTATCGCTTGTCCTCATCTTGTAAAATACACACTTGAATAATCACAATGAAAAAATCTCAAGACAAAGAATTAAAAAAAATTAAAACTATAACGTTTTATTAATTTTCTATTATTCTTTTTTTTTTTTAGAAATATATACAAACATTCCCTTCTGCTATAAAACAGCAAAGAAAAAAAACACAACTGCATTTACAAATATTTTGAGTGCTTCAACAATTAAGTCCGTCTCACAACAAAAGTTCAGGTCTCATTCTATTCAAACATACAGTAAATAGGCAAGGCAAGTTTATTTATATAGCACAATTCATACACAAGGCAATTCAAAGTGCTGAACAAAACAAGAAAGCATTAAAATCATAAATAATCACAGAACATTAAAAAGAAAGATACAAATATAAAATCCCTCAGTTGTATGCACAGCTAAACAGAACTGTCTTTAACCTGGTTTTAAACATTGTCAGAGAGGAGGCCTGTCTCACATCTCCAGGAAGACTGTTCCAGATTTTAGCAGCATGAATCTGAAAAGCAGCCTCCCCATGTTTAGTTCTGACTCTGGGCACTAACAGGAGTCCAGTCCCTGTGCTCCTCAGAGTCCGGGCTGGTTCATATGGGACTAACATGTCACTAATATATTTTGGTGCGAGGCCATGGAGAGACTTGTACACAAGCAGAGCTGTTTTAAAGTCTATTCTCTGAGCCACAGGAAGCCAGTGCAGAGACCTGAGGACCGGACTAATATGGTCGTACTTCCTGGTTCTAGTCAGGACTCGAGCTGCTGCATTTTGAATGTACTGCAGCTGTTTTACAGCCTGTTTGGACAGACCTGTGAGCAGGCCATTGCAGTAGTCTAACCTACTGGAGACAAATGCATGGATAAGAATCTCCAAGTCTGCTTTAGACACTATGTTTTTGATCCTGGCAATGTTTTTTAGATGGTAAAAAGCTGCTGATGTTACTGATTTGATGTGGCTATTAAAATTTAAGTCTGAGTCCAGTATTACCCCTAGATTTCTGACCTTGTTTGAAGGTTTTAGGGAGAGAGACTGTAGGTGACAGATGACGCTCTCTCTTTGTTTCTGGGGACCAAAGACAATCATTTCAGTTTTGTCTGCGTTTAGCTGAAGGAAGTTGTTTTGCATCCACTCACTGATAAATATCCACATGTCACTGGTCCTTCCATTGTCAGCATTGGGTCACTCACTAGTGGCGCAAGTTTTTAGATCGGGAAAGGGCATATTGCACATTATTTAAGTTACCTTTGATGGCAAATTAATAAATGCTATTATTGTGTGAGGAATAATACAGTATATTTGAATAGGTGGATCCAGGAGATGACAAAAAGACAAACATACAGTGCAAAGGTTTCAGTAGAAAAAAAATAGCATTTACCCATGAACTAGAAAATATGCATTATGCCATTTATAATTGGCTCTTTTACGATATATTTTTAATTCTGGGGATTCTTTCTGGAAGGACTATCACGTAAAATGCAGTTTGATACTTTCACCGCATAAACCAAACAAGGCCGTTCCTTCTGTTTTTTGTAATCATAGCTTTTATAAGTTTATTTTTGGCTCAAACGCAGGTGGGGGGTTGCCGCGTGGGCTCGTACTTTGTGTTGTGCCCTTTAAGTGATTGGGGAGGTTTGATGTAGGACCTGCTGCTTGTGAACACGCTACTTGGGGCAGCCTTCCCCCTTGTTCTCTTTTTCAATTTTCTACTGAAGACATTTTGCCAAGATTGTAGTGTTTTGGAAGTCCAGATCCACATGCCGCTGGTAATGCCCACCACTAACAGCATAAAGATCTTCACCATGAAAATCTCCACTGCTGGAATAGACGCTTTCATGACACACTCATTTGTATCTGGGCCAGTGCTATTCACACATGTCCTATCATGGGCCAGTACACGCCAATAGTCCATGTTTAGGCGTTCGTAGAAGTAGCAAGCGATGACGCAAGTGGCAGGTACAGTGTAAAGGACGGAAAATACTCCAATTCTAACCATGAGTTTTTCAAGTTTGTCCGTGTTCTCGCCTTCAGTTTTCATAATCTTGCGAATGTGGAATAAAGCGACAAAACCGGATAAAAGAAAAGAAGTGCCAATAATTAAGTAACACGATAAAGGAATAAGCACAAAGCCTGTTAGTGCTTTGACGTCCATACTGCCCACATAGCAGACGCCTGTGAGCTCATCTCCAGCGACTTTGCGCATAACTAAAATCAAAATAGTCTTTACTGCTGGAATAGCCCAAGCTGCTAAATGAAAGTAGCTGCTATTGGCTTCAATGGCTTCATGGCCCCACTTCTTGCCTGCAGCCAAGAACCATGTTAAGGTGAGGATGACCCACCACAGTGAGCTGGCCATGCCAAAGTAATACAGGATGAGGAACACAATGGTGCAGCCAGTACTTTCAAGGCCCTCCTGGATGATATACTGGACGCCATTGTCTCTGTCGCAGGCTATTCTGTCAGCGCCCACAAAAAGCCGAATAAGGTAGCCCACGGAGTAGACGCAATAGGACATGGAGAGAAAAATTATGGGCCTCTCTGGGTATTTGAAGCGCTGTGGGTCAATAAGGAAAGTCAGCACTGTGAAAGCACTGGAGACAAAGCACAGGATAGACCAAATGGCCATCCACACCAGAGAGAACTGCTTGTCACCCTGACTCCAGTACACATCCACTTTCGGGTAACACTTGGGGGCACAAGATTCACTTTTCTCAACAAAGTGGAACTTGCCTGACTTAGTGCATGGAGGTCTGCCACTACTGTCCTTTAAAGGCAACTCCTGGCCACCGAGAGGCCGCTGCGGTCTGAAGTCTGGAGGCTGCGTGTGGGACACTTTTGGGGGTTCATCTGAGCCGTTGTTTGGAGCTTCCATACAGAGGTTATTAGGGTCATTCTTAGTTGGCAGGCGCGAACAGTCCAATGATTTAGGCCATGGGATTTGAAATTGCTCTAAAACTGGAGAGCATTTCAGTTTGACTTGCTCACACATGGCTCTGCAGGCGGGGATGGGGTTTGACACTTGTTCTGTGCACATAGGGGCGAACAATGAACATAGGAAAAACTTGAGGTGGCTATGACATCCATATTGAATCAAGGTGGCGAACTCTTGTAGCTTTATGGCTGCTTCTTTCTGGTCGTCGTGTCCCATTAGATTGGGCATTCGAGTCATGTTGTAGCCAATGTCTTTGCACTGGGGGATGCTTATATGCTGACATCTGCCCTCCCCTGACCAGTCCGGGTCTATGGAGCTGATAGCAGAGGCGCAGCTGCTTCCCAACATCAGCAGCAGTGCGGAGAGGAGAGTGAGTTTGACACAACACATTGTCTTGAAGCAAAACTTTAGGAGTAGGGCGGAAAAGTGGTAGCTTCGATGTTAAGGTTAAGACAAGTGAACTTACACGTGAATCAGTCCCATGTTAGTTCAACACAAATCCAGCGTGGGTCCCGTGTGCTTTTCCCCGCGGAGGGCACACGACTGTTCCATGTTGAAAACCACTTTGCTTCAGTTTCCTAGTTTCCCAATGTAATTTGCGTGAGAAAAACAAACAAAAAATAAAAAAAACGCTTATTTAAATCGTCCAATAATCCAAAACGCGCTGTTGTCTGTCTGCGCTCCTCTCACACTTTCCGTGAACTGAGGAGAAAGGAAGGCACGCTGAGTCCTCTTGTGGTAAGTTTGCCCAAAGCAGAAGAAAAAAGCAATTCTTCGAGTCCTGGGTAAGCTGGTCACTTCGGGGGCAGCTGATTGTTATTTTAAAGGCGACAAAAACTAGCAGGATTTGGCGAGTCGGAAACGCGCCCGGGTGCCGTGTTTCCCTGACGCTCTTGTGCGTTTGGAGGCAGCGCTGCTCTGAGCCCGTCTGCGCTCCAGTCCCCGGACCAACCTGCCAAAAGATCCGCCTTCAAAGACACCTACTTTGCATAAGAAAGACGACACTGACACGCGGATTATTTTCAAATCGTGCGGAACAGTTTGCTCATTACTCTCTACTCTTTTTTTAGGCTTGTAGATTAGCTTTATTTTCGTTTTTTTTGCGCCTATTTTGATGCCTTTACAAAACGTTAGCCTAACATTGACAACGTGTTTATTTGCAGGTAGTTGTTTGTCAATGCGCTTGAATAGGGATAAAGAAAACATCACTTAAAGCTGGAGTACCCAACTTTTATACTACAAAAGTGGAACAATGTAATCCATTCACATGTTTTTTTTGCTCTCAACCAGGTTGTTTCTATAATTAGTTTTCATATTTGTGGCCTCTGTCACATTTTTAGATCAGCTTTTTGAGGGACTACTTTTCCGGGCAATCACTGGGCACTTTCTTGCTTCCTTTCTTAGTATGAAAATGATAACATGTTTAATGAGATAAATGATATGGTCTGATTTGGTACTTTTACAATACTCTTTTTGATGGATTAAGAAAAAGTTATATTTATGTGTCCAGGGACTACGGGTGGAAATTAGCTCTTGAGCTATAACTTGGTACAATGCATCTATCCCCTTGGGGTTAATGTTTATTGTACACTGTCCCTGTTTAAAAAAAGTAAAAAAAAAAAAAAAAAAAAAAACAAGAAACACTAAACACGTTCTTCCTTCACTTCTCTCCTCAGGGCACAAATGTGGAGTGATTTTACCCATGGGTTTGGCATATCTCAATCAAAGCTTGGGGCTGGCTTTGTCCAAAGTTACTACATAAGGTAGGCCTCTTTTATTGTAGCAAGCCGAGTGATGTGTACAGTAAAGAGCAGAGTAACATTTGGAGGATGAGTTTAGTTTTAGTTAAAAAGATGGCTGCACCAGATTAAGCAAGAAATCCTTGCCAATACAATCATATAACTTGCATATTATAATACAGTTCAAATGAAAAAAATCAGTTTAGTAACTCACATGATAATACAGTTCAATAAAAGTGCAAATTACTAAAAAACATATTAAAATACAGTTAAATAAAAAGCGGAAGTTACCAAAATACACATTTGAATATAGTCCAATAAGGTGCAATACAATAACAGCGATATATATAAAGTGTGGCACAATTTTCAAACAAAATAAAGAATAATGGTCATCAGATGAACCTACAAGGGTGTCATTGGATAAACCCAACGGCACAGTAACTAAAAGTGAAAGTAAGATAACAGACAGGTCTACTCCCTGTCAGTTTAAAAGAGACATAATATGCTAAATCAACAATTTCTGTCTTGTTGTAACATTGCGCTCTCATGAAAAAAAAAAACAGACCTCGACTTGCTTGAAATAATGATCTCTACAATCACATGTCATCAGTCGGGGATTTTTAAATTGAAATCTGAAATAGAATAGTATATAGTAAAGCAAAGGAAGGTTTCTCACCATCATCTGTACTTCTTAGCAGGTTTTTCCATACAGCTAGAAGTAACACCCGATTGCGATTGGTGAGGCAGATCAAGAGCTCTGAGCCTCTCTGTGCTTTCGCACTAATCCCCTGGTCTACAGGACTACTCGAGCTTAGCCGAGTAAAACTACTAGTAAATACTAGATGGTTACTTCTCTTGATATGTCTTTAGAAGTCCAAATGCCACAATAGCACCACGCTGCTTCTTCTACGGTGCTGACGGCGTTGTTGTATTGAAAACATGACGGATGAATACACAATATGTTGTTGCACGCGTCATCGAGTTGAAAACTGGCAATGAAAAAATTCTATCCAACACGACTTCAAAACAAAGGCCAATGATTGACTTGTCGTAATCGCCTGAGTAAATTGTGGTTGGTATGGTATGCACAGTCCACTTCCGGGCTTAGTCCAAAATGCTCCCCTTCGGCCTGTGAATGGATGGTTTGGGTGGTTGTCATCTTCTTAATTGCCCACTGAAGTCAATACAACCAAAGACGTGGTGAACAAGTCCGGGCACAAGTAGAGAGGTTAGTTTTGTAAAATTATTAAGAAAGTCCGAAGAAGGCCATTTGCGGTCGGTAGCCACCAATGTTGAGGTGCTAAGGCCAATTCCGTGTGGAGGTTTGAGCTACCGACGTATGACTCATTTGGATGAACTAAAGACAGTTCGATCTTACCCTTGTGCATGTCTGGGACCTTCTGGCATCCGCTTCGTGCGAGGCATGGAGTCGGTTGTAAACACTAGTGCGCGCTATTTTTTTAAGGGACGTTTTAATGAAGAGAGACTAAAAGTTGCCGCATAAAAAGTTTTGAGACATTTGTGTCGTTGGGCGTGAGAATGTGAAGACGTGGGCTACAGTGCTGCGTGCGGCAGAAAGCCGGGGGTATAAGCATCGTCCAATAATCGCTACAAGTGGCATTGTCAGCTGGGTCAAGGCTCACAACGTGCAACAAATGATCGGGTATTATATAGAACGAGCCAGCACCTGCGGCTCTCTCAGGTTTCACACAATCAGCTGCTATATTCAAAATGCTTTGTTTGTTGAAGATTGAAGCATTTAATTGTTGAATTGACTGTCTCTGAACACATTTGTTTATATACCAGATGCACATCAAGTGCCCAAAAGGTCGACTGTTTTCATACATAACTGAAAGAGCACTCCACTTGGAAGTATGTTTAAGTGTTACGCTTTGGAGAATCACCTGAAATATGAAAATCTTAACCCTAACCTTTATTGTTATTTTGGGCTCTATAGCTTGACCTTATACAGTACCTAAGCGCCTGTTCGAAGAACCACAATAAAGTAGTTGCCTGGGTCACAAAGCGGTGCTGCGTTCATTTTTCGCGAGTACAGTCTTTACATGTAGCATGTATTTTTGGCTCGTTACTGTCACATGTCAAGTCAGTGACGAGAATCAGGCTTTTGCGAGAACTAACTGAGCACTGCTGTGTCTGACATAAAGGCTATTACATGTTTTATAGTCAGATAAAGATGGTAAACAAAACTCTTTCTGTTGGGACAAACTTATCCATTTATAAAAACCACAAAAAAGTTTAGTACGGCAGCTTTAATGTATAGCACAAAACAAACAAAACATGTCATTGATCATTTGAAAAGTTGAAAGGGAACTGACATAAAAAAGATATGACATTGTTTCTCCATACTAAGGCCATTTTACAAAGCCAAGGACAACAGCTGATAGGCCTATGACCCCCCTCTCCCTCTGTATTATACACTTGTATTATGAGGCTGGAACAAAAAGCAGTGACAGCTTTAATGTGGAGAGGAATCATTTAAAATCAGAGTCTTTGTGCAGCTCTGGTCAAGGCACATATATCCGCTCAGCCTTCTGGTGTAATAACAGAGGTGATACAATTGACCAAAGAATTTCTCACAATCCTTCTTCATTCATCTCGTTTTTGTTTTCATAATTCTGCTGGTTTCATTCACAAAGCAAAGCCTGGAAAGTGTCGCGCCAATATTTGAAGTGTCTAGTGGTTACTATTTAGGTAGGGCTTTGATGATTATGGATTAATATCAGCAACATAGTCCAAGTAATGAGTAATTAAAGATGGGTATAATTGTTGCGATAGTACATTTCATAGTAGTAGTGGTATTTTATGTAATTCCAGCTGATTTTTCTTAAAAAGTCCAACTGTTTACCCCAGATTGACATTGAAACTCTTTGGAGCTAAACTAAAGAAATATGGTATTATTTATTTTTGTTAAATGCAATTAGTAATGCTACTGTTTCAGTTATTTTGACTAGTGGGGGTGTAGACTGAGCATTTGTTTGTCAAATCTTGGGTATATTTGGTTAACTTTTGTATAATTTTCACCACTTCTACATTAGAAAAATATTACAATATGATTTGTTTCCTCGTTATGTAGTTTGTGGACTTAATGGGTCACGGTCTGATAACTTTGAATTCGTCATCTTTCTTCACACTTTCCTTAGTCTTCTGGATAGTCTCAGTGATGACACAAAATTATTTGACAAATCCACTCCTACTTCTTCAACAATTAATAATACGTCAATGAATTCATTTTTTTTTTACGGTATAAAGCATTAGCCATGTTTGATCTCATCTTCGCAAACCACAACAGGGAAGGAGGCGAGGCGGCACTTCCATCGCAGAAATCAGCAAGTGAGATAATTCTGTAACTAATAAAGTGAAAAAAGGAGGAGGGATGGGGCGCTTTGATGGCTGAAGCTGAAAAGATATTTTATTTTTTTGTGTGTGGGATTTGAGATGTGTGATTCTATGGAGCAAGCGTGCACCCCTGCTGCTAGGCTCAGGCTGGGAGCTGGCCCCCCTCTGGCTAATGTTATGGAGAATCGGAGGAATTTTATGGCTGTCTTCTCCCACAGCCCTCTTTTTTTCTTTTGTTCCCCCTTTGAAGAATGACTTTAGACATTTTATTTACATATTTAAGCATGGATGAAAGAAAAAAAATGAAGGGCAAGCACAAAACGGGTTCTTTGGGGAATTTGGATCAGTATAAAACGAGTTGGAGCTAATCTAGTTTTTTGTTTGTGCAGGCAAAAATTAGATACATATCAAATATTCTATCAGGATGATGACATTCTTCGACAGACGGAAAACAAGACACATTTTCCGTCTCTTCATTATCACAGTTGCACTAAATTACAAACTTGGAAATTGAGCTGATGAGAGCGAGTGTATTGGACAGTGAGCAAAGTGACGGCTGGTCTGCTCTATCGTATCATTACCTTATGCTTGAACACTTACTTATAATCGTAAGAACTTATTGATATGAATGTTGAAAGGGAAATAGGAATCTTATAAACGTATTATTCATTGAATTTTTACTACCAATAAGTAAATAACAACATGATCGTTAGCGCTCTCGACTCTCAGAAGATGATAAAACTATGGATAAAAACTATAGCTTTGAAAGAGCTTTTGCTTTTCTTTAAGACACAGCGTCACAGTGTTTATCTTTTTTTAGTCATGGGAAATAAAAAAAAATATCCATCCATCCATCCATCCATCCATTTTCTACCCTTTAATCCATTTCTGGGTCAGGGGGGTGGCAATCAGAGATGCCACCCAAGTCTCATTGCACCAGCCCCTCACTGACCCTCTGCAGTTGGTGAGTCCACAGGAGGACGGCTGCTCTCTGAGCTGCCTTGATCTTACAGTGGGGGCTTTTTGGGCAAAGTAGGGTTAAGTGTCTTGCCCAAGGACACAACGACAGCAGTCATCAGTGGGAGTCGGTGGAGAAGGTGTAGAGGTGGGAATTGAACCCACAACCTTCAGGCCTTAAGGCCAATGCTCTACCAACTGAGCTACTGTCGCCTTAATAAAAAAAAATAACTCACTAAAATATTCTAGAAGCCTATTGATTCATGAGCATAAGACATTCTCACAGACCCATTTAAACTTCGTAGAAATACACGTTGCACTGTTAGCTTGTTGTCCACCAGTCTCAAAAGCTTTTGATATTTGAGTTGATTTGAAAAGCAGCGAATGTGATACCGTAATGATGATGACCTAGGTCTGTACCAAAATGACGTTGTTGAACAGGTCCTAAATTAGCAGGCTCTCCTTTCTCTAACTATAGTGGTTACGGATGGGTATTTTGTCCCAACATGTGCGGTATGCTATGGGGAGAAGATGGGTGACGTTTTGGACATGTTTGGCATTGTTGGCTGCTCTGAAAGGGCATGTTGATTAAACGTACGGGTGGGGTAGGGCTATAATCTTCTTAAGCAAGGCCCTCCTCTCCCCTTTCATGCAGCACAATGAGAAGAAACAACACACTCAGCTGGAGGTGAGGCTATTTGTCCGGTCGGCCCTCGCATTGTCCCCGGATCCTGTACACCCTCCTGAGAGCAGCCATTCAGCGTTTAGATCAGGATTCTCCACTTTATCACAGCCCTCTGCTTGTTTGGACAATACAGTCAGTATGAGGTAATGAGGAGATGATAGGCTGGTGAAGTAATAGTGCTGCTGAAGGTTAAGTACGGTGAGCAAAAAGTACTTTCAAGATTGTTACAACAACTCAGATTTAAAGTTGGGTGCCTAACTTCCTTTCTTTGTCCCAACTTATAAAGCCAAAAAGCTAACGACTAGGTTAGCACAAAGATTCACATATTTACAATTACTTTCTATCAGTTGTTGAACGATGGTCATCTCTTTGCACTTTTCAGTCTGAAAAATCTGACAAAGACTAAAAATACATGCATGTGGAAGCAAACTGTTTGAGCCAGGTACTAAGGACATGGACTATTATATGATGTATGTGGAGATAATTCACCATTTTATCAAATCTAAAAGGTATAGGAGGATTTCCCCAAAATTTAGGAAAAAAACGCCCTCTTCACACAGAAAAACTCTCTGGTCTTATTTGACGAGAACGTATCACCAGAATGATTGACAATTGGGAGGACCAATAGTCTTGAGGATCCACCCGGAAGTAGAAAATCCTCCTATATACCTTTAAAATAAATACAAAAATGCAGCAATACCAAAAATGTTTACCAGTGTTATAATTGTTGCATCACAATTTACAGAACGGTAGAAATTAGGAGCACACAGTGTATTATAAGTGAATGTTAAGTAAAGCACAACTCTAGACTAAAATACAAAAGCTCTTATTGTTAGCTGAAGAAAATACAATAGATTTCATATAGTGGTCTGCTGTTCTTGTCTGTAGCAAAACATGACAAAATAGTAACTAAATACATATATCTTTGTAGTTCCGAAACATGTAGTACTAACATACAGACAGTATTTATCTGTTTTGTCCTGTTTACAGTATACTACTGTTTAGGTATTTTACACGTGGATACAAAAACGATAAGGAGCTGGAAACTCATACCCTTGAAAGTAGTAATACAACAAAAAGCCAACCAGTTCTGTGACCAGTTCTTATCTTAAAAATTAGTACAAACAAAAAGCACATGGAATCATCTCCTTGGAAACAAGCATGAATACATTTAGAGGTTTATGGAGGTTCTTGCTTGTTTTAGGGCTGTCAGTCTGAAGTGTTTACTGTAGCTGGCCATGCACCCTGCCCCACATAACTCAGTCAGTTCCCTTCATTTGAAACAGAAGACTGACGTAGACCGTTTCCTAGTCGACCAAAATTTATGTTAGTCAATTTACTAATCAAATTACATGGATTCCTTTTGGGAATAGCACACATGAGAAAGTGTGGAGCAGTTCTGCAGAATTGTTTTGGTATTAAAGGGTTAACACATTGATTCACAAGTTAAATACATTAAATAGATTAATGAGTTAGATAATTAGTTGTTTCTTTTCCAGAGGTTTAGGTCAGATTGAGTCAATGTGGTTTCAGAGCTTTTGAACAACTTTTTCAGGCAGAAAGAGCTCTCAGCCAATCAGAGATTCCCACTCTCTGGAGCAATACAGTGTAATTAAACCAAGGGCAGATGGATGTCATATGGAGCAAGCAATATCACATCAATCAGGATACAGAGAATTACTTTTGAAGTTTGTGCCACATTTAGGAGTTCTACCATAGTATTTTTATGCAAAGGCTATGTCTAGAGGAATAAAACTTGCGAAAACGTACAAAATAACATCTTTGGGCATTTGTTATTTGGAAGTAGCAGAGCATTATGTTTGTTTTGACTGTTGCAAACATTTTCTTTGATATGGAAAGGGAGTGAAGGCACAAGGCTTTGGTTAGTAAAGTGATTAAAAGAGAAGATAGTATCTTTATAATCAATAATGTATTTATGTACCATTTCAAAAACAGATGATTTTAGTCTATAGGATCAAACTATTACTTATTAAGTATGCCAACATCAAAGCCTGGTGAGCGCACTATGATGAGAATAGCTCAATAATGAGTTCTAAATTATACAATTAATTTGTTTACAGCTCTTTTTACTCAATTAAAATATGTCGTTACATATCTGTTTTCCCATTTGTTAAAAGCACCATTTGGCTATTTGTGTGCTGCGCTTGATAAGAGGAAGTCACCGAGTTACTGTGACCCTAAGTGTTTATGGAGAAGATTAGTGTAATTATAAGCATGGCAGACTTTTATATGACCGAGAAGCTTTCAACCAGTGCTTATAAACATTGCTGAAATGAATTTAGTTTGTCGCACAGCCCAATAACATCTGGGCTGATGTGGCTTTGAAACGGCAATATTAGTTTAGTGGGTTGGTCTTCTTAAATCATGCTCTTTCATGTGGCGGTTGTTTAGCTGCATAAGGGGGAGAAAAAAAGAATCATGCGGAGGAGTCGAAAGAAGGAAGGAATATTGTGGGAGTTCAGCAGCTCAAGACCAAAAGCATTGAACTGCAAAGGTTGGTAGATGATTACAAAACACTGATGAAGACTGTCATTCACAGACTTGTGTTATTTGTGGTGGAAAAGTGAATTATTGTGTATAAAGGTTTATCTTATACATTACTGCGGTTGAAAAGGTACTATATTTGTGAGTGAGAAGAAATATAGTATAGTATAGTAATATATCACCCCTTCCTTTCCGTCTGTTCTTTTTTAAATCGAGATGAATGCATCAGTGCACCGCTTTTTAATCAACAAAAGTTTTGGCCTTACAACACAAGCCTGTTTGTTTATTCATTTGAAACCTGCATTTATTATCAAAATAATGTATAGTTGAATGTATTGTTTGATTAGCAGATATTTAAATGAACACAAGTGGATCTATAAAATGAACCTTTCTTCCACGCTCACGTGTTTGTGTTGACAGCAGTAAAGTGGGTTGTAGATATGTGAGGATATCAAAGGGCCAGATCAGATATGTCAAAATCAAATTCCTGGATTCCAAATTATACCTGACAACCTTAAAAAATTTACCTTTACCAAAACACTTTTACTCGGGTTCAAAATTATTTAAAATTCAAAAAGTAATTAAAATTAAAAAATATAGCTGTAACCAAGTGGAGGTAATAGCTTTAGTTTGACCTGATCTCCCTGGTTTGAGTGTCAGTGAACCATCCTGTATTCATGCCCACAGTTGTTCAATATAAATTCAAAATACTGAGAAAGTTCTCCCATCTAGTATATCCAATCTTATACTTGAAGAGGAACAAAGTCAAAAAGGAGAGTAAACATTTGATTGGCGTGGAGGTGAAGAGCACTGATGGTGATATTATTAGCCAGGGTCCTTGCGGGGCACTTGAGTGTGAATTGCTAATCAGGAAAGGCCTTCTCTGTCTAATCCCTCTTTGAGTGGCCCGACTCGGACAGAGCGCGTCTGAGGGAGGCTCCCCACTGCTCCTGGCCCTGGAGACGCTTTTCAGCAGCGAAGCCTTCTGTCCCATTCCCACAGTCCCTCTCACTGTGCAGCGCTGACATGCACACACACACACACACATACACGTACACACACATAAACTCACGCACACATACGCACATCCTTCCACCAAATTAGATTAGAGCCTTCCTTTTCTTCTCAGCATGGTGCTAGTCTTTTCTCTGCCTGCTCATTTATCCCTATCTTTTGTCTCTGCTTTGGAAAAGAGAAACAAATTCCCAAACAACAGCCGCTTGGAAGAATGCGTCATAGTTTTGGAGGAGGATGAGGCTTCTATAGCAGACATAGGTGATGTTCAAATGCTGCATTGGAGTCGGTGTGTCAGTTTTAATGATGTCTGGGTGTATGGGCAGTGAGAACAACTGCAGCATACGCGTCATTTTCACCAAAGTCGGGCCATTTCTGACAGAAACACAAGATCTCTTTATCTGTGGCTCCTCGCTATAACATTGTCCAACATTTTCCTCTGCCAGGCCGTGACTCCTCCATGGCATGAAAAGATAAAATGCGGTTGCAAAACTGTCTCGTTCACCAAATCCTGCTGTAGTATTTGTTTTGATTCTTTCAACCTAACATTCTTGTAATGGACATTGATGCACAGGGGAAATAAAGCCGGTAGTTGAAAGGGTCTTTTGTAAAACGAAGGGCCATTGCGGAAGATGCTTATTCCTCCTTGTTCAGTGTGTTGCTATGCTATACCAAAAGCAGAAAATTTAGATCAAAGCAAAATTAAAGCTGACTCGTTCAAAGCAAGATAAGATTGTATGAGCCTGCAGCAATTTTTTTTCTATTGATTTCCTCCTTTGCTCCACACTCTGTGGGACCGGGCGCTGCCAGCGTCTATGTCCAAGCTTCTGCTGCAGGAAAAGAAGAAATTACTATTGATATGGGTGCAAGAAAAAATGTCATTATGATCACCAATGACTTCACAGAGCTTTAGATCTGAGGCTAACTTTCTCATAGCAGCTGAAATGTGTTTTTACTTGTTGTTAAGGCAATCCCTTTGTCCTTTTGGTTTTGGATAATGTCTAGAGTCACACTGAGTTATTGTCCTCTCATCCGGTGCATGCAGGCTTTCATATCCAAGCACACGTGGAGACAGTCTTTCTGAAGCTCCATACATTAGCAGGACTCTGAAGAGCGTTTAAGAAAGCATTTTGCTATCTGCAGTTAGTGACTGTTTGGGTTGTGTCGACTAATAACAAATAACCTAAAATAAGAAATATGAGGCTTGAATAACATTACAGAACAGGTCTTTAGAAGAAACACATGTAGGTAAGAAGATTAAAGCATGGGATTAAAGCTGGGTTAGCTATCCTCTTCTTCAATTCAATTAAAAAAATGTTGTAAAGCCCTAAATCACAACAGTAGTTATCTTGGTATCTTTACAAAACCGTTAAATTTGCCAACACAGATCAGAGAAGTACAGTTCACAGTTCACAGTTAAAAAAAACTCATAGAGCCATTGATCCATAAGGGGTGGATGACCAATGTCCATAAATGTCATTGAATGTCGAATGTCCTGGACCATCACCACTGAAGAATACATTTTGTGTAAACTAGGAACTCCTAATCTGACTAAACTATCCAGGCCACAGAAGGACATCTTAAAAGGTCTTTATTTAAATGGCCAACATTACATTGTGTGCCTTAACATAAAAAAGTATTGTTTTGTGCATATAATAAACATTCTTGTTTTGCATACGTGTGAGAAAGAGCCCTGTAAGTCACTGGTTGGTGCTTTGGGCTGAGAGTTGATTGTTCTGAGTGAGGGTGTTTGTTTTTCTTTTCTTTCTTTTCTATGTAAAAAGTTTGTTGTGGTTCGACAGAGTGTAGTTTCACCAACTCCTTTTAGTATAGATGGTCAAGGCCTTTTCTAATCTCATTAATCCAACATGTAAACCTGATGCTACTGAGACAAGACAAGCATCCATCCATCCATCCATTGTCTCCCCCCTAATCCATTTCTGGGTCGGGGGGGTGGCCAGAGATGCCACCCAGTACACAGAGCACCAGCCCCTCACTGATCCTCCTGCAGCTGGTGAGTCCACAGGAGCTGAGATCTTTCAGTGGGAGCTTCAGGCAAAGTGGGGTTAAGTGTCTTGCCTAAGGACACAACGACAGCAGTCATCAGTGGGAGTCGTGAAGTAGGTCTTACGGTGGGCTCGAACCCACAACCTTCAGGCTCAAAGGCCAATGCTCTACCAACTGAGCTACTGTCGCCTTTGACAAGACAAGCATACAGTATGTATTTCTCAGCGCACAGGAAAGGCTACCCTAGTATTAGATATCTACATATTTGGACGTATGTTAGCTACACACTGTGATAATGCATACAGTCCCACAATGCACATTCTGAATTGTTTTGGTTTTGTTACATCAAGCAACATAATTTCACACAAATCAAAGGCCCATAGAGTAAACGACATGTTGCATGATTGCATTTGCCGAATACATGATTATACTGGATGTTTTATAGCGGTTATAATTGTAATTGCAGTTCCAATGTTTAAGTACTAAAGCAAGCGACAAAACACATTTGAAAGTGTCGCAAAGCACACTGTTTTGTCGGATAATGTGCCATGTGCTGTATGTGGACTGTGACAAGAGTGGTCCGACCAGTTTGTGAGAAAAGCTGAATTGAGTCCATACACAGTGATTGATTTTGACTCTGACTGGTGTGAAAGAGTTGTGCAAAGACAGTGTTTGTTTGATATTGCGTTGCATACGGCAGTCCTTTTTCTCTGTACACGTATAGTCAGTGACATAATCCTGTTGAACTAAACTATGAATATAGCTGTTAAAACTAGGTCTAATTCCAATCCAGTTGTACAAGATGGAGCCTGAACAATAATATACAAAATAAATACAAATACATGCCTGTCAAATTGTTTTAATTGGTTTTGAAGATCAGAAAAATGATTGGTAAATGTCAAGTGTAATTAAAGGTTCTTTGAACTTCTATTAGGTCAACAGCTAACACAAGTTATCTTTGTAATGAAGGAAATGATGAAGACAGAGCAATTATGTGTCATTTTCTTGAGTCGAAGCAGGTTATACAGGAAATGTGACTGACTTCGCTCACATCGAAAAGTCCAATTCAAGAGTTTGTACCGTTTGTCTTTTAAAAGAAACATCTGTTAAATTTGTTGTTATTATGTTCCATTCTCAGTTGTGTTTAGAGTAATTCACTTATTCCATTGATCTGGAAATCTCTGCTTACACATTTCTCCTATGTTCACTTTGTCAGTATTGCACAAATAGAAGCTATAATGTAATACTTCTCATTTATTTACTGAATGTTCCACTCGAATAATACCGTAATTCATGGGCTGGTGTGGTGGTGTGGGAGCCTTACACATATCTATATTTAGAGAAGTTCATTTACCACAGACTGACTTTAAAATCATTATGTTTGCTTTTAAAGTCCTCCACAGCATTGGACAACTATATATTTTGATTTTATTTTGTTGTGCCTTGTTATGCGTTTGAGATCCCTATAGTAAAGTAAGTGGTCCCCTTTTCAGCTGATGTGACGGAGGTCAAAACAATACATGCAGGCGTAAAAGGGCAATGAGTGTGTTTGTGAGAATGACTGTGAGACAAAGAATGCAAATTAGCCCAAGGCTACAATCTGGAGAGGTGTGTTCATTAACATTGCAAGATGAGGCAAGGCAAGTTTATTTACAGTATATAGCATAGGTCATAAAGAAGGCAACTGAGAGTGCTGACATACACTGTCTCAACCAAATACACAATAAATAAATACATGTAAATATGAGATATCAGATTCAGTATATTATTAGGTATTGAACTCATAAAAGTCTTTAACCAACCAAGCTACATGTCTGACTTGCAAATTATGTTTCTTAAATCAATTGATTATCACTATGTGTTAACAAACTCATCACTAGGCCCTCTACAACGTTAAAATCTGGAACAATCTTCCTGAAAGTGTTTGACAAGCCTCCTCTCTGACAATGTTTAAAACCAGTTCTGTTTAGCTGTGCTACAACTGAGGGATTTTATATTTTATCTTTCTTTTTAATGTTCTGTGATTATTTATGATTTTAATGCTATTTTATCTTGTTCAGCACTTTGAGTTGCCTTGTGAATGAATTGTGCTATACAAATAAACTTGCCATGCCTTGCCATGCCTGCGTCACCTTATACTACTGCCACTTTAACCTGTCTTAAAAAATGTTATGAAGATTTTGTATGCATGCCTTTAACGATCATTTACTTTCTTAACTTGTTTGCATCATGAGCCAAACCAAATTCCTAGTTTGTGGACTTCCTGTTTCTTACAGTAGCAATAAAAATAATCCTCATTCTTACTAAAACAACAGATCAAACGTATACAGGTGTAGAGAAAAACTCAACCTGACGACTTACATGAAAACCTTTTAGAGACATGTGGATATACTATAAGTTAGTATTTCCACCTTTTCACCTCTGCATGGCGAGGGGAACACCTGGTCGAGCTGAAAGGAGCATGAAACGGAGGAAAGCGTCTTTTAATGTCTCTCAGATATTGTTTCATAGCTGTGAGCAGTCTTACCTCATCTATGAAGCTTCTTCCTCAGACAGAGGGATCACTGTATCTGCAGGCATTCCTGAGGCTCACATATCAAAACAGCACTAAATAACCTGTCATTCTCACTCACCAGAAGACAAGTGTTAGGGCTCAATCAAACAGACTATAAGTGATGTTTGGGGATATACATTATATGAAAAGACACACAAAGCTGTCTTCCAAAAAGGCTCATACGAAAATGATAAGACAAGGGATAAGAGATTCTTTATTTGTCCAACAGTGGGGAAATGTTCGCTTTGCTACGAAAAGAGCCGCAGGGGTTCAAAACTATATGACATAGGTTTCCTCTGGGTGCTCCGGTTTCCTGTACCGCTAAAAATCTTTACAATAGGCATGTAACCAAAGTAATGAGAGAGTGAATGGGTGGTGACGGTCTGGGACATCGGCAGGGTCTTTTTAGTGTTATTTACTACTGCAATCAGTGCCAGATGATCTCCTGATGGATTTGCACTTCTATGAGCATCAAGGAGAGCACAAAGTCATCTGAATATAGTCAATGTAATTTTTCTGATAGTTCTAACTTGTTCATTCGGTGTGGTAGTCATCTGCCTGTTACTACTGCGATGAGTGATATTATAGATACTGCGGCCCTTTGTTAAACTGTGAAACTTGCCTCTGAGACGCCTCTAAAAACGTAATGATGCAAATTCTCAATATGAACTTCTGTAACATGCAAGAGCGGTGTGGGATCCTCTTCCATGCAGCAAACACAATAAAGCAATACATAATTAGAACTTTTCAATGTTGAATAAATACTACTTGTTAATGTGTCTTCAAAATGAAGATTAGCCACCATATAATCAACTTTATCTTTCACAAGTGAACTTGGAGCATGTGCTGACTTTTAGGCGCTTACATTAGATGGAAAATACTTGCTCAAAGAAAATAATAAATTATAGAAGCTGCAAATCTACAGAAATCCTTTTCAAAGGCAGATGTTGCTAACCCAGTTGTGGAATGTGCCTTTGGGCTTTCCCTTCGCTTTAAACTCGAGCAAGTGCACAGGCTGTGACTGTGTGGCTGCGCGCATGTGGCGTTTAAGAACCTAACTTAATACCAAGTGATTTCCCCCTCCACTGGCTCCATTCATTCAATTCAGAACAAGCAGCATCTAGAACTGTCAAAATCAGGCTTCATTATTGTAGTCATAGAGTTTGAATTGCCACTGTCTGTATGATTTTGTCTCTTTATTTGCTCAGCACTTGTTGCTTCCTGTCGTGTTTCTGCAATATAGAAAAACAAATCCAGATATGAACTTGCTGCACATCACAAAAATATATGTTTTCTTCTATGAATGTATGTACACTATTTTAACCATATATTGATTAGGGCTCTAATGAATGATTATTGTTATAATCAATTATTTTGTTGATTACACTTCTGATTCATAGATTTGTTTTTGTTTAGATCAGTGAATATGGGATTTTGTATACATTTGTTCAAAACAAACCTCAAGTGATGCACTGGAGAACATATTTCTATAGATGACTCATTACACATTGAGCTGTTCGACTTACTTTGCCTCTAACATGTTGCACACTTCTGTCTCTGTCTCTAACATGTACATTTCTCCTGTGTGAGATCAATCACTGATAAATCTCATCTCATTATAAGTGGCAACCTGTGCACGGAGGAATATCTAATTCCAAAGTTTGCAGAGAATGTTTAGGGTAAATATAAAGAGAAGAAAATCTGTTGTCTATAGCAGGGGTGTCCAAACGTATTTGTTAGACGGCGGTTTTAATTCCTTGGACTTGTTCAGGGGCGGACAACATGGATTATAGTGATAATGATTTGCACCACAGCTACATTAGCGCCAAATGTGAAGGTTTGTGACACAATCAAAAACAAATGTCGGTATACAAATACAGCTAAGGTCTGGATACCAGAGGTTATGAGATGAGGTAAAGCATGTCTATAATGGTGGAGCTGAAGTTGGCTGGATGCCATTGTGAAAGTACTTCAATAGCTACTTTGAGTCCCTTTTATGACCAAATATTGCTTATTTGTTTTTAATTTTGTTTTTTTAAGTCTGTGGCTTTTAATGATGAAGTGCAAGTAGTTAAGTAAGTAAGTAATCTTTATTTATATACCGCCTTTCACAGACCAGAGTCACAAAGCGGTTTACAATTGGGCATTTTTTGGGCATTTGTCCTCTCACTCCACATAGAGATGGGAGTGGGGTCGCCAGTACAGGAGGCGCATGCCAGACCTATTGTGCATGTTTTTAGTGGTAGGGGAAACCGGAGTAACCGGAGGAAACCTACGCAGACACGGGGAGAACATGCAAACTCCACTCAGAAAGGCCCTGGTCCGGCCGGGATTTGAACCCAGGACATTCTTGCTGAGAGGCGAGAGAGCTATCCACTCGGCCACCGTGCCGTTAAATGGTGTCTGTGTCATTACACAGATGGATTGAGTTGAATTTATGTGTAGATGGGATGTGATGATATTTGAGATGATCCGTTGTGTTAGTGGGGTATGCGTTCTCATTCCACATTTTGGTATATAGTTGTATTAGACGGGTTGTATGTAAGCCGTTTTACTATCACAAAAAGTATCTAAATATTATGATTTATTTGTTTGTAACAGCCCATGTCTCAATCAACATGTTTTATTTTATACTATAATGTTGACTTATAGGGAAGAGGCACCTGATTTTTCATGTGGGGGAAATTGGAGCACCCAGAGGAAACCCGCCACAAGGCAGCGTTACAGTATATGCTAATATTCATTGAGTGCTTCATTGGATGTAACTAGACTATCTCCTGTCCAATAATGACCCAGAACATCATAGTGTTCTGTATTTTACTGTATAATAATGTGTCATCTTTGGTTATAATGTGTCAGTTGTAAAAGGAGTCAGGCAGTGTAAGTCCTGACCTAAACCTAAATCTTTGAAATAAATATATTACTAGGGTAGGGTAGTTAAACATGTACTTTTGGTCTCTTCATGATCAGTTATCAGGCACATTGTTATAGATATTGAAAGATGAAATATAAACATGTGCATTGGATAAGAAACATCTAGATTGGTGCATCTCTATTTGAATCTATTTACCTTATGTGAAGACTGTATACCTGTATATAGAGATACAGGAACTAGGCCCTTCACACAATCATATATACAGTTTGTTCACACATGTTTTTCTTTTAACATAATTTTATGGAGCTAAACCATTCAAATACTATAGGCTAGATTGAACCATTTGTTATCCTGCATCATTTGTTGTAGTGCCAGGGCTTTCATCTATGGTTCTTGGCACTCCTTTAGTCAGAACATTAAAATGATGAATCAACTCCTCATTGAAATACCCCGAGACACACTTCAATTGATGGGACAAACAATTAATGGCCTCTGGTTTATTTGAAGGGATTACATTGTGTTTGTTTCGGAGGATCTCGTGGGAGGAAGTGATGTCCCTGGTGCAGTCATGTTTGTCCAGAGACAGGACGGTGAAGCTGCACTGATGAGGCTCAAGTGTGCTGAGACAATGCTTCTTCAAGGCTGTATCCTGTTTCAATAAAACAATTCTGGTTTGTGGCATTTTTCCACACATGAATAAGAGCGGGCATGCGTCTAGCTCCATACATTTGTGGTATTTTAGTTCAGCCTGTGCTTTGAAGTGTCTTTAGAGGAAACACAAGCCTCAGCTAAACTTCAGAAGTTAAATTGGCTTCATAAAGGCTCTCTGTTTTTACTTTGTTGTTGGAATTGTATTCACATAACATTGAAAAGGAAAATAAACACACATACAGTATGCATTTAAAAAAAAAAAAGATCTCAATTGCTTCTCCCAAATATTTTACACCAATTTTGGAGACTTCTGAGGGTCTGAGGAAAATAGCAAGAGTTTTCACAGCGTTTACATGGTTTCATTCCAAGGCATACGACAGAAGCTCCCCTCAGCGTCTGCCGCGTCGTCAATCGATACGTTTGCCTCGACCTTCAGATAACCAAAACATCTTCTTCAGACTAATGACCGGCTCAGTTTGAACATAATTGAACAAAAAGTCTCATAAAAGTTTCATAGGTCCTTGGGTTATGTGTTAAAGGTGTCTACTCTCATGGACACCACACTCATGTCAGTTTAAGCCTATCATGAAGCCAAAATAAAGTTAGGGTTGTTGCAGTTGTAGTCCTATTGCACTTGCTTTGAAATATTATCATCATTAACGTCAGAGGTGGCAAAATTGGGTAATAGTGTGGATAGATACTAGTATTATTAAGTAGTAAAAACCTTATTATCTGAACTTATCAGGTCTATTCCTTCTTGGAGCCAGATCATACCATAGACCTTAGACCCTACAGTATTGGAGCCATTAATAAAAAAACGTTCTGCACAATAAAATAAACTTTCTTTTTCAAGATAGAAACCAATTGCTAGTTCATGCATGCGGCCACTTGACAAACAAACTATATAACTGAAGAACAGGACAAAGTCTGAGATTGTGTCTTTAATTCAGACAGAAGACATGTTTTATTGTCGATGGAACTTATCACATGGCTAATAACTTCAAATCATTGTTTTTGGTTTTTTATTTTTTTTATTTTGTGCCACCATCGGCAAAGAGGCAAAGAAACTTATTCTTTTAAAATGTAAACAGCAGAAAGTACAGATATTTGGGTCTGGAGTAAAAGTAGAAAGTTGTTGATCAAGAAAAATACTTAAGTGCACCATTTGAATCAAACAAACTCTTGTAGTGAGCAGTAAGATCAGACGTAGTTCAGAAGTCTTGCCTTGCTATATTTCTGCACTGCATTTCCTTAAAAAGACGGTCTTTCTGCAGCCACCTACCCAAACTGTGAGAGAGGAAACTGCTGTTAAGTGGTGATTGTTTGTTGTTGTTTCAGTATTGTGTTGAGTGAGACTTTCTGATCTTAGTTTATGGTCCCAGATGTTGGCGGAGGGGTGCTATCCCCACAAAGTGTCTGATCTCTGTGGTGTGGAGCTGCTAAAACAGCAAACAGACTAACCATTTAAATAGTAATGTAAAACTGACTGCGACTCTGAATTAAATCTAGTATAACTTTGACCTTGAAATAACAACAAAATAACTGTAATAAAATCCATTTTATAGGTCCTTGCTCTTCAACTGTTTGCTTCGATCACTAGATTTTCACATGCATTCGTTTTTGTCCTGTCTGTGAAAAAGACAGTCCCAGTCACTCCATTCCAGATATCAGCTCTCAGTTTGAAAAAGAGACAAAGTTTTCTAATCAGAAAAAGACAAACTTAAACAATTTGATGTATTTATGAAAAAATGAAAAAAGGTACTTCAATTTGTGATCTATTCCTTCAAATTCTACTTAAATGATTTATGACTTATATTAGTATCATCATTATTTGTTTCCATATATTAATTAAATTCTATATTTTTCATTTTAAAAGTCATTATTTTTGTTTGTGACAAATGTTATTGTTAAAAATATGTAATGCAAAACTTGTGTCATAACTTTAATTTCTCTTTTGCGAAGCACTTTGAATTCTCTCTTACACAAATTGTGCTAAACAAATGAATGTGGATTGATTGATTGATACCCTTTTGCACACCTTTTGTGGACTTATCATTTTGACAAGACAGTTTTTTTCCTGCTAATCCAGAGATAAACAGGAGTAACTGTGAATGAACTGGGCTGATGGCGTGTGTGTGCGTGTTGTAGTGTGTGTGCCCCAGCAGAGCCGTGGCACATAAGGCCTGTTGTGGGGGGCATTGCTTCTTACCACCAATCAGTTGTAATGAAAAAAGAGCCAAGTGAGCCAGAGGCGGTGAAGGGAGTAGAGTTCCTATGTAATTACTACATGGTCTTAGAAAGCAAATACCAAGCCCTAGCAACCTCTGCACGGAGACAGTGAGAAGAGAGGGGGACGCGGCGTAGAGGAGGAGTACAAAACCTGGACCCGAGGAGCTCAGCGGCACCACAGAGCGACCCTGCCATGACCTGGGATCTCCAACAATCTCGCCCGCTGCCAGGCTGGAGCCAGAGTTAGGGCTGAGGAGTGAGGGGCCGGCCAGCATCCCCTCCGATTTATGACTGACTATAAGGCCCCTGAAAGAAACCCAATCACCCGGGATTCCTGCGCAGCATGACTCTGGGCTGCACAGAATAGATAGCCCCGGAGAGTGTGGGACAGAGGGCCACTTTAGCAAGGGAGGGGTGGGCAGTGGGCACGGCACTATTATTTCCAGCTCTCCACTATGAGCATGATATCATTATGAGCATACTTGACCAAAACTCCACATCTGAATCGCTCTGTCAACACATTTCCCTATCCAGATCTACACACACCAGGTTAATTGCTCTATCTGTCTAATTAATACAAATGTAAGTGTTATTTAATTTCAACCTGCCATCAATTGGGGAGCAAATAAGAGAAAGGCAAGCTGAGAGCAGGGCATGAAAAGAAGTGGAGAAGGCAGCAGTCTTTTGAGGCGGGTGCGGCGAGCTTGGTGGAGCTACCTGCCGCTGATACCATTAGCAAATGATCTGAATGATCGTGATCCAGCGAAGCCACTCACCACACGCTGCAGTGGCTACCTCTGAGGAAGGCACCCTTAATGTGCTTGCAAGCTGGGGAACAACACTTATTATATTCAGCTCGTTTGAAAATTCAGAGACAAGTTGATGTTTGAGAAGCCAACAAAAATAAAGCAAAACATAGACAGGGGGAAAAGTTCCATATTTTTTTGAAGAGGACAGAGTTTTACATGCTTTGTGATGCCGGGTGCTTAATAATTCACTTGATTCTACAAGCAGCAGTAAGGCAATATGGAAACACACTCATGCATGACAACAGTTCTCATAGACAATGCCTTATCAAAAAGAAGTGTGTCACAGCCTCTGCTCAAGACACACCAGTTGGAGTTCTGGAAGCTAAAACTGGTCAAAACAAGCCAATAATACTGCTCTTGTTAATTAATGGGAATTATATTGCTTGACATGAAATGCAATTTCATGTCAAGCAATATTTACGGGGGTAAAACGCATAACTTAGGGAGCAACAAGTAAAAATCAAGTCCTCAGGCATACATAATTGTGTGTCCTAATACCCAACATCACTTGTTCCATATTCTACAAGTTTGTTGCTTTGGAAATCCAGCTCATAATTTTATTTCTAAATGTGTCAGATATCTTTTTTCCCCTTCTTTTTGATCAGCCTTGAAGTTGGTCTCGCCTCAGCCACAAAGCAGAATTCTATTGACTGGTTCCAGGGAGCGTATTGATGGTTCCATAATTTGGGCACAGGAACACAAAAAGGCTGACCCCCGCTGAGCCCAGCACGACAGCCCAGTCAGCAGGGAGGCTTGCATTTATTAGCCTGGGAGAGCAGCTCCTGCAGAATTAAAGCACATTCACCCACCCATTGATCTCTGTCATGAAAACAATACTGGGCTCCCGCTCTGGCAGCCAGCGAGGCACGGCGCGCTCTGAGCTAATTCCACAGCCATAGAAAGCAATTGCACCCTCAGGCTTCCAGTAAACTATCTGAACAGTGCGAGAAAAGGATAAAACAACTAAAGCTTATCATTGCATTATCAATCCACCTGTCTGATGCTGTCAGGGTGGAAAAATAGTTGATGAAAAACAGTCCAGCTGTGTTTAGAATTTGTTCGAGTTCTATTGTAGATCTGGTGAATCAATTACATGTTGCCTCCAGTCTAGTTCATCCGAAGGTTCAAGACAAAGTATTCAGATGTAAATATTGCATATTAACCTAAATATATTTCAATATTTGCAATGTCTTATTTGAGTGTTTTGGTTTTTGATTAAATATGAATGGGTGCACCAAGGGAGAGTTTAACACGTTGTTGGCCTAAATAAATGTGATAGGTCTACTTAAAGAAGGAAAAACTTGAGTTGAGAACTGATTGGCTGAGCAAAATTAATTATCTCTTATTCACTTTTCAGTCTGAAAAGGACGGGATTTTGTTGTGTCAAAGCAAAACATTACGACTGTGAAACAAGTGTTAAACCAAACTATACTCAGAGCCAGGAACAAGTTTTTAAATGAATAAGTAACACTTTTCACTGTTTCACTATCAGCGACCCTGCTTCTAGATATGCTTTGTAAATATAGAATAATTTGTATTTAATATGTTCAGATGGATTTCACCGAGCGCTTCTTTGATGTTGTTTGATAGACAGACAGGGCTACTTTTCACATTCTAGTCTCTGAAAGTGTGTCCTCTCCTGTCAGCTGGTTAGAGAACCAGATGAATGGGTGAACAGCAGGACCTAACATACCAGAGTGCCGCTCATTTTAAATCCTCTGGTAAAACTTTTCACTGCTTTTTAAAAAAGTTCATTTTCAGCCTTGGTTTTGCAAAAGTAAGTAAGTAATCTTTATTTATATACCGCCTTTCACAGACCAGAGTCACAAAGCGGTTTACAATTGTTATTTTTGGGCATTTGTCTCTCCACACAGAGATGGGAGTGGGGGTCACCAGTACAGGAGGCGCATGTCAGACCTATTGTGCATGTTTTTAATGGTAGGGGAAACCGGAGTACCCGGAGGAAACCTACACAGACACGGGGAGAACATGCAAACTCCACTCAGAAAGGCCCTGGTCCGACCGGGATTCGAACCCAGGACGGCTGAGAGCTATCCACTCAGCCACCGTGCCGACCATAGTCTCTTGGTTTTATCCTCACATATAACTCCATCGTTATCAAAATTAAGCCAAACTATTACTGAGCCTGGATCGGACAAGAACCGGACCAGAACCTACCAGATTTAACACAAGTAAAAACCAGAACTAAATCAGAAATAAAAATAAATGGTATGATCTGGCTCCAAGAAGGATTAGACCTGTTACACAATAAAATAAACTTTCCTTTTCAAGATAGAGACCAATTGCTAGTTCATGCATGCGCCCACTTAACAAACCAACTATATAACTGAAGAAAAGGACAAAGTCTGAGATTGTGTCTTTAATTCAGACAGAAGACATGTTTTATTGTCGATGGCACGAACAAAGATGCTACAGAATGCAAGTGATATTATACAGGCAGAATCAAAGACAGTCCAATCAGCAGCTGCCAACGTACTAGTAGCTTCAACCTTGAGATAACCAAAACAAGAAGTGGAAAAGTACGGCCATGAGGATATTGTTAGAATAATGAGATTAACTTTAAACACAGTTGCTTCAAAGTGTCATGAAATCTCCAAATCCCCTTAATCGATCTTCAAATAACCAGAAATAAACATGATGTAATGCATGCAACCACCTTATTTTTCCTTAACTACAAGTAACATTCATCATAATCCGATTTGGTCTGTTTCTGTAAAAGCAGCGAACACAGTTATACCAGATTTGATAGTTTTCCATACAATATCATTAAACAGTAAAAAAGCCACTACTCTGGATACTAACCCCTATTCCGAGTATTACTTTGAACAATGTCTGTATGACTTGAACTATCCAAATAAACATACTTTGCCCTCTTTATTTGTACGCAGCCATGACCCGTGACCCGAGGAGCGCGCTGCTTTGATGCGGCTTGGCTTTAGTGTCCGCTGAGCAGGAGGAAGTCTGAAGTCTCTGGTCAACTCAAACGCCGCAGTGTCAACACAAACCAGAAGACGACCCAAAGTCACACTTCTCACAGAAAGTTCTTGGTGCGTCTCATTATGCCACCTAGAGCTGCTGTTGTCAGCGGCGGTTTGATGTGCGAATGGGACGAGCTCACTGAGATGCCATGGCCTGGTATGGGGCCTGCTGCTGCCTCTTTTGAAGTGTATGTGGGACAAGGGCTTTCATATTTACAGAGAAGAGATAAGAACCTAAGGGATTTCTTTGATTGGCACCCTGTTTTATAAGCACTGGGAAGTATAGAAAATGTAATCATGGGTCTGTATATGAAGTAGAAAACCAAAGGCAAAGTGAAGTGTTACAACTGAAAATAACCCCTATGCCATATGGCCTTTCACATAGTCAGAGCTGCCCTAGGATGGATTGAGGCAGCAAATATGCACAATATAAAATATATAAACACTAACAATCCGTCACTATTGCTCAGGGATGACCAGAGTGGGAGTTAAACAGCCAACATTTATGTGGAAGAATAAGAATTCTAGCCATCACAAAAACCACCAACACACACAAATGAAAAAATAAAAGACCCTAAAGCCTTTTTTATTTATGGATTTGATTATGAACCACATAATTATATATGATATAACAAATTTGCCCAGTTTATGGACTAATAACAATTTCAGGTACATAAACATGTTTCTGGGCGGCACGGTGGCTGAGTGAATAGCATACTCGCTTCTCAGTAAAAAGGTCCTGGGTTTGAATCCCGGTCGGGACTAAACTGAGCATCAACATCTGGAGATGTGTTCCCTGGGGCTTTACTCGTGGGCGAGAGATAACTGGTACAATGAAAAAATAGAGAAGGAGGCACTCTTACATAAAAATTTAACTCCTCTTACTCTGTAGCCGTTTGTGTCACACACACCTTTTCTATGGTATACACTATAACTTCAAGCTTTACAAAAACATTACGCGAGTACATTAACATAAACACATTCATATACATTACAGATTCAATATCATAGCGTTAGCCTGGTCTTACCAGACCATTGCACCATTACGGATGGCTAAGGTCAGGCTATTATAGAATGGGATAAGTATCATACAGAGCTTCCATGCATACTTTAGTGTGAGTGCAAAGTTATTCATTATTAAAAGACTCACATGAAAGATGCTCTTTTCTACTATGAAAATCAAAGCCAAGATCCTGCTCAGTAAATCTGTGTAAACTGTGAAGAACTCCTAAATCTAGTGGACGCTTGACCTTTATTAGAGCAGGTTAATTATGCAAGTTTATTTGAGCGACTGTTCGGCCCCCTCTGTCACTGTTGAAGACTGAAAGCATTTTGATTTGACAAAAACCTCTTTGCTGTCATGCTTTGAACAACTTGAACACTACATTATTAACTACTCACAAACAATGTTCTAAGAGCAGCTTTGAAGTTTAACCTCTTTTTTTATAGACCTCAATACAATAAGAATCTGTCTTTAGAACTTCAATCAATCCACACTTTTCCACAGAATTAGAATTCAAAGGATTTAGGGAGTGTCGTCTGACTTACTCTGCACTATTATCTGACAAGGCTGTGGTCATTGAGGTCTTATAACACTCTTCCACATGAAGGTGAACAGCAATAGAAATACAACTAGTCACAGAATGAAAGTGATCATTATCCACATAATCTTGGATTTCCTGCTTTCCTCCGGCAAACAAATAAAACTCAGTAATGGGTAGGGCACCCATTTTCAGCAATTGAAATGTTTTGAATGGACAACAATTAACTCACTGGATTTAAAGTATCTGACAGCAATGATCTGCTACTTGCAAAAAGTGTCAGAGCGGCAGAGATCACAATAAACAGGCTTAACTCTAGCAAAAGGCCGACACCGGATGCTGCTATGGCGTAAACAGCATTTTTATCTTTGTTTAAATAGAGTGGAAAGGGAAAGTCAGGAAACAGAGAGAACAAAGTATTCTGTAATCACAAGGTCACATGTGAGTTCAATGGTGCGTCAGTGACAGTGAACTGAGGCAAACAGAAACAGGGAGGGACAGAAGACCCTCCTCAGGTCATGGATGCAGTGAAGGGCAAAAAGATATGAAGTAGAAATCTTGGATTATAAACACTCTAGCACCACCTTCTGGAAAGATCTAGTGCGTACAAGGAAACTAATTCTCAAGAAATACTTTTTATTTATTATACCAGCCATTCCCAAACTCAGTAACACCGAGGCCCCCTTAAAAATCTGACGGGTCTGCGTGGCCCCCCAAAATAATAACCAAGAAGACAACATTAAGAATAGGCTCTTCTGGTTATTTTATTTTGGGGAAATAGCCTCTGCTACAAACATTGTAATACAAAAATGATTACAGTGGATTATTGATGTCAAATAATGAACACAAATATTTTAATATTACAAACAAAACATTATAAATTTAACATTAAATAATTATATTATTTTTTTTATGACCTCCCGCGGCCCCCCTGCAGTACCCTCGCGGCCCACCAGGGGGCCGCGGACCCCACTTTGGGAGACACTGTATTATACTATAAGTTTCCAGTTGTAATATCAAAAGAATAAAAAAGGAAATTAAATGAAAATATAGTAGCCTACGTTGCCTCCAATCTTACGAACTAACTGGTTGGGTTCTAGGTTCAGCTTTATTGTCCCCTCAGGGCAATTTGTCTCAGGCTCACAGTGCTGTTGGACACAAACATCTGAGACATCCTCAACGTCAGGACAACCGTCTGCACATTTAGAACACAAGAATGTAGCATTGTATTGCACAGACTCATTGGTGCAAGGATACAAAATAATCCACAAGTAAAAGACCACAGAATTACACAATTAGCAATAAAGTACATACAATGACTAAAGTGCTAGGGCGGTGCAGATTAAGAAGCACATTACACTGTGCATTGTTAGTTGTGGATTGTCTGACACTTTGGGGTCTTGAAGTTGTAAATGTGAAATAATAAATAAATAATTATGTATATTAACTTCAACAAAAAATCACGGTTGAACATGAACTAGATTGGCCTTCTATACTTTGATAGTATACATTCAGTAATCGGCGGGACTTTGAAAATGAATGATGCTACAGCTCAGCAGTGCTCTCTAGTGGTGATCGTCATGTTTTTCACTTATTAATTTTATTTACTGGTTCTTGATGGTTTATGCCCTGAAGACATATACAAATATTTCATCTTTTAGTGTAGGGTCAACTATCTACTCTACCACAAGTTGTAAGTCAGTCACTTGCTATTTTGTTGGAGCAATGTGGAATCGTTTCCAAAAGCTTCTGGAATATTGAAATATTTATTTCTATTCTGTGAGAGCATTATTTGTTTTTATTTTACTAAGATGCTCAATTGATAAAAGCAGAGTGTGCCCTCTCCAGCGAACCATGTGTGGAAATGGCAGTCATCGTGAAATATGCTCGAACCAAGAAATCCAATGATGGAACCATCAGAATGTTCAGGTTGTTGGCTCATCTAATTCTTTTGGCACAGATATATATATATATACATTAAAATCTTAACCCATATAGTCCAGATCATAACAAAGCCCCCACACACACGTTTACAGTTGGGTCCACTCGCCTGCCAGATCTTATCTTCATCAATACACTCATCTCATTGACAATTTCAACACTGAACATAAATCTTTTCTACCCCCAAAGTTCACCCCAGCTTTTTCCCATTTTCTCTGCACACACATATTTCTGGTGCAGATCCAGACCCACAGCATGAGCAATGGCACAGGGGGCACAAAGGGAGATAACGTGAAGAGGACCAACCTTTAATCTCGGTCGTTCTCATCTTTTCTCAGGCGATGGCTCACCTCTGTGACCGCTGACAGATCACACAGTGTGGGGGCTCGCCTGTTCCTGGGTCACGGCTCCTGGAGTGATAAGTGGCTCTGTCCCGGTGTAGCTTATCCTGAGACGTGCACAGTCCATCACAGAAAAACTGCAGCCTGTGGATGAGAGGGGCAATAACAAAACTCCAAGTGACATCTGTATCACCACCGCACATGGCGCATTTATCACAATAACATACTGCCGTCAAATCCCTTTTAAATGATCAGAGTATGGAAGTAACATAACGAAAACTTTATTATTTTTGCTCCATTTGCGTAAATGTGAATATTCAAATGCAGTTGACACTATAAAAGTAATAATAATGATTATTATAATAATCTTCTTTTTCTTCTATACAGTCGGAGTGCAGATGAAGCTGTGTGAAAGAGGTTGACCATAGGATAACGGAGGGTGAGGTGCAGTGAACAGAGTGGTTCGAGGTAAGAATGCAAATGTAAGGATGAAGAAGTGTTACAGTATGTATTAGAAGGTAGTAGTAATAGTTTATTTGTTCGTCATTTCACAATCTCAGACAAATGATACAGATCATATCATATTCCAAAAATAATAAACGTGGTATGAGAGAAAGTACTGCCGCGGTGTGAATGTGGAGGAATGAGTGTGGGATTAGAACTGGTTTACGGTTATAGATAGAAAATGTAACTGAACAAGTCAAGAGAAGACATGAAAAGTAACCCTTTTGATATTACACGTTTCTTTGAATCAAAATGATCTCCGCTCTTCGTCTGTTGAGCAACAGAACTAAATAGATTACAGGAGGAATAGTCCAGTGAACGACAGATTAAAGTATTATTTTTTTAAAGATATGGATTTATCAATCAATCAATCAATCAAAGTTTATTTGTAGAGCGCCTTTCATACACATGGCAACACAAAGCGCTTCACAGTCCACATCACAAATCATCACATAAAACAAACACCAGAATCACAATTAAAACATTAAAATCACACAAAAGATTAAAACACAATTAAAACATTAAAATCACACAAAAGAATAAAACCATTAAAACTTTCAAAATTACACAAGAAATTTAAAAAAATAAATAAATGACAGCAGTGCATTAAAAATGGAGATAAAATCCTTCAGTTGTATGCACAGGCAAACAGAACAGTCTTTAACCTGGATTTGAACATTGACAGAGTAGACGCCTCCCTCACATTTTCAGGGAGATTGTTCCAGATCTTAGCTGCATGGATCTGAAACGCAGCCTCCCCATGTTTGGTTCTCACTCTGGGCACCAGCAGGAGGCCAGTCCCTGTGCTCCTCAGAGTCCGGGCCGGTTCATATGACACCAACATGTCACTAATGTATTCTGGTGCAAGGCCATGGAGAGACTTGTACACAAGCAGAGCCGTTTTAAAATCTATTCTTTGAGCCACAGGAAGCCAGTGCAGAGACCTGAGGACCGGACTAATATGGTCATACTTCCTGGTTCCTGTCAGGACTCTAGCTGCTGCATTTTGGATGTACTGCAGCTGCTTACAGGTCTGTTTGGACAGACCTGTAAGCAGGCCATTGCAGTAGTCTAGCCTGCTGGAGACAAATGCATGGACAAGAATCTCCAAGTCTGCCCTGGACACTATATTTCTAACTTTGGCAATGTTCTTCAGATGGTAAAAAGCTGTTGATGTTATTGATTTTATGTGGCTATTGAAATTTAGGTCTGAGTCCAGTATTACCCCCAAATTTCTGACCTTGTCTGAAGGAAGTAGGGAGAGACACCTCTCTGCAGAGGTTTGGGATTCAAAAAGGGTGTTTTTCTAGTTTTACTATACAAGTGAGCTCAATTCAATCCTAAATCATAAAGACAAATAAACTTGAAGGATTTTTACTTTTTTGTTATACCTTATAGAAATAATCTATGGGAAAAAAAAGTATTGCAAATAGATTTTTGCGAATCGCTGTTTTGCCTGGACTATTAAGGCAACCCTAAATTAGGTTAGGTTTACAAATTTTAAATATTACACATGCTGTTAACATTGCAAAAACAGTTCATAGATTACTTGAATAATAAAAGTTAATAATCAATTTCTAAATATTTGGACCCCTAAACTCCTAACCAGTGCTAGATAATCATACTTCCGATACCAGTCAACCTACTTCTCCCCATTATAACTAAGCTTTATAATACGTCATCTTAGAGCTTGTTTTCATGTCCACACAGCAGTCTTTTTTGTTTAATTTTACAGTTGCACAAATTACATTCGATCTTAAAGTGAGAACACACAGAGAGTGAGATACGTTATGAACCAAAAAAAAGCCGACCTTGAAGTTGATGTTGTAATATGTTGTAAGACACAGACGGACAGAACACATGGAGATAAACAAAAATCAAATCAATGCATCTGCTGGACTGTGCACCATCCAGCAGATGGCAGCACAAGCACGGATAAAAGGCCTTGGCATTAGCCTCATTACTGTGATGTAGTTTACATGATTATAACAGTCAAATGTCAGCCTTAGGAGTGACACATCCCATGTCCCTAAACTTCTCGAGGCTATGGGTTAGTTCTTACCACGTCTGCAGTACAAAGAACAAAATCTAATAACATGGCTGACTAACTGCTCAGCCTCCATGTCATGCTGTTGTGCACTCGCATGAAAGAATTACACATAAATTAAAGTTGAGCTCTGACATCTCCTCGTTGGCCTTTGCTTTAACCAGCCTCTGAAGATGGACAAGTCTGACTGCAAGAAAATATTCCCGCTAATCCTCTCGACATGATTGCAGTTTGCCAGGTAATTCCAGTTAACTGGCACTCTTTCAATAGAAGGGGAAATAGACTCAGATTGTGCAGCCCTCAGCCTCTGAGTGTCTTAAGGGGAGCAGTTTAAACATATTTTTCAGCCATGCTGCCATTTAAAGGGATGGAGTATAATATTTTACAAGGAAAATCAGTTTTTTAACTGTGCTTTGTCAGTATGTTTAGTATCATATATGTATATTTTTATTTGGACTTAGCAGGGTTTCTGATCTCAATGGAAAATATTTGAAAAAACATAAAAATCTAAGTATCTTACAGATACACCCCTCTCCAATTGAACACCTAGGTTTAAAAGCATGAACACATTTTACTCCTGTACATCCAGCACTGCTTCTTCACTATTTTTGAGATCATAGTTTGTTCATGTGTACCGTTTACAGTGCTGCCAGAAAAATTGCTACGTGGTCTAAGTTTTTAAGACAAAGAATTTTTGTATATTGTGGTACTGCATAAGTCTGCTTTTTATATTTCTGTGATAACATTCATGTAAGACTCAAACCATTGCTGCATGGCTCCGTGTGCTTTTTAGAGCGGGAGGAAGGAGCTTATCTTCTGTCTCCTTATTTCATGCCCTGAAGCCGACACTCTCCACACCTCCTGGTATATGGCCACATACCTGGTCCAATATTTATTTTGTTCGGATCCCTTAAATACACTTTCCGATATAACATGTTTCAGCATTTTTTGAAATAAGTTGAGCTGGCGGATACAACACTATAGACGTGCTGTAAGCTGTGATAACCTATCCAATATCAGTAACTAATGAGGCAGAAAGAGAAGCAGGCACTATCATTTCAGCTATACGCCTTCTTGTACTAGATACGCTTTGTCAAGAGGTCAGATACTGTCTGATAGTTTGACCAATTTTCAGCTCTATTCCTGGCATCGAGCTGTCGATTTGATGGCAGTTTGGATTGCGGGTTGTGGTGAATGAGCAGCTACATCAGTGTGCTTTTGGCTCACAGGGGAAATCTGTTTTGGGCTGCCCAGACTTCAGCTGTTAAGTACTTTTTTTCTCGTGGTAAGAAGATTGCTCTCATGTTTTATTGAACGGTGCCCGGGGGTGCCTCTCATCCCTGACAATCTGATTCTACAAAGGTCTGCCTTATGACCTTAATGTTGAAGCAATAGGGTGTTACAATCGACTACATACTGACCAAAGCATCAACCTCATCAGCCCGCACGTGTCCTTTGGGTAGCAGACTGAAAGTGGATTAATAACTCCGCACTTGAATAACCTGTCATCTTTGCCCTTTCACTTTGCCTGGCCGATTATAGACAGGACAAGAAGGCACTGGATCATCCATTTCAGCTGTCTTTAAGTGCTGAGGTGTGCAGCTGACAGTTCATTCATACTAAGTACCCGCAACACATAGAATTTTAGGTCAAGTGAATATCTTCCTATATTTCCAAAAAAGTACAATCAATTTCCATTCAATTAAACGTATTCTTATATAGTCCGAAGTTACAGCAGTGGTTATCTCGGAGTACATTACACAACCGTTGAAGTCGCCAACTGTCTTGTGTTTGACAGTTCAAACACAAGAAATAAAACAGAAAACACATTGTCCATAGGTGTTAGAATATTCTATAATAACACTAATATAATAATAATATTTATAATTACAATCATAGTTTTCTACTCCCTCTATTGAATGTATTGTGTGATGAGCTTACCCTTTTTAAAGCTGGGTAATATAACTTTTTTGTTCGTTCCAAAAGAGCGAGTCTTGTAAAGTAAAATGTTATGAACAAATCAGACAACAAGATGCAGTCTTAATCTTTTTGCATTTGCTTTCTTTTGCATTCTTTTACAAAAAAGCCATGTGAGTCACTATTTGACAGTGTGTGGAGAGAGCTGATTGGCTCTCTCCTCATCTCTTTTTCAAATAGAATTCTGAAAAAGCGGCTCTAATGATGTGAAAAAAAACACATATTTTTGAAAACTTGATGAAAAAAAAAAAACATTTTAGAGTGAGGAACTAGTTAATAAGAATTGATTAAATTGTTCCATTTGTTATGGTGTGAAATGTAGGTACCCCAGAACGTTGAAGCAGGGGCATTTTTAAAATGGCTTACACAAACTGGCTTTACTTTACATAAAAACAGCCTTTTCACTTTTTGACCATGACCACCGGACCTCTTTTGGATTTCCTGCAGAGCCATTTAGTTCCCTTTCCCTAATCTCAATAGTTTTTTATAAAGTAATAATAATATTTATAATCTGTTGGGCTTATAAGGTCAGCATTTGATCCAGAGGACCATAAACATTCTTTGCAAAATCCAATACCACAATATTTTGCAGACATATTCAAATAAGTATTACATTACATTTATATTTTATACATGTATTTTTTGTAAATAATACAAACCAAAAATAAAATAATTAAATACATAATTAATTGAACTAACTCCATTTACTGTTTGTCGTAACATCCTCCTCCAGCGTCCTGTTGCCACAGATAGTGATCCCTGAAGCCTGTGAACTTTGAGGAACTTTGAGGTGTTTGTCTTCAGCTCTCGTACGATCACTGGGCTGAAGTTGATTTGGAAAAGCCACATATGACTCCATCCATCCATCCATCCATTTTCTTCCGCTTTATCCGTTGCCGGGTCGCGGGGGCAGCAGTCTAAGCAGAGACGCCCAGACTTCCATCCACAAGCACTTCCTCCAGCTCGTCCGGGGGGACCCCAAGGCGTTCCCAGGCCAGCTGAGAGACATAGGCTGTGTCCAAAACGGTAGGCATCGGGCCGCGTAGGGTGGATATGTAGGCATCGAGGGAAGGCCGCGTAGCCACAGGCGAGGTAGGAGGCGAGGTAGGAGGCGAGACGTGAGGTGGATTTGGACAGCAGCTGCCTTCTGCCTTCGTCACGTGACTACACAACTCAGAGCGGAGCGGAAGGACACGGCGGCCATGATGGACGGTAAAAAGTTCTAAATACGCTTTAATTAGGACATAAAGTTAATTCTAATATCATTTGAGGCGAGATATATCCCCCTCTATTGTCATATCAGAAGTCTGTTTGGAGATAAATTCGAAAATTTTCGGACTTTACCTCCAGCCTGAAGCTCCGGTGCTATAAGCTAACAGCCCAGTTAGCTGCAGTGCTGAAGCCCAGAACAGGCTGTCTAAACACGGGTTCAGGTAATGAGAGCCCCCTGGATGTTTACAATCGTATTCTGAAAAAACAGAGGATGCTTTTGTTGTTACACTTTCTCTGTTATAACAATTGTATTGGCAGTAATCATTAGTTTTTACAAAGTTATATTTTATGTAAACAATGCACATATATGCAATAAATGATTATTAGATATGGATAATATATTTGCTATGGCCCTCGTTTGTGCATCACTTAAAAGTAATTTTATCAGACCTAAATGTATTAACGTGTGTTTGCTGATGAGAGAGAAACATCCATTTATCTATAATAATAACTGGAACATCCATTTATCTATAATAATAACTGGAACATCCATTTATCTATAATAATAACTGGAACATCCATTTATCTATAATAATAACTGGAACATCCATTTATCTATAATAATAACTGACACATCCATTTATCTATAATAATAACTGACACATCCATTTATCTATAATAATAACTGGAAAATCCATGGATCTATGATAATAACTGACACATCCATTTATCTATAATAATAACTGACACATCCATTTATCTATAATAATAACTGACACATCCATGGATCTATAATAATAACTGACACATCCATGGATCTATAATAATAACTGACACATCCATGGAAACATTAACAGACATCTGTAAAATGGAGTTGAACACAGATGTTTGACACTGCTCTTATTCACTTTTATATTCTCTTATTCTCTTTTATAAAAGCTAACAGACCGTTACTAATCACATTTGAGTTTAATGTATTCAATTATAAGTATAAGTATAAGTACTGCTGACAAATATGTAGTTGTGTAAATAATACCTCACTTTGATGACTCTTTACATTTCACACAAACAACAAAATCATAATAAAACCAACAAGTTTGATTTGTTTTCTTTATTTCCAGGTTCTCTGTGAAGTGCTGTCGATGAGACCTGTGTCAGAGGCAGACGCCCAGGACTCTGCTGCTGCTGCTGTTGCTCCTGCTGCTGCTGTTGCTCCTGCTGCTGCTGCTGTTACTCCTGTTGCTCCTGCTGCTGCTGTTACTCCTGTTGCTCCTTCTGCAGCTGTTACTCCTGTTGCTCCTGCTGCTGCTGCTGTTACTCCTGTTGCTCCTTCTGCAGCTGTTACTCCTGTTGCTCCTTCTGCTGCAGCTGTTACTCCTCCTGTTGCTCCTTCTGCTGCAGCTGTTACTCCTCCTGTTGCTCCTTCTGCTGCAGCTGTTACTCCTCCTGTTGCTCCCTCTGCTGCAGCTGTTACTCCTCCTGTTGCTCTTTCTGCTGCAGCTGTTACTCCTCCTGTTGCTCCCTCTGCTGCAGCTGTTACTCCTCCTGTTGCTCCTTCTGCTGCAGCTGTTACTCCTCCTGTTGCTCCTTCTGCTGCTGTTACTCCTGTTGCTCCTTCTGCTGCAGCTGTTACTCCTCCTGTTGCTCCTTCTGCTGCAGCTGTTACTCCTCCTGTTGCTCCTTCTGCTGCTGCTGTTACTCCTCCTGTTGCTCCTTCTGCTGCTGCTGTTACTCCTCCTGTTGCTCCTTCTGCTGCAGCTGTTACTCCTCCTGTTGCTCCTTCTGCTGCAGCTGTTACTCCTCCTGTTGCTCCCTCTGCTGCAGCTGTTACTCCTCCTGTTGCTCCTTCTGCTGCAGCTGTTACTCCTCCTGTTGCTCCTTCTGCTGCTGCTGTTACTCCTCCTGTTGCTCCTTCTGCTGTTGCTGTTACTCCTCTTCTTTTGCTCCTTCTGCTGCAGCTGTTACTCCTCCTGTTGCTCCTTCTGCTGCAGCTGTTACTCCTCCTGTTGCTCCCTCTGCTGTAGCTGTTACTCCTCCTGTTGCTCCTTCTGCTGCAGCTGTTACTCCTCCTGTTGCTCCTTCTGCTGCTGCTGTTACTCCTCCTGTTGCTCCTTCTGCTGCAGCTGTTACTCCTCCTGTTGCTCCTTCTGCTGCAGCTGTTACTCCTCCTGTTGCTCCTTCTGCTGCTGCTCCTTCTGCTACATGTCTTCAGAGATGCAGAGCCCACTGTTCTAACTATTCATGACTGCTGATTAAAGGAAAATATTATATACAAGTTTGTTGTAGTTCATAATGTTTTCAGCAGTGAAGCAGGAGGTGATGGAGGTGAAGCAGGAGGTGATGGAGGTGAAGCTGGAGAAATTATGACCTTAATTTCACCACAAGTCTCTGAAAAAGAAGAACACAAACATCATGCATTAAAACACAGCCCACATTTAGGATTCTTTTTACACTTCATATTCAATTAATACTATTTATTTGGGGCTTTGCAAAAAACTGGTTAAAAATAAAATACAGAAATCCTTACAGTATTTAATATTAGAGCTACAAGCTTCACAGCAGGGGAAACAGAAGAATGATATGATAGAAATATACACACATAATCAAGTTATGAGCATGGCTAACCACTTTAAACCTGTGTTTGTGGAAGTGGGACTTTGTCCTCTGCAAATTTCTTATTCATGACAAACAAAACCTCTGTATAATGTGTGTTTACTATTTATTAGACTATTGTATGAAAAGGGCTTTATAATTATTCTTGGCCTATTCTATAATTTCATATGTCTAATATATACAGTTTTCCCAGTCTCAGTATGGGATTAAAAACGATATGCACAATCTATTTTATGTGAATACAGAAAACATGTGTTAGCATACTATAGCTTCTGTGCTGCAGAGTGATTTTCCATGAAAACGTGACTATTTCCTCAGTGTAGCTTTAATAATTAATCAGTGGGTTTGTTTCTCCCTAAAAGATAAAACACAACATGATTTTTCTTGTTCAAAAACCGAATCTGAATGAACTAGCCTCGTAGCATTAGCTTTTCGGGACTGAGCTTATTTACAGCAGATAACAAGGTTAAATACACACATCTGTGGCAGATCTAACTTATGTCTGTGTTTTATCATAACAGTCGTGTTCATAACTCAACAGTAAAGTATAGCAGTACTTACTATATACATAACTTCACAGTAAAGTATAGCAGTGCTTACCATAATGTTAGCTCCAGCAGCTCCGAGCTGTTGTTTACATTTTAATGCCGAACGGAGTTCTGCGCATGCGCGGCCGTGACTCGGCAAAAAGAAGGCAGCGAAGCATACATCAGATGCATCCTTCATATCTGCTCCAAAAGTGGCCGTTTCCATAGAGACGAAGTCATGATGCCTACGCTTGGCGAGCTCGCCAAGTGGTTTTGGACACCCCTG